>CM019065.1:140752585-141363835 GCA_009667805.1 Leptobrachium leishanense
TGAATTCACAAATGTACATATGGGTGTGTGTGTGTTCAGCATTTCAGAGCAAGTTTATAAATAGAGATATCTTTTAACAGATGTTTCACAATGGTCGTTAAAAGTGACTGACCCGCCTGCTCTTTCCTGTTGGTGAGTATTGTGTACGGTTTGGGATACTGCTCTGTATCTTGAACCTATTATGATTCACGTTAAAATGCCTTTAACATAACCAGTAGATGGCACCTTACTCAAATTCCATTTTGTTACCTGTTCTTTCCCTAATGCCTTTTTTTCAATTAATATGCAATGGGCTTGTGCAGTGTTGTTGTTTTTTTTATCGTTTCGCTCAGTTTTTCTGGTTTGTGTTTTTATGTTCTTTTTGAATGGGAAACTGATTAATTACAATAAAATGAAAATACCAGCTGTTTTTATTAAATATTTACTCAAGTTTTGGTTTTTTCACTTGCAGCAAAGTCTCTTATTTAGGATTTTCTAAGGCATTTTTCAGGATTTTTTTTGGATAAATTTTAGGTTTCCGAATTTATTTTAAAGTTACAAGGTTTTCTTTCTTTGCTAAATGCAGTTATATTTTCTTTCAGTCTGGCTGCAATCAGCAATGAATACTATGTTTCAGCACCATCAATTGCTCTGGAGCCCCGTGAGATTTAACCAAAAAAAATGCCAAAAAAAAAATTCTTAATATACTTTTTGCTGCAAGTGAAAAAACTAACCGTTGTATAAATATTTAATAAAAAGGGGGAATATTTTTTACATTGACACCTATGGGATTACGGCTGGTGCTTTATTGTAGTACCGGCTGGTATTTTATTTTGTTCAGCTGGTATTTGTATTCCGAAAAATGCATAATAAATCCTAAAAAATAAACAGCTGAATAAGTAGTTAATAAAAACAGGGATTTTTTTTTTTTCTCACATTGACACCTATAGGATTAATAAATAAACCTACAAGGCAGCGCTTCTCCACACTCTTGGGGAAAAGGTAAGGGGGATATGTGGGTATAGTGCACAGAGATTCAGCAAATTGTTGTACAGAGATTATACATACATAGAACAACGATGAATCTGTAAAGGATGTTCTACAATGGAAGGAATGATCTCTGTATGAAGATACTCTTTACCACAACAAAGGGGTATACATCCAACTTGTGTTATAAATACCTCAAAAATAGGAAACACAATACATAGTACAATATTGTATGAACACTAAAAGTTATATGCACATTAAGGTAGCGGATTGATAACTCACGCTTTTTGAGAGCTTCCAGCCCTCATATGGTAGTCTCCCAGGTTGTTGCAGGCCAGCCCGCTTTCCTATAGTCTCCCGATTTATTCAAGTCTCTATGAACCTCAATTCCCTTTGCACATTGGGCATGCGCGAAGAAAAGAAACTGCGTGCGTGAGGAGGGAAAAAATCCTGTCCGTTGGAGGGAAGGCTTTGTGAGGAGGCAGCTCAGCTGACATTCTCTCCACCTCCCATCAATCAAATAGTGATATAGAAGCATTTTCAAGGGAGACTGGACAGTTAGACTGAAGAAATCTTCCCATTCCTTAAATATAGTGTCATAAGTATTTGAATAGTCTGAATTAGCGATAACCTTGGTGCATTCCTCCATGCATAATCATAGAAAAAGATCACAAGATTTATCTTGCCACAGATAACCCTACGCCAATTATTCAGAAAAGGGTTAACCAAATTAGATTACTACCCGTAGATACTAGAGTATAGCGCGACCCAAATATAACGCAATGGAAATGAGAGAATACTCCTGACTCAAAAATAACGCGAGGAGCAAAATTCTAAAAGTATACTGTACCAATAAGCAATGAGAATCCTTTGAGGTTCTCTTAACACAGGCTATTGAGAATGTGAGGAGAATTGCGCAGCGTGTCTGCGGTGATGTCAGGATGAGGCAAAAATAGTGTGGGGCTGGCTATTGGCAACGCAGTGGATGAAGAAGAAAACAGGCAGGCGCCAACAACTTGTACCACCACCAACAAATACGCACTATAACCAACGCAGTGGATGAGCCTGCCTGCTGGAGCCGGAAGTCAGAAAATGACACTTCCCAGCGTGCTGCGAAGAGCGAGGGTGCATGCTCGAAGTCAATCTTGAATGATTGGATTAATCCAAGGGGGCCCTCTGGCCGTGATGGATCTCACCTCCCAAATATGGGAGTTCCTGAAGTGTTTATGGGCATCGTTGAGCCTACATTCACTTCAGGGAGACTACCGGAACCTCGGGGAGACTTGGGATCCCTGAGCAAGTCCAATTTTTTTTTTTTTAATTTTTTTTTTTTTAATTTTTTTTTTTTTACACGCGATGCAGATGTCTCGAATATAACGCGACCCCTCCAATTTTAAGGTAAATTTGTCACATAAATCTAGCAGTATACTCGAGTATCTACAGTAGTTGTAAAGCAAACCTATAGAAAAATCCTATCATATGCTTGATATAGATTCAATCGATATGTCACTCAAACATGTGCAAAAGAAGTAAAACCTTTTTATTGAACAAAAATAGTTCAACGCTTCTAAACATACATACAAGCATATTAATACAGTTCCCAGTTCATTGTCTGCATTTCACGGTTATCAAGAGTTTCACTGGAATAACCTGTTGTTATAATATATCATTTTAGGTCAAGATGATAAACCCGATACCAATCTGCTTGGGATGCCTCTAGAGCAGTGGTTCCCAAATCTGTCCTCGGGACCCTCAACCAGGCCAGATTTTGCAGATCACTTTGGGGGAAATGCAGACTGAATCCTGCAATCACTGAGCAGCAAATCATATCACCTGTGCTCTGCTTCAGATATATGGAAAACCTGGCGAGGCAGAGGGTCCCGAGGACAGGTTTGGGAAACCCTGCTCTAGAGACTTAAATCAGTAGGTTGATCTAAATATCCGTGTATTACAGCATTTCATATTGTCTCTTTCCAACCAATCTTCTACAGATCAATTTGGATAGGTAGGAAGGAAATGCATGCCCTGGAGTATGTAATGAATGTTGTGTGAAAGAATGTGACTCGGCAGACTATAGATAAATTCTATATAGCTCTATCTTACTGGGATTTGACGAATTTCAAAATGTTGGAATTTACTATGCAAGGATATTGACAGGATATTACGGATTGTGATGTCATTTGAAAAGGTTTTTTCTTTTTGTATATTGGTGCAGATAATAAAAATATTAGACATTGGGGATAGAATTTCTAACCCTAGCGTCTAACTCTAATTTCCAAACCTGATTTTCATTGGTTCGTTCAACAGGTTTTAATCTGGCAAATCCTAAAGGTTTCAATGTAAAATAACTTTTTTTTTTTTTTCGAAATATACAAAAAACCTAACAAAGGGTGTTTTTTTTTTTTTTTTTTTTTTTTTGTCCAAATTTATATTAACGAAATGCACGAGTGATTGCTTTATTTCTATATTACACAGTAAAAAAACATTGGGTTCTGGGCATTTCACTGCAGTTGGACAAAAAATAATGAACTGTTCTTATTTCCTGCAGACGCTGTCCTTTTCCCATAGGGTTACTAAGCTTTGTTTCTGATTAGCTGTTTGGATTGTGGGGGGGGGTCTGAAATACTTAGGTAAAGGGTGTACCCTTTAGAACTATTTTGATGTGCAGCTGATTGAGAATTTTTTTAACCCTTGTATTTCAGCTTTATGTACTTGTTTTATGCATAGATGCAGTTTACATTTGTGGGGAGAAATGCTTAAAGTGTGGGTATAATTAAAAAAAAAAAAAAAAAGGGCACTGCGTTGCACTCATTGTGTGATCAGAGGTAAGCAAGTGATTATGGGGGCATCTTAGTTTAATATGCTATTTTAAGTAGGGCTGCAACTAACGATTATTCTCATCGATTAGTTGGCTGATTATTCTCATCGATTAATCGGATAAAAAAATAAATAGAAAAAGTTTGTTTACTTTAAAATAATTTTATGTAAAAAATAAATAACCACAACCCCCTCCCCCTTTTTTCATAAGCAATTTGCTTAGTGTACGTAACTTTCATACGTACACACGCAAATTGCGAATCTTGCGTACTTGTCACACAAGGTATGCGAGTGCTTGGTCAGAGGGATGGGTTGATGCTGCATGCGCAGTTTAAGCCCATGTTTCCTTTCTCAAATGAACGCGGCTACAAGCAGTTGGTCATAGATGTCAGCATGAAATCGGGGTTAATAAGCTAAAGTGGTCAGGGTGTGTAGAGTGTCCCTTTTTAAATAATTTCGTGAATAAATTGAGTGGGAAGAGGGACTGGAGATGGGAGTGACTTTGCTCAAGTGACTTGACCTGAGTGTGAGAGGGAGTGGGTATGGACAAAAGACCGGATCTGAGTGTGGGAGTGAGTTTGGGGAAAGGACCAGACCAAAGGGAGGGAATGGCAGTTCCCTACAAAAGAGGGTGTGGCAGGGAGGGTGGGGCAGTGTCACAGGACTCCAGCTTCAAGTAAGGATAAAAATAAAAAGCCTATACAGCTCCTTCACCCAGTGGCAGTATCCTATTGTTTGTGTTATAGTTCTGCTACTGTTGTAAACGGAATAAAATCAAACTGTGTCTGACATAACCCTAAAACTAAATCATACCTAGTAAAGCAGTGACGCGTCTTCTCCAATCAGCTCCGAAGCCGAGGTGTGCTGTACACAGGACGATTAATCTACACCGATTAATCGATAATGGAAATCGTTGGCAACTATTTTAATCGTTTAGTTGTTTCAGCCCTAATTTTAAGACCTACCAGCTCTAGAGAACAACAAACTTCCTTGAAATCGTTCGTTCCCCTCCACTGGGTTGCAAATGGTTCCTATGCAAAGTATTTGACTGTGTGTAATTACCGTAAGCAGCTGCAATGGCAGAGCCGCAAGCAAAGTGGCAAGCTTGGAATATGAACTTCAGTTATGCATTATGGCTCCAGTAATGATTGTGGATGAATTGTCATAAATCATATTTAATTATATACGGTATATTGAGTGTTCTATCAAAGAGGGAACACTAGGGGCAGTGTGAGGCTTGTTGCCCTGTGTGGCTAGCTGACATCATTAAGCCAGCCTACTCTATTTGGTTAGCTCATATGGTGACTCCCACTGGGAATAAAGGTATATACATTGTTGGTGGGAGGGATGTCACTTTGGTGGGGGAGACAAGATTGTAGTCCAACCTTGTTTTGATTCAACCAGGAGCTCCTGGAAGAGATCAGCCCTTTAGTGATTTGGCTTGGACCTTGAGAGCACATGGCATGCCATGTGCTGTGCATTTCTGGATTTGGTAAATGATTGTTGCTCTTGTTGATCTTTGTACATCACTTTACCTATGCTGAGTTATTTTGATACTGCAGTGTCAAGGGTTTAGTTTACAGTTTTAATGTATTATCTTTCTGTTTATCCTTTTTATTTTTAAGTAAATCCTTTATACCCCTCACTGTGTGTAGTTACTCGCTACTCCATCGGCTGGTATTGCCTTTTATTTTAAAATGATTTTTATTTACAAGCAGTTAAAGTGATACTCTATTTAAAAATAGAGTTCCTTTTTTCCCCTTAAATATTTTGCAGAGGATGCTGGATATTTTTTTTTTTTTTTTTCCCTGATCTTTCAGATCTTGTCTCGGGCAGCTCCCCTTCGACTCGGACTCCCGAACCCAGGCTTTTCTGTGCAGTTTGCACTTCTACGCAACTTGCGTGACATAGGAACTGCACTTTGTGTAAGTTCCATATCATTTGCAAAGACTCTAATGCATCAGAGCTGTGCACGTGCACAGATCCGAGCCATCAGCAGTCTCTCGTAGACTGCTGCAGTGCATGGTTTCAGAGCGGGTGACAACAGCATATTTTGTGTACTGATGTCACTAGTTACCTGGTATGCAACTTGAGTGACATGGGAACTGCACGTTAAGTCCCGTAGCGTTTGCGCAGACTCAAATGCATCAGAGCTGTGCACATGCGCAGATCCGAGCCATCAGCAGTCTCTCAAAGACTGCTAGAGAGGGTGACATCAGCATATTCTCTGCGTGCTGACGTCTCTAGTTACCTGGTGACCAGCAGCAGGGAAATTTAACAAATCCTGGCTGTTGATGACGCTGTGTGGGGTGGAGGAAACTCCTGCACTTCAGTGTTTTCTGCCAGATCAGATGACCTGGGAGGCGGGCACTCCTCTCATCTTGGAGAAGTAAGGGGGGAACCCTCTAGTGGCGCCTCCCTATGGAATCTATGTGTCTGCTCAGGGTGTGCTGCTGCCTAAATAAGGGTTTGGGGTGATGCTTTGCTAAATCAACCCGGGATTGAATAATGATTCACTCCTCTCATCTTGACCACTTTATAGTTTTCAGTGTCCCTTTAATTACCAGTAAGGCCCCCGGCACACGAGCGTATTTTTGCCTCATGTGCGCCCGCACTTCCCTGCGTCCGTGGGTTTTTGACGGGGAGGCCTTTTTCACGTCCGGTGGAGGGCTAAACGGACGCTGAAAGTATACAAAGCACGATTCTCCATAGGAGGATCGTGCTTTGTACGCTGAGCGCAGAGAATGGAAGGAACGCCCACTTTCACGGACGTTCCTTCCATTCTCTCAAAACGCTCGTGTGCCGGGGGCCTTAGAGTGTAATGGGACCACATGTGTCATTTTCAGACGAAAAGAACATTTACAGGGAGTAAAATTTGGGATTGTGTATTTTATGTGAATTTCTGTGCTCGCCAATCTAAAGGTTTATGAAGCCGAAGTTAAACTAATCCTGCATTAAAGTTTATGTTAAAGATGCAGTTGTATAAGGCCTGTGTCAGTACGTCTGTTGTGCACAGTCCGCACAGAATGCGCTCGTCTGACATTTTTTGTGTTTTCCTTATACAGCTCAGTGGGTTTTTAATAAAAAATAAAAATTACAAACAAAATATGTAGCTCACATTTAAATGAATTGATACGCACACTCTGAATAACTGTTCACAAAGAGAGGGCCGACCAATGCCATCTTCTTTAAATTCACCCAACAACTCTAATAAATGATCCTTTCACACGGTGTACATATGGATCATTCTTTTGCTGTCTGAGTGGCAGATTATCTGAATACTTTTTTTCCCTTGTAGAGTGAGTATTAATGGACATTGGTTACAGTTGCAAGAAAAAGTATGTGAACCCTTTGGGATTACGTGGAGTTTTGCATCAATTGGTCATAAAATTTGCTCTGATCTTCATCTAAGTCACAACAATTTGAAAAACACAGTCTGCTTAAATCTAATACAACACAAACCTATGTTTTCATGTTTTTATTGAACAGAACATGTAAACATTCACAGTGCAGGGTGGAAAAAGTATGTGAACCTTTGGACTTAATAACTGGTTGACCCTCCTTTTGGCAGCAATAACCTCAACCAAATGTTTCCTGTAGTTGCAGATTAGACCTGCACAACGATCTGGAGTAATTTTGGACCACTCCTCTTCACAAAACTGTTTCAGTGTAGCAATATTCTTGGGATGCCTGGTGTGAATTGCTCTCTTAAGGTCATGCCACAGCATTTCAATCGGGTTGAGGTCAGGACTCTGACTGGGCCACTCCAGAAGGCGTATTTTGTTTTGTTGAAGCCATTCTTTTGTTGAATTACTTGTATGCTTTGGGTCGTTGTCCTGTTGCATCACCCATCCTCTGCGGAGCTTCAGTTGGCGGACAGATGGTCTTACGTTTTCCTGCAAAATGTCTTGATAAATTCTGGAATTTTTCCATCAATGACAACAATCCGTCCAGGCCTTGAGGCAGCCCCAAACCATGATGCTCCCTCCGCCATGTTTTACACTGGGGATGAGGTTTTGATGTTGGTTTGCTGTGCCTTTTTTTCTCCACACATAGTGTTGTGTGTTTTTTCCAAACTCAATTTTGGTTTCATCCGTCCACAGAATATTTTGCCAGTAGTGCTGTGGAACATCCAGTGCTCTTTTGTAAACTTCAAACGTGCTGCAATATTCTTTTTGGACAGCAATGGCTTCCTCTGTGGTGTCCTCCCATGTACTCCATTCTTGTTTAATGTTTTCCTTATTGTAGATGTGTCAACAAAAATGTTAGCATGTGCCCGAGATTTCTGTAAGTCTTTAGCTGACACTCTAGGATTCTTCTTTACCTCATTAAGCATTCTGCGCTGTGCTCTTGCAGTCATCTTTACAGGACAACCATGCCTAGGGAGAGTAGCAACAGTGCTGAACTTTCTCCATTTGTAGACAGTCTGTCTTACCGTGGACACCTGAACATCAAGGCTTTTGGAGGTACTTTTGTAACCCTTTCCAGCCTCATGCAAGTCAACAATTCTTGATCGTAGGTCTTCTGAGAGCTCTTTTCTGCGAGGCATGGTTCACATCAGGCAGTGCTTCTTGAAACCAGTAAACCCAAAACTGGTGTGTGTTTTTAAAGGGCAGGACAGCTTTCAGCATCACATCCAATAATATCACACTGATTGGACTCAAGGTTGGCTCACTCCTGGCTCCAATTAGCTCTTGGAGAAGTCATTAGGCTAGGGGTTCACATACTTTTTCCACCCTGCACTGTGAATCTTTACATGTTATGTTCAATAAACACATGAAAACATGTTTTGTTGTATTATTTTAAGCAGACTGCGTTTTTCAAATTGTTGTGACTTAGATGATCAGAGCACATTTTATGACCAATTCATGCAAAACTCAACGTAATCCCAAAGGGTTCACATACTTTTCCTTGCAACTGTATACTGTATTTGGATACATTGACTACAATGCAATTCCGATCAAAATGTATTCTCTACTAAAATAGTATCTTGATTTATTTGACCAAATAAAAAGCAATGCACATGATTGTAACTCTTACGTTCAGGTTTCAGCATACAAGTTTAGGTAAGTGAATTATGAACTGTTGCCGAAAACAGCCACCCACAGAGAGGTAGATCTTTCAGGATACAGGAATGGGGTTTACCTACTATGGTCGACTAGTCACACTCCTATTCCCTCTAGATATGGCTGTACTATAATACAGTATAGAAGAAACTGCTGATATTTGTGTATATTAAAGTGACCCTTTAAGCGACGTGTTGCTTATGCTTCCTGACTATGGACTTGATGCATAGTTTGCAGGAATGATCAACTAAACTACATTGGAAAGCACTTTTAAGCAAGAAATAGGAGTTGGCTTTATATGATTTATAGATATTTGTGTGTGAAGCCATCGTTACCTCAGTGTCTTCCTGCAAGCAGGCCTGCCCTTTTGAGAGGAGCGAGCAAGGTGCACATCCTCGGCCCCATGTTTCAGGGGGGCCCAACACCTACCATGTGATGAAAAAGTGTCAGCTAATATCTATTTGGGGGGGGGGGGCAGCCTTGCAAATTCCCAGGGCAGGGCTTTGCCTCCAGAGCCTGTCACTTCCTTCATCTTGGCATGCCACCAGCTTTAGAGGGTGCCTCTGCTTGCAGAACTGCCCCATATGTGCACAGCCCAGTCTTTAAGGGAGAGTATTGTCTGAGAGCTTAAAATGTATAAAGCCAGTGTCCAGCATGCATCTCCACCTGCCTCCTGGATTGTAAGACTGGGTGCCCACCACGTCCAATTAGGCAATGTCATGGGTGTTTTGGCGTGTTCATCTAAGAGGGAGGGAAGGGGTGTCTGGTGGTGAGAGGGTTCAGGTGTTTCTATTGGGGGAATGGGAGGTGACTGAGAAGACTGGGGTGCAGTGTAAGGAGGCGTGGCATTGACATCGTGGCTAGCCCCCCCCCCCCAAATGCTATGGATGACCCTGCTTGCAAGTAATGACCTACTTAGGCAGCCGGCACACGAGCATACGGTGCTGCGTCCATTACGGACGCACTTTTTCACGGGAGATATTGGGTGTACTGCATAAAGTGCGTCCGTAACGTCTGACGTCTCCACACCCTAGGAAAATACATGGCAGCGTTGTTTCTGCGTCCGTTTAGCTTTTTAACGTTGATGTTATTTTTGCGTCCGTGGCTTTATGCTTTGCCCGTCCGTGAACAAGTGCGCAGGGGCTTTGTGTGGTGTGTTTAATTGACTCCTTTATAAAGCTACGACGGACGTCAAACAGTACGGTCAGACGGACGCAAAATGTTTGCTAATTTTTTTATATTTTTCTGTTTCTTAGATCTGCTGGAACACAATATGAAAAACAAAGATTTATTTTTTATGTAAATTATTTTTTAATTACAGTAAATATGGCAGTGTGCTTATGCTTATGCCTATGTTTGTGTTTGTAAAATATTAAATCCGATGATTAAAACCCTTTTTGGCAAGCAGTTGACTGTGCGTGTGGTGTATAATGTACAATGGCATGTTATAAGACAAAACGAGTCAAGCATGTGTAAGAGAAAAGGTTAGTGGAATCATAGGGATCCAAAGTTGAACAGGTGTATGATAAATGTCGTGATTAAAAAAAACAAAAAAAACCAGTAAAGGTACCGAGGGCAGTGGCGGCAGTGTAACGTGGGGGTTCTTTGCCCACGTGCAGAATGCTTCCCTCTCTGTCAGTATCACACAGGAGTACTGGTTCTGGAACAGATTCTTGCAGGTTGAAAACCAAACTGAGACTGACTTTATTTTACAGTTCACAATAGGGCACACACGCTGTAGTTATACCACAATAAATACATAAGGGAATATTAATATAACAGACATCAGTGAATACGGCATAGAAAACACAAACTCCCTGCATCTGGAATTGTAGATACAGGGTGATTTTTAACAAAGGAAGGGGCAGGGAGACGATATGAAACTTCAGGCCCACACCTGTCAGAGTCCAAAGTGATGCACGTCACAGGAAGTTACTGAAGCAGGTTGCGAGGGAGGTCCATAGGCGGAGTGTCTGGTGCTACGTTGTAACCTGTGGACAAATTCAGTGTTGTGTAGGGTTAAACACTCTTCCCCTCTAAGGTCCAGTGCGGCCATCACTCCCTTTTGGTCTGGTCTCTTCCCTCCCATACTCAGGTCCAGTCCCTTACCCAGACTTGCTCCCTTTCACCTCTGGTCCCTCCACCCACTCAGTTTGGTCATGAAAGTATTTTAAAGGGACACTATGCACCCTGTCTACTTTAGCTTATTAAAGGGGTTGGGCGGTGTGGAGTGCCCCCCCACCTTCTCACCCTGCTGACATCATCATGTCAGAGTGCATGTAGCAGCGTTTTTTTGTTCGGGGAGAAAGCAGATTTGGGCTTGTGCTGCACACATGGCATCTATCAATCACTGTGCGAAACGTACCCAAGATATGAAATTTCTTACATGGAGAGGGGGAGTGTCTGATTTTCAGTGTTCCTTTTTAAGTAAAGATTCTTTTTACCTATCTTTTCTTAACCCATGCAAATTTTGTACGAACACAAACTGTGGCTAAACTAGTATGATTTATTTGGCAGATCATTCTTATTTACCAAATTGCACTCAATAGAAATCCTGACACAGGTGGTGTATGTGCTCAGCTTCCACTTGGCAGAAACCATTGCCTTAGCTTTGTGTATAGCTGACTTTTTTCAATCTGCCAAAGCAATTCTATAACGATGTTATTCAACAGGGTTGTCAACTTAGAAAATTTTCTAACACCTGCTAAGGGCAACCAAACACTGACAAAGTGCAACTCTGCTAGATTTGCCAGCTTACTTGAAGTACACTCCTACTAGGGGTGTAGTGAACAGGTCGTAAAGTGGCTAAACTATTGTATTTGTCTTCATGTTTGGAGTGGTGTGGGAAAACCCGTATACCATGTTAAAGGAGAGATTACATAGACTGAAAAGAGACATGCGTCCATCGAGTTCAGCCTTTGCCATATCACCTACTGCTGTTCCAAAAGAAGGCAAAAAACCCAGTCTGAAGCGCTCGCCAATATGCAACACACTGGGGGGGGGGGGATCCTTCTTGACCCCAGAATGGCAGTCAGATTTGTCCCTGGATAAAGCTGCTTTTTACACACAATTTAACCCCTTCACTGGAGATGACGTGTGGGGCACGTCCTCATTGACTCCTGCTGTAGGCGGAGGACGTGCCCCACACGTCATCCGCAAGCGGGAGCCCCGGTGGAGATGCTCACCTCTGTCCGGGGTCCCACGGCGTTCTGGCTTCTGCAACATGAGCTTTTCTGGGAAGCTACCACCCTACCTGAATAGGCTGCTTCCCCCAGCAGTTCCCTCATCCTATATAACCTCAGATCCAGGACCTGCACCTTACTTGCAATACCGCAATACAAAAAGAAAGTGTCTCGATCCTCATTTTCCTACAGAGCACCACAATTATGGAATAACCTCCCAGACGCCATCAAATCTTCCCCAGTCTAAAGTCACTTAAGAGTTCCCTATTAGCATACCTCAATACGGAATGCACCGTAAACATGCAACATGATGACTTTAACAGAAAAATAAATATGTAGGAAATAATCTGTATATTTGTTTTTGTGTTAATATCTTGCATTTTGCTATTTTGTATTTCTGTAACCACTCAATGTTTTTGATCCCAGGACATACTTGAAAACTAGAGATCTCAATGTATCCTTCCTGGTAAAATCCTTTTATAAATAAATGGCTGACCTCAGATCTGCACTAGAATGGCGGAATTGCACCAGGTACATGCGTATATTCGTGGCTTACACATTAAGGTGGTTCAATCGGATCCTGACAGTGATGCATCCAAGCTGCAACACCAAAGGTAAGTGTTGACGGTTGACATGTACACTGATCTCATGCAGAATATGGCAAAACTGATCGCTGACTTAGACAATCGTCGCCACTACAACTTATGGCTGCAGGGCCTGCCTGAGGAGGATAGCCCCCCCCCATATCAGCTCCAATTTACACTTACATCCATCTTTAATGCGCTCCTGGATCGCCCAGTGAACACCCCGATAGCTTGTATGGGCACACAGCATTACAACCTAAAGGCCCTAATAGCTCTCCACGTTACGTGATTTGTCTGACAGATTTTCAGCTGAAGCAGGCTATACTGCAACACACTCGGGAGTCAACGCTGATGTGTCATGAAGACATGGAGTTGCAACTGTTTCCCTGACTTCTTCCCGGCCACTCTGGTTTACCGCAGGGCCCTGAAGCCACTCACCAGTGTTTTGCATGGCAATAAGATCAGATATCGCTGGCAGATACCAGTTGGGCTTATGGTTATGACTTTGCAAGGCCCATACCTACTCCGCACGCCTGAGGACCTGTTCCCGCTCCTGGAGGACCTGCAGCTGCCACCGTTGCAGATGGCCTGTGTCCCGATTTGGTAATCTAGTGTATATATATCTAAAGTATTCGCTCACCTGCCTTGACTCGCATATGAACTTAAGTGACATCCCATTCCTAATCCATAGGGTTCAATATGGCGTTGGTCCACCCTTTGCAGCTATAACAGCTTCAACTATTCTGGGAAGGCTGTCCACAAGGTTTAGGAGTGTTTATGGAAATTTTTGACCATTCTTCCAGAAGCTCATTTGTGAGGTCACACACTGATGTTGGACGAGAAGGCCTGGCTCTGTCTCCGCTCTAATTCATCCCAAAGGTGTTCTATCGGGTTGAGGTCAGGACTCTGTGCAGGCCAGTCAAGTTCATCCACACCAGACTCTGTCATCCATGGCTTTATGGACCATGCTTGGTGCACACTCATGTTGGAAGAGGAAGGGGCCAGCTCCAAACTGTTCCCAAAGTTGGGAGCATGGAATTGTCCAAAATGTCTTGGTATGCTGAAGCATTCAGAGTTACTTTCACTGGAACTAAGGGGCCAAGCCCAGCTCTTGAAAACCCCACACCATAATCCCCCTCCACCAAACTTTACACTTGGCACAATGCAGTCAGACAAGTACCGTTCTCCTGGCAACCGCCAAACCCAGACTCGTCCATCAGATTGCCAGATGGAGAAGCACTATTCGTCACTCCAGAGAACGCGTCTCCACTGTTCTAGAATCCAGTGGTGGAGTGCTTTACACCACTGCCTCCGACGCTTTGCATTGCACTTGGTGATGTATGGCTTGGATGCAACCCATTCCGTGAAGCTCTCTGCGCAATGTTCTTGAGTTAATCTGAAGGCCACATGAAGCTTGGAGGTCTGTAGCGATTGACTCTGCAGAAAGCGACCTCTTCGCACTATGCGCCTCAGCATCCGCTGACCCCGCTCCGTCAGTTTACATGGCCTACCACTTCGTGGCTGAGTTGCTGTCGTTCCCAAACACTTCCACATTCTTATAATACAGCTGACTGTTGACTGTGGAATATTTAGTAGCGAGGAACGTTCACGACTGGATTTGTTGCACAGGTTGCATCCTATCACAGTTCCACGCTGGAATTCACTGAGCTCCTGAGAGTGACCCAGTCTGCATGCCTAGGTGCTTCATTTTATATACATGTGGCCATGGAAGCGATTGGAACACCTGATTCTGATTATTTGGATAGGTGAGCGAATACTTTTGGCAATATAGTGTATGTCTATCCTTAATATGCGAATTGGAAATGCAACACAGCTGCCCCAGA
The DNA here is from genome assembly GCA_009667805.1 of Leptobrachium leishanense. NCBI lineage: Eukaryota > Metazoa > Chordata > Amphibia > Anura > Megophryidae > Leptobrachium > Leptobrachium leishanense. Next base: position 140,767,045 of record CM019065.1, read on the forward strand.
GAAGGCTTGAGTTTCTAGCATGTTCTAGAAAGTAATTAAAATGTTAATGATCTTTGTCTCTGTGCTGGCCACTAAACCCTTGTGAAGGGATATCACAAGCTTTTGCAGAATACTAGGGGAATAAGTCTTCTTTGATCTGCATAAGGGGGGAATTACCCCATTTGGTCTAATGGAATTTCCTTTTTTCCTGCCCCACAGGGGTCCACAAGCCTTTCACACCTTGGGCAAATGGAAAAAGCACATCCCAGACCTAGTGGCAGCACTTTGTAAGTGATCACGTATATCAAAGAAGCTGGCATGTCCTTTGATCACTAGAGACTATCTTTGGATAATTGATATTATATCTGGGAATCAAATTAACGAAGTTCGCTGTATTCACTGTACCTGTGTGTCTCTGTGTAATAAACAGTCAGTCTCCATTTTGGGTTGAAAGAGAAAGGATCTCCTGAGTGTTATTGCCTGAGTTTCACTGCGTTCTGGGGCAGAAGCAGTACTTCTATGGAATACTGACTTCAAGGGGAGCAGTCTGCACGTGGACAGAAACTCCCACGTTAGTCTCTTGGGATTTTTTTTTTTTAAATCTTTTATTTCCTTGTTACTTTAAAATAAATTAGGTTTTCTTTCTTTGCTGAACGTAGCTGTATTTTTCTTTCAGCCTGGCTGCGTTTGGCAATGAATACGATGTTTCAGCACCATGATGGCTGTGGGATTTAAGCAAAACAATGCCTAGCAAATCCTAAATAGACTTTTTGCTGCAAGTGAAAAAAAATAAACTTGACTAAATATTTAATAAAAGAATATTTTTTACATTGAAACCTATGGGATTATTTTGTACAGCTGGCATTTTATTTTGTATGGCTGGTGTTTATATTCCGAAAAATGTCTAATCCTAAAAAATACACTGTCAAATATTTAATAAAAACGTTTTATTCTTTCTTCGTACATTTGAATCTTATAAGATTTGCCTGATTTAAACCTGTTGACCGAGCCACTAACATCAGGGTTTGTTCCCTCGTCGAATCTTGACTGTCAAATTCGTTTCCCCGTCGAATTCCCCCCCCTCGAATTTTTACTCCAAATTGTTCCCCGTGGAATTTTAATTTATGTCGCATTCTGTTCCCCTGTCAGATTTTGACTCCAAATGCTGTTCCTCGTCGAATGCTGTTCCCCCGTCGAGTTTCGACTGTCGAATTCTGTCCCCCCCCCCTCTCCCGTCGACTACTTTTCCCCCGTCGAGTTTTGACTCGGTCGAATTCTGTTCCCCCCGTCTAATACTTTTTCCCTGTCAAATTCTGTTCCCCCCCCCCTCTCCCGTCGACTACTTTTCCCCCGTCGAGTTTTGACTCGGTCGAATTCTGTTCCCCCCGTCTAATACTTTTTCCCTGTCAAATTCTGTTCCCCCCCGAATGTTGACTCCCCATCGAATTCTCTTTAAAGATCAGAGAAACATATGATTTAAAAAAAGAAATACTGTCAATTTATCAACTGTTAGAGATTAATAAGGTTTAAATTAGAAGCTTTGATTTCTGGAAAGATGCTAAATCATAAAGATCTATTTAGCTACCTGAGGATTAATAATTTTAGAGCATGAAGTCCTCTCAAATAGTGCTATAGAAGCATTTCCAAGGGGGACTGGACAGTTAGACTGAAGAAATCTTCACATTCCTTAAATATAGTGTCCTAAGTATTAAAATAGTCTGAATTAGCGATAACCTTGGCGCATTCCTCCATGCATAATCATAGAAAAAGATCACAAGATTTATCTTACCACAGATAACCCTACGCCAATTATTCACAAAAGGGGTTAACCAAATGAGACTACTAGTTGTAAAGCAAACCTACAGAAAATCCTTAGTGCGAACATATTTTATTCATAAACTCGTTGATAGTTTGTACATTCTGAGATTGTCAGATCGTTATCATATGCTTGATATATAGATTCACTTGATATGTCACTCAAACATGTGCAAAAGACAAACCTTTTCATTGAACAAAAATAGTTCAACGCTTCTAGACATATACATATAAGCATATTAATACAATCCCCAGTTCATTATCTGCATTTCGGTTATAAAGCCTTTCACCGGAATAACATGTTGCTATAATACATTATCTTAGATCAAGATGATAAACCTGATACCAATATGCTTGGGATACCTCTTCTAGAGACTTCAACCTACAGATTTATCTAAATATCCGTGTATTACAACATTTCATATTATCGCTTTCCAACCAATCTTCTACAGACCATTTTGGATATATCTCTGGATTTATCTATCATGGAGAATACAATATCTGTGTCAATCTGCCGTTTTATCCCATATGATTGGTCCCCACAACTAACAATTGGTCACAAAACCGTGAATCTTGTCTTCAAAAATAGATTAGAGGTATATAATATGACATGCTGTAAATGAGAACTCCTCTTAATCACTGTAACAGCAACTGGGGTGTACTGGTCTCCAGCTTGAAGACCACACCCAAAGCTGCTACTGCGTCTGTCTCTTCTCTTCAGCCAAGCTGTTTCGCAACAGCTTCCTTCTCACAACCCTCAGCCAGAACTTGGAGTGCAATATATTTATATGTAGCTCTCCCCAAAACACCAGCCACACTGCTTAGTGCAAAGGAATGAATATCTTTAATGAAAATGAGAGCAGTTTTACAGACAACGGAGAGGGGGGGATAACCTGATACAATCAACATAATACATTATCTACATGAGGGGGAGTTGAATTCTTAGAGAAGACACTGAAATTTAGACCGGATTAACAAACACAGAGCATCAGATTAATGTAAAACATACAGATAGGAGAACAATACGTCTACATTGTATCTTTCACACCAACTAACACCTAAAATACAGTTTCAAGATAAATGTATTTCTAACTCATTAACTGGTAGGTGTCCCTTATACCCATTGTCCTTGACAACTGGCTTTGCCAAATGGGTCCACGATATCTTGGCAAGAGGCCTCCATCCACACCTCTCCTACAGTCACAGAGGCCATGTAAAGTGTGGCCAAGGGTACCAAGGAGGGTGAGGACACAAAGGTAGAGGGAGCTTTGGTTACAATCACTATTCCCCTTCTCGTACTTGGCAACAGATTGGACGTAATAGGGGCCTAGGACTCCGCAGTCTATATCCTCTGAACTGTTTGTTGCCTTGGTGTCAAGATGTGAGACGTGTGCGTGAGAGTAGCACAGGACAGTGTAACAGCGGGGCTTCCTGCTTTGGTGCTTTCCGTGTCTGTGTGTCCTCCCTCTAGAGATGCTGGCTAGAATTCTCCATGTAAATTTCAGGAGAGAATTGCATCGCCTCAGCATGACATTGTGGCCGGGATAGCATTGGAGGTATTTCTCCTGGGATCAGCCCAAAAGATTCCCAAACCTGTCCTCAGGACCCGCTGACACACCAGGTGATATGATTTGCTGATTGCATTATACAGTCTGCATTTCTCCAAGGTGATCTGCAAAATCTGGACTAGTTGAGGGTCCCGATGACAGGTTTGGGAAACCGTGCCTTAGAAAATGAAATTGAGCTCCCATCCTGCTTTCGAAGGAAACCAGAAGACTTACTAGTCACTCCTAGAATCAGCTCCCCAAAATCCGCTTCCCAGATAAGTTCCTAGAATCAACTCCTTGGGTTCACCTATAAACCTTTGCTAGACCAATTCCACGCCTACCAAATGAACTCCTGAATCATCTGAACTTTCTACCAATAATCTTAGTCACTAGGTGGCGCTTTTGCTCTCATAAAAATAAGCAAAAGAAATCATTTATTTTAGCACAATGGAGCTTGTTTTGAAAATCGTCACATCACAAATATGTCCTGTGACAGATTGCCACTACTTGCGCCGAGTAGATCTGCCCGTCTGCCATTCGGATCTTGGAGATCCCTGGGATGCTGGCTCGGTGAACTGTCAGCGCTGCCGACTTGGTGGGAAAACACTCAGAAAAAGGCAGTCTATTCCCCCCCACATACTAGTCGAGACTCCGTATTGGGTTAAACAGCAAGAACTCGTTTATTTGAACACATACAGGGTACTTTTTTAAGGGGCAGTCCCATTTGTTCTCTCCCCAGCCTGCCCTCAGACATCCCGGTGCCTGTTTTGCTACTGCCTCTAGCCATAACCCTTTTTGTATACTTAACATGGGCTGCTGCTGCCTCTACCTCGATCCCATTTTTTTGGTGCCACAGTCTGGACTGCCCTGGGCCGTTCCTTGTCTGGGAAATTCCACCCCCTGGAGCGTGAACTCTGCTTCCGGGGCAGGGCTTCCTCTGCGGCTTGGAAACCCAACCTGTGCTTGACGGCTGCTTGAGGAGCGATCCCGCTGGCACTCCCCTTCAGGACTCCCTGCAGTGGCACCATATTCTCAGGGACTCTCTGACCAAAAAGTGCTCTGGTGGCACGTGCAGGGGTTGAGCCGTGCAAAGTGTAAGGCATGTTGGCTGTCCTAGGTCTCGACTGACGGCAGCCTAGTCGGGGTTGCGGTGGGCAGTTAAACCACGATGGCTGGGCAAGACAGGGATGGCAGAGAACTTAATAAACATCGACAAATAAGCACAAATTATACAAATGAAGTTTAACAGTTAAAGAATGAAATTATATTCAACTATACACATTTAAATTGTAAGTGCCGGCTGTTCCGTCACATGTCCTTTTTGAACAAACTCATTGTGTTCCTTCACGGGAAAGCGGATTGTATAACTAACAGGGTTATTCAAAGAGAGGTGAAAAGCAGGAGAATGACTGGAGAATGGAAAATTCTAGGTCAAAATATCCAAACCAGAAAAATTCTCCCATTTATCTCACTTTCCGAATCCGTTATTTTGACCTAGAATTTTCCATTCTCCAGTCATTCTCCTGCTTTTCACCGCTCTCTGAATAACCCTGTAAATGTTGCACTAAAACATCCTTTCACAGGCCTTGGGTATTGGCAAGATTTAATTCCACATCCTATCTCATGAGTACTAATGGCAAGCAAAGCTATTCTGATTGCTAAAGGATTTGAGTTATATTTATTAAATTCTACTTTTCAGATATAAAAACATTATAAATGTGTATAATCACCTTCCAGTTATATATCGTGGTTAGTCTTTTCATATATATAAACTTAAAAGCGATATAATGCAAACAACCTTAGCGTGGCGCATAATTGCACCTTTCATGGTGTTTCCCAATGTTAGCCAATTAGCCCTACAATAGATGCATCAATAAAAGAATGCAAACTTCTCAAAGTGGGAAAGTGATCTTGGTAATGTATGGTAAGACCTAGATTGGTATAACGCAATGATGGGAACAGAGCCCCCAGTTCATTCTGTAGATCTTCTGGAGGTAGATGTCAAATTACTCTGTAAAAACTATATGATTTCTATTATTTTGAATAAGTACCAACAACTCACAACTATGCTGGAGATTTGGCCAGCACCCAGGATCTTTTGGACATCTATAGTGGGATTGCTCTATTAGAGAACCTGGAAGGAAAGATCGATAGGCCGATCTCAAATTATGGGTACCCATATCGAGCTAACCCCAGAAGCCGCTCTTTTACATTTAGGCTAGGGTCAGACAAACGCAGTTTTAACGTGCGTTTAGCTGCACTTAATCACGGCCGTGCTAGCAGCAAATGACGTCCAAGGCCGGGCAACATACGAAGAACGGCCGCACGAAAGTTCATCCGCGCAACGCAAGTGGCAAATGAACGCATTTTTTCGAGAACATCAAACCGCTAGTACTGACGTACAGAGTGCGCTGCGTCCGCATAGCGGCGTGTGTGTGTGATTAGGAGACGTCAGATGCTGCTCGTGTCCGGCCTACATAACGTCCAGACACCCAAAGTTTCCTAGTTTTGGATCCGTACAAAATCACGGCCGTAATTGCACATCGTATGACCGCTATCGTGTATTCCGTGAAAAAATACGTCCATTTGTTGGGACGCACTTTTTCACGGACGACGCGAAAAATGCGTTCGTCTGACCCTAGCCTTAGACCTCCCAACTTTAACTATTAGCCATAAAAAATCTAAACCTATTTGCTTGGCAGTGAAATTGCTAGTAGTTAGAAATTTGAAGTCAGTAGATCTTTTAAACTGGAACGATATTATCCGTCAGATTGATTTTCAATCTAGAATGGAAAAAAGGTTTTTATGGGAACCCTCTAAATAATTGGCAACTATTACGCAGTATGGCAACCATGGATTAAAGAAAAAGAAATGCCCCGGAGTATGTTATGAATGTTGTGTGAAAGAAGAATATATGACTCTGTAAACTCTTACTGGGATTTGACGAATTTCGAAATGTTGGAATTTACTATGCAAGGATAGTGACAGGATATTACTGATTGTGATGTCATTTGAAAACGTTTTGTTTTATCGTTGTATATTGGTGCAGATAATAAATTAAAGCATTTCTAAACCTAAATTTCTAACCCTAAATTTCAGTGGTTCGTTCAACAGGTTTAATCAGGCGAATCCTAAAGGTTTCAATGTTAAAAAAATCCCCATTTTTATTCATTTCGGATCATTTGGTTTTTTTTTTTGTTTTTTTTTTTCCGTTTCAGTTTTTTCATTATGTGACCGCGATTTGTATTTTCGGCCAATTCGTTAATTCAGAAAGCAGGTTTTTCATTTCCGAAATATGAAAAATCGAACGAAAAGGATGATTTTTGTCCAAATTTGTATTCTGAACTAAATGCACAGGTCTAATATGCATGTGCAGGTGGACAAAGAATAATAAATGGTTCTTGCTATTTCCTGCAGACACTGTCCTTTTCCCATAGGGTCACTAAGCTGTGTTTCTGATCAGCTGTTTGGATCGTGGGGAACAAAAATCTGAAATTGCTCTGAAATACTTGTTCTAAAGAGTAGAGTCTCTTTAGGGAAACAACCTTTACCCATTTTGATGTGCAGCTGATTGAGAAGTGGAATTTTTTTTGAACCCTTTTATATCAGTTATGTACTTGTTTTATGCATAGATGCAGTTAACACTGTGGGGGAAAATGCTTAAAGTGTGGGTATAATTTTTTTTAAAAAAAGGAAGCGGTGTACCGCGTTGCCCTCGTCACTGTGGGATCAGATGTAAGCAAGTGATTATGGGGCTTTTTAGTTTTAATATGCTATTTTAAGACCAGCTCTAGAGAAAAACAAACTTCCTTGGAATCGTTCAGTGCTCTCCACTGGGGGGTAAATTAATGGTTCCTATACAAATTATAGGACTGTGTAATTACAGTAAGGAGCTGCAATGACAGAGCCGCAAGCTTGATACAATGTGCATTATGGCTCCAACAGTTTGAGTTCCCTTTATTGCCCTTAAATATTTTGCAGAGGTGCTGGCAGCCTCTGCCCGCCTCCTTTTTTTTTGTAAATTTCTATGTTTAGGTGATTTTTACTGACCTTTTGTATCTTGTCTCGGGCAGCTCCCCTTCAACTCAGGGACTCCCGAATCCAGGCTTTTCTGTGAAGTTTGTGCTCCTACACAACTTGCGTGACATGGGAACTGCACTTTATGTAAGTTCCGTAGCGATTTGCAGACTCTAATGCATCAGAGCTGTGCACATGCGCAGATCCGAACCATCAGCAGTCTCTCAAAGACTGCTGCAGAGGGTGGTTTCAGAGAGGGTGACATCAGAGCCCCGTTCAATACCTCAGCAGCTGCTGAATTGCTGCAGCGCAGCAATTCCATTTTGTTGCAGCAGTGTCGTTGAACGCTTTGGATGCGAATTTTGAATCAAAAATGGCCGATTTTTTTTTTTTTTTTTTTTAATGAAAGATGCAGATCGTTTTTCGTATTACTCGGACAAAATATAATAAAAGCAGTCAGCAGTAGTGTATTTAGGTTTTGTGCTGCCCTAGGCCTGACTAAACTCGTGCACCCCTAATTTAAATTTGACGCACCCCTTCCTGTCAAGGGCACACCTCTTCCTGGTTAATCCCCACCCTTCCTCTTTAAGCTCCACCTTTTCCTCTTAGAGCTCCGCCTTTTCCTCTCTTTATATTAAAAGTGGATACCAAGTGCCTACTTGTATATTTTGTATACCATTTCAAATGTATCTATTGAGATAAAGAAAATTATGAAATGTTTAAATTCAAGTATTTTTACAAAGAACAGCCACGCATGTCAAGTAAACGGGATCACAGCCGCTCTAATTGGTGGAACAATAAAATCCACAGAAACGTGCACTGCATATGAGCGTATCACAGAGCTGCATAGCAATAAAACCCACAGAAATGGGCACTGTGTATGAGCATATCAGAGCTGCAAAGCAATAAAACCCACAGAAATGTGCAGTGTGTATGAGCATATCACAGAACTGCACAGCAATAAAACTCACAGTAATGTGCAGTGTGTAGGAGCGTATCCCAGAGCTCCAGGGCAATAAAACTCACAGTAATATGCAGTGTGCATCACAGAATCCACAGCAATAAAACACCCAGCAATGCAATGTGCTGTGTGTATGAGTACATCAGAATTGACAGCAATAAAACTCACAGCAATGCAATGTGTGGTGTGTGTCAGCGTATCAGAATCCACAGCAATAAAACTCCCAGCAATGCAATGTGCGGTGTGTATGAGTGCATCAGAATCCACTGCAATAAAACTCCCAGCAATGCAATGTGTGGTGTGTGTCAGCGTAACAGAATCCACAGCAATAAAACTCCCAGCAATGCAATGTGTGGTGTGTATGAGTGCATCAGAATCCACTGCAATAAAACTCCCAGCAAACCGAGTGTATATGAGCACACAGCAATTGTTTATTCTACATTTACCGGCCTCTGTCCGCGGTAGGGCTGTGTGCAGAGTCAGCAGGGACTGTGTACAGACTCAGCAGGAGGTCCCTCCAGGCCACATTAGGATCACGGCTGTGCCTGTGCGTGGAGCCATCTTGTCAGCAGTGGGGTACCACTGCCAGAGGGTGCACCGTGGCTTTGATTCCCTTCCCGGTGGGTGTTTAGTCCAGAATAGAGTGACAGTCCATGTTAACGAAAGGGCGGGCAGCTGCGTGCATGCGTGTCACGTGGTTCAGCCAGTCAGGTGGTACTGAGACTCAGTACCACCTGACTGGCCGGACCGAGTGTGACCTGCACGCAAGTAGCCTCACCAGGAGCCAGGCAGCTCAATGACAAATTTCTATCACTGCAGTGCTGGTTAAGGAAAGGTCCACTTTAAACAGCAGTAAGTAGACAGGGCTTCATATTCTGCTGAAACCCCCCCCCCCTTTACCTGCCGTTTACTGTCATCTTCTCTCTCTGGACACAAATCACATCCCCCTCCCCTCTCCTAGAGCTGCTGCAGGCCAGGGGAGGAGCTATGGAGGGAGGAGAGGGGGATTTTTATTCTATTCGATTTTATTCCGTATGCAAACGCCATGCTCCGCTGCTCATTGTTTGAGAGCACAGCTCAAAGCTGACACACAGTGACAGTGGCACCTCCTAGTACCCCCTAATGACACCCTAATAATCACTGGTACCTGGGGCGGCCCGCCCTCCGCCACTCCTCTAAGTACACCACTGCTCTGGTGATATGCTCACACACAAGTTTGGCGAACTGCCAGCAAGTATGGTGCTGTTTGAAGGCAGTGCAAATCCCCATAGAGAAGCAATGGTTAATCTATTCAGAGAACACCAAACAGCAGAGAAATGTCAGTGAAATGCCCTGATGTTCGGTGGTTTCAATCAGCAGGTTTTTTCAGGCGAACCCCATAGGTTTCAATGTAAAAAATATTCCAGTTTTTTATGCAATATCTAATAAACCATTTATTATTTTAATCTGCAGTAAAAAGTCTTTATTTATTTATTGATTTTTTTTTGTACCTTTTAGTGATTTTTCAGAATTTTTTGGGCTAAATTCCCCCCCCTTTTTTTTAATAGCGGTTCTCCTTTTTCTGTAACAGAACTTTTTATTATCAATCATAGGATCTTATATGTAAATTCCAGACATTTTCGTTCAGTAGTTCTTTTGAAAACAGCAGGCCATGGGTTTGCGGTGGCAGCATACAGCGGCCGACTCCATGCACTTTGGGGACCCTGCGGTGAATGGTGAATTCACTGCAGGGTTGGGAATTTTATTCCCCGAAGTGCAGGGAACTACAGAACACCAAAATGTTGGCGTCATTTCGGTGCTCTGTGAGTAACCCAATTAGTGGTGAGGTTTTTTGTTGCCCACTGGAAAGTGAAAGCCTAGGCCTTGCCTACCCAGGACATACTTGAAAATTAGTGACATCTCAATGTTTCCTTCCTAGTAAAATAGTTTGCAAAAGTAAAAAAAAAAAAAAAAAAATTTTTTTTTTTTTTTTTTTTTAGGGGTGGGGCCACCCAGCGGGCCGCCGCCCCCTGGAAAGTGCCGCCCTAGGCCTGGGCCTTGTTGGTCTAGGCCAAAATACACCAGTGGCAGTCAGCACAATTACGTTTTGTATGCACACACCACAAATGATAGTTTTTATTGAATAAACGTTATGTTTACTTCTGAAACAAAATATAAATTGATCTGTAATATATGTCTGTGCAGGGGGAAATAAATAAATATTTTGTGCTTTGGTGAACAAAAACCTCAAAATTAACATTGCTGTACGGAATTGTTACTTGCAGCGACATGAGGAGATGCTGCTAGTAGCTGAGTGTGACGTATTAAAGATGGCCGCCGCCATGAAGCAAGTGCTAAGTTAGCAGTGCTGAGCGCTGAGTGGCTGAACGGCGTTCAATGGCAAGTTTATAACTTAGCACTTGCAGCGGCTGAGGTATTGAACGTGCCTCAGCATATTCTTTGTGTGCAGACGTCACTAGTTAACTGGTGACCGGCAGCCGGGAAGTTTTAAAAAAAATCCTAGCTGGTGATGATGCTGTGTGGGGTGGAGGAAACTCCTGCAGTTCACCCAGTGGTTCTGCCAGATCAAGTGACCTGGGAGGCGGGCACTCCTCTCATCCTGACCACTTCATAGTTTTTCATTGTCCCTTTACTTACCAGTAAGAGTGTGATAGGACCTCATGTGTCATTATGAGTAAAATTTGGTATTTGTGTATTGTATTTTTATGTGACTGTCCATTGTGCTCGCTAATCTAAAGGTTTATCGAGACTAATTTAAACTAATCCTGCATTAAACCTTTATGTTAAAGATCCAGTTGTATACAACTTTACTGAGTGATTTTTATACAGCTCAGTGGTTTTTTTAAGAAAAAATAAAAACTGCAAACAAAATGGCTCACATTTTAAATGAATTAATATACACACACTCTGAATATCATTGGAACACTTTTGTTGTTGCACTCTGGGGGGGGGTTGGAGGACCTTCTCCTGTCTACAGACGTGAAGAAGGCCTTTGCCCAGTTTGACTGGGACTTTCTTTTTGCTGTGCTTGCCCACATTGGTCTTGGCCCACACTTGTGCGGCTGGGTCCTAGCCCTGTACTGCTCTCTCTGCCGGGATGTGCATGAATTGAGCCTTTTACAAGACCCTTCCAGAGCAATGGCACTTGCTGGGGCTGTCCCCACTACTGTTCGTCTTAGCGCTGGAGCCGTTCCTGCAGGCTGTTCGTGGCTGCCGTAATATACCGGGGATCTCTGTAGCTAATCATCATCACAAGATCACAGCTTACGCGGGCGACCTGCTTTCGTCTCCTGAAACCTCTCTGCCTAACACCTTGGTGGCCTTTGGGGAATATGGGGCTGTGATGGGGTGTATATAAGGTTCCCTGAGGAAAGGGTTAACTTGGCAGGGTTGATCAGCACAGCAACACACACAAAGGCTTGATGTTGTGATTGCTGGGGCTTTAAAAGGGACATGCCTATACAGGCACAGGAGGTTCATTTTGGTGGATCTCCCCTCAGACAGATACAGCTCCTAAAGGGCTGTGATTTGAGGACACAATCATTGGTTAGCATTACGTTGACTGCTGGATAGAAGAGAAAGGTTTTCTTTTATTTGAACCAAGCAGCTGTGCCTGTATACACCTATGCTATAAGGAATAAAGACCCCTTGATGAAACACTTAAGGGAGGGGGTTGTGTCTCAACTGTTTTCAACTGTGTGTATTTGAAATAAAGAGCATTCTCCATTTGGATTTTGAACCAGCAACAACTCCAAAGTTTACGTGTCGTCTATTGTGTGTTTGTACGAATATCCCCTGTGTTTCAGCGGACAGGGGCGACGAGAAGAAGGGTACCACGATCCGTAACTTGCTGGGAGAGGGTGACTGGTAGTGGTGTAGCGTGCGGGGGCATCTGTGTTTCATTTTTTTTTATTACATCGGTATTTTGTTAATATTCAATAAATGTGCTTGTGGGGTAAGGGGGTCAATACTCTACTGGCGGAAGGGAATCAGGGTGTGTTATCATGTCCACAGGTTGGGGGAATTATTTCTTTGCCCCTGGCGCTGATAACCCACGCTACACCACTGCCGGTGTCCTTACAGGAGGCAAGCAGACTTGAACATTGCGGGGCAGCATGGCAAACCCTCTCACTTTTGGTCTTTCCTCCGGCCCACCTTCCCATTGGCTGATCACTGATAATGGCTGTAGGGGGACTGCCTGATTTCCATCAATACCACTGCAGCCAATGAGGGTGATTGGCTGCTAGGAAGGTAGGTGGGCCAGAGGAGTGTCAGAAATTAGTAGGGTGTTCTATGCTGTGCTAAAGCTCACCTGCTGAGCGGACAGCATAGAGCGCACCGTGGCGTTGAGGCGTAAACCTAATTATAAAGATTTAATAAACACCAGACTTGGAAATAAATTCTGGGGATTTGATTACAAAATATAGCCACACATTCATGTTGTGAAAAGCGTATTCGATGTACCCCATCAGGTTAAACTTGAGCGTAGCTTTTCTGGTTCTGTAGATTACATTTTGCGGACTCTCTCCTTGGCTTTGCATCCCTCCGTGATGTGTCACAGGTACCTCATTGCTGGGAACTGCAGAGAGCCCCAGAGGATGTATGTCCCAAGTAAACGGGGTAATATAAGAGCAATCATTGGATTAGGAAGGATAGGACCTGCTGGGTGCATTGACTTTGTGACAGGCTTATGCAATGTATCATCAGATTTTGTAATTCTATCCCAATGAATGAATTCTAAAATCACATTTTTAGAATAAAACCTATTAAAGCAAAGTGCTCTGAATTTTATAGGGCAAGTAACAGGACATTCTGTGCGATTAAATTAAAAACCAAGAGATGCAAAGAATAAGGAAAATATTGCATTGTGACCTATCCGCAGAGCAGTACAAGGACAATTTGTTACAGTAGTACATAGGCAATTGAGGGCTCCTTTTAATACACTGTACTTTGAGCCTAAAGTTTATGTATATATTTTTAATAATGTATATTTCAAATAGTGTCCAATTTCTGTCCTCGGCTCTCTAGTGACTATTCAACCCATTATATCATTTTTGCGATTTGTATTTTTTTTTTCCACATTTTAATCTCTAGTGCAAAATATGCCTTTCTAAGCAGTCCTCTGGATGCACCCCATCTGCTGTTAGAAGTCCTTGCAGTTAAGGAGAGACCTTTTTAAATCCCTGATTTACAGAGTTGAAAGGGTGGGTACCAGAGGCAGACAGCAGCCAGGGCTGCTATTCTCCAAGGTTGCAATGTGTGTGAGGAGGATCTGATGGAACAAACCGCCTGCAGGGAGAGGAGGAGTGAGTGGGATGCTGCTGAGCATCTGCACGGATTTCAGGTGGGCAGACACAAGGTACCATTTATATCCTAATGAATACTGTGCACACTCCGTATATTTAACCCTAGAGTGGAGCCAGGATTACACCCTCCTCCCTTTCAAAAGTGACAACCTTAAACAGCACGGTGGCTACAGACTTATTAATTATCTTAATGCATCACTTTGACAATAGAGGTTTTTAATAATCAGTGACCCCCATCCATGCATGTCATCTGCCCCTGGGTCTTTATGTGTGAGCACACTGTGCAGGCAGAGCATCCCTGAGATGCTGCTGGGTGGGTGTAGCAGTGGGCAGAGCCAGAGAGATCACTGTCACAGCCTTTTGTTTGCTAGCTGGATACAGAGAGGGGTTGGGCTTCTCTTCTATAACCAAGGACCAGGAGAGAGATAGCATGGGCACCCCAAGCTGCAGGAGATAACATTTTCAATCAGATTTAAGGTATGTGCATATCTGGCATCTCACTGAAGCAATGAATGACAGCAGTGCAGTGATGTGGGATTAGCCCATACCTCTGCATCTCATAAATCCATTTAATATTGAATGATGGTGCTCTATGTAGATGTCAATTGGGTTGTTGCCCTGATTTTTATGCCAGTGTAAATATTGCATAGGTTTATACAGGCCATGGTTTTAACATTCTTTGACTACGTGTGAATATACTGGTGAATATACAAACAGAAATGCCAACATGATGGATGTTGGACAGGGGAGGCAGTATTTTGCTCAGATTGTTTCACTGTTGCACTTCTGCCATTCGCCACTGGAGGGCATCTGCGCTGCAAGTTCAACTGCCTGCAATGCAATGTATCCTTTAGCATAATTCTACAGTAGCAGAACAAATAGCTGTGGGGAATAAAACGGGCAGCCTTAGTATTTGCCAATATGGCCTCACTGCCTCCTATTTTGGCACTGTAAGGGTCTCTACTCATGAACATTAATGTGCATCTCTGTGGGAAGGAAGCTCTGCCTCTCCCCTTCATCTAAACACAGCAGAAGCACTTGGACCGTTTTCCTTTGAGGTAAGTGGACATCTGCGGCAGTACAGCATCATAAAGAGGACACTAGAACTGAGCATTGCTTTATTTAACCTTTGCAGAAAATGTATCAATGGCAGCCTCTCCCTCTAAAGCCCTTTGAATGTATTTGAAAGGTCTGTCTAATACAAAATAGAAATCAAATTGCTTTCCTTTCAGAACCATTTAAGGTATCAGATGTACACTTTTCTGAATAAACCATCTGTATGCTTAAAATGATTCCATCCCTGTGGAATAGCCAATCTCATGTTCAAGGGAGTGACCTGTTTAACAATAGAGCAGCTGATTCTGTAAGTCACTGTATGCAAGAAGAGCCATGGATTTGTATCATTTTAAAGAAAATGTGGTCCAAACATTGATGTGATACATGGCACACATGGGCAGGTATGCTGCAGTTCTGTATTGTGTATACCAGCTCTATTCTTATGGTAATTCAACAGTGTTTGTTAAGGACTTTTTCTCTTCAATCTTTCAACAGAGAATACTGTATATTTTATATTGTGTGTGTATATATTTATATTGTTCCAGCTGTTTTAAACCATGTTTAGTTATGTGCTCATGCAGGTGTAACACCTGTTAAATCCTATATTTCTTTTATACTCTAGGTGTGTTACCTTTAACAAAACAGAATTTTCCTGATTTGTCCAGTACGTTACCTAAAATTTGAAATCCTCTGGTCATTCCAGAGTATATAATATAGTGAATAAACCTTAATCTTATTGGATGGGACACTGTTCTTTATAATAGATCTGTGTCTTCAATGCACTTGGGTTTTGCCAAATCCTAGTTAGCCGGAACTGATGGTAACCAATCGGTAAAGACAAACATATATTTATTATTTAATAACATGTAGCTTTCTGCATTCTCTTAATAGCTATTATCTTTTCTAAAGTGTGAGTTAATCAATGGGCTACTCCAGACGCTCACTGGGTGTGGACTCCTAATGCAGTGAGCTTTCAATGCAGGCTTCACTCAGGAGTGCTGACCAGTAATGTTAGTAAAAATATTATTGAACAACATTCGTGCTTATTTTATGCTGCAATTCTGTGTTTATTATATACAACAAAGACCAAACTGGGATCATTTTTCTCAGGTTTGCAATTATTGTACTTTTCTTCAGGATTTTTTTTTTGTTATTTTTAAATTTATAATCCTGCGAGGGTCTGTTTTCAATTCGCTGCAATTATCTTTTAAGTGCCATGACCCACCTTTTAATAGCACAACCTGCACCTGTAAGAGGCTCGGTAATATGTTAGATGCGTTTGTTTTGTTTTTTTTTTAGTGAGCATTTCTAAGAAACGAAGCAAATGATGAACGATAATTTTGTTTACTCCTTCATATTTGCCAGTGATTAGAAGTGAAAATGGCAGACAATGTTGAAGAAACCCAAAAATAAATTACAGATGAGGCTATATCTAAACAAATGGATAACAATGTATTGACATTGTGAATATCCATGAAGTTGCGAGGCCTCTTGCATAGAGGGAAACGCCAACCATCAACTAGTTGGTAAACGTTTTTTTCTCTCACGTTCCTAAAAACCTAAAAAAAAAAAAAAATTTACCCATTTTTAACATTACAGTATATGTACATGGAGAAGTTGTACCGGCTGGGTGGTAGAGGTAACATCACTGCTCTATAACCGTGGAGACACAAGTTTGAATCCCGGCAAGAGCACCTCTCCAGTAAGTGTCCTTGGGCAAGACACCTAACGGTACATACTCACCACCCAGGACATACTTGAAAACGAGAAAAGACGCAATGTATCATTCCTGGTTAAATACTTTCTCAAAAAAAGTTGCCTTATTCCCACTGCCATTACGCAGCCAACTCACTCAGTGCCTGGCTGACAGTGTGCAATGCAAAGAGAGGGAGACAAAGTTTGCTCTAAACCCTTTACTGGGGCACGCATTAATCAGTGGGCAATTCAGGTTAAATTGACTTGATTAGGACAATAGAGCATGTGAGTTTTACAAGAACCTTTATAAATTGTTGTTTTCAAGGCTTCATGAACCACTGCAATAAACAGGTAGAGGCTCAGCCAATCAGGGGTAAGCGTTCATTCTGGTCTAATTGATGCTGAGTATGTATCTTGCTATCCGATTAGGCACGCAGCAGCTTGAGTCGGATTGGCCTCACAGACCTGAGGTTTGTAATTGGAGCTTTGGAGAGCACAAACCAGAGCAACCCAACAAGCACACATCCCAGAGCAACCCAACAAGCACACATCCCAGAGCAACCCAACAAGCACACATCCTGTTGTTGCCTCTTGCACAGAATTATGTATACATAACATTCATTGCCTTTTTCAGGCACAGCTGGAAATGCAAGCTTCCACCTTGAACATTAAAACAATACATCCCCAAAGGTGTCTATCCTGGGCCTGCTCATCCCTCTCTAGTTGAAGGCCTAACATAATTTGGGCCTGGAGCAAGTGACTCATTCTTTGAATGTGGTTGACATGTTGTGAAAGCACATTTTTATAAATTTTTGTTCTTATAGAATACTTTCAATATTTACAGCAATATTATGTGAAATCTTGCTTTGGTTAGGTTAAGCAAGCTGGGTTCTACAAGGGAGGAACACGCTGATGGAACCATCCTATATATACCTACAGTGGCAAGAAAAAGTATGTGAACCCTTTGGGATTAGGTGGAGTTTTGCATGAATTGGTCATAAAATGTGCTCTGATCTTCATCTAAGTCACAACAATTTGAAAAACACAGTCTGCTTAAAATAATACAACACAAACATGTTTTCATCTTTTTATTGAACAGAACATGTAAACATTTACAGTGCAGGGTGGAAAAAGTATGTGAACCTTTGGACTTAATAACTGGTTGACCCTCCTTTGGCAGCAATAACCTCAACCAAACGTTTCCTGTATTTGCAGATTAGACCTGCACAACGATCTGGAGTAATTTTGGACCACTCCTCTTCACAAAACGGTTTCAGTGTAGCAATATTCTTGGGATGTCTGGTATGAATCGCTCTCTTAAGGTCATGCCACAGCATTTCAATCGGGTTGAGGTCAGGACTCTGACTGGGCCACTCCAGAAGGCGTATTTTGTTTTGTTGAAGCCAATCTTTTGTTGAATTACTTGCATGCTTTGGGTCATTGTCCTGTTGCATCACCCATCCTCTGCAGAGCTTCAGTTGGCGGACAGATGGTCTTACGTTTTCCTACAAAATGTCTTGATAAACTCTGGAATTCATTTTTCCATCAATGACAACAATCCGTCCAGGCCCTGAGGCAGCAAAGCAGCCCCAAACCATGATGCTCTCTCCACCATGTTTTACAGTGGGGATGAGGTTTTGATGTTGGTGTGCTGTGCCTTTTTTTCTCCACACTTACAGGGTTATCCAAAGAGATCCGAATTGCTTGAGAAAGGTAACCGAACGCTGAAAATCAGTGTTCGGTTACCTTTCCTGACCATTCGGCTATCCAGAGAGCAGGCAATTCGCCAAATCCTGGTGAATTGCCTGAACATACGGTGCCTGTTCGGTCCCTGTTCGAGGGCAGTGAAATCCCCATGAAAAAGCACTGCTTCGGCTATTCAGAGAACACAAACCAGCAGTGAAAGGTTCCCCTAATGCCCTGCCATTCGGTGGTTTAATTCGGCAAATTTATTCAGGGGAATCCCATAGGCTTCAATGTTAAAAATATTCCCGTTTTAATTCAATATCTAATAAACCGTTCATTATAAAATTCTGCAGCCAAAAGTCTCTTCATTTATAGATTTTTTAGGATACTTTAAGCATTTTTCTGAATTTTTTTTTAAAAGTCCGATTTTTTTTTTTTTCAGTTTACTTATTTTTTTTTGTAACAGCCCTCTTTATTATTATTCCCTGGACCTCCTGTGAAAATTTCAGACATTTTCGCTCAGTAGTTTCTTTGCAAACAGCGTTTCAGTTTCCCAGATTCATACAAATGGTTTTGCTAATTTATTCACTGCCTCCTCTACGTCACAGCTGCTTCGGCTCTGTGTGATTCGGCTCTTGTTCGGCTTCTTCGAAGGTTAATCCAGATGTTTTTGCTAGTTTTCAGCGTGCATTCGGTTAGTTTTCATCAGGTTTTCGGCAGCTTTTCCCTGCAATTCGGGGACCCTGTGCTGTTTGCTGAATACACCGCAGGGTCACCGAAATGGGATCGGCAAAAGGAACCGAATTGAAGAGAACGAAAAGTCACCGAACGTGCGGTGACTTTTCGAATCTCTTTGGATAACCCTGATAGTGTTGTGTGTTTTTTCCAAACAACTCAATTTTGGTTTCATCTGTCCACAGAATATTTTGCCAGTAGTGCTGTGGAACATCCAGGTGCGCTTTTTCAAACTTCAAACGTGCTGCAATATTCTTTTTGGACAGCAATGGCTTCCTCCGTGGTGTCCTCCCATGTACTCCATTCTTGTTGAATGTTTTCCTTATTGTAGATGTGTCAACAAAAATGTTAGCATGTGCCAGAGATTTCTGTAAGTCTTTAAGCATTCTGCGCTGTGCTCTTGCAGTCATCTTTACAGGACGACCACGCCTAGGGAGAGTAGCAACAGTGCTGAACTTTCTCCATTTGTAGACAGTCTGTCTTAACGTGGACACATGAACATCAAGGCTTTTGGAGATACTTTTGTAACCCTTTCCAGCCTCATGCAAGTCAACAATTCTTGATCGTAGGTCTTCTGAGAGCTCTTTTCTGCGAGGCATGGTTCACATCAGGCAGTGCTTCTTGAAACCAGTAAACCCAAATCTGGTGTGTGTTTTTAAAGGGCAGGACAGCTTTCAGCAACACATCCAATAATATCACACTGATTGGACTCAAGGTTGGCTCACTCCTGGCTCCAATTAGCTCTTGGAGAAGTCATCAGGCCAGGGGTTCACATACTTTTTCCACCCTGCACTGTGAATCTTTACATGTTATGTTCAATAAACACATGAAAACATGTTTTGTTGTATTATTTTAAGCAGACTGCGTTTTTCAAATTGTTGTGACTTAGATGAAGATCAGAGCACATTTTATGACCAATTCATGCAAAACTCCACGTAATCCCAAAGGGTTCACATACTTTTTCTTTCCACTGTATATCAATACTACAGTATACCGTAGCTTGTTTTTGGAATTGTGTATATTGAAGAGTAATCTATGTTTTGACAGGTGGCTAGGTGATGTGCTGCGCTGCAGGAACCTTATTCATGGAGGTTCATATAGTTTATTGGCCTTCCGTAATGTGGTTTGCAGCAACCAGCGGCACAGATATGCCTCGGAGATTGATTCTGACTCATTTGGTTATTTCAAGTTCACTCCTCTCTCTGTGATCCTCCCACACAACAGCATGAATGCAAATCTGCCAGCTCTCACTGATTTTTTGGAGATGCTCTCCCTTTTGGTTCTTAAATAACTATTCTGCTGGGATTCCTGACACTTCTCATACAGCTAGTATTATGTAACCCATCTCCACGCTGACCCCAACACATACAAAACTCATGTCATCCTTTATCATGTGGTGATAGTGTCTGGTATTCAGCGAAAATAAATAAAGCAGGACTGCAGGCTGCTATAAAGTGCTCTTTATTTAGGGGAGACAGCGCAACCCCACTAGAAGTATAGTGAGGTTTCGGCCACGAAGGCCATAATCCTACATATTGCATAGACACTCCACCTCCTATTTTATACTCTCACCTGGCCAATACCCAGATTATTCCTATAGTGGAGGGGTGTAACAAAAATCCCTGTATATATCAGCAAATACATGTTACAGGTATACAATCAAATTATAAAATCCTATCCACTCTAAATTTTGCCATGAGATATATATATATACACATATACACACAGTTGTGTTCAAAATTATTCAACCCCCAACGCTGTAAAGGGTTTTAGGAATTTAGTGTACATTTGTAATTGTATTCAGAATGAAATCCTACAAGGACTTTTTAAAGAACCATATGCAACTAAAATGACATCAATTGGTTTTGTAATACAGTAGTAAATGTTTCTTTTGTGAATTCTTCATTGACACAATTATTCAACCCCTTAAAGACTACCACTCTGAAGAACAGAGGTTCATTCAAGTGTTTTCAATCAGGTATTGAGCACGGAGTGTGCTCAGTGAGGTGGCCAGAAGGGCATCGAGTGGAAGGAATGTCCACTCTCACAGACGTTCCTTCCGCTCTCCAAAGACGCTTGTCTGACACTAGCCTTAGGGCTTGAACAGGGAGTTAGACTTGCATACCTGCTATTAGTTTGTATTTATAGATATATATTATAGCGTTCTAGGTAGAATGTTAAACATGGGACTATATAGGCATACAGTACATTTAGCAATGTATTTTGTTTACATAGGGCGATTGCAGGTGTCCCTCAGTCATATGGGGGCAGAGGCGTAGCGAGGTCATGAGGCGCAAGTCATTCATTAGTGCCCCCCAACCAAAAATAATCTGTAAAGCAGGGTGTAAGGGTTTGACTGCGGTGGGTGTAGCAGGTTGGGGTTGTGAGCCCAGGATGCAGTGATGAAGGCAGATTCAGAATAGCAATGAGTGTTTATTGCAGGTAAACACAGTGGCATCAAATCAGACAGGGTACAGGCAATGGCGTCGTCAGGGTTCAGCAAGGGGGTTTGGTACACGGCAAGGCTGGCAGAGAATAGTCGGTGGTACAGCAGGGGTTCGGTACACGGCAAGGCTTAGATGGGGGCAAAGGGGGAGCAGGATGGAAGGGTTACCGGTGAGTGAAGCAATGGAGAGTCCAGATAAATAGCAGAAGGTCCTTGGGGTCTTAGCAGAGAGTTCAGGAGATGGTCAGGCGATTTCAGGGAGCTTTAGTACACAGGTAACGCAGTCAGTAACTTCAATGTGGAAGTCCAGGGTTGAGGGTGGGACTCCCTTATATGCAGGGCTAATCAGGGAGGATGAAGGGCAGGTGTGGATCCAGGGCCAGAACGGTAGAATCAGGAAGGTGAATTGTTTATACAAGGGTTTTGGAATCTGCAGGGGACATGTAGTAAAAAGGCACAAAAAGGGGCGCCAGGGGGTGAGGGCCTCCAGGACCTTACAGAGCCCCCCCTCTAAGGGCCGGACTCCGAACGGCCCAGGGCGAGGTCAAGGCCACACCGGTGGATTACGGGATAGAAAGGCATTGCACCATTGGAGGGTAGAATAATGATCATGGTGACCAGAGTTGGGCCGAGCTTCGCCACTGCAAAGCGATCTCCAGGCACTCTCGGCATTTGAAAACACCTGCAGGTCCGCGCATCTGACTACAGTCCCATTTGAACCGTAAATAAACTCCGGCGGCAAGGGTCCCATAGTCATGGTGCCTTCAGGGGTGTTGATCGTCTTGGTGACACGACTCTTCGACGTCCACTTGACATGGACCGGCGGGACAGCGCCCTTGGAGAGGGCCGGCGGGGCAGCGCCCGTGGAAAGGACCGGCGGGGCAGCGCCCGTGGAAAGGACCGGCGGGGCAGCGCCCGTGGAAAGGACCGGCGGGGCAGCGCCCGTGGAAAGGACCGGCGGGGCAGCGCCCGTGGAAAGGACCGGCGGGGCAGCGCCCGTGGAAAGGACCGGCGGGGCAGCGCCCTTGGAAAGGACCGGCGGGGCAGCGCCCTTGGAAAGGACCGGCGGGGCAGCCCCCGTGGAAAGGACCGGCGGGGCAGCGCCCTTGGCAACCTCCTTGGCACTACACGGCTCTTGCGGGGCAGTTAGCGGCTTGGCCTTACGGCGGCGGCGACGGCCCCGTGGCGGTGACAGGTCAGGAGATCCCGCAGGTTGCAGGGCAGCGACGTCCTGAGATCCCGCGGGTTGCAGGGCAGCGACGTCCTGAGATCCCGCGGGTTGCAGGGCAGCGACGTCCTGAGATCCCGCGGGTTGCAGGGCAGCAAACTCCAATTTAATGAGGTATGGGTGAGCCTCCAGCTCCTGAGGTTTCGGTTTAACGGGCAACCGAACAACGGTGGGTGACATGGAGAAGAGGGCACCAATGAAGGCAGATCTTGGGCAAGGTGTACTCGAGATGGTTTTGATAGCTGGAGTTATGTAGTCCGTCTCCATGTGATAGCAAGGTACAGTGGTACGGTGAGTCATTCCAGCCGGGCGACAAACAGATGCCGCAACGCCAACATACCCCTTATGCTGACCTGGGGGTCCCTGGGTGCGGCGTGCAGTCTGTCTGGAAAGGTCCAGACCAGCATCAGCGGCTTTCTCTTCTGACTCCGAGTCATCAGAAGGATATGGTGAAGGTGGCACAGCGTGCTGGTGAGGAGCGGCTTCCCGGAGTCTCAGGGCCGATTCGAAGACCTCCAGGTCCTCTCTGCGAACAACAGTCCCATCTGAGGCATATGTGCAACAAGGAGATAGAGGGCTGGGTTCTGGCTTCTTGGCAACACTAGCCATGATGTATTGGTTAGGCTCAGTCTCCATGGGCATGGCTGACTCAACATCTATGGAATCTTGCTCCATTGGCACGTCGGGATCGGAATCCGGTTCGGAGTACTCAATAGGGGTTTCCTGGTCTGACTCCTCAGAAGAAACTTCTTGGGTAACCAGGTTTCTAGGTGCAGAGAGTCTGGTAGCCCTTGACTCAGGTTCCCTGGGAGCAGGGACACGCTTAGGTGCAGGAGGTTTGCTTACCCGGCTTCTTTTGGGAGTAGGCTGGGATAGGGGTCTTTCTTTGGGTACTTGCTTGATGGGTGATGAAGTCTTTTTCTGCAGGGCAGGCACCAGCTTCCCCATCGAAGACTTTGTGGGCTTGGTCGCTGGTGTAGCTATTTTTGGCTTGGTGGGTACTGTTTTAACCACCAGCCTGGTGGTTTTGACAGGTGCAGGCTCGGTACAAACAGGCTTTACAGGAACAGGGGTATGAAAGCATTTTGTACCTGGCTTAGGTGGGCGCAGCGGGCAGGCCGAGATCTGATGCAAGGGGTCCCCGCAGTAGAAGCAGAGGTCTAGCGCCCTCCTTCTTGCCTTTTCTTCTGGGGTCAGTGGTCCTCTGGCTCCCTCTGTAGCAGGAACGCGCACCTTAGTTGAGGTGCCCCTTGGGTTTTGCTGCACATAATCAAGCAGGGAGTCCAGGTACTGCTGGATCTGTAGAAAGGCACCTTAAGTTCTTCACCATGGCATGGATCACCGCGGGCTCACAGGTTTTAGACTTCCACATTCTGTAAGGGTTTGACTGCGGTGGGTGTAGCAGGTTGGGGTTGCGAGCCCAGGATGCAGTGATGAAGGCAGATTCAGAATAGCAATGAGTGTTTATTGCAGGTAAACACAGTGGCATCAAATCAGACAGGGTACAGGCAATGGCGTCGTCAGGGTTCAGCAAGGGGGTTTGGTACACGGCAAGGCTGGCAGAGAATAGTCGGTGGTACAGCAGGGGTTCGGTACACGGCAAGGCTTAGATGGGGGCAAAGGGGGAGCAGGATGGAAGGGTTACCGGTGAGTGAAGCAATGAGAGTCCAGATAAATAGCAGAAGGTCCTTGGGGTCTTAGCAGAGAGTTCAGGAGATGGTCAGGCGATTTCAGGGAGCTTTAGTACACAGGTAACGCAGTCAGTAACTTCAATGTGGAAGTCCAGGGTTGAGGGTGGGACTCCCTTATATGCAGAGCTAATCAGGGAGGATGAAGGGCAGGTGTGGATCCAGGGCCAGAACGGTAGAATCAGGAAGGTGAATTGTTTATACAAGGGTTTTGGAATCTGCAGGGGACATGTAGTAAAAGGCACAAAAAGGGGCGCCAGGGGGTGAGGGCCTCCAGGACCTTACACAGGGGTCCACAGTAATAAAACTCACAGTATGGTGCGCTGTGTATGAACGAGTGTTATTGCTGTGGTATCTTTGATATGCTCATACACACCCACATTAGAGTTTTATTGCTGTGGTGCTACTACAGTAATGCGTAGGTGTATGAGTGTATCAGCACCACAGCAATAAAACTCAGTAATGTGCAGTGTGTGAGCGTATCACAGAGCTCCACAGCAATAATATCTTGCATTGTATTAATTTGTATTTCTGTAACGACTGTAACATTTCAATGTTCTTGAACCCAGGATATATTTGAAAACGAGAGAAATCTCAATGTATCCTTCCTTGTAAAATAATTTATAAATAAAACTCGCAGTAATATGCGCTGTGTATGAGCGTATCCCCGTAAATCCCCATATCAATTTATTCAACCCCCCATTATATCATACAAAAGCCCACATATTTATTCACCCCATTATTCAAAAGCCCCCCCATATCAATTTATTCACCTCCCATTAAATCATGCAAAAGCACCCCATATACGTTTATTCACCCCCATTATTCAAAAGCCCCCATATCAATTCACCCCCATTAAATCATACAAAAGCCCCATATCAATTTATTCACCCCATATCAAATTACTCACCCCCCCATCAAATCATGCAAAGCCCCCATATCAATTTATTCAACTCCATCAAATTAAAAGACTCCCCCCCCCCTCTCCTACGGCCGAGTTACTCACCATACGCTTGAAGTTGTAGGAGTAGAAATCTCCTCGGGCCCGGGCTCGGAGTCCTCCTCCTCCTTCACTGTGTGGCGTTCTCCTGGCTGCCACTGTGCGTGCCGGCGCGCCTGCAGCGCATCACGTGAGGGGGGCGGCGCTAATTCAGCGTGCTGTGCTCGTGTTCTGAGAGTCACAGACATGCAGCATGCACGCTGCAGCGCCGCCACAGCAGTTGGAGTCACAGTTGTGCCGGGAGCTCGGAGAAGCTCCCTGGCAGCTGCTGGACCGCTTGCAATCCGAATGGGATCGGATTGCAGTGCGAGACCCCAGCATGTTTCATGGAATCAGGGCCCCCTGTACCTGCGGGCCCTCGGGCGGTGCCCGTTGGGTCAGTCCGCCCCACGTCTCAGTCCCTGCTTGTGGCGCCCACCCCAGAGAGGCACCCGGGGGCATGTGCCCCTCCCTGCCCCCTCACTACACCACTGTATGGGGGCTCCTTATGATCCGCGTCCGGTTTTCGTTTGGTATTGTATGAGTGGATTATACTATTTGTTGCATTTTGCAGAAGACCTATACTTTGACATTTTTTGTAACATCATATATCTATCATGGCGAAATTTTAGAGTGGATAGGATTTTATAATTTGATTGTTTAACCCTTACCCTCTTAGGCTGGGGTCAGACCAGCGCATTTTTAATGTGCGTTCTAGCGCACTTAATCACGGCCGCACTAGCAGCAAATGACGGGCAATGACAGACAATATACGACGTACGGTCGCACGAAAGTCCGGCCGCGCAACGCAAGTGGAAAATGAACGCATTTTTTCGAGAACGCAGAACCTCTAGTACGGACGTACAGAGTGCACTGCGCCCGCTAGCGGTGTGTGTGTGTGATTTGGAGATGTCAGACCCTGCTCGTGTCCGGCCAACATAACGTCCAGACGCAAAAAGTTTCCTGGTTTGGATTCGTAAAACATCACGCACGAACATGCGCATCGTATGACCGTTTTCGCATATTCCGTGAAAAAATACATCAATGTGTTCAGACGCACTTTTTTACGTTCGCGTGTAAAAATGCTTTCGTTTGACCCTAGCCTAACACCTGTAACCTGTATAGGTTGATGTATACAAAGGATTTTTGTTACACCCCCTCCTTTTTAGGAATGATCTGGGGATTGGCCAGGTGAGAGTATAAAGTAGGAGGTGGCGCATCTATGCAATATGTATATGATTAAGGCCTTCGTGGCCGAAATGTCACTATACTTCTAGTGGGGTTGCACTGTCTCCCCTAAATAGAGAGCACTTTACAGCAGCCTGGAGTCCTGCTTTATTTTCGCTGACTATTTGGAGGGGTTTCGGCGCCCTAATCAGCGGAGACTTGGCGCTTTGCAGTGGACTCCCAGTTCTGGAGGATCCCGGCGCTTGTGGATAGTCTGGTATTCGTTCATGTAGTTCACCAAAGTACAGAAATTGCTATCTTGGAGAAGCTGATTCATTGCTTGGCTGCAGAGTATTAAAAAGATAAGCTCTGTCTGCCCTCTCTCAAAGCTAAAAAATATATTTAATGCATTAAATTGTGTTCACCCCGTGCCTTGTGGCTAATTCCTATTAGAGGAGAGTGCCATATATTAATGCTGGTAATCTATAAATCAGAGACTGAGATGCACAATGGTGTGTCAAACAAAGTGTTTTCAGTGCTATTCCCAACTCCTTTTAGATATGCCTGATTCTGTAGGAAATGGCAGTGGGCCTAGAGGCACATTAATGAAAAAAGTATGAATACGTATTGCTTTATAAAATGATGTGATGGCAAGAAGTTCTGTTCTTGAGTTTGATGAAGTCTTGAATTCAGGTGCTCATCCCATGCCATAATAACCCAACGATCCATACGATCTATGTTTCAGCAATATACCCATTGAAATAGATGTAAGAAATCTACAAATCTTTTCACATTTAGGCTATAGAGTACCAGGCTCTGACTTATAGAAAAAATGCTATATATATATATATATATATCATGGAATTTGAAAAATCCTGTTAACGGGGCCGGATTTACAAGTAGGCATGTGCCTGTCTCAGGAGCACAAAGGGATAGAGGGACATATGAGGTATCATTGGAAAGGCCAGACTATGACCTTTCCAGTGATACCTAATATAACCAGCTTAGATTTATGTAAAAATAAAATATTTTTCTTTTTTTTTCTAGCGCCACACTATTATTCAGTTTACAATTATAAAGTGAATAGTGATGCTGCACTAACTCACTTTCTCATTTCCCACACTGCCAGCAACTGTGGAGCTGATAATGCAACGCATTGTACCATCGACAACCTTGACCGTGGCACTGCAGTAAATAGATAAAGGGGGACATTGAACCCGCATTTCTGAACACCGCACAAGGTTAAGTGAGGTGTCATTGGAAAGGTCAGAGTCTGGTCTTTACAATGATACTAAACATGACCATGTAATATGTAAAAATAAAAAACAAGAAAGAAAATACAAAATATTCTTTTTTTCTCCGGCAGGGGGAATATATGCTTTTACGTTGTACAGCGCTATGTTGGCGCTTTATAAATACTTGTAACTGTAGCCTATAGAACAAACAATGCCACTGCCCAAACTCAACTAAGGCAACAGATTCTGCCCCTTATTTTGATTTGGAGCGCAGAGAGAAACCTTTTCATTTTTATTTTTTTTTTGTGGTAAGGGCAATCCACATTTCTGTGCCTACAGGCTCCAGAGATGCAAATCCGGCCCTGTCTGTTAGCTGCAGGTATCATTTACAGCAGGGAGCTGTGCACTTTTTGAGTGTATTGATAGCAAGCACTGTGTTGGGAGTACACTTTTCTGTTCTACTTTGCAATGTGTCTCTACTCCAACTATGTTTTCCCACCATTCCAACTCCCTTGTGCTGGTGCTAACTTAACCAGAGCTGTTGTAAACTTATCAGAGCCATTATAGTCTATGGAATTAGCACCAACTTTGGACTATTGCCCCCTGTTTCTTTGCCTCAGTACACCCTATCTTGGGCCACATTACACACTTAACACAAACGTTAACGCTCACTTACGTGAGCATTAACGTTACCAGCGGTGTTTACCACATATTACAATCCAAACTCAAACGGGTGAAGTTACCCGTTTGCGTTTGGTACCTTGCGCTTTTCAGCGCAAGGTTACTGTACTTTGAGCTCCCCATATAAAGTATACGGAGCACAATCTACTAGCGCTGATTAACGTCCGGCTCTGGTTATCAAAAAGTTAACCACAGCCAGGACTTGGCGTTAACGGATTCCGTTTCTGCAGAATCCATTAACACCATCCAGAAAAAATGTGGGTGCAGTTTTTCCTCCCTTGCACCTGCTTTTTAACGCTAGGATTGTAATATAGCTCCTTATGTTTCTGCCCCATTACACCATGCATTTGAAACCAGTAGGACCTGGTCAAATTGCACAACATAAACACAGGTAGCTCAGAGATCATTTGAACATAACCTTTGCTAAAATTTACTAACAATTCCACAACTACTCATTTCTTCAATATACACCCACCTTCCTGCTACAAAACAAAGATCTATCCTAAATTACGCTTTTCCTCCCTGTATCTCTCTAACGGCCCTAGAGAGAATTTTTCAAATGTTAGTTCTGCCTTTTATTTGGTCCTTTTTGTATTTTTAGGCTAGGGACAGATGAGCGCATTTTCTGCGGCCACCGTCAAAATGTACGTCGATGCGTGCGCACGCATTTTTTCACGGAATACGCTTAAGTGGTCAGACGATGCGCAATTCTGGACGTATTTCATGACGATGGGGTGAAAAGAAGTCTAGGGAAATCCGCTGTTTGAACGTTATGTTGGCCGCACACTAGCAGCGTCTGACATCTCCTAATCACGCACACACGCTGCTATGCGCCGCAGCGCACTCTGTACGTCAGTACCAGCGGTTTAACGTTCTCGAAAAATGCGTTCATTTTCCACTTGCGTTGCGCGGCCGGACTTTTGTGCGACCGTACTTCGTATATTGGCTGTCATTGCCCGTCATCTGCTGCTAGTGCGGCCGTGATTATGTGCGCCAAACGCGCGTTCGCACTGCTCAGTCTGACCCTAGCCTTAGACTGAGCATGTGGTATTATGGGGATCCGTATAACCCAATTGTTTTTAATCTTTTTTTTAAAGTGGTGACTGGATAGCAAGCTTTGGGTAGTTGAAGAATTCTATTTTTCATTATAATTACCATAAACCTTTTCCAAGTTTCTTCTTATATATCAAAACCGAAGTAAGAGCTGCGCTACGCCATGGCGGAGACCCACAAAAAGAATCAATCACAAGACTGTGTTGGTCTTTTCTCAGAAGTCTAGCTTTCCTCGTTAAGCCAGATCTATTTGGCTATAAATTCTGTGAATTTTAATAATCCGTGTACAGATACATTACAACATCAAAGTTTAGCCACTCAGTTAACTTACTACCATATATGGTTCACAAGAAATCCTTTTCCCATCTTCCCGCTTCTGCGCACATTTTCCTGCACTGAACATAACAGGAAATCGGCCACAGCTCATATCCTATAGAAGGAACAACGGTCTATGCAGTATTGACACTAACAAAAATGGAGGGGGGGAATTTCACAGCCCATTTTATAAGAACAGGCTTTTTAAGACAAAATATTTATTATATTTACAGGAAATTAAAATCTAGTCACCTTGAAGCCAGAGACTGCACAAATGAATTAACGAATACCTGAACTACTGTGGTGGTGTGTTATTTTCATCCATATGGCGCTCATTGCTTTGTAATTTGCATGACTAGTCTCTGATGATGAATCACAATTGGTCCAAAACAAATGCACAATTCTATTTCCAGACCATTTTCTGCTTCCCCCTACTATTTTACATCATTAATCCACCGTAATACGACTGGTTCTGACTCACATTTAATGACTGGATTCAAAGGGTTTAATTTGACTTAAATACACTGCTTCTTATCTGGGAATATAAAGCCCATACAGAATTTTTTTTTTTTAACTCCGTTTGTTATTTTCAGAAACCACAATTTCTGTCTAATCAGTGTTTAGCCGGATGGAGCTTCCACGTTTCCGTCATGTAATTATGTTTTGGTAAATAATGTAAATAGCAATCTTTCCAACTAGCAACACTCCGGTCTACATTATTTCAATATTGCTTTAGAAATATGGGGAAAGGGAGACGAGGCAAATAATTCAAAGTTGAGCTGTAATTCCTATTGTGGCTCAACGCGTGCAGCAGGTTGCTGTACATTTACTGTTCCTATGCATAGTACAAATGTTGTGGGAGCTGGGGATGGGGATTAAAGAGCAGTCACTAGTTGCTGGTTATTTTTGTTTGTAAGCCTTATGGACTCGAGGAGGGAATCCCAGCAGAAACACATGACACCACTGCTACTATTCTTTTAGTTGGCTGGAACATTTATGACAGCAACTACTTTTAAATCGAATCGATTATTGAGGTTCTTCGAAGACGAAATGGCCCATAACGTGTTTATTTCTTTGCAGCTCCCTAATATCAGTGAGCCGGAATAGGTGCCTCTGACACAGCAGACTTGGTGGCATTTCTCGTATCTGGGCGGTGTGATAATACCAGGCATGCTTAAACACAGCTAAAATGGCTTATATTAACTCGTAAAACAAAGCCAAAGAGTGGGTGTCTTTCCACTCTTCCAGCCACAAACTTTGAGAAGTCTAGCATCCTTTTTTGATCAAAACTAAGCTCCTCACAGATAGGGCCAACCTCTAGGGAGTGCAAGCTGTGTGACTGCACAGGACAACAGGGCACCAGGGCCACCTGCCAGCTGATGAGGCTAGAGTGCTCTCCCTTTGTTTTCAACAGCTATCCGAGGCACTGATGGTATAAACAGAACAAGAGGCCTGTGAACAAAATGTCATGCCTCCCAGTTGTCAATTGCAAGGTCACAGAGCTGTGCCCAAGTGGATGCAACCAGTCTGTCTGCCATGCCACTCCGTGGCATGTCCGATAACTGCTTCAGTGACTCCAGTTTCAGAAAATACCATGACCATTCACTAAATGGTGTATTTTTGGCGAAATGGAATTGTCAAAATGAGCCGACATGCAAAGCAATATAGCTGCTTTGGGAATATATTAAAAGGTCTATCAGGCTTTAAAAAAATTACAAACGCACCTCTGATCCCACAGTGCAGTGCATGGAGCACTCCAACACCTCCTCTGGCCAGATGCAGTGGAAGACTGAGTTTGTGCGGAGCTTGCACAGGGTTGCGCCTGTTGCAATGGAGTCCCATGGACTCCACAAGCCGTTACAGCAGCACCTCTACCGCTATTGTGTAGCGGCTTCAAACTATAATGAATGGAGCAGCTACCATGTCTGAACAACCCCGGTATTTTGAGCACTCGCCCATGAACATGGCAGAAAATAAAAATAATAAAAAATTCTTATTCTATAGAAGTTGAGCTAAATGTAATAAATTATGCAAAGGAGCATTGCTACATATGCCTTTAGTATTTGAATAATTTGAGAAAAAAAGTTAAGTGTTCTCTTTTATGTTTTAAAATATTGATTTATTAATGTTGGGTTAGAAAAGTAGGGGATCGTCTTATACATGGGGGCGTCTTATAAACGGAAAAATACAGTAAATCACATACATGTTAGTGACTTCCTGCAAACTCATGTCATGCCGTTTAGATCACTTTGGATTTAATGAAACAAACAGCCTGAGAAATCATGCATTGCTGGCTGTAGTCGTTGGTAGCTTTGGAGTGGAAACCTAGGATAACTATTTTCTAGCCTCTTTAGAAAATATTTTAATTTCATGATTTGTTGATATATTGCTAGAATTCTATATAATTTAACAAAATGCAGCGTTGACTTTAAAATCCAGTACATGCTTAGTGATACATTTGCAAATACATGGCAAAGACTAATTATAAATTCACTTCTGGGAGCAGCCATAAAAGCATGTATCCTCCGCGCCGAGCACTATGCATATTGTATGAGAGTTGATGTAATCCTTTTGCTCTTCTGGATCCTGTAAATATTTGCAGGCTGAGCTGGGAGATCAAGGAGTTGATGTTTTTAAATAAAGAGATGGCAAATATTAGCGTAAAACATACAAACTATAAAAAATAAACTGAATTTCTTTCAGATTAGGCTATTTTGTTCCAAATTGTCACATCTGCAACACATTTAGCAGCATGACAGAGATAGACCTCTTAAGTAACATTTTCTGTTCATGTGACACACAGTTACCCCTGGTCTTCCTGATCACCTGACAACCATAGTCTGGGCCAACAGAAATTGCCTTGTGGGCTCCTGTTTAATGGTGCTAAATTACATAAAATCAGGGCTTTTTCAGCCCATACATGAACAATTATGCGGCGCTTATGTATAAGCAGCCCTGATTGGTTGCTCAGCCAGACAATTTTCCATCCTGGTGTTCATGCTCACCAAGGTGACGTCTTACCTTTTGGGATCATGGACACTGTCGGTTTGCACCATGACGACACTCTCCTCCAGAATGGTCCGCTCTGATACACAATGGCATAGTAAATTACAGTGTTCTGATTTAAACCATAGTAAATCCAATCTAGTAAAATAAAACAAATGACATTTCTGAAATGATTCTGTATTTTCTAGCTGTAAGGAGTTATTCCTAATTATTCAGCATCCCTCTGAATGTTGCAAGCTTAGGTTTCTGCTCCTTAGCTTTATTGCTTACAGAAGGGAGGGTTTACTGTTATTCCCGTTCTTATAAATGGGAAAAGGATTCAGGAAAACCGATAGCTCTGCTGTAAAACACAAAATATCACTTCACTTGTTTTGTGGGTTTTTGTCGTCGCCCCCCCCCCCTCTGCTAAAAAGCAAAGAAAATGTTAATTTAGCAAGCGTTTCCGAAGGGTTAAAGAGAATCGTTATGCAATTGGTATTTGAACACTGCTTATTTAGTCCCGGCAGCTCTAAAGATTGATAATGTAAAGTTTATGACTTATTGTCTTGTGCAAATGTAGAGTGCTGGGTCAATACTAATAATTATTTATTATTCAGCAGCAAATACAGTGGACCACAAGACCAGATAGATGAATTAGGGAACTGTCCAAGGTACTGCAAACAGTCATGCTTAAAGAAACACTCCAGTCTGAAAATCACCCCCCCTTTTTTACACTATATTAAAGCTATTGCCCTAACTAGTCATTCAGTATATATACATATATATTTTTAATGTAATACTTACCCTAAAAACGACACTTTTCCAAAGGCGTTTTTTTTTTTTTTTTTTACTCCCCTCCCTCCTCTTCCGCTCCCGTCGTGGAAACTTGGAACTTGGCTACAGGTTTACGTGCAAAGCGTGCATGCGCGCCTATCACGTAAACCAGCCAATCCGCAAATCAGCAGGCTTCCTACCGGAATCCTGCTCATTCAACCGCGCATGCGCGGAGCAGCGCACGTTCACGAGCGGCGAGGTGAGCTGAAGTTCACCCCGCCTGCTCGTCTAAAAACTCTTTGGCGGAGGAGAAGGAGGAGGAGGCAGCGGCTCCGGCTCCTTCTCCTGCGCGTTCCCGCGACTCTGCCGGAGTGGTGGGACGTCATCGCGCTTCTAGCGCGATGACGTCCCAGCTTTGCCGAGAGTTCCAAAACGCGGGGACCTTGAAACCCGATCGGCTGATTGACAGCTGGGAGGGCGGAGTAAAGTCCACCGCTTCTCTCAGCAATATCAGCCGATCGGGAAAAGATAGAAGGCTGGGGAAAAAAATGGGATACTTCAGGCAATATGACCACCTTAAAAAGCTGAGGTGGTCATATTGCCTGGAGTATCCCTTTAAGGCTGTGGTCACACAAGCTTTCTTGAGAGCGGAAGGAATGTCCGTGAAAGTGGACATTCAATTTAATTTAAATGGTCATGGTAAGCAGAGAGTCCCCCCGTCGACTGTCCTGGCAGGCTGAAACAGCCTTCCAAAGTTGAGGTCTTGCCACCACCCAGAAGGCTGTCAATTGGATCAGGCTGGGGTCGTACACCAGAGCAGAATGTATCACATAGCTGTTTTACAGATAAAAGTAGCGCTATTCTAGCATATATAAATATATCTCTTGTGTAGGGTCACACTGACTGTGGAAATAAGTTGAGCGCATAAACCATTACACAAGCAGCATTTACAATATATTCTGTCTTGTTTGTATGTGCTATATGAAAGTCTAAATTTACACCTGATAATATTACACTTGGGAGTCCCAATGGTATTACAAGCTTTCCTGGTATTTTTTATATTCCTAATGTATCCTTTCAGAGTAACCTTTTTATTCACTTGTAATATGTAAGAAAACATGAATTCGAGAAATTTACAGCTAAACCGTCTCTGCAGAAAATTCAAACCAACATTAGATCATAGCTTTTAATAGCAGTAATGACCGCTGACGACATTGGAGTTATCGACTTATTTTGGAATTTGGAAAAAGGTGACGCGAGCAGGACAAATGTTTTATGCTAAAATGGAAAAATTCTCAGTCGTTTTGAATAAAAGGTGTTATTTGTCAATTCTCTTAACTACGGTAATACTAGCACTGCATATCTTGGGTCACAATACTGAAATGTTTGTAAGGTTGTGGTCCATCTGGTCATTGTTGGCAGTAGACCCCTCAGGGTGTTGTTGAGGACCTGGCGGTGGAAGCCTTCTCATTTTCTCTTTACAGTCATTATTAAAGCCACCCAGCATACTGATCCTGAGTATGCCTCTCTGAGACTGATTGCTACCACAATTGGCGTCAGAGAGTGACTTCGGCACGCTCTCTATGTGCCGACATCACAGGAGACCAGCAGCTGGAAAATTCAAAAAATCCCAGCTGCTGGTGACGCTGGGTGGGGTGGAGGAATCTGCTCCACTTTACCCAGCGTTTTCTCCAAATTGGTGAAGCGATTGGGGGGGGGGATACTCACATCCTGACCACTGTATCACTCTACTCATCCTGGCCGCTTTACAGTTATAGAGTGATCCTTTCAGGGGCGGACTGACAGCTAAAAAAATGCGCATCGTATGACCGTTTTCGCGCAATCCGTGAAAAAATACGGCAATGCGTTCGGTCGCACTTTTTGACGGTCGCTGCGAAAAATGCATTAGTCTGACCCTAGCCTTATCTCACTTTCCAAATCGGCTATTTGGTCCAGATTGTTCTCTTTTCCTGCCATTCTCCTGGTTTTCACCTTTCTCTGAACAACCCTGAGAGAGAGGTGAAAGCCAGGAGAACTGGCAGGAGAAGAGCACAATCTAGACCAAATAGCCGATTTGGAAAGTGAGATAAATGGGAGAATTTTTCTGGTTTGGCTATTTTGACCTAGAATTTTCTCTTCTCCAGTTATTCTCCTGCTTTTCACCGCTCTCTGAATAACCCTGTGAATTTTTAATCCCGAGGTGAAAAATAACATTGCTTTAGATTTTTTTCAAACACCAGTTAAATGCAGCATATTAGGATGTTTTAGGGAAATTAATTCTCAAATCTCAATCAGAAGCAGACACCACCCCACCCTCAGTATATTGTATAATGTATCAAATTGATTACCAGACTAAAAACACCTGGTTTTATGCCGTTTGTGAACAGAGGTCATTTAGAGTTGATAATCTTTCCACTTACACATTAGTTTTTAATTCAATATCTAATAAACCGTTATATTCTGCAGTAAAGAGTCTCTTTATTTCTAGATTTTTTAGTATTTTTTTTAAGCATTTTCTATACTTTTTTCAAAATTTCTTTTTTTTTTCGAACTCGAACCGAACACGCCCAAAAAGTTCGAAATTCGCGAACTTTCGAACTGCCAGAGTTCGGGTCGAACTCCGAACCGTCCGAACCCGAACAGCTCATCCCTAATCTTAACATGTACAGCTTGGAAAAAAGACGTGACAGAGGAGATATGATAGAAACATTTAAATACGTAAAGGGAATCCACAAGGTAGAGGAAGGGAGTATATTTAAAAGGAAACAAAGTAGCAAAACAAGAGGACATAGTCTTAGATTAGAGGGGCAAAGGTTTAAAAGTAACATCAGGAAGCATTATTTTATTGAGAGGGTGGTGGATACATGGAACAGCCTTCCAGTTGAAGTGGTAGAGGCCAAACAGTGATTGAATTTAAGCAGGCATGGGATAGGCATAAAGAGAGAATGCAATGGAGGCGCTAATTAAATGTGGATATATTATGTTATGCGGCCAACAGGGATTACAACACAAAACCTCGACAGAAATGTGTCAGTGATAGAGCAGAGAAAAGGAGGGGGATCCTAGTGGCGCAGTCCCTTCTGAGGGTAATTTGAGAGTAATAGTAAGGATTCCTATTAGTTCAGAAGCAGCGTGGTCTGAATGACCGTTCTAAAGTGCTGGTTAGAGGGCGGGGCTATAGGCAAGGTGCAGACAAGCTGTGAAGCTGTGAGCAGGTTATACAATAGCAGCCTTCCTAGATCAGGGAAACATTCAAATGCATACAAAGTGCAAAACGTGCGTACAAAAAATGCATGTAAAGTGCAATATGCGAATTGTGAACAAAAACACAATGTGAAAGAGTGTACAATTGCAAAGTAAAATAGGGTACAATTGACCAAGTGAACAGTAGATGCCCTGGTGGCTCAAATGTGCGTACAGATGTAAAAAAAAAAAAATATGGGGTTAAATGTACATAGGAAGGTTATTCAAAATATTAAAAAGGGGGGGGGGGGAGTCTTGTTTCTATTGTCCGTAATGGATAAAGGAAAAGTAGAAAAAATTCGGACCGTATATTGCGGTGAAGGCAAGAGATAGCCCGTTATGATCTCTATTGGAGGGATCTAGTAGTTCCAGGTGCAGTCCTAAAACGCAGTCTTTGTCGTGGTCCTATATAGGCTCCCAATTTCCCAAAAAATGGGAAAAGAAGGAGGGTAAAGAGGAAAGAAAGAGTATATAGTGCAATTATGCTTAATAAATAGTAGGTGCCCAAAAGACAAAGGGACACTTACAGTGTCCAGAGCCTCTTCTACCGGCTCTGGTGTGAAATGCCTAGGGCCTGGTCAAGGGTGGCCTCTGCCCTTCTTTACAGGTGCGGGGTGGTCTTCACAGTTGCTATGGGGCAGCCTTCGTCTTTCTTCTGACGATTTAGTTGTTGCCTCCAATACAAAGGGAAGACATCTCCATAACGCAATGAGTTTAATTATTAAGTGAGGTATATAATAGTCAAGGACAAACTCACCAATGCTGGAGCCATAAATCCAGGCTCAACTTGTAGGCCTATGGTACTTCTATGGTGGGTACCTGCACCTCTTTCAACAGCAGCGCAGCTTCCATGCAGGCAGAGAAACAGAGGGGGGGGGAAGGGAGAGATCAAGCATAAAAAATGCAAAATAAAATAAAGGATTCCTCAATGGATGTAGATGATTAGAAAAAAGGGTTTATTAATTAAAAGGAGTATCACAGATACGCGTTTCGGCTATTAAATATAGCCTTCATCAGTCTGTGTGGAGAAAACAGTCTCAGAAAATGGGGGATAATGGGCACTCCACGTGTGTGTGCTTATAAAGGGTGTTTCACATCAATTTCCCTTTATAAGCACACACACGTGGAGTGCCCATTATCCCCCATTTTCTGAGACTGTTTTCTCCACACAGACTGATGAAGGCTATATTTAATAGCCGAAACGCGTATCTGTGATACTCCTTTTAATTAATAAACCCTTTTTTCTAATCATCTACATCCATTGAGGAATCCTTTATTTTATTTTGCATTTTTTATGCTTGATCTCTCCCTCCCCCCCCCCCTCTGTTTCTCTGCCTGCATGGAAGCTGCGCTGCTGTTGAAAGAGGTGCAGGTACCCACCATAGAAGTACCATAGGCCTACAAGTTGAGCCTGGATTTATGGCTCCAGCATTGGTGAGTTTGTCCTTGACTATTATATACCTCACTTAATAATTAAACTCATTGCGCTATGGAGATGTCTTCCCTTTGTATTGGAGGCAACAACTAAATCGTCAGAAGAAAGACGAAGGCTGCCCCATAGCAACTGTGAAGACCACCCCGCACCTGTAAAGAAGGGCAGAGGCCACCCTTGACCAGGCCCTAGGCATTTCACACCAGAGCCGGTAGAAGAGGCTCTGGACACTGTAAGTGTCCCTTTGTCTTTTGGGCACCTACTATTTATTAAGCATAATTGCACTATATACTCTTTCTTTCCTCTTTACCCTCCTTCTTTTCCCATTTTTTGGGAAATTGGGAGCCTATATAGGACCACGACAAAGACTGCGTTTTAGGACTGCACCTGGAACTACTAGATCCCTCCAATAGAGATCATAACGGGCTATCTCTTGCCTTCACCGCAATATACGGTCCGAATTTTTTCTACTTTTCCTTTATCCATTACGGACAATAGAAACAAGACTCCCCCCCCCCTTTTTAATATTTTGAATAACCTTCCTATGTACATTTAACCCCATATTTTTTTTTTTTACATCTGTACGCACATTTGAGCCACCAGGGCATCTACTGTTCACTTGGTCAATTGTACCCTATTTTACTTTGCAATTGTACACTCTTTCACATTGTGTTTTTGTTCACAATTCGCATATTGCACTTTACATGCATTTTTTGTACGCACGTTTTGCACTTTGTATGCATTTGAATGTTTCCCTGATCTAGGAAGGCTGCTATTGTATAACCTGCTCACAGCTTCACAGCTTGTCTGCACCTTGCCTATAGCCCCGCCCTCTAACCAGCACTTTAGAACGGTCATTCAGACCACGCTGCTTCTGAACTAATAGGAATCCTTACTATTACTCTCAAATTACCCTCAGAAGGGACTGCGCCACTAGGATCCCCCTCCTTTTCTATGGGATAGGCATAAGGCTATCCTAAACAAAAGATAAATCCAGGTCAAGTATCCATGTAATTGGGCAGACTAGATGGGCCGAAAGGTTCTTATCTGCCGACATTTTCTATGTTTCTATGTTAAAAGAGCTAAACTGGCTGTCGCTGGAATCTAGACGCACCCTTCACCTTTCCAACCTGGTGTTTAAGAGTTTTTCTGGGAAGCTGCCACCCCTACCTGAATAGACTGCTTCCCCCAGCAGCTCCCTCATCCTATAACCTCCGATCCAGGACCAGCACCTTACTTGCAATACCACAGTACAAAAAGAAAGTGGCTCGATCCTCATTTTCCTACAGAGCACCGCAATTATGGAATAACCGCCCAGACGCCATCAAATCTTCCCCCAGTCTAAAGTCACTTGAGCTCCTTACTAACATACCTCAATACAGAATGCACCTGTAAACATGTAACATAATGACTATTTCCTACATATTTATTTTCTGTTAATCTGTATATTTGTGGGTTTTTTTTATATCTTGCATTGTATTAATTTGTATTTCTGTAACAACTGTAACATTTTAATGTTCTTGAACCCAGGACATACTTGAAAACGAGAGAAATCTCAAAGTATCCTTCCTGGTAAAATACTTTATAAATAAAATAAATAAATAATACCTGTTGGGATGAAAGTACAGCCAGGCATACAGCTAGCACAGGTAGGTATCATCCTGTTTACTCCACAGCCTCATCACAAGGGAATTGTTTAGTGACTAAGTCTCCCTGGGGTTTGCAGCTCTTGTTTGAGCGCAGTTAAAAATAAACTCAGTAGCTGCTTATTTTTTTATTTTCCTGCTTTTGTAAAAATAAAACAAAATCTTATACCTGAATATAGGGAGTTAAAAGTAGAATTTGTAAATGAATTGTATCTGTAGAATTTAATTAGCTTTAATTACAAAGCAGGCTCCGCTACATTAATTTTTACTCAGGACTTTTTAAATAAATCCTAAACTTGGATGGCCAAATTGTACATCCCCCAAGATTTTGTAGGATTACAACTCAGGTGCATTTCTATCTACTTCAATACAGGCAGTCCAAACTAATTGAGGATGCTGAGGCTTTAGTTTGACATCTTTTCCCCATAAATCATATCTTATTTTTTCCAGTTTGTGTTCTTATTGCGTACATAACCATTATCTCTACTTACATTCCGTTATGAGCAGGCAATAACGGCTTCCAAACACATCAGAAAAAGTGTGTAAGAGCTCTTCAAATGCATAATTCAAAAAGGCTGTAACTAGTTTGGAGTAGAAGTGTAACTTATTTGGAGATCAAAATGCAGTTGCAGTAGGCTGCACCACAAACCCAAAGGGTAATCCTAAACTTGTTCCAGACACAGTAGCATACTAAGGGGGGAGCACCCCAGGTGCCAACAGGGCGAGGGTGCATGTAGCCGACTGTCACCCTTCAGGGCTGGCCCATCCATGCGCCAATGCGATCTGTGCTTCCATGAAGCACAGACCGCAAAGCATCCGCCGTGGCTCCGGCTGGCAGGCTGCCGCCCTGACTCCTCCCTGTCCTCCTGCACTTCCTGTCACCGCGCTGGAAGAAGAGTGAGGTGAGCAGGCTGCCGGGGGGAAGCCTCAATGGGTGGGGGGGCGTGAGTGCAGTGTAGTTGTAGTGTGTGTGTGTTTTGGGTCAGTGTGTGCACTGTAGTGTCGAGGGTGATACACTTGTAGGTGCAGGGTAAGGGTGTTTTGTGTACAGTGTCGGGGGTGATATACTTAAGTGCAGTGTCAGTGTGTGCCCTGTCTGAGTGTGCAGTGTGAATATTTGTGTGTGCTGTGTGAAAGAGACTGATGTATGATGTATGAGAATGAATCCTCTATGAAAGTGTTTTATTGTTGATACGCTCATACCCACTGCAGATCACTGTATCACAGAGCTGCACTGCAATAATGCTCACATCCACGCATTGCACATTACTGTGAGTTTTATTGCTGTGCAGCTCTGTGATACAGTGCCATGCAGTGTGCATGATTGTACCACAGAGCTGCACAGCAAAAAAAACTCACATCCACACATTGCACATTACTGTGAGTTTTAGTGCTTGTGCTGTGCAGCTCTGTGATACGATCATACAAACCATATATTGTAAGTTTTATAGTGCTGTAGCTCTGTGAAATGCATTTCATTCTTGGACCCAGGCAGTACAATGTCTTGGGCTGGACCCATTTGGGTTTTGCATAAAATTACAATTCTTTCACCTCATCATTAAGGTGGATCACTGAACTGCATTTTTGCCTTTATTGTCGGGGGTGCAAAAGTTAGGGTATTTGGCCATCAAGGGCCAAATACCCTAAGTATGGACCAGACCGCAAAGATGTAAGAACAAGCCAGAGGACAAATAAAAGCAGAATCATAATAACAACAAAGTGTAGAAAGGTAAATTCAATTGAGCTTATTGCCATTGAAAGTGCAGACTTTAAGTAGCGTGCTATTGAGGAATCCCAACACCTCCAGCAGAGCCTGGAAGCTACGTTGCCTCCCTAGGTTAATTGGGATCCAGGGACGACAGGAACCAAGGCCCTGTAGTAATACTAATGTAGCGCTGTGTTTAATTCCTTATTGTGGCAGTACCTATTTTTGGCCACCGGAGTGAGACAAGCGCAATGTGAGACACTGAATATTACATTGGGACTACATTTCCCGGCATGCTTTGGGAACGGACACAGGAAGTGGGTGGGACACAGGGACTTACATCCTGAGCCTCGTGGGGAGAGCTGGCAGAGCGCGCCAGGGAGTGAGAGAGACAAGACACAGTGCTGCAGAACGTAACCGTGTCCAGGCCGGAGCGCAGGTGCGGCCTAACGGAGTTACAGATCGGGTTACTCGGCCTTACCAAAGGGAGACCCAGCGATCCACAAGATTACCCAAGCTGCTATTGAGGAAGCCAGAGGACCCCGAGTAAGGAGTACCGCAGGTCGATCGGACTGGGAGAGCAGGCGGTAAGCTGGACAAGTCGCGGCAGGAGCAGAAAGCCAGACAGCGGATCCAGAAGCCAAGAGAGCCCAGTCAATATCGAGCGGAGAGACGTCCTGGGTCCAGCGGAGCCTCAAGTATCTGGCGGATGGGTGAGAGGCCTTCTAGGCCGTTGTAAAACCAAGAAAGCACGCTGCTGTTTGTTTCCAAAACCCACAGGGCCCCAACTTGACTAGTCGAAGATACCTCTTAAGCAATTCACTGGCCAGTTGAATAAGTACCCGGGTACCAACACACACACTTACATTCCGGGACACAACCTGTGCGGGACTCACTCTCCAACGAAGAAAGGGGTTAAAGATAATTTTCCGCTGCGCGTTTCTCGAATTACGAAACATCGTATTTATTTTCCGCTGCGCGTTTCCTCGAAATACGAAGCATCGTATTTCTTTTCCACTGCGCGTTTCCCGCATTACGAAGTACTGTAAATATATATACGAACACCGTGTTATTCATTATATGCCATTTATTCTAGTAAATTATATAATTTATAAAATCCACAACGGTGCTGGAGTATATTTATTCCCTAGTGTGGGGAGACTGACCCGAGGTTCAATTTCAGCGGCTCCTCCGGGAGTGAGCGCTACACTAACATGGCCAAGCCGCCCGTGGAGACACAAGGGTGTTGCTGCCAAGGGGCTTCCCCTAATGAAATGGGCTCTGTGTGTCGTGTGTTAATATGCTTCTATATTATTTTAGTTATTACAAAAAATCTACATGTTATTATTAGACAATACCTGTAAAGCATTGCTTCCCAAACCTGTCCTCATAACCTTCAAACAGGATCACCTTGTGGGAAATGCAGACTGAATCCTGTAATCACTGAGCAGCAAATCATATCACCTGTGCTGTGCTTCACATATCCTGCAAACCTGGTCCGTTATTCGATCGTGAGAACAGGTTTGGGAAGCGCTGCTGTAAAGGATAAAGGGGGTTAGCTTAATGAACACTGACTATGAAGGTCCACTTTAGTTGCTTTCAGGGCCTCTCTATTATACACACATTTTGGTTCACATTATGAGC
The DNA here is from genome assembly GCA_009667805.1 of Leptobrachium leishanense. Classification (NCBI taxonomy): domain Eukaryota; kingdom Metazoa; phylum Chordata; class Amphibia; order Anura; family Megophryidae; genus Leptobrachium; species Leptobrachium leishanense. The sequence goes on from CM019065.1 coordinate 140,810,063, forward strand.
CATTTTCAGATATGTATATCTAGAAGCCTTTAAAGCAGTGTTTCCCAAACCTGTCCTCAGGACCTACTAACAGGCCAGGTTTTCCAGATATCTGAAGCACAGCACAGGTGATATGATTTGCTGCTCAGTGATTGCAGGATTCAGTCTGTATTTCCCCAAGGTGATCTGTAAAATCTGGCCTGGTTGAGGGTCCTGAGGACAGGTTTGGGAAATGCTGCTTTAAAGTAACTATAGAATGGACCTTCACAGTGTGACCGGTATTTCCTGCGTCTTGTCCCTATTGGTAGGAGTGTATGCCCTCCAATATTCTGTCTTGAATTCTGATCATTTTTCATTCAAAATGAATTTCTAGTGACAATATTCAACAACAAGTACAACACTCACTAAAATGTGTGCATGTGTATAGATGTGCCCAAATCAATGCTACATTTCTGTTGCAAGTAACATTGCTACGTTCCTGTATCTATAAATAAAGCACTTTTTTGAATGATGGATGCATTGTAAATGGAATCATTGATTGTATATGTTTTTTAACAAATTGTTACTTAAATATATACAGGGTCAATATGACTATACAAAGTCAAATGTCAGGAACCGTGTAAATCCCGGAAGAGTGATTCATCAGACAACAGGATTAAGTTTTCTTTAGCAAGAGTTCAATGAATGGAGAGGATGTACACATGGGGAGACTCCAACCAATTTCCTAATTAGGGGTGTAGCGCTGAGCTATAATGGCCAATCTGAAACAAGGTCCACTTTCTACCCAAAAGAATCCAGAGGCCAGTAGGCTGTTTGAATCCAGGAGAAGTAACAAAGATTCTCTCTACTCACAGTATGGCCTAACCACATTACCCTCGAAGGGCACCCTGAAAACCTCTGTAACCATGTCCCCACAAATGGCTCAAAGGAACAGAGCAGGAGACTCTGTAGAGTGTCAAGGTACTCCAAATGACAACTCAGCAGGAGAAAGTAGAGCTTGAACACCATCCAACTGCTCAAAAAGCACTTGTGGTCATACACTCTCCTCAATAAGTGGGTCATCAGATGGATGGGATTTGTGGAGAGAAAAAAAACAATGACCTTGTTGCTTATACCAATAACTTCCTCCCTGGAAAGCAGAGGTTTGGCACACCTCCAAATTCATCTTGGGTCCCACCGTCCTGGACAATTCATCATATAAAAATTATAGGCAGATCAACCCAGGACATGCTTGAAAACGCGAGAAATCTCAATGTGTCCTTCCTGGTAAAATACTTTACAAATAAATAAATTATCTGGAAAAGTAGATTTCTTCATACTCTGAATAGTATATCCCAAACCATGTGGGCTGCAACAACTCATATCCACCCTGATCCTCCAAAGCCCCCATGAAGGCAACCTGACAAAATATCAAATAAAGGCCCTAATTAACGATTCCAGGGAAAACTATATCAGAGAATGGAGACATGATATAGCAAACTCCAAGAAACTCACCATTTACCAATCCTTACAGAGGGAATACAAACTGGCCCCATACCTGGAGGTACTACAAGACCCCAAGGACAGACAGATCCTGAGCCACTACAGACTGAGCGCCCACAGCCTGGAAATTGAATCAGGGCGGCATAGACAGACCTACAAGCCCAGGGAGAATAGACTGTGCCAGCATTGTGACCAGGAGGCCCTGGAAGATGAAGTCCACTTCCTCCTACGGTGCCCCAAGTACTCAGCACTGAGGGAAACTCACTTCCAGAGACTCTCCGCTCTCATCCTGGACTTCACCTCTATAGAAGAGACGAGGAAACTCCACATCATACTGGGAGAAGAGGAGCCGGCGGTGAAAATATCTGCCCAATACGTCGCAGAATGTCACAGACTGAGAGGATCATGAGAGATCCTGGACTTATAAATCCCCAACACGGACTCGCCCCCATCCCCCTTCACATTATCCCTTACCCCTGATAAAGTACATGGACTTGCCCATTCCCCCCCATATATATGTCCCACTACCCCCCCTCCTCCCCATATGCTTTGGCAATGCTAAAATGTATTTGGTCGTGCCAATAAAGCTTATTTTGATTTGATTTGATTTGTATAGTGTAGAAAAATATTTTAAAATTGCAAGTATAGGACACAATTTAAGTTTATTTGTTCATGTTTGTGAAGGGAGGCAAATGTACATGAAAGCTGTAGATCACCCTTAATCAGAGGTTCAGAATTTAAAGCCCCTTGATGAATATCCAGGACAAGTAACCAATTCTACCAAGTAGCTGTGGAAGTCAATCATTTTCCTATTCTGTAGCAACAGGCGGTATGTTTGAGCTGCTAATCTGCCATGGACAAGCTGTGTGCGTCTATTAACTACCCTGCTGCTTTTCAGATTACAGAATGACATTAATTAAGTTCCCAAAATAAAGTCTCCTGACCCCCAGGCAAGCTTCAGCGACATCCCAAAACGCTCTATTGAAAAATAAAAAGGATTTCCTGTCTGAGTTTGAAAGAGAAGAGATAATAGGATGACAACTCTTTAAAGTGCCAATCGCTAGTCAGGGTTATTCAAAGAGAATCGAAAAGTCACCGCACGTTCGGTGACTTTTCATTCTCTTCAATTCGGTACAATTTGGCGATCCCATTTCGGTGACCCTGCGGTGTATTCAGGAAGCACCACAGGGCCGTCGAAGTGCCGCCGCCGAAAACCTGCCGAAACACTCACCGCAAAACCCAGGCGAATGCACACCGAAACCTGCAAAAACATCTGGATTAACCCCGCCGAACACGCCGGAGAAACCCGAGCAGGAGCCGATCAGAGCGCAGAGCAGCCGCTGGGAAAACCCAACACCATAGATGAAGGAGGTGAAGAAAAAAAAACAGTTTGCTTGAATGTTTGAAAAGTGAAACGCTGTTTGCAAAGAAACTACTGAGCGAAAATGTCTGAAATTTACATATGAGGTCCAGGGAATGATAATAAAGAGGGCTGGTAAAGAAAAAAGGATTATAAAAAAAAGGGGAAAAAAAAGTTTACAAAAAATGCCTAAAAGATCCTAAAAAATCTATAAATAAAGAGACTTTTTACTGCAGAATAAAATAATAAACGGTTTATTAGATATTGCATTAAAACGGGAATATTTTTAACATTGAAGCCTATGGGATTCTCCTGAATAAACCTGTCGAATGAAACCACCAAACAACAGGGCAATTTGGCAACTTTTCACTGCTGGTTTTTGTTCTCTGAATAGACGAAGCATTGCTTCTCTATGGGTTTTCACTGCCCTCGAACAGGCACCGTATGTTCAGGCAATTCGCCAGGATTTGGCGAATTGCCTGCTCTCTGGATAGCCGAATGGCCAAGAAAGGTAACCGAACGCTGATTTTCAGTATTCGGTTACCTTTCGCCAGCAATTCGGCGCTCTTTGAATAACCCTGATAGTTTATTTCTATTCAGAGTTCTCCATTTGAGAGTTTTAATGTTCAATACTACTTTATCTTTTATAAAGATCTGGTTCACAATTTGAAGTTTGTTACCCAAATGAATTACTGTTTTTCCATTAATATTTGACTGGTATTAAGTAGCAGTAAAGCAGCGTGTTACATTGTAGAATACATTTTGGAATGGCCCCTGACTGGTAACACCTGGCTGTAAGGTAGCTCTTCCAGTAATCAGTTTGGAGCAATGTTAGAAGGCGCTGTGTCTGTCAAAGAACTAGGAAGACGATTCTGTCTGACTTGCTCAGTCATTCTGTCTGAGATTGCTGCTTGTCAGTTTTGGGAAATATAATATAGATTCAGACTACATATGGTAAACCCTGTATAGATCATAAAAAGTATCCTTTTTTTTTACAGGGAGCACTGGCATTCAAATGTCTGGAGACACCAATAAACCTCAGTATTTTTTATTGGACAAATACACAAAATGAGTTTGAATAAGAAATATAGTAATTGACAAGTTTAGATATAATGAATCTTAAGTGAAATAACGTGTTCTTCAATCTTTGCTTTTGTCCCAGCATCCTCAGGGCACTATTACACTCATCGCGCAAAAATGTGCGCGTGCGCATTAACGCGAGGGGCAAAACCCTACGCGCTGAACGTCGTATTACGACCTTCGCGCATACGATGCGCGTTAACATCTAACGCGAGTGACCCTGCACGAACCCTGCGCGAACGCAGGTTCGTGCGCGCATCCCATACTTAACATTGTGAGCGCAAATGCATTTGTGCGCTGGTACGCGGATGGTATTACAATCGAAGCGCAACTTTTTACGAACGACATTTGCGCGCATAATTTTAACGTCTTTTAAAAGCTGGTGGTAACTGCAAATCTGAACGTTCTGGCCGAAACCAAATACACCAGCACAAAAAAAGAAATACAGCAAAGTATAGTTACACATTCTACACATACCCAAACAATAAAATTGATAAGTTGTGCGTGTTTTTATTATTGCTGCAGCATATATACTCAGATTGATTTTGACAGGCGCAAAAAACGGTACAGAAGACAATTGTGGTTCTTAATTCTGATTGGTTGAATCGCGTGAAAAAAACGGTCTGCACACCGATTTCTGCGCGCAACGTCAATGCGCGCACATTTTTGCGCGTCTTTTTTCCGCACGATATTTTTTGATGGATGAAAAAATGTGCTCGGATCGTAATACCAGCGTTAATTTATGCGCGTTAATGTTTAACGCTGCACGCAAAAAAAAATGCGCTGCGCGTACAAATTTGTGCGGAGAATGTAATAGAGCCCTCAATGTGCAGCAATTACAGCTTTGCAGACCTTTGGCATTCTAGTTGTCTATTTGTTGTCGTAGTCTGAAGAGATTTTACCCCAGGCTTCCTGAAGCTCCTCACAGGTATTGGATTGGCTTGATGGGTACCTCTTATCTACCATACAGTCAGCCTGATCCCACAACATCTCAGCCTGGTGACTGTGCTGTCCACTCCTTTAAAGACAGGGAAGAACCAGTCAGCTGGTATTCTAACTCATTCTTGCATGGTTTGCAGCTGTGCTTTGGGTCACTGTCCTCTTGTAGGGAGTAGATTGGATCCAATCAAGCCACGTCCTCAGTATATGAAATGGTGTTGCAAAATGGACTGCGAGGCTTCCTTCCTTTACCCTGTATAAATCTCCCACCTTACACCACCACAGCACTCCAACACCATCGCATTGCCTCCACCATTTGTTAGATATGGCACCAAGCACTCCTCCAGCGTCTTTTCATTGGGTCTGCATCTCACGAATATGCATCTTTGTCATCTGAACACCTCAAACACAGATTCATCTGTCCATACTTTTCCCAGTCTTCCTGTTCGGTGTCTGTTTGTTTACCCTCTTAAAGGGCCTCCATCACCAAAAAAATGAAATGTCCTTATTGTGTTTGTTGTATGTTGCTGATATCTTACATACACTTTGTTTTTCTCTTGTATTTTTAGTTAAGAAAATATTTTACTCAATGTGTCACTGGGTGCATCCGTTTTGTGATCTTTTGTGTTGTGAACTGCCCCCCCCCACACACACACAGTATCTTCACATTACCTGCTCCTTACTGTGTGTCTAGGCCATAGAATGAAGTCTATGGTTGATCACTGTCTCAAATCATTGTATTATATGGGATGTACTCAAAGGACATCACCAGGGTCTCACGATGCCCCTTGGCTTGGGCCATATTGGGGCCTTGGTTCTGGAAGAAGTTAAACCCTTGAGGCAGGTTAGCTGCTGGCTGCATGGACAGATTACAGCATACAGAGATACAGACACCGGACAGGATATACCAGGACTGTAAAAAGAAGAGCAGGGGAACACAGAATAAATCTAAAGGAATCCCTAACACTGGGGAAAGATCCTTGAATGGTTTTCTGCCTATGGAAACCTAACAGAAGGATAACAGAGATAGGAGAACAGGTAGGTGAGGGTTAAACAAGACAAACACAAAGGAAGCCCTGAACTGAATAGAGGTCTTTATACTGGCCTCTGTGCTAAGGATAACTCTATACTGCTGGTTACATACACAGAACATGAAACACGGATAGAATATTCAGGACTGGAGCCAAAGGATACTGAACCAGGAAGGAACGTCAGACTAGCAGAGGTCGGTACACAGGTCAATAATGTACAGGGAGCAGACAGAAAGAATAGTCAAAATATACGCCAAAGATTATAAACCAGAGAATCCAAGATTAGGATGCAGGAATACAGGAACCAAGAACATGGATACGAGGAACAATAACTCATGCCAGAGCACTGGACCTCTATGCTGCTAGCATTTAAATAGTGAACAGGAGTGGGCAATTGGGACATGTGATCCCAGACCTGAACAGCTACAGAGAAACCCAGGAGCGGCACGGTGGAATAGCTATCCCAGAGCAGGGGAGAGCCGGCCTGGATCCCTCTCACCACCAGGGGACCTGGCTGGAAGGTGGAAACTTGACACCAGGGTAGATTAGATGTCTTTTATGCTCTCTGTTGTATCTCATTCAAATGCCATCTCTTATCTCAGGTAGCCTGAAAACAATACACCCTCTGCTGCCATATCTAAACATTCCCTCCTCCATCTCATTAACTGTTGAATACTGTAGATTAGATAACCTACAGAAGTAAAGAAATACTTTGGTAAATGTAGCCTCATGGGAAAAATCAACAAAATGGTAGGGAAATTTAAAAAATGAATTTTATTTTTCCATTTTACATGCAATTAATTCAAAGAAAGAAAGAAAAACCAGCGGTGTATGTTTTAATAATGTGGTTTTGTTTGTAATGCATAAGTAATCTAGTTACAGCTTAAGTAAGTGGTAGTGTTCCTTTTAACCCAGTACATAATTCAAAATGAGAGAAATCGAAATGTATCCTTCCTGGTAAAATACTTTGCAAATAAATTTTTACATTTTATTGGCCCGTCTTTGCTAAGACTTTTTCTTTGCAACTCTGTTCTGCTGTGTTCAAGTGGCAGTTTGCCATAGGAACACAGGACAGATGGTTTTTGATAATGATCCTCTGTACACGTATGTAAACATTCCATTAAAAATGATGTGTCCAGCTACAATAGTTGTTTACAACATTAACAATGTCTACACTTTATACCTGATTTTATGTTATTTTTATGGACAGAAATTTTTTATTTTCTTTCAGAACATTTCTAACTGACTGAAAACTTTACTAGTTTACGGTACGGTTGCACTCATAGGATTATTAGAAAGCATAAGGCTAGGGTCAGACTAACGCATTTTTCACGTTGTCCGTGAAAAAGTGCGTTCGAACGAATGGACTTATTTTTTCACGGAATACGCGATAGCGGTCATACGATGCGCAGTTTCATCCGTGATTTTGTACGGATCATTAATAAAACACTTTTTGTGTCTGGACGTTATGTTGGCCGGACATTAGCAGCGTCTGACGTCTCCTAATCACGCACACACGCCGCTAGCGGACGCAGCGCACTCTGTACGTCAGTACTAGTGGTTTCACGTTCTCGAAAAAATGCGTTTGTTTGCCGCCTGCGTTGCGCGGCCGCACTTTTGTGCGACCGTACTTCGTATATTGGCCGTCATTGCCCGGCATCTGCTGCTAGCACGGCCGTGATTATGTGCGGCTGCACGCGCGTTCGCACTGCCTCAGTCTGACCCTAGCCTAAGGGTTACTCAGGCCTTTTAAAAATACACAATCACAAAGTAAACCCTGTTGGTTGGTACGTCCAGTCTCTCTTCATTAAATAATCACAGGTAATGGTGGTTGGGATTGAGATTACACTTTAAATTTTATAAAATGGTTAAGAAAAAAATTAATAGGGATGTGCAATTCGTTTCGTTCAAAATTAATTGAATTTCGTACGAAATTTACCATTTTCGTTTTTTCGGGAGCATTTCCGAAACAAAATATCAGCCACCTGAAATCACGAACTCCTGAATTAAAGTTTCAGCATAATCTAAATCATTTCGTTATGGGACCTAAACAAAATAAAACGGAACGTAGATGATATGAAATGCCGAAAAAATGGAACAAAATGATCAAAAACAAACTAAATGTCAGAAACAAATGATTTGAAACGAAAAAAGACAGAACCAATGATCTAAAATGAAAATAAAGCGAACAAACTGAAAATATAGCGAACAAAATGATCTAAAATGAAAAAAATTAAAAAAATGCTTTTGCAGGGGTGACAGTCTGGACTCACACTTGGCAGGCTGTGTGCACTTCCCCAGGCCAAGGATGCCAGGCTCAGCTGCAGCTTGATCGGTAAGGTTAGGGAAAAGAACCACTAGCACTTGGTCCGGCCCTCAGAAGCGGGGGGGGGGGTATGAAATGAATTAAGGAGGAGAATACATTTAAGGGGGTGCAATGAATTAGGGCGGGGAGAATAAATTTGAGGGGTGAAATGAAGTAGGCTGGGGTCAGACGAACGCAGAGCGAACGCGCATGCAGCCGCAGCACTTTATCACGGCTGTAGTAGCAGCAAATGACAGCCAATGACGGGCAATATACGAGGTACGGCCGCACGAAAGTTCGGCCAGGCAACGCAAGCGGCAAACAAATGCATTTTTTCGAGAACCTGATACTGACAGAATGCGCTGCGTCCGCTAGCGGCATGTGTGCGTGATTAGGAGACATCAGACGCTGCTAATGTCCGGCCAACATAACGTCCAGAAGCAAAAAGTGTTTTATTGATGATCCGTACAAAATCACGGACGAAAATGTGCATCGTATGACCACTATCACGTATTCCGTGAAAAAATACGTCCATTTGTTCGAACGCACATTTTCACGGGCGACGCGAAAAATGCGTTCGTCTGACCCTAGCCTTAAGGGGGGAGAATAAACTGAGGGGGTGAAATGAATTAATTGGGGAGAATAAATTGAGGGGGTGAAATGAATTAAGGGGGAAAATTAATGGAGGGGGGTGAAATGAATTAGGGGGAGAATAAATTTGAGGGGTGAAATGATTTAAGGGGGGAAATAAATTTAAGGGGGAAATTAATTGAGGGGGGTGAAATTAGGGGGGAGAATAAATTTGAGGGGGGTGAAATGAATTAAGGGGGGAGAATAAATTTAAGGGGGTGAAATGAATTAAGGAGGAGTGTAATTAATTAAGGGTGGGTGAAATGAATTAAAGGGGGAGTGAGCTGAATTGAAGGGTGATGAAATGAATTAAGTGGGGCGTGGGAGGTGAATTGAATTAAATGCGCACGAGTTTAGGCCTAGGGCAGCACAAAACCTAAATACACCACTGAGTAACCCACCAGATAAGTACAAAGACCATAGCCTTACTACTGAAGGCAAAATAGAAGAGCATGAATAAAACTTAACATTTATTGAAATAATATTATAAAAGCAATGAAAATCAGTGCACTGATTACACACACAACACAAACAGTAGCATGGAAAAGAGTTGGTGGTAGGACGGACACTACTGCGAATACTATAGAAAAAGATAATAATGATTAGGGATGAGCGTTCAGTTCGGATCTGTTTGGAGTTCGAATCGAACATCGGCTGTTCGAAAGTTTGCGAACTTCAAACTTTTTTGGGACGTTCGCCAAAAGTTTTAATTTTTTTTTAAAAAAAAGTATAAAAAATGCTTAAAAAATACTAAAAAATATATAAATAAAGAGACTCTTTACTGCAGAATATTACAAGCAACGGTTTATTAAATATTGAATTAAAACGGGAATATTTTTAACATTGAAGCCTATGGCTAATGACCCTCCATTTATAATTAAGCTATACCCTGCATTGGTTAGCTTATGGCCATTATATGCATGTATATACCTGTGGATATGCCGACTATTTCAGTTTGAGACTATCGGTGTGGTATATTTTTTTATTTATGGTAAAATCCTTCCAGGCAGTGTGAGGAGATTTTTCACATATCCTCGCTCTTTTCACTAGGCTTTTTTTTTCGGTTCGATTCAATTCGATTTTTCTGATTTTCAAACTTTTCGATTTGGCTCGTTTCGACTGATTTCTGTTTCGATTCGGTTCGGCTCGACTCGTTTTTCGTGTACATTTTTTTCCGGAATATCGACCATTTTTCGTATTTTCGTGTCACTTAGCTAGTTTTTTGTATCGACTTTTCGTGATTTCGGAAATTTTCATTTTTCGGAATTGTACATGTTTCCGGAATATCGACCATTTTTCGTATTTTCGTGTCACTTTGCTCGTTTTTTGTATCGACTTTTCGTGATTTCGGAAGTTTTCGTTTTTTCGGAACGTCTTTTCTCCTCGTTTCGAAGCAATAAATTTCGATTTGACACATTTCAAGTCCATTCGAAAATTCCGAAAATATTTCGTTTCGGCTCGGAAAACTTTTCGGATCTGCCGTTTTCGGATCTAAAAATTTTCGGAAAATCGGCCGCATCCGAAAACACGAATCGGGAAATTTCGTGAAAATTCCGAAATTCCGAAACCCGAAACGCACATCCCTACTTTTCACCCTCTGCAAGGGGAGATTTTTTTCTTATGAACATTATTATCGTTTTCTATAGTATTCGCAGTAGTGTCCGTCCTACCACCAACTCTTTTCCATGCTACTGTTTGTGTTGTGTGTGTAATCAGTGCACTGATTTTCATTGCTTTTATAATATTATTTCAATAAATGTTAAGTTTTATTCATGCTCTCCTTTTTTGCCTTCAGTAGTAAGGCTGTTGTTGCAGCAAACAGCCATTTCTTTAATTAATTTTTTAGGATTTTCTTGGCATTATTTGGGAATTTTTGGGTTAATCTTTAGGATTCCTAACTAATTTTAAATGTATAACGAGGTCTCTGTTTTTTTCTCTGCTGAACACATATAGCTGGATTATCTTCTCACTGCATCTCAATCTATTGAAATTAATATGATGTATTATTTCTCCCCATCGCTGCGCCTCCGTTTAGAGCATTCATAATCCATTTCAGCTGGCAGTTACATATATTACATGAATGATTCAGAAGCTCTCAGCAAACAATATTCTGCTAAAGAATATTTTTAAATGGATAAACACTAATGGTCCCAAATTCTATGGCTTGTCTGAGTGTTCCATATAAAAAGAACACATTATACTGCAGTAAACAACATTTTGTAAATGGCTCTGAGTGGACCAGACAAACAATGGCCTAAATTCCTATCTCGAGCTGGGAACAAATAGCGCTCCATAGATATGGCACCAAGAAATTGTGCATTCCAGATGATGCGGCATTGAAAGAGGCATATGGTAGTAATGATGCATCACACCAGAGCAAGTAATGTGCTTTCATTTTCATACAGTTTGCGGAATACCCAGGGCCGTCTTTAGCGTGGGGCAAAAGGGGCAGCTGCCTCAGGCCCAGTCATTGCTATGGGGCCCAAGGCAGCTGCTCCCAGCCTGCAAAAATCATGGTATCGCGTGCTGTGTAAGGACATGTCATGTGACCACAGAGAGGAGGTGAGGCCTCGCAAGAGATGCAGTTGGCTCCTCCCCTCCTCTTCAATATGCAGTTCCCCTTCTCTCGCCGGGCCCCGGCTGGGTATGTGATGCACTGCTGGGCATGTGAAACTCTGCTGGGCATGATGTGATGGGCATGTGAAACTCTGCTGGGCATGATGTGATGTGATGTGATGGGAAGTGAAACTCTGCTGGGCATGATGTGATGGGAAGTGAAACTCTGCTGGGCATGATGTGATGGGCATGTGAAACTGCTGGGCATGATGGGATGGGCATGTGAAACTCTGCTGGGCATGTGATGTGCTGGGCATGTGAAACTCTGCTGGGCATGTGAAACCCTACTGGGCATGTGAAACCCTGCTGGGTATGTCAGATTCTGGGCTCTGCTGGGTATGTCAGATTCTGGGCTCTGCTGGGTATGTCAGATTCTGGCCTCTGCTGGGTATGTCAGATTCTGGCCTCTGCTGGGTATGTCAGATTCTGGGTTCTGCTGGGTATGTCAGATTCTGGCCTCTGCTGGGTATGTCAGATTCTGGGCTCTGCTGGGTATGTCAGATTCTGGCCTCTGCTGGGTACATAAAATTCTGTAAGTTTAACTTCCTATTAGCAGTACGACTATGAGTATAAAAATTAAAATCTAACACTATGCAGCGCTGTTGTACACTGGCACCCGGTTGTCTGATTTACTAGCTCAGTTATACACTTATACACACCTCACATTACTGTATCACAGAGCTCCACAGCAATAAAATTCTAATGTACGGTGTGTACATTTTGTTTTTGGGGGGCAGCACTTCATCCTTAATAAGTAAATACACACAGAGATATTGTGTTTTTACAGTATGCGTAGGATGTGTAATTGTAAAAAAAATTTGTAAAATATAATGATTTAGTTGATTTTAGTTTTAGGAGACAAGTCTATGTGTGTGGCTTTTTTGGAGTTGGAGTGGAGAGCAAAATTTCTCGGGGGGGCCCCAAGAAAATATTCGCCCAGGGCCCAGTCAATATTAAAGACGGCCCTCGGAATACCCCTCTTGTCTGTGATTTCAGAACTTTGGCCTTCTCTTTTCAACAGTCTGAAAATAATTCAGCTTTTAACATTTTATCTTTCATATGTAATAATCCTATGGTATAGGTGCAGTTCTGTGCTTGTATAGTAGATTTGCAGTATAGTATGGCCCTGTCTATGTATTAGGTTAAAGGAGAACCTTGGGCTACTCTTCTTGCCCAGTCGCCTCCAAAATGGGAAAAAGGCAAGTCGCGAAACGATAACCTTTAACGTTACATAGGGCTGTCAAACTTCAGCCCCCCCCCCCGCAGATGTTTCTGAACTACAACTACCATGATTCCCTGGACATCTATTACATTGAAGGAATTGTAGGCATCAACATCTGTGAGTTTGACAGCTCTGCTATAGCGGCTCTGTATTATCGGCGCTTTTAAGAGCAAGCCACATATACCTGTAACGTTGCCGTGTACGGTCTCTGATATTGTTTTGAGTCCACAGGATTTCAAGAAGACTTGCACTGCCATGCACAGCGTCAGCAGAAATAGTTCCAAATCTTTACCTGTTTGTGTCTGCATGTGGACAGACAGGGTCGGATTTCTAAATGGACAGAGTAGACATGTGCCTACAGGTGCCTGCCAGAAGGAGGCGCCTTACTCTGTAAAAAGAAAAAAAAATACAATCATTTAGACCCCTGTATCTCTGGAGCCCTACAGGGTAGAGACATGTTGGGTACCATTGGAAAGGCCAGAGAATGGCCTTTGCAGTGATATCAATCATGACCAGGTTAGGTTTATGTAAAAATAAAATAACAAAATAAAACTTTTCTTTATTTCTAACACAGCACTATTGTTCACTTTACAATTATAAAGTGAATATTGATGCTGCACTAACTCGCCTTCTCATTTCCCACACCACCAGCAAGAGGTGATGGCACATCACATTGTTTGATCAACAACCTACACCGTGGCACTGCAGTGAGGAGAGACAAGGGGACTTTGGAACCTGCATCACTTATTTTTACACCACACAAGGTCAAGTGAGTGAGGTGCCACTGGAAAGGTCAGAGTATGATCTTTTCAACGATAGCCTTGGAATGTTTAAAAAAAAAATTGAAAAAGAAATGACATTTTTTTTTTCTCTGTTCCAAGGCAGAGGCATAACATCCATTTACATATAGGGCAAATAATGCCACTGCACTAAGTCAGCAGATTCTGCCCCTTTTGAGTTGAGCACAGAGAAAACCTTTTTAGAAAACGGAAAAATTGTTTGTTTTTTTTAGTTTGCCCCAAAACAAAGATGTAAAAAGTGATTTTGGCACTTTTTTGAGGGGGGGGGTGGCAATCCACATCTCTGAGCCTACTGGCTCCTGAGATGTAAATCCGACCCTGTCTATCATTATAGGTTAGAGACTCATTGCGGGAGGTTTTATGGCTTTGTAGCTATGTTCTACATCAGCACACCCCAAATATATACTGGACCTCTAAAAGAAAGGACATTAAGAAACAAATGCTGTTCCCTTCAATCTGCTGCCCTAGGCCCAGCCGTAGTTGGCCTATGCAAGAATACATCCCTTTGGTGACATGTAAACAAGTGTGTCTTTCATCTCTAACATTAGAGCAGTACATTTCCGCTATCATGCATCATTCAGACACATTACACTGCGCTTTAGCTGACACCTTATAAATACATTAGACAAGCAGCTGAGAGATCTTTTTCACTGTTACATTGGGGAAATAATGTAGGTGGAGCAGGCCAAGTTTATCTCACAGAAGCAGCCATCTGTCCTCCCTCTGCCACTAGATAAGGAGATTCTGAGTGGAGCTGTGAAAGTGCCAGTCTGAGTGTGTTGCAGCAGAGCACGATCCTCTGGGCACCCCGACAGCACCCAGCTTGTGGCCCAAAACACTCGCCCAACTCCAAGCCTAGTGAACGGGACTCCACTCTGTGTGATGAGCCTCAGAAATAAGCAATGTAAGTAGCTATTTGATGTTCGGCAAAACTACGACTGATAGCTATTCATGCAAGAGGGAAATGTGGAAAAATGACAAGGAAATTGAATATTGTTGGGCAAAATAACCGAGCACAAGATTTTTAAATCTGTGTGTGTTTCTTTGTAAAATTTAAAATTTTTATTTTTTCATTTTGAACTGCCAATTTTTTAAATAGCTCCACCCACTAACTAATAACCCACGAAAGGGTGGGATCATCCAAAGAACTCCTCTTTTAATATCATATGAAATCGTCTCCTCCAGTTTGCCTTCTTTCTTGTAAAATTATCAATCCACATTTTTCTTAACTCTCTTCCATAGAGTCCTGTCCTTCAAATGTCACAACAATTTTTTTTTATTTTTATTTTTTACTGCTTTGTAGAATTTCCTTTTTTTTGTTAATTGACCAGTTGTTTCAAGCTACCCAATGGTGTCCTAAGCATACAGTATCTGTGTGGAGGAGGTGTGCCATGCATAGTCAAACAGTGATAGGTAATACATCCCCTTAACAGGACTGGCCCAAGACACTGTGCTGCCAAGGGTGAAATGCTGCCCCCCCCTTAAAAAAACACACCCACCAAAACCTAAAATACAGTAAATCCTACAGTAAATTGTGCTGTGTATAAGTGTTTCACAGAGCGCCACAACAATAAACCTCACAATAATGGATGGTGTATGAATTAATCACAGAGCTCCACAGTAATAAAACTCACAATAATATGCAACGTGTGTGAGCGTATTGAAGAGCTGCACAGCAATGAAGCTCACAATATCATATGGTGTGTATGAGCGTATCACAGCTCTACAGCAATAAAACTCACAATAACGTACAGAGTGTATGGAGTAGGCCCTGCGGTCTAACACTGTTTCTGCTCCCACTGGCAGGTGATTCCATGTATCTACTACCCTTTCTATATCACTACTGCGGCTCCCACTGGGAGGCAATTCCAGGTATCTACTACTCTTGAAAATCACTGTTACTGCCACCACTGGCTCAGGCAGCCACCAGGCCTAGTCTAGGCCGAGGCTGCTGCCGGGTCAACTCTAGGCCCAGACGGTCGCCAGGCCTACTCCAGACCCAGGCGGCCGCTGGGCCCACTACAGGCCAAGGTGGCTGCCAGGTCCACTCCAGGTTCATGTGGTCACCGCCCGCTCCAGGCCCAGGTGGCCAATCCAGTTCCATGCGGCCTCCGATCCCCCTTCAGGCCTCCTTGATCCAGCGACCGTGCTGCGGTCATTGAAAAGGTGGCAAAATGCCTCTCCTGACAAAGTGCCGCTTGGAACATTGAGACTCAAGGATTGGCTGGCCCTGCCCCTTAAGATCTTCATGAATAGGATAGACGGGACACCCAACCAATCAATACTATATAAGTAAAATCTGAACACTCTCATAAGCTGATCAAATCTTTATTGAATTCTTCCAATCTTTATTGTAAATGTAACATACCAAAAATAATCCATAAATACAGAATAGAAAAAAATAAACAATACCAAATAGATCTACACAACAAATACCAAGAAAATTATGGAAAAATACATTTCATGTCGGGTGATACTCCAGGGCTTGCCGCCTACCAGCACCCACTTGTAAGGTAATGAGCTTTACAGTCCTGTTTGTTTGTTTGCTTTATGATTTTGTTATATTTAGGTTTTTCTGGTTCTTGCTGTATAAAGCCATGTGGTATTTTTTAAGCATGGAATTGTCTTGATGTGCAGAGGTATTGAAAGGTTAGGACATATGATTTGGTGACATTAATGCAGGCCAGGACATACGTGAAAACTAGAGAAATCTCAATGTATCCTTCCTGGTAAAATACGTTATAAATAAATACATTTATAAATATGCTTTTTGTAGAATTCTTTTTTGAAACCGTTTCTTGGTATTTTTTGAATATTTTTGTATAGACCTACTTGGTATTGTTTATGTTTTCTGTTCTATTTATGGATGAGGTTTGGTATGTTTCATTTACAGTACACATTGGATGATTTTAATAAAGATTTGATTAACTTATGAGAGTGTCCTGAATTTACTTATACAGTATAGGTGTGCCAATGCTGAGTTAATTGGTCCTATTTTTCTCCAATTTAGGACCTTACCTACTTTTCGGATTTTGTTTCACGTTAAGGAGCAAATTAACTTTAATTAAATATACACTTAATAATTTCTTAGGAAAATGTGTATGTTATGCAGAATTTTCTACCCAATAAATGTATAGAAACATAGAAACATAGAAAAATGTCAGCAGATAAGAACCTTTCGGCCCATCTAGTCTGCCCAATTACATGGATACTTTACCTGGATTTATCTTTGTTTAGGATAGCCTTATGCCTATCCCATGCCTGCTTAAATTCAATCACTGTTTTGGCCTCTACCACTTCAACTGGAAGGCTGTTCCATGTATCCACCACCCTCTCAGTAAAATAATGCTTCCTGATGTTACTTTTAAACCTTTGCCCCTCTAATCTAAGACTATGTCCTCTTGTTTTGCTACTTTGTTTCCTTAAGTATAGTATTCCGTGTGTACAGATACTAATGAAATGGGCTCCACACATCAGTTGTTATTTCTGTGTACAAACTAATACATAAAACCGTGGCAGTTATACTATGGTCCTAAGGCTCTTTCATAGTGGTCATCATCCATAAAACAGGTTATTTTTAAAAAAATGTTTATAGAAAAAAAGAACATGTCGTCAGCTAGAATTGTCGCCTGATTTTACGTGCTGCTGTAATGTTCTTTCATTTCTTAAACTGTTGATCAGTGCAAACAGCCAAGAGTGGGGTGTGATCCAGATGTCTTCAAACCCTTTCCCAAACAGCTTCATGATAGAAAATTACAACTACTATACACAGGAGTTTGTAATGGATTGTAATTTTACTGTCAATCATGTTACCCATCCCCCCTCTCAATGAAAGCACGTTTTAAAATTGTTATCTCTAAGGACAAAAACATTGTAAAATGTATACTGTGCTGCAAGATAAGGAATGCCATGATGTAGAAAATTCTGTGTAATAAAAGGGAGGAAAAAAAGTCTGAAATTAAATGTACAATAAAGTTTTAACATTAATCAGCACATATCACATTTCATGAATAATTGAAGAATGATTATGGACTTAACCTCAAATGATTTTATTTTTTTTAAAGGACTTTTATTATTCAGATACATTTTAAGACATTTTTATTGGTTTAATCGCCTATTAGGAGAGTTCCATTATTATTATTTTTTCTGCAGTTCGGCGGCCAGTTCGGTGGTCTTTGACACCATCTTCGGTGCACCTCAGTGACCCTGTGGTGAATAGTGAATTTACTGTAGGGTTGGCAAAATGGAATCGCCGAAGTGCAAAGCAGTGAAATTTCTGAGAGTTTAGTGCTTTGTAAATAATCCCGTTATGTACTTAGCGATAGACATTGGCAACTGAGTTAATTATAGGCCAGGATGGTCAAAATGAAGAATTACCAAAGTTGAAAAAAAAATTCTAGCCCTGCAACCGATATAGAACCATGGCGTGTTGTTTTATTAATGCCCATGGGGTTTTTCCCTAAATCACAGATTGGTTTATATATATTGGAACTAGTTAGCTGGGAAATTTAGCTCTTTTTCTTTTTTTTATTATTTTTACCTAAAGAGTTACAGTATCAGTGTCGCCTTTAAATCTATTCTGCTCTTTTTGTTCCTGCTGATTTTCTGTTTATGTTGATTAATTTGACATTTGTAAACCCGTTACAGTGGCTGCTTCCCAGAACACGTGGCGAATTTGCTGCTGGAGTTCATCTGGCACATTGGCAGCTTCTTGTCGTGCCTGTGCTAGATGTAGGTGTGTTTAGCTGGCAGCAGCTACATTTACCCTTGCGATGTGAGCTTGCAGGGAACGATGCTGTGAGCTTGCTGTGTGGGTACCACTGCGCCTGTAGCGGTCTCCTAGCAACCTCAGAGATGCTGCAATCCTGGACCGGAGGAGGGGGAGGAAGACAATTTAATGTGACTTAACTAGTTTATTGCCATACAGGAGAGACAGGGTGTTTGTGGAGAGATGAGAAGAAATATATTTACTTTTAAATCCAGTGGCAGATAACAAGAGGGCTGGATACACACATGCTCTAGTAGACAGAGCCTTCATCCCTTCTGCATCCGTTGTGCAACTCTAATTGTAATAAACAAAAGAGAAAAATGTAGGTCTGTCCACCCTGCAAAACGGCACTAAATGTCAATGCTGTTATAAAACACAGACCTTGTATAGGGACTGATTTTAATGTTACATTGTTATGGGTACTTAACCCCTTCACTGCTGAGCCATTTCGGGTCTAATTTTTCTTCTTTACTTTAAACATGGTAATGTTTGGTATCATTGGAAAGACCATGCTCTGGCCTTTCTACTGATAACAAACATGACCCTCTAGCTGCCAACAGTGGGGAGATATCGTGGTTCAAAGGAACCCCCTATCTCCACCCCTATCTTTCCTTAGGAGTCAATGAGGACTTTCCCCACACGTCCTCAGCAGTGAAAGGGTTAATATAAAAAAAAGGGTTTTACAAATTATTGTACAGTACATCCGTCTTATGCCTGTTCTAATAAATGTACAGTATATATCAAGCTATTATAGGTTGTTTGCAATTTGGACACTTTAACATATGCAATATGTTGAGTATGTGAAAAATGTGGTGAGACTCACATTAGTGCTCTATTATTCACTACAAATTCCTCTCTATATGTAAGATGAATCCATATACAAGATTAACCTATGAACAGAATCCTACTGATGACACAGTTTAAAGATATATAGAATTTTTATCCCTGCTCTAGAAATTATGATTTTTCATTCCTAATATCTCCTACCTATAGTGGGCTCTGTTCTCCTCTTGTTGGCAATAGGGAGTCACTAAGAGAAAATATTAGCGAGAGCCGATATAGCATAGTCGGCCTCCTGCTGCCAACTTGATTCCAGCCGAGCTGCTGCATAAGGCTAGGGACAGATGAGCGCATTTTCTGCGGCCACCGTCAAAATGTACGTCGATGCGTGCGCACGCATTTTTTCACAGAATACGCTTAAGTGGTCAGACGATGCGCAATTCTGGACGTATTTCATGACGATGGGGTAAAAAGAAGTCTAGGGAAATCCGGCTGTTTGAACGTTATGTTGGCCGCACACTAGCAGCGTCTGACATCTCCTAATCACGCACACACGCTGCTATGCGGCCGCAGCGCACTTTGTACGTCAGTACCAGCGGTTTAACGTTCTCGAAAAAATGCGTTCATTTTCCACTTGCGTTGCGCGGCCGGACTTTTGTGCGACCGTACTTCGTATATTGGCCGTCATTGCCCGTCATCTGCTGCTAGTGCGGCCGTGATTATGTGCGCCAGAACGCGCGTTCGCACTGCCTCAGTCTGACCCTAGCCTTAGCATTTTGAGTAGGAATAATCAAGAGTCGAGAGTAGACACAGGCAGTGGTATGTGTTCACATGAAACATCATCCTCATCAGTGATCAGAGGTAAGTATAGCATTTTTTAATTCTATTTATTTTTACATGTCAAAGTGATTTAGCAAAATCACGTATAGCTTGCTGTTCTCCAGCTGAGCTGTTATTAAAAGCTCCTATACAAAGTATAGGAAGGACCTATTAATCTACAGTAATGAGCCGCTGGTTTTGTTGGAATTGTGACTTGAGATGTTAACAGCTGGCGACATTATGTATATCAGCTCCAGCCTTTATCTGAACGGCAGGGTTGAAATAGGGCCCAAAATCTGGAGAGAGGTAAAGGGTCTACAAACACTTTTGTACTATTGTAAAAGCACCCATGCAACCAGAAAACACAGACGCCATTACTATAGCATATACTTTTTAAACACCATCCAAAAAAAAGAAAAGCAAATAACAGTCTCATCTTAACAATTCATTATTATTAAAGAACTCGTGTTGTCAAATGCAAAAAAACTTTATTTATTCATATATTTATCTATTTTGTGCTTTTTTTTAAACCCCTTGCCAACCATGCCTCCTCCCCAAAAAATAAACCACTTATTACCTTTTCTCCTTTTTTTCCTTGCCAGAACTAGCTCCATTTAGTTACTACAAGTTTACTTTTATGTTACTTTATACCACTTGGTAAGACTATAGCATGTTTTGTTGACTATTGGGTGTTCTCTGAAATCTGTAAAGTTAACACGAGAGCCGGTGTGCAGACAGCACATTCAGCACAGCGTATAAATTGGTGCCAAGTACTCAGGGGTAGATTTAAAGTATGATTTTGATGTGCTGAGCCGTGCATTTCAATGTTATGCGGCTGTAGAGATCAGGGACAGCAGACGGATCCGACAGATACTAATCCTTGCTGCTGACCATTCTGATGGGGCAGGGAGGGGGAATTAACTATCTACTCAATGCCGTGTTATGAGAAAAGATTGAGGGTTTTTTGTATACAAAGATGGACAATATTAAAATCAATATACTGCAGTTGTGTACATATACTATATTTGGTTTTACATATACAAAATTATGAAATTAAATTAGTTAGGGATGTGTGTATGTGTGTAAAATATATATAAAACAACACACACATTACTTTCTGATATGGGTCACTCAAGCCACATCAGTGGGATTCCTGTAGAAATAACATAAATGCACGCACACATAGTCGTCTTCTTGACCCCTCGCTATATTGGAGTATATAGGTGGTGCGGCTTTTTTTATAATGCCCCATCTCTGATTCATTCTCTAGTCATTTTGCGGCTAAAATATTCACTTTCCTGTTATATTGATGTCCAACATGGGTGGAGTTCGTCTTCTTGTCTTCTCCAGTGGTTTTCCTGCCACTGCATTTGTCTTGACCTTCATTTCAGTTCCTTTCCTACACATTCTCTGTGGTTTGTTTTTCCAATTATTTATTAGAAATTTTCAAAGTATTACACATATTACACACACGAGAAGACAAAGCACAAATTGTACATTATTCCATAATTTCCGCAAATACTACCAGTTTCTTCAGCTACGGCTACATAAAACATAACGGGCCCTATTACAATCTTCACGCAAATGTTTGCGCCGGCGCAAAAACGCATTAACGCGAGGGATTAAACCCTTTGCACTGAACGTCGTATTATAATGTCAGCGCAGCAAACGCGCGTATTCGTCTACCGCGGGTGAACCCTGCGCGAGTGTACTGTACTGCACGCGTCCTATACTTAACATTGTGAGCGCAAACGCGAATGAACGCTGGTACGCGGATGATATTACAATCTATGCGCAGGATTTAACGCATAGCCGTTGCACACATAATTTTAGCAACTCCTAAAAGCTGGTGTTAATAACAACCTAGCCAAACCCAAATACACCAGTCCAAAAAAAAAAAATGCAGCATAGTATAGTTACACATTCTACTCATACCAAACCAATAAAATGGAGACGTTGCGTGTGCATTTATTATTGCTGCAGCACATATACTCAGATTGGCTTTGGCAGGCGCAAAAACTTAACGTGAAATAATTGTGGTTCTTAATTCTGATTGGCTGAATCGTGTGAAAAAAAAGGCCGCACACTGATTTCTGCGTGCAACGTTGCTGCGCGCGCATTTGTGCGCATCCGTTTTACGCGCGCTATTGCTCGACGGATGAAAAAATGCCCAAGGATTGTAATTCCAGCGTTGATTTACGCGCGTTAACGTTTTAACGCTTGGTGCACAAATTCACGCGTTGCGCGAGCGTTTTAACGCGAAGATTGTAATAGGGCCCAACATATATACACACACCTAAATAACTAACTATGGTACATAAAACCACCATCTCTTCCTAATTATCCCAGACTTTAGCAATTTAATTTTTTTCCAATTTCTCCCTAACCTCATTCTACTTCCTTATCAGCCTCCCAGCTTAAAGGTTCCAAGCTCCCCTAGTTTCTCTCACCCACCATTGTTTCGCCCAGGGGTCAAGTCTAGGGGGAACAAATCCTAACTATCCATATTCGCCTCATGATATTTACCATTATCTTCTGTTGTCATTAAAAGGAGTAAAAAAAAACAATCAAACAAAAAAAACTATACATGCAGGGGCGTCATAACGTGGGGGCGGGGGGTGCGGCCCACACCAGGTGACACCCGCCCTTAGGGTGACACCGTCACCCTAAGGGCGGGTGTCTCACCCTGCGCCGCGTGTTTGCTCCCTGCGAGCGTCCAAGCTATGCAGCTTCGGCGCTCGCCTGGGGGAAACACGTCAACCAGCCGAGTTCTCGCGAGATCGCGGCTGGTCACATGGCTCCCCCAGGCGAGCGCCCAAGCTCCATGCCGCTGGACGCTCAGAGGGAGCAGAACACGCGGCGCAGGAGGTGAGCTGGGGGCATGCGGAGGCAATTTCAATTAGAGAGGAGGCGTGTCACGGATCCCTCTGATTACCAAAAGTGTGGTCCCTTTACGCAGACCGCTCTCTACCCTTCCGATCCTTGAATGGTCGGCAAAACTAGAAAGACAATTAACCAGACAATATATAAACAAGGGGAACACCAGACAGAGGTATGGAATAGAGTATTGTCACGAATCCTTCTGACTACCAAGATATTGATCTCTTTATGTAGCTCCCTTTCTACTCTTCCGATCCTTGAATGGTCGGCAAAGCTATATAGACAATGAAGCAGGTAACAGATAAAGAAAGGGAACACCAGACAGGGGTACAGACCAGATCACAAGTCCTCCCTAGGACTTTAGTAATAGCAGAGGTAATCTGATGCGTGCTTAGGGTGCCACATAGACTGACCTCGGTACCAACGTTAAGGGCAGAACCTAGAGCAGAGTAAATGCCAATACCAGGAGTCATACACAGGAGGGTTCGTTTGCCAATGCAAGGGTCATACACAGGAGGGTTCGTTTGCCAATGCCAAGGGTCATACACAGGAGGGTTCGTTTGCCAATGCCAAGGGTCATACACAGGAGGGTTCGTTTGCCAATGCCAAGGGTCATACACAGGAGGGTTCGTTTGCCAATGCCAAGGGTCATACACAGGAGGGTTCGTTTGCCAATGCCAAGGGTCATACACAGGAGAGTTCGTTTGCCAATGCCAAGGGTTATACACAGGAGGATTCGTTTGCCAATATCACAAGAGCTCTGCGGGAGGTGAATACCACGTCAGGGCACCGGTGTAATGGTGAGACTGGGTTTTAAACCCGGCGGGTCCGCGTCACAACGCCAGGCCCCGCCCCTCGGCGTCCCACGTGAGCGCACCCGGAAGCGTTTACATTCGGCGCCTGGCCAGCGAGCAGCGAGGAAGCTGCTGCCAGGCGCCCCATCCCCTGACCCACCGTGACAGAACCCCCCCTCCAGGGGCGGCCACTGGACGACCCCCAGGGGCACGGGGGTGCGCCGAATAGAAGGCCTTCACTAGCCTAGGAGCATGGACTTCCGCAGCCGGTACCAAGAACGATCCTCCGGACCGTAACCCACCCAATCGACCAAGTACTGCAAAGACCCCCTAGACATCCTGGCACCCAGAATGGCCTTAACTTCGAACTCCTCCTCGCCCTCCACAGAGACAGGAGGCGGTGGAGCATGGACTTTGGTGTACCGGTTACATAACAACGGCTTCAAAAGGTTTACATGGAATACATTGTGTATCTTAAAATGGGGGGGTAACGCCAAAGCATAGGAGACAGGGTTGAGTCGCCGTAGAATCTTATAGGGACCGATATACCTAGGAGCCAACTTCATGGAAGGCACTAAGAGCTTGATGTTACGTGAAGACAGCCAAACCCTGTCCCCAACTTGATACACGGGTGCCTGCCTCCTGTGTCTGTCGGCCTTCGTTTTCTGGATGGCACTACTCTCCTCCAGTGCCCGTCTCACTCTCCCCCAAGTCTCTTTCAATGATGCCAGTTGCTCATCTAAAGCAGGAATCGTGGTATCAGGAAACGTGGCGGGGAGCACGGGAGGATCAAAACCATAAACAGCGAAGAAAGGAGAATGCCCTGTGGATTCACTCACTGCGCTGTTCAAAGCATATTCTGCCCATGGTAGCAGGTCTGACCAGTTATCTTGTTGTTCTGGAGATAAAGCACCTGAGATATTTCTCTATATTTTGGTTTGCTCGTTCTGCTGCTCCGTTGGTCTGGGGGTGATAAGCCGAAGAGAAAGAGAGGTCTATCCCTACGTTCTTACAAAACCCTCTCCAGAATCCGGAGATGAATTGGGTCCCCCTATCAGAGACAATCTCCAGAGGGACACCGTGTATGCGGACCACGTTGGCAATGAATATGGGCACCAGTTCAGCTGCCGAAGGTAGTTTCCGAAGAGGAACATAGTGGCCCATCTTGGAAAATCGATCTATGATCGTAAGTATCACTGTATTCCCTCTGACTCAGGTAACTCTACTATAAAATCCATGGCTACATGTGACCAGGGTCGTTCGGGGATCGGCAAAGGCTGGAGTAAGCCAATGGGTGCTGTTTTGGGACTTTTCTGCCTTGTGCACACTTCGCACACGGCAATGTAATCTTTGACATCTCGGCGCAACGTGGGCCACCAGAGGAGTTTACTGATACTAGACACAGTCTTGGTGATACCCATATGCCCGGAGTTTTATTATCATGATAGATGTTAAGTACTTCCTCTCTTTCGTTCTCAGGTACAAAGAGTCTCGCAGGAGGTTTTCCCCCAGGAGCTGCGCCCTGGACGGTCTGCAACCTTTTCATTAGAGGAGACGAGACACTGATCGTGGTAGCGGCTATAATCCTTTCCTGGGGTACAATGGGATGCTGATCTTGGATATTATGTTCATAAGACTCATACTGTCTCGACAATGCGTCTGCTTTAATGTTTCTGGACCCAGGTCTATAGGTAAGCACGAAATTAAAACTTGAAAGAAACAATGACCATCTCGCTTGTCTGGAATTTAAACGTTTGGCATCTCCAATGTACGTGAGATTCTTATGGTCGGTTATGATAACGATGGGGTCCTTAGACCCCTCTAATAAGTATCTCCATTCGGCCAAGGCCGCGATGACTGCTAACAATTCTCTATTTCCAATGTCATAGTTCTTCTCTGCCGGGGACAACTTCCGAGAATAGAAGCCGCATGGATGCAAGGGTTTGTCAGGAGCCTCCCTTTGGACAAGACTGCACCAAGACCTAGTTCGGAGGCGTCAACTTCTACTTGGAAAGGCAGAGCCGGATCTGGATGTCGGAGAACAGGGGCAGTAGTAAAGCTTGCTTTAGTGCCTCAAAGGCTTGAGTGGCTTGAGGTGTCCATTTCTGATTTCCCACCCCTTTCTTTGTCATAGCCGTGAGGGGGCCACCAAGGCCGAAAAATCTTTAATGAACCTTCGGTAATAGTTCGTAAACCCCAGAAACCTCTGAATGGCTTTAAGTCCTTGGGGTAGAGGCCAGTCAAGAATAGCTGAGAGCTTCTTAGGATCCATTTGAAAACCCCAGGAGTTATTATATAACCAAGGAATTGCACAGTTACTATGTCGAATAGACATTTTTCTAGCTTACAGTACAATCCAGCCTTCAATAGTTTTTTCAACACTTGTTTCACGTGGACATGATGAGTGTCCACATCAGGAGAGTATATCAGGATATCATCCAGATATACTATGACGAATTCTTGCAGAAATTCCCTTAGAGTGTCGTTTATAAGGTCCTGGAAGACGGCTGGCGCATTACACAACCCAAAAGGCATCACCAGGTATTCATAATGCCCGCTACGTGTATTAAAAGCCGTTTTCCATTCGTCTCCCTTTTTAACCCTGACCAGGTTGTACGCTCCGCGTAAATCAAGCTTCGTATAGACACGAGCCCCTTTTAATCGGTCGAACAATTCTGTTATGAGAGGTATGGGATATGCATTTCTTATAGTGATCCTATTCAAACCCCTATAATCGATGCAAGGTCGCAGATCTCCCTCTTTCTTGGAAACAAAAAAGAAACCTGCTCCTGCTGGAGAGGAGGACCGTCTAATGAATCCTCGTTCCAGATTCTCCCTTATGTATTCCTCCATAATGTCGTTCTCTCTTTGTGATAAAGGGTATACGTGACCCCTAGGAGGCATCGTACCGGGGAGTAAATCAATGGCACAGTCATATGGACGATGTGGTGGTAGGACCTCAGTCCTGGCTTTAGAGAACACCTCCTTTAATGCCAGGTAACATTCAGGAACCTCTGTGGACAAAGGAGGGGCTGTGGCAATATTGAGGCTACCAATCACATTAACTCTGCCTAGGCACTTAGACTGACAACTCTGACCCCAACATTTTATGTCTCTCTGGACCCAATCGACAACTGGGTTGTGCTCTGTTAGCCATGGAAACCCAAGAACGACAGGACATGAGGGTGATTCAATAATTTGAAATCTTATTGTTTCCTGGTGCAAAACTCCTGTTTTCATACATACATCGACTGTGTCGTGAGTGATATGTGGACATGACAGGGGTTTACCATCTATGGCCTCCACCATTAGAGGTCTTTCCTTGAGAACCAGAGGTATGAGGTTTTTGGCAGCAAAATTCTTATCCATAAAATTGCCTGAGGCCCCAGAGTCTAAGAACGCCTCAGTCTTGAGGTGAACCCCCTCCCAGGTTAGGGAGATCGGTAACAGAATCCTGGATTTTTTTTTCTCATTATCCACAAAGGAGGCACACAGAGAACCGACAACCTGGGTGTCTCCTGTTCTGAATCCCACTCTGCTATGTTCAGCCCTGCTAACCCTGGGTCTCTGAGGACATCGAAGGCGGAAGTGATCTGCCCCTGCACAATAGAAGCAGAGCCCCTTTTCTCTTCTGTGTGCTCTTTCTGCTTCTGAAATACCTGTCTTCCCTATTTGCATGGGTTCAACGACTGGTAAATCTGTTTTCACATTCTCCGAACCACCTGACGTACTGGTGTGTCTGGGTAACGAGGGTAAAGGAGGCAAGACCCTTCTGGGTCTATCTCTGGGGTGTCTCCTTTCCCTGATTTGATCGTCCATGGCTATACAGAAATCTATCAGGTGGTCCAGACTTTCTGGTAATTTTAAGGGAGCCAGCTCAAACATAAAAGCCTCGTTCAAGCCTTCGGTAAAGGCTAAGGTTAAAACGTCGTTCGGCCAAAGTACCTCAGAAGTCAAAGTTTTAAACTCTATGGCATAATCGGCGACCCTCTTATTACCTTGTTTGATGTGAAACAAGGACCTACCCGCATTGGTAGCCCTTCTAGAGGGATCAAAGGTACGTCTTAACTCAGAGGTAAAACCCTCATAGTCATAAATGATGGGTTTCTTATTTTCCCACAACGGCGTAGCCCACAATAAAGCTTTTTCTGTTAAATGATTAATCAGATATCCTACTTTGGCTTTATCAGACATACAAGAACCTGGATTGTTCTCAAACACGATCTCGAGTTGAGTCAAAAAACCCCCGACATAGGCTTGGTGTACCATCATAGCGTAGGGGTGCCTTCATACTAAGCCTATGTCCTTCAGGGGGGACGGAACTGACCCTAGGTAACACTGGATCTGGAGGGTTTGTGGTACCTGTATTGGACCGATTTAACAGGGTTTGCAGAGCGAGAGAAATCTGGTCCATCCTATGGTCCTGTTCCTCTTGTCTGGCTGCGATACGTGCCAGCTGGTTAGAGAGGTCTGCGGGATCCATTGGCCCTGACGTAATGTCACGGATCCCTCTGATTACCAAAAGTGTGGTCCCTTTACGCAGACCGCTCTCTACCCTTCCGATCCTTGAATGGTCGGCAAAACTAGAAAGACAATTAACCAGACAATATATAAACAAGGGGTAACACCAGACAGAGGTATGGAATAGAGTATTGTCACGAATCCTTCTGACTACCAAGATATTGATCTCTTTATGTAGCTCCTTTCTACTCTTCCGATCCTTGAATGGTCGGCAAAGCTATATAGACAATGAAGCAGGTAACAGATAAAGAAAGGGAAACACCAGACAGGGGTACAGACCAGATCACAAGTCCTCCCTAGGACTTTAGTAATAGCAGAGGTAATCTGATGCGTGCTTAGGGTGCCACATAGACTGACCTCGGTACCAACGTTAAGGGCAGAACCTAGAGCAGAGTA
This sequence comes from Leptobrachium leishanense, assembly GCA_009667805.1. NCBI lineage: Eukaryota > Metazoa > Chordata > Amphibia > Anura > Megophryidae > Leptobrachium > Leptobrachium leishanense. The sequence continues at coordinate 140,838,465 of CM019065.1, forward strand.
AATGCCATATACAGGAGGGTTCGTTTGCCAATGCCAAGGGTCATACACAGGAGGGTTCGTTTGCCAATGCCAAGGGTCATACACAGGAGGGTTCGTTTGCCAATGCCAAGGGTCATACACAGGAGGGTTCGTTTGCCAATGCCAAGGGTCATACACAGGAGGGTTCGTTTGCCAATGCCAAGGGTCATACACAGGAGGGTTCGTTTGCCAATGCCAAGGGTCATACACAGGAGAGTTCGTTTGCCAATGCCAAGGGTTATACACAGGAGGATTCGTTTGCCAAATATCACAAGAGCTCTGCGGGAGGTGAATACCACGTCAGGGCACCGGTGTAATGGTGAGACTGGGTTTTAAACCCGGCGGGTCCGCGTCACAACGCCAGGCCCCGCCCCTCGGCGTCCCACGTGAGCGCACCCGGAAGCGTTTACATTCGGCGCCTGGCCAGCGAGCAGCGAGGAAGCTGCTGCCAGGCGCCCCATCCCCTGACCCACCGTGACAAGGCGCCAGCGGTCCTCCAGGGTTTACGTGGGCCCAAGGGGCAGCTGCTTTGGGCCCCTCAACAATGACTGGGCTTGCCCCTTTTGCCCCGCGTTAAAGACGGCCTGGGGGCATTATCCATGAACTGGGGGCAATTATCCTTAAACTGGGGGCAATTATCATGAGCTGGGGGCATTATCCATGAGCTGGGGCACATATCCATGAAGCTTGGGGCATTATCCATAAGCTGGGGCAAATATGGAGCTGGGGCAATATCCATGGAGCTGGGGGCATTATCCATGAGCTTTGGCAGTATCCATGAGCTGGGGCAATATCCATGAGCTGGAGCAATATCCATGAGCTGGGGCAGTATCCATGAGCTGGGGCAATATCCATGAGCTGGGTCATATCCATGAGCTGGGTATTCCATGAGCTGGGGCATATATCCATGAGCTGGGGTAATATCCATGAGCTGGGGCAATACCATGATCTGGGTCATATCCATGAGCTGGGGTAATAATCCATGAGCTGGGGCAGTATCCATGCGCTGGGGCAGTATCCATGAGCTGGGGCACTATCCATGAGCTGGGGGCATAGCCAGGAGCTGAGGCAGTATATCCATGAGCTGGGGCAGTATATCCATGAGCTGGGGCAGTATCCATGAGCTGGGGCAGTATATCCATGAGCTGGGGCAGTATCCATGTGCTGGGGCAGTATCCATGAGCTGGGGCAGTATATCCATGAGCTGGGGCATTTTCCATGAGCTGGGGCATTATCCATGAGCTGGGGCAGTATATCCATGAGCTGGGGCAGTATATCCATGAACTGGGGCAGTATATCCATGTTCTGGGGCAGTATCCATGTGCTGGGGCATATCCATGAGCTGGGGCATTATCCATGAGCTGGGGCAGTATATCCATGAGCTGGGGCAGTATATCCATGTGCTGGGGCAGTATCCATGTGCTGGGGCATATCCATGAGCTGGGGCATTATCCATGAGCTGGGGCAATATCAATGAGAGGAGCTGGGGTCATAGCCATGAGAGCAGCTGGGGCAGTATATCCATGAGAGGAGCTGGGGCAAAATCCATGAGTGGAGCTGGGGCAGTATATCCATGAGAGGAGCTGGGGCAATATCCATGAGAGGAGCTGGGGCAGTATATCCATGAGAGGAGCTGGGGCAATATCCATGAGAGGAGCTGGGGCAATATCCATGAGAGCTGCTGGGGCATATCCATGAGAGCTGCTGGGGCATATTCATGAGAGCTCCTGGGGTATATCCATGAGAGCTGGGGCATATCCATGTGAGCTGGGGAAGTATCCATGTGTGCTGGGGCAGTATCCATGTGTGCTTGGGGCAGTATCCATGTGTGCTGGGGGCATTATCCATGAGCTGGGGGCATTATCCATGAGCTGGGGCATATCCATAAGCTGGGGCATTATCCATAAGCTGGGGCAAATCCATGAGCTGGGGCAATATCCATGAGCTGGGGCATTATCCATGAGCTGGGGCAGTATCCATGAGCTGGGGCAATATCCATGAGCTGGAGCAATATCCATGAGCTGGGGCAGTATCCATGAGCTGGGGCAATATCCATGAGCTGGGGCATTATCCATGAGCTGGGGTAATATCCATGAGCTGGGGCATTATCCATGAGCTGGGGTAATATCCATGAGCTGGGGCAATATCCATGATCTGGGTCATTATCCATGAGCTGGGGTAATATCCATGAGCTGGGGCAGTATCCATGCGCTGGGGCAGTATCCATGAGCTGGGGCATTATCCATGAGCTGGGGGCATAGCCAGGAGCTGAGGCAGTATATCCATGAGCTGGGGCAGTATATCCATGAGCTGGGGCAGTATCCATGAGCTGGGGCAGTATATCCATGAGCTGGGGCAGTATCCATGTGCTGGGGCAGTATCCATGAGCTGGGGCAGTATATCCATGAGCTGGGGCATTTTCCATGAGCTGGGGCATTATCCATGAGCTGGGGCAGTATATCCATGAGCTGGGGCAGTATATCCATGAACTGGGGCAGTATATCCATGTTCTGGGGCAGTATCCATGTGCTGGGGCATATCATGAGAGCTCCTGGGGTATATCCATGAGAGCTGGGGCAATATATCCATGGGTGAGCTGCTGGGGGCAATATATCCATGTGTGCTGGGGCAGTATCCATGTGCTGGGGCATATCCATGAGCTGGGGCATTATCCATGAGCTGGGGCAATATCAATGAGAGGAGCTGGGGTCATAGCCATGAGAGCAGCTGGGGCAGTATATCCATGAGAGGAGCTGGGGCAAAATCCATGAGTGGAGCTGGGGCAGTATATCCATGAGAGGAGCTGGGGCAATATCCATGAGAGGAGCTGGGGCAGTATATCCATGAGAGGAGCTGGGGCAATATCCATGAGAGGAGCTGGGGCAATATCCATGAGAGCTGCTGGGGCATATCCATGAGAGCTGCTGGGGCATATTCATGAGAGCTCCTGGGGTATATCCATGAGAGCTGGGGCATATCCATGTGAGCTGGGGCAGTATCCATGTGTGCTGGGGGCAGTATCCATGTGTGCTTGGGGCAGTATCCATGTGTGCTGGGGGCATATCCATGAGAGCTGGGGCAATATCCATGTGTGAGCTGGTCTGGGGGCAATATATCCATGTGTGAGCTGGTCTGGGGCAATATATCCATGTGTGAGTTGGTCTGGGGCAATATATCCATATGTGAGCTGAGGCGCAATATATCCATATGTGAGCTGGGGCAATATATATCCATGGGTGAGCTGCTGGGGGCAATATATAATTGTGAACTGGGGCAATATATCCCAGATTGTGAGTTCCTACGGGAATAGGGCCCTCATCTCCTCCTGTACTGTTTGTCAAATGTTGTTCAATGTATTGTAACCCTGTCTATACTGTGCTTATTGTACAGCGCTGCGGAATATGCTGGCGCTTTATAAATAAAGAATAATAATAATAATATGTGAGCTGGGGGCAATATATCCATGGGTGAGCTGCTGGGGGCAATATATCCAGAGCTGCTGGGGGCAATATATATCCATGTGTGCTTTCACTGCCTTCGAACAGGCACCGTACTTGCAGGCAGTTGGCAAAAAGTTGTGTGAGCATATGAGAGAGCTCCACAGCAATAAACCTCACAGTAATGTGCGCTGTGTGTATGAGCATTCAGTGTTATATGGGAGTACTGATTTAGGAGTAAGAGTAGTTAAAAAAATCCGTAAAACTCGGGGGGGGGGGTTACACCATAAGTTACCGCACCGGGTGACACCAACCCTAGTGACGCCACTGTATACATGTACATATATATGTGCATATAAATAAACACCTGCACTCATATTCCCACAAATAGACGCACATGTACACATACATAAACCTAATGACCAATAATTAGGAGTGTTCACCAATTTCCAGCAATTGTTTGTTTTACAGCCGTGTTGTTTTTCTTGTCTAAGAAGCTATTATCAGCATCCCCAGGCTATGTCTTAACTATACAATTCTGTACTTCCATTCTTCTGAGCTACAGCAACTATGAACTGCTTGAATGGTGTGTCGCCTGACTTCATCTGTAGATCCTACAGATGAACAAAATGTAATTTCTAGAAATATAATTCATCTCCTCAGGGGTTTTTTTTTTGAGTCGGTACGTGCCGGTACAGCATACCGGCACTCTCTGCATTTTTCTTATACATATGTGTTTCCCCCAGCCTGAGTGAGTGTGGTGGCACGAGGCCGCCGTTTGTCAGGACGGGGGAGACAACAGAGACAGGGCGGCACTCCCTCCCTGTGTGACTGGTGAGGGGGGCCTCCTCCATCCCAGCTAGCCTCTGCATCCCTGGTGGTCCGTGTGGTTGTGGGCCGTGCTGCAACTGCCATCTGTGCTTATCGCACAGAACGCAGGCAGAGCACGCCTACACTGACTGAGCAGTCGCGAGTGCCACCGGCGATCGCTGATGACTCTGACCTGTCACTTGACCGCCGGCCTTCTCTGACACAGTCAGTGAGCGCCTGCGGTCAGGTGACACTGGCAGGTCATCTGCGATCGCCAACGGCACTCGCGACTGCTCAGTCAGTGTAGGCCTGCTCTGCCTGCGTTCTGTGCGCTAAGCAAAGATCGCAGTTGCAGCATGGCCCACAACCACACGGACCACCAGGGATGCAGAGTCTAGCTGGGATGGAGGAGGCCCCCCTCACCAGTCACACAGGGAGGAAGGGCCGCCCTGTCTCTGTTGTCTCCCCCGTCCTGACAAACGGCGGCCACGTGCCGCCACATGCACTCAGGCCGGGGAAACATATGCTCAGTCAGTGTGGGACGAAGCACAGATTGCAGTTGCAGCACCCCACAACCACCTGGACCACCAGTGATACAGAGGATGCCACCCGAATTATATCGCTGTGGATTCTGATACGCTCACACACCCCACACATTACTGGGGGTCTGAATACTTAAGGTCTGATATCTGGGGTCTGATTACTGGGGACCTGATCACTGGGGTTTGATATCTAGGGGTCTGATATCTGGGGGTCTGATATCTAGGGGTCTGATATCTGGGGGTCTGATATCTGGGGGTCTGATATCTGGGGGTCTGATATCTGGGGATCTGATTACTGGGGGTCTGATATCTAGGAGCTCTGATTACTGGGGTCTGATATCTGGGGGTCTGATTACTGGGGTCTGATATCTGGGAACCTGATTTACTGGGGTCTGATATCTGGGGGTCTGATATCTGGGGACCTGATTTACTGGAAGTCTGATTACTGAAGGTCTGATGTCTGGAGGGCTGATATCTGGGGTCTGATATCTGGGGGTCTGATTGCTCCAGGCAGCACAGTAGCTGACACCATCTCGTAAGCCAAATATTAAAAAAGATTACTAGAAACGCCCCGTTCATTTAAAATAAACCCATCAACACAATTTAATAGACTGAGCAGAGTTTAATAAATGAGTATTTATTAGGACACGTAAATAGTCATAATAATCATTTTTTTCCCTGGGCGTTAGAGTACCCCCACGTAATTTTCCAGAAAAAAGCACTGCATCTCCTTATGTCTTCAAGAACCTAGAAAGTTGGTATATCCTTGTCTCAAGGTTTTCTTGACCCATCGTTTCCACCACCTATAATTTGCTAATTTATTCTGACCTCAAGCCTACAACCTTCTTTCAGTTGGCATTTCATGCACTAAACACTTCTTATTACGTTGCTGCCGTTGCTAGGTTTGCTGTACGCCGTACAGGTTTCGCATCCTTCTCCCTACTTGATATGCTACTTCAATGTTTTTCATTTCTTCGAAAATCTAGGTGAGATGCCGAACCCTTCACATGCATTTGCTCTTTAATTATTTCACCCATAACATACTTATTCCAAACAGAGGCAGGTCTTGAACCCTGTAAACAGGATTCTAGAAATGTGAAAAGCAAATCATTTGAGAAAACCCTTGTTAAGTTGGAAAGGTATATTATATTGCCACATAAGGTGCATCGATGGCAAAGCAGCATTGAACATACAGTTGTGTTCAAAATTATTCAACCCCCACTGAAATTGAGTGTTTTGGCCAGTTTGACATTGATTTTGATCATTCAGTCATCTTGCTTACAATTAAATCAAAGAGGCACGTGTTAGGTCAGACAAATATAAACATAACATTTATAATGAAATAACCACAAATGTCTTTTCTGTGCTCACATCATTATCAGTTTTATTCAACCCCCAAGTGACATTCAATCTTAGTACTTAGTACAACATCCTTTTACAGTTATAACAGCTTTTAAACGTGAAGCATAGCTTGACACAAGTGTCTTGCAGCGATCTACGGGTATCTTCGCCCATTCGTCATGGGCAAAAGCCTCCAGTTCAGTCACATTCTTAGGCTTGCGCACTGCAACTGCTTCATTAAGTCCCACCAGAGGTTCACAATCGGATTTAAGTCAGTGACTGCGATGGCCACTCCAAAATGTTCCAGCTTTAATCTGCAACCATGCTCTAGTGGACTTGGAGGTATGCTTGGATCATTGTCCTTTTGAAAGGTCCAACGTCTCCCAAGCCTCAGGTTTGTGATGGACTGCATCACATTGTCATCCAATATCTCCTGGTACTGAAGAGAATTCATGGTACCTTGCACAGCTGAAAGCTTCCCTGTACCTGCAGAAGCAAAAACAGCCCCAAAGCATGATTGACCCCCCACCTGCTTCACAGTAGGCAAGGTGATTCTTTTCTTCATAGGCCTTTTCTTCCTCCTCCAAACATAGCATTGATCCATGTGTCACGGTGTCCGCGGCCCCCCCCCCCCGGCGCCTGGCAGCGGCTTCCTCGCTGCTCGCTGGCCAGGCGCCGAGTGATATCGCGGAACGCTTCCGCACACGTGGGACGCCGGGGGGCGGGGCCAGGCGCATGACGCGGACCCGCCGAGTTTAAAACCCGGCTTCACATTCTCACTGGTGCCCTGACGTGGTAGTTACTTCCCGCAGAGCTCTTGTATTCTGTTGAAATTATTGGCTATTCTGTGTATTGACCCTTGGCATTTGGCAAACTGACCATTCTGTGTACCGACCCCTGGCATTGGCAAACGAACCATTCTGTGTACCGACCCCTGGCATTGGCAAACGAACCATTCTGTGTACCGACCCCTGGCATTGGCAAACGAACCATTCTGTGTACCGACCCCTGGCATTGGCAAACGAACCATTCTGTGTACCGACCCCTGGCATTGGCAAACGAACTATTCTGTGCATAACCCCTGGTATTGGCGTTTACTCTTCTATCTTGGTATTGAGGTCAGTCTGTGTGGCATCCTAAGCACGCATCAGACTACCTCTTCTATTATTTAGGTCTTGGGAAGAGCCAACCATTCTAAGGTCTTGTGTATACCTATCTTGACGTATACTGTATCTGTCTAGACGTGCCGACCACTCTAAGGATCGAAGGGTAGTGAGCGGTCTGCGTAAAGGGACCACCATCTTGGTAACCAGAGGGATCCGTGACATTACGTCAGGGCCAATGGATCCCGCAGACCTCTCTTCTCAGTTGACAAGAATTGCAGCTCGACAAGAAGAGCAGGACCACAGGATGGACCAGATTGCTCTTGCTCTGCAAACCCTGTTGAATCGATCCACTACTGGTACTGCAAGTCCTCCAGAACCAGTATTGCCTAGGGCCAGTTCGGCCTCACCCGAGGGGTGTAGGCTCAGTATGAAGGCACCCGTACGCTATGATGGTACGCCTAACTTGTGTCGGGGTTTTTTGACCCAACTGGAGATTCTATTCGAGAACAATCCAGGGTCCTGTGTATCCGATAAAGCCAAAGTAGGCTACCTAATTAACCATTTAACTGATAAAGCGTTACTGTGGGCCACGCCATTGTGGGAAAACAAAAAGCCCATCATATATGACTATGAGGGCTTTACCTCTGAACTAAAACGTACGTTTGATCCCTCTAGAAGGGCCACCAATGCAGGCAGGTCCTTATTCCACATTAAGCAGGTAATAGGAGAGTCTCCGACTATGCCATAGAATTTAAGACCTTGACTTCTGAGGTACACTGGCCTAACGACGTTTTAACCTTGGCGTTTACCGAAGGCCTGAACGAGGCTTTGATGTTTGAGCTGGCTCCCTTGAAGTTGCCAGAACATCTGGACCATTTGGTTGATTTCTGTATTGCCATGGACGACCAAATTAGGGACAGGAGGCATTCTAGAGACAGACCCAGAAGGGTTTTGCCTCCTTTACCCTTGGTACCCAGACACACCAGTACGTCAGGTACTCCAGAGCCAGAAAGAACCGATCTACCGGTCGTGGAACCCATGCAGATAGGTAGAACAGGTATTTCAGAGGCTGAGAGAACTCACAGAAGGGAAAGGGGGCTCTTTTTACTGTGCCGGGGCAGGGCATTTTCGTCTTCAATGTCCTCAAAGACCCAGGTGGCAGGGGTGACACTGGCAAGCCGGGCCAGAGAACACCTACTAGCCAGGTAATCGGTTCGCTCTATGCCTCCTTTGTTGATAACGAAAAAAAAAAAACCCGGATTCTGGTGCCCATCTCCTTAACCTGGAGGGGGTGCACCTCGAGACTGAGGCGTTCCTAGACTCTGGAGCCTCAGGTAACTTTATGGATAGAGTGTTTGCCTCCAAGAACCTCATGCCTCTAGTTCTCAAAGAAAGACCTCTAATGGTGGAGGCCATAGACGGGAAACCCTTGTCATGTCCCCATATCACCCACGACACTATAGAGGTATGCATGAAAACAGGAGTGTTGCACCGGGAAACCATACGATTCCAGATTATTGACTCTCCCTCATGCCCCGTCGTCCTAGGGTTTCCATGGTTGACTGAGCATAACCCGGTGATTGATTGGGTCCAGAGAGACATAAGATGTTGGGGTCCCAGTTGCCAGTTGAAATGCATGGGCAGGGTCACTGTTATTGGTAGCCTTAATATCGCCACAGCACCTCCTTTATCCACAGTAGTCCCTGACTGTTATCAGGCATTAAAGGAGGTTTTTTCGAAGGCCAGGACTGAGGTTTTACCACCACATCGCCCGTATGACTGTGCCATAGAGTTACTCCCCGGTACTATGCCTCCCAGAGGACATGTATACCCCTTGTCGCAAAAGGAGAACGATATTATGGAGGAATATATAAAGGAGAATCTTGAGCGTGGATTCATTAGACGGTCCTCCTCCCCAGCAGGAGCTGGTTTCTTTTTCGTCTCCAAGAAAGAGGGAGACTTGCGACCATGCATAGATTATAGAGGTTTAAACAGAATAACCATAAGAAATGCATATCCCATACCCCTTATAACAGAGTTGTTCGACCGACTGAAAGGGGCCCGTATATACACGAAGCTCGATTTACGCGGGGCCTACAATCTGATAAGGGTGAAAAAGGGGCACGAGTGGAAGACGGCTTTTAATACGCGTAGCGGGCATTACGAATACCTGGTAATGCCCTTTGGTTATGTAACGCGCCAGCTGTGTTTCAGGATCTCATAAATGACACCCTAAGGGATTTTCTGCAAACATTCGTCATAGTGTATCTCGATGACATCCTGATATACTCTCCAGATAAGGAGACCCATCACGCCCATGTGCAACAAGTGTTAAGGAGACTATTGAAGGCCGGCTTATACTGCAAATTAGAAAAGTGCCTATTTGATAGAGAGATGGTGCACTTCCTTGGGTATATCATAACCCCTGAGGGGTTTCAAATGGATCCTGGTAAATTGTCGGCAATCCTCGACTGGCCCCTACCCCAAGGGCTTAAAGCCATCCAGAGGTTTCTAGGTTTTACCAACTATTATCGAAGGTTCATTAAAGACTTTTCGACCTTGGTAGCTCCTCTCACGGCCATGACTAAAAAAGGGGTGGGAAATCAGAAGTGGACACCCCAGGCCAGGCAAGCCTTCGAGGTCCTCAAACAGGCATTCACGACTGCCCCTGTTCTCCGACATCCTGATCCAGCTCTGCCCTTCCAACTCGAGGTTGACGCCTCCGAACTCGGTCTTGGAGCAGTCTTGTCCCAAAGGCGGGCACCCGATAAACCTTTGCATCCATGCGGCTTCTATTCCGGAAGTTGTCTCCGGCCGAGAGAAACTATGACATCGGTAATAGAGAGTTGTTAGCAGTTATCGCAGCCTTGGCAGAGTGGAGATACTTATTAGAGGGATCTACGGACCCAATCGTTATCATAACTGATCATAAGAATCTCACTTACATTGGAGACGCGAAACGATTGAACGCCAGACAAGCGAGATGGTCTTTGTTTCTTTCAAGTTTTAATTTCATCCTCACATATAGACCTGGGTCAAGAAACATTAAAGCAGATGCGTTATCTAGACAGTATGAATCCTATGAACATAATTCAGGATCAACATCCCATTGTACCTCAGGAGAGGATTATAGCCTCTACCACGATTAGTGTCTCATCCCCTCTGATGATCCGATTGCAGACTGTCCAAGATAAGGCTCCGGGGGGGAGACCTCCGCGAAGCTCTTTGTACCTGAGAAGGAAAGAGAAGAAGTCCTTAAGATTTACCATGACAATAAAACCTCTGGGCACATGGGGATCACCAAAACAGTGGCTAGCATCCGAAAACTGCTATGGTGGCCCACGATGCGCCGGGATATTAAAGATTACATAGCCGTGTGCGAGGTATGCACAAGAAATAAGAGTCCTAAGACAGCGCCCATTGGTTTACTCCAGCCCCTGCCTATCCCCGAACGACCATGGTCGCAGATAGCCATGGATTTTATAGTAGAGTTACCCGAGTCCAAAGGGAATACTGTTATACTCACGATTATAGATCGCTTTTCCAAAATGGGTCACTATGTTCCTCTTCGGAAGCTACCGTCAGCAGCCGAGCTGGTGCCCATTTTCATCGCCAACGTGGTCCGCATACACGGTATCCCTCTTGGGATTGTTTCTGATAGGGGGACCCAGTTTGTCTCCAGATTCTGGAGGGGGTTCTGCAAGAATGTGGGAATAGACCTGTCCTTCTCCTCGGCCTATCACCCCCAAACGAACGGAGCAGCAGAAAGGGCCAATCAAAATGTTGAGAAGTATCTCAGGTGTTTCATATCTGAACGACAGGATAATTGGTCAGACCTGCTACCTTGGGCCGAGTATGCCCTAAACAGTGCCGTGAGTGAAGCCAGTGGTCATTCCCCTTTCTTCACGGTTTACGGATTTGATCCTCCCGTGCTTCCCACTGCATTTCCTGATACCGCAATTCCTGCTCTGGATGAGCACTTGGCGTCATTGACTGAGACCTGGGGAGGGTTAAACAGGCACTGGAGAGGAGCAGTATTGTCCAGAAAACGAAGGCCGATAGACGTAGGGGACCAGCACCTGTGTATCAAGTCGGGGACAGGGTTTGGCTTTCGTCGCGAAACATTAAGCTCTTAGTGCCATCGATGAAACTAGCCCCCAGATACATAGGCCCTTACAAGATACTGCGGCGACTCAACCCGGTCTCCTATGCCTTGGCACTGCCCTCCCATATCAGGATACACAACGTGTTCCACGTGAGCCTTTTAAAACGCGTTTTGTGTAATCGGTACACCAGGGCCCGTGTCCTCCTCCTCCGGTCTCTGTGGAGGGCGAGGAGGAGTTTGAAGTTAAGGCCATTCTGGACGCCAGGGTTTCTAGGGGGTCCTTCAGTACTTAGTGGACTGGGTGGGCTACGGTCCGGAGGACCGCTCTTGGCTTCCGGCTACTGAGGTTCATGCCCCTCGCCGTGAAGGCCTTCTATTTGGCTCATCCCTGTGCCCCTGGGGGTCGTCCAGTGGCCGCCCGTAGGGGGGGTTCTGTCACGGTGTCCGCGGCCCCCCCCCGGCGCCTGGCAGCGGCTTCCTCGCTGCTCGCTGGCCAGGCGCCGAGTGATATCGCGGAACGCTTCCGCACACGTGGGACGCCGGGGGGCGGGGCCAGGCGCATGACGCGGACCCGCCGAGTTTAAAACCCGGCTTCACATTCTCACTGGTGCCCTGACGTGGTAGTTACTTCCCGCAGAGCTCTTGTATTCTGTGATAATTATTGGCTATTCTGTGTATTGACCTTGGCATTTGGCAAACTGACCATTCTGTGTACCGACCCCTGGCATTGGCAAACGAACCATTCTGTGTACCGACCCCTGGCATTGGCAAACGAACCATTCTGTGTACCGACCCCTGGCATTGGCAAACGAACCATTCTGTGTACCGACCCCTGGCATTGGCAAACGAACCATTCTGTGTACCGACCCCTGGCATTGGCAAACGAACTATTCTGTGCATAACCCCTGGTATTGGCGTTTACTCTTCTATCTTGGTATTGAGGTCAGTCTGTGTGGCATCCTAAGCACGCATCAGACTACCTCTTCTATTATTTAGGTCTTGGGAAGAGCCAACCATTCTAAGGTCTTGTGTATACCTATCTTGACGTATACTGTATCTGTCTAGACGTGCCGACCACTCTAAGGATCGGAAGGGTAGTGAGCGGTCTGCGTAAAGGGACCACCATCTTGGTAACCAGAGGGATCCGTGACACATGGGCCCAAACAGTTCTAATTTTTTTTCATCAGTCCACAGAACACTATCCCAAAAACTCTTGTGGTTTGTCCACATGACTTTTGGCATACTGCAGTCGACTCTTCTTATCTTTGGAGACAGCAAGGGGGTGTGCCTGGGAGTTCTGGCATGGAGGCCTTCATTATGCAGTGTGCGCCGTATTGTCTGAGCTGACACTTCAGTACCCACATCTGACAAATCTTTTCTCAGTTCCTCAGCCACACGGGACTTTTCTCCACTCTACACTTCAGGTAGCACACAGCAGTCGAAGTCAGCATCTTCTTTCTGCCACGACCAGGTAGCGTTTCAACAGTGCCCTTTGCCTTGAATTTGCGAATGATGCTTCCTATGGTCTCTCTTGGTATGTTTAACATCTTTGCAATCTTCTTATAGCCATTGCCCTTCCTGTGAAGAGTAATCACCTCTTCTCTTTGTCTTCCTGGACCATTCTCTGACTTCACCATGTTTGTAACCACACCAGTAAATGTCTAGAAGGAGCTGAGTATCACAGTCATTTTAAAGCTGCCTAATGGTGCTATTATGCCTTATTGCTGCTCCGTGACATCCACAGGTGTTTTCAATACCTGATTGAAAACACTTGAATGAACCTCTGTTCTTCAGAGTGGTAGTCTTTAAGGGGTTGAATAATTGTGTCAATGAAGAATTCACAAAAGAAACATTTACTACTATTACAAAACCAATTGATGTCATTTTAGTTGCATAGGTTTCTTTAAAAAAGTCCTTGTAGGATTTCATTCTGAATACAATTACAAATGTACACTAAATTCCCTAAAACCCTTTACAGCATTGGGGGTTGAATAATTTTGAACACATCTGTACTATAACAAGTATAGCTTAGTATACAGTAATGAACTACTTATGAGGGAAGTAACGCTGACATGTTTAATCATATCCAAAGCATATTCTAGGGCTCCAGTGTAGTGACCCTACGCAAAGTGCGTGTATTGTTCTTCAGTTAATTATATAAAGCCTTATCTTTTGTGATCAGGATTAACACGTTAACAGTCAGAATCACTTTCGTTTAAGTCTTGCTAACAAGCTTACAACAAGATAATCAATTTAATCAGCTTCCTACACACGCCACTGCTAACTATTGATCTACAACGGCTACCTCTTCAACTGAAAGGATCCAGCAGATGTATTAAACAAATACAAATTATTTTTCATAATCTTTACATTGTAGTGTTTACGGTGTTGTGTTTCTCACCATGTATGTTATATAATGTTTTTTTATGTTTTCCTCACTTTATTTTTCTATTTCACAGTTAGTAGATAATTGAAAAGCTTTTAAAATACTCTTAGTACTTATTGTTTCTTCTCGGCTTTCTTTGAGAGCATTGTTCCTCACATTACGATACTGAGTGTTAAACAGCCAAACAATTGAAATTTCTTTTCTGTTTTTGCTTATGGTTCTTTCTTTTCATGTTCACTTTTTGCTATCCATAAATGTGCAGTTAGTGTCTGTTTTCATCAGCAACTGGTTACAAATAAACTATTGTATTCCTGAATAATCTGTTTTTCCAACATAAATCATAAAACTGATATATAAGGGATTATTCAAAGAGATCCGAATGGGTGCGGAAAGGTAACTGAACGCTGAAAATCAGCGTTCGGTTACCTTTCCTGGCCATTCGGCTATTCAGAGAGCAGGCAATTCGCCAAATGTTGGCGATTTGCCTGCACATACGGTGCCTGTTCAGTGCCCGTTCGAGGGCAGTGAAATCCCCATAGAGAAGCAATGCTTCGTCTATTCAGAGAACAAAAACCAGCAGTGAAAAGTTGCCGAATTGCCCTGCTGTTCAGTGGTTTCATTCGACAGGTTTATTCAGGTGAATCCCATAGGCTTCAATGTTAAAAATATTCCCGGTTTAATTCAATATCTAATAAACCGTTTATTATAATATTCTGCAGTAAAAAGACTCTCATTTTTTTATAGATTTTTAGGATCTTTTAAGCTTTTTTTTTTTTTTTTGCAAAAAAACTTTTTTCTGTTTTTTTGGTTTTTTTAAACGTTCCTTCTTTTTTCTGTAACAGCCCTTTTTATTATCATTCATTGGATCTTATATGTAAATTTCAGACATTTTCGCTCAGTAGTTTGTTTGCAAACAGCGTTTCACTTTTCAAACATTCAAGCGTACTGTTTTTTTCACTCCACTTTCTGGTGGCTGCTCTGCGCTGTGATCGGCTCCTGCTCGGGTTTCTCCAGCATGTTCGGCGGGGTTACTCCAGATGTTTTTGTGGGTTTCGGTGTGCATTCGCATGGGTTTTACATTGAGTGTTCGGCAGGTTTTCGGCGGCTTTTCCCTGCACTACGACGGCCCTGTGGTGCTTGCTGAATACACCGCAGGGTCGCCGAAATGGGATAGCCAAATCGTACCGAATTGAAAAGAACAAAGTCACCGAACGTGCGGTGACTTTTTGATTCTCTTTGAATAACCCTGATAATGTATGTTTTTTTAAATTAATAATAATTGATATACTACACAATACCTCCTTTTCGTCGCCATTCCTAAAATCCCATACAGATTAGTTCCCTCGGGCATTAGGTCCTCCAATCCTACTGTATCATCTTTGTTAAGGCTGGGGTCAGACCAGCGCACTTTTAACGTGCGTTCTGGCGCACATAATTACGGCCGCATTAGCAGCAAATGACCGGCAATGACGGCCAATATACGATGTACGGCCGCAAAAAAGTCCGGCCGTGCAACGCAAGTGGAATTTGAACGCATTTTTTTGAGAACGCTGAACCGCTAGTACTGACGTACTGAGTGCGCAGCTGCGGCATAGCGGCGTGTGTGCGTGATTAGGAGATGTCAGACGCTGCTAATGTCCAGCCTACATAACGTCCAGACGCACAAAGAGTTTTATTGACGATCCGTACAAAATCACGCCCGAAAATGCGCGTCGTCTGACCGTTTTTGCGCATTCCGTGAAAAAATACTTCAATGCGTTTGGACGCACTTTTTCACGTTCGCGGGGAAAAATGCTTTCGTCTGACCCTAGCCTAAGTTATGTGTTGTTCAAATGTATTTATGTTCTGTTGTATAATCATCTTGCCAGTGTCTACTTATCGTGTACCGTGCTGCAGAATCTGCTGGCACTTTATAAATTAAAAAATAATATTAATAGCTGTTGTCTTTATAATATTTGCAAAAATTATGAATGTTAGGTCTTCTATTCCTGAAACAATGGGGTAACCTTAAAGGGTCTATTCACTAAAGGGTGAAGTCAGGAGAATGACTGGAGAAGTGAAAAATTCTATGTAAAAATAGCCAAACCAGAAAAATTCTCCCATTTATCTCACTTTCTAAATCAGCTATTTGGTCTAGATTGTTTTCTTCTCCTGACAGTTCTCCTGAGTTTCACCTTTTAGTGAATAGATCCTTAAGTCTATAAATAGGTATTTCTCCAAGGAAGTAAGTGATAGAATAAAATCTTTTTTTTAATTATTTGTCTTTATTGGCTGTAGCCTAATATTATTGGTCAGGGTACCCGATTTTAAACTGTTTACACCAGTTTAGGATTTCACATAATGATAAAAAAAATGACCGGGGTAAAAAAAAAAATGTAACAGAGCCAGTTAGCTATCACAATATGTAGAATTGTTTACATGCATAAGTTTGCCGGGTTTAGGTCGAAATCCTTCTTTTGGATATCAGGAAGTTGGCCTTCGGCAAATTGGCTGTGTTGGGTTCTTGGCATGTCAGGCACTTGATCTGTCATGATTTTGGCAGTGAGGAAGTTGGCCGTCGGGAAATTGCTTGTAAGGATTTTGCCCGACACCTAAGTTTGCCTTGTTATGGAAGTTCTATTGATGACACTCTTTTTACACAAAACATGGAACCTTTCCTGCTTCATTTATTGCCAGTGTTCTAGAGACCTCTTATTGATTCTGGAATCCATCCCATCTCTCATATACAGGGTTATTCAAAGAGAATCGAAAAGCCACCGCACGTTCGGTGACTTTTCGTTCTCTTCAACTCGGTTCGATTTGGCGATCCCATTTCGGTTACCCTGCGGTGTATTCAGCAAGCACCACAGGGTCCCCGAATTGCAGGGAAAGGTCGCTGCAAACCCGCCGAAAACTCACCGCAAAACGAGGGCGGACGCACGCCGAAACCCGCAAAAACATCTGGATTAACCCCGCTGGAAAAAACCGAGCAGGAGCCGATCACACGCAGCAAAGCCGCCGGAAAAACCCGACACCGCAGATGAATGGAGTGAATAAATTAAAAAAACGTTTGCTTGAATGTTTGAAAAGTGAAACGCTGTTTGCAAAGAAACTACTGAGCGAAAATGTCTGAAATTTACATATGAGATCCAAGGAATGATAATAAAAAGGGCTGTTACAGAAAAAATAAGTAGTTAAATTTTTTTTTAAAAAATCGGAATTCTCTTTTAAAAAAAATAAAATCCCGAAAAATGCTTACAATATCCTAAAAAAATCTATAAATAAAGAGACTTTTTACTGAAGAATATTATAATCAATGGTTATTAGATATTGGATTAAAACGGGAATATTTTTAACATTGAAGCCTATGGGATTCACCTGAATAAACCTGCCGAATTAAACCACCGAATGACGGGACATTTCGGGAACCTTTCACTGCTGGTTTTTGTTCTCTGAATAGTCGAAGCAGTGCTTCTCTATGGGGATTTCACTGCCCTCGAACAGGCAACGTATGTGCAGGCAATTCGCCAAGATTTGGCGAATTACCTGCTCTCTGGATAGCCGAATGGCCAAGAAAGGTAACCGAACGCTGATTTTCAGCGTTCGGTTCCCTTTCGGCAGTCATTCGGATCTCTTTGAATAACCCTGATAGTCTTCAGCTATTCCAATCAAACTTCACATTTATCAAAAATGAAATCTAGATATATCCTATAAGATCTATAGCAATATATCTTACGTTGTTTCTTTGCATCGTTTAGCAGAATTATGTATTGAGGATAGTGCTTTTACAGCTGATGTTGCTGGATTTGTTTTTCATTATAAAGATGACTTTGTTTCATAGATATCAATGTGACGAGGGGAAGAAGGAAAGCTACAAGATGAGCAGCGAAACGACACCGGAGCCTGTGTCCTCACCTCCCTCTCACGGACAGAGATATTTTGAACGATATACAGAAGATGACCCCGAGTACTTACGCATCCGGAACATGGCAGCTGACCTTAGACAAGACTTCAATGTGATGGAGCAGAAGAAAAGAGTCACCATGATACTACAGAGCCCAGTAAGTATCAATATTTCAAATTAGGAGTGAGGGTATTTTTAGGAAGCATCTTATGCCAAACTCCAGTCCTCCAGATGTTTCTAAACTACAACTGCCATGATTCTGTGGCCATCTATTACATTAGAAGATTTCTGGGAATTGTAGGCTACCAACATCTGAGGAGGGGATTGACATCCTTTCCATAAAGTTTTTAGGAAGGAAATAAATGCATGCAGTCGTATAAGATCCTGTACCTGAAATTGCTATTGTTTCCAGGTAAATTGTCAAAAGAAGAAAAACAGACGTTTAAGACCCCAAAAAGGCTTTCAACAACTTCTATTCCAGGGTTGTTCTTCAAGTGACCAGAAAGCACATATGTTTTTTTAATAAGGCTTACACATACAGCTAATTTAGCGAGATTTCACCTAGTAAAACCACCTCACATCTTGTACCAGTCATACTTTTATATTTGTCAGCATTTTTGTAATATTGTCTTCTTGTCTTAGTCTTTCAGAGAGGAGTTGGAGGGTCTCATTCAGGAGCAGATGAAAAAAGGAAATAACTCATCCAATATCTGGGCTCTCCGGCAAATTGCTGACTTCATGGCCTGCACGGCTCCATCTGTCTTCCCCACCTGTCCTGTCAGTATGTGTCTTTCCCAACTTTAAGAATTAGGAGGTGGATCATGATCCTGATAAACCCTTTAATATGGGTGACTTTTGGTTTCATCAGTTAACCAGTAAATATAAATCTATATTTGCCATACCAATAGGGTTACACGTCATAACATACATTCTACTTTTGGATAAAATGGATTAATAATGTGACCACTCAGATATTAAAATAAATAGATAAATCATTTTTTTTAAGCAAATACAAAATATTGCTTTTTTTTCCTAGACAGCTCAATGGTGATACCCATTAATGACATCCACTGCAATGACTCTGTTCAACTGGCAAAGGGTGAACGACTGATGAGATGTAAACTAGCCAGTGTTTACAGACTGCTGGATCTTTATGGATGGGCACAGCTGAGTGGAACATTTGCTTCGGTAAGCCAGGCTTTCTTTTTGTGATAAATAATGTAGATTGACCATTTTTGTACAAGGTGCTCAATCCAGTAATTTCAAGGAATTTAAGGACATTGATACCTCAGTGAAAGTTTATCAGTGATGAGTTTTTGTTGTTTATTCGCTGGAGGTGTAAATGACGTAAGTCATGTTATAAGATGAGACTTTAAGAAAACATAAGATTTTATGTGAATGGTAATAACACCCCAGCTAACTGCTAACAAACACTGTGTGCACACAATTAACTTTTTTCTGTAATAAATAAAACTTAAGTCACACAGATTCAGGTTCTAAGTTATTGAGCCCAGTGGCGCATCTGTCACAACTCGTCTATGACAATGGAGGGCAAATTTGATATTTTTCCTATCTATTGGACTTGTTGATATATGATTTCTAATAAACTAGACATGACATTTTGGCTTACTAAATATTTTTTTTGATAGTTCTGGCTGAACACGTCACTCAATCCTTGAAGTAAACGATCAGGTCTATTCAAGAAAGGTGAACCTCAGGAGAAGTGAAAATTCTAGGTCAAAATAGCCAAACCAGAAAAATTCTCCCATTTATCTCACTTTCCAAATCGGCTATTTGGTCTAGATTGTTCTCTTCTCCTGCCAATTCTCCTGGTTTTAACCTTTCTCTGAATAACCCTGTAAATGATACATATAAATTTGATGGGAGTTTAATGCAAAAAATATGCTTCCGCCTGCTTTTTCCCCAGTGTATTATTTTAAATTTTTAATTTATTTTTTCCCATTATATAATTTCACAGATGATGCTGACAACCTCTGCCCAATTATTTTACTATTTTTATGTTGGCTAATAATACTCACCTTTTCTCCCTCGGCATGTGCTGCTCCTCCCCTTCATCTCAGGGGCTTCCAAAATCCAGAATCCCTTCAGCTTTCCTAAGCAAAAGTGCATTGTTATGCAAATTCCAGAGCATAGGAAACGCAAATTGCGCTTCACTATGGACTTACGTACTTTACATACACAGGTTTCATAGTCTCTGTTCAGTAAGATGGGTCAGAGTTGCACACGCATTCACAGAACCGATCCATCAGCTGTCATTCTCAGAACACTCACTAGCGAGGGTGGTCTGAGACAGTGTGACGCCAACAGGCAGTGCATGTTGATGTCTAGTGACTGATCTGGTGATCGGCAGCCAGGAAATTCAAAATCCAGGCGGCTGGTGTAGATGGAGGAAACTCCTCCCCTTCACACTGTTTTTGCCACATCGGCAATGGAGGTAGAGGAGGGGGGGACTCCCTCCTATACATCCTGATCACTTTATACATCCTGACCACTTTAGCTTTTTAAAGTGTCCCGTTAAAGCAAGACAGAAGGTCAAACACTGCTTAAGCACTCTTACTTTCAATCACATATAATTATATGTACCTTGAGTGTTGGATACCCTCAGGATAACCTCAGATTTCAGTTATATATTAACTATTTTAGTGGTTTCATGAGTTTATAAAACCCCTTCATGCTTTACATGCAAGAAACTGAAAGGATCACTTTATGAAGAAACACACTTAAAATATTTATATGTAAAGTACTCTTTCCTTTGTTATTGATAGAATCTTAATTCCTCCAATCTTGTGTGATCTGTTTAGAATTAATGCTGGAAGGCTCTTGGATGTCTATTTTTCTGCATTGATTTTTCAGATAAGAGTGAATAAAGAGCAGGACCATTTCTTAATCAGCCCAAGAGGAATTGGTTGCTCTGAGGTGACGGCTTCAAGCCTTGTGAGTACAAGTCCTGTCTTTATACTTTACTTGATAAAAGTAGGCTAGTAGAAAATGTAGAGATCTGTAGATTTCTAGATTATAATGATGGGAGTTTCAGGTGTCATATTGCTTAAATATCATAGAGCTGACCGTGCATTTGATCATAATTGTACAACGTCTCGAAAGATGTCCTCCAACCATTGGCATATTAACTTTACTTTCTAGATTACTCTTAAACGAAAACTCTAAACTGTATACAGGTTGGGGGAAATAAATAATAACTCCTGTTGTTCTGCTGAGTACTTGCTCATTTGGCCAATCCAACGTCTCTTGGTGCAAATACAATGAGACATTTGTAATGTTGTTATGCCAACCTTCGTGTAAATTCGTCCCCTCTATTTGTACATATCGCAGCTTCCTAATCTAAGATCTTATGTCATCTCCAGGTGAAGGTCAACATTTTGGGGGAGATGGTGGAGACTGGATGCACCAACTTTGAGGTAGACACATATGACTTCAGCCTGCACTCCGCCATTTACTCTGCACGGCCAGACGTGAAGTGTATCATTCAGCTGCACACAGCAGCCACAACAGCGGTAAGATGCAATGTGGTTCATGTTTCTGGGACTGTCCAGAATAGGGTGACATGCAATTGCTTTTCATAATCACAAGCTATATGGATGCAACTGTAAATCATGATACATGTAGTTGTCATACAGACTGGGATCTGGATAAAATGTCTTCACATTCTGGAGTGGAATCAGCTCTTCAAACCTCCAGGGCATGGAATGGAGCTATGGGTGGGTTTGTTGAGCCACTGCTGGGCTGTCGGTGGATCACAGCTGTACAGCAGCTTTAGTCCTGTTGAGGAATCCTTTCATTCCACTACTACTGACATATACACTAGCACATGTCTTATATATCTGGGGAGATCTTTTACCCAAAGGCCAGTCTGAGTCTGGTCACATCTGGTCCATATTGTTCTTGAATTTATCCTCTAAATAAAAAAAATCAATAACCATAGCCCCTTCCCCAACACTGCTGAGGCACTGTGAAAGTTAGGAAAAGTCGAATAGCTTTGAAATAAAAATGAAAAAATAATAGAAAATGTAAAAATCCATTTTCTTATAGCTTTAAAATATATTATACAGGCATGGGACTGTAAGTCTGGTGTGCCACCACCATGCTCGCAGCAGCAAAATATATTCAGAGAACTATTCCTACATCTGTGACTAAAAGATGCTTTCTGCCGCTCACAGGTATCGGCAATGAAATGTGGTCTATTGCCCAACGCAGATGACCTCTTTTTTCTCTTGTTATGTTTTATACATGAACTGGGCTGTTACTCCTGGCTGCTGCAGCCGCTCTGAGTATAGGCGCGACACCATTTTTTCTGTATGTATGTATATTCAGAGAACTATTCCTACATCTGTGACTAAAAGATGCTTTCTGCCGCTCACAGGTATCGGCAATGAAATGTGGTCTATTGCCCATCTCCCATGATGCCCTACTAGCAGGTGAAGTAGTATACTATGAATACAATGGAAGCATGGAGGAGGAGAAGGACAGAATTGAACTTCAAAAGTGTCTGGGACCTACATGCAAGGTGAAGGAACATAAAAGTGATATTCTAGTAGTATTATTTGAAAGAAATAAAATAAGTAATTATGAAAATCATCTATAAGTCCAAGCAAATCAGAGAACTGCTTTTTCCGCAGAGCTTGGACATGTAGGTGTTTTTTGCACTCAATTATATAATTTTTTTGTAATTTGAGGTATGTAGGCTTTTACTCTCACTTTTTGTCCTTCACCTTAATTTAACAATGGCCAACTGTAACCACTAACTTAACATGTAATGCTACAAACTTCTACTACCAACATGTAACAAAGAGCTTGTGTAATCACAGCTGAACATGTAACAATGATCAACTGTAACCACCAAATGAACATCTAACAAGGTCAAACTGAACAGGTAGCAACGGGTAACTGTAAATATATTTATATATATACTAGTGATGCACCGATACCACTTTTTTAAGTACGAGTACCGATACTTTTGTTCAAGTACTCACCGATACCGAGTACCGATACTTTTATTTTATGTCATGTGACCACTTTCCAATAAGAACAGACCTCATATAAAAATTCCCCCAGCTCACATGGATGTGCCCCCAGGTCTCATGGATATGCCCCCAGCTCTCATAGATATGCCCCCCAGCTCATGGATATGCCACCCAGCTTCAAGGATTATGCCCCAGCTCTCATGGATATGCCCCCCAGCTCATGGATTTGCCCCCCAGATCATGGATATGCCCCCAGCTCTCATAGATATTGCCCCAGCTCATGGATATGCCCCAGATCATGGATTATGCTCTCCAGATCATGGATTATGCCCCCAGCTCATGGATTTGCCCCCCCAGCTCATGGATAATGCCCCCAGCTCATGGCTATGCCCCCAGCTCATGATATGCCACCCAGCTCAAGGATTATGCCCCCAGCTCTCATGGATATGCCCCCAGCTCATGGATTTGCCCCCCAGATCATGGATATGCCCCCAGCTCTCATAGATATTGCCCCAGCTCATGGATATGCCCCAGATCATGGATATGCTCTCCAGATCATGGATATGCCCCAGCTCATGGATTTGCCCCCCCAGCTCATGGATAATGCCCCCAGCTCATGGATATGCCCCAGCTCATGGATAATGCCCCCCAGCTCATGGATAATGCCCCCCAGCTCATGGATAATGCTCATGGATAATGCCCCCCAGCTCATGGATATGCCCCCAGCTCATGGATAATGCCCCCCAGCTCATGGATATGCCCCAGCTCATGGATTATGCTCTCCAGATCATGGATTATGCCCCCAGCTCATGGATTTCCCCCCCAGCTCATGGATAATGCCCCCAGCTCATGGATATGCCCCCAGCTCATGGATAATGCCCCCCAGCTCATGGATAATGCCCCCCAGCTCATGGATATGCCCCCAGCTCATGGATAATGCCCCCCAGCTCATGGATATGCCCCCAGCTCATGGATAATGCCCCCCAGCTCATGGATATGCCCCCAGCTCATGGATAATGCCCCCCAGCTCATGGATAATGCCCCCAAATCATGGATTTGCCCCCCAGCTCATGTATAATGCCCCCCAGCTCGTGGATCTGCCCCCCAGCTCACCTGGCACTCACCACGTTCATACTTACCTTCCTGAGCGACGCCGGGAAAGTCTTTGCGCTTGCGCTCGTTGGAAGGCCCCCAGCTGCAATCAAGTGGTCCCACGTGGTCGCGGCTGGGGGCCTTCCAATGAGCGCACGTGCGGAAACTTTCCCGGCGTCGCTCAGGAAGGTAAGTATGAACGCGGTGAGTGCCAGGTGCTGTCCGAATGCTCTATTGGCATTCGGACAGGCCCTGCAGCTGCTCACCACGTTCATACTTACCTTCCTGAGTGACGCCGGGAAAGTTTCCACGCGTGCGCTCGTTGGAAGGCCCCCAGTCGCGACCACGTGGGACCACGTGATCGCGGCTGGGGGCCTTCCAACGAGCGCACGCGCAAAGATTTTCCCGGCGCCGCTCAGGAAGGTAAGTATGAATGTGGTGAGCAGCTGCAGGGCCTGTCCGAATGCCGATAGAGCAGTCGGACAGCCGCCCCAGCCCCTCGGATGCCGGCAAGCAGGCTCAGTGCCGGCTTCCGGTATCGGGGAAAATATCAGGGGTACTGCACGAGTACCAAGTACTCGTGCAGTACCCGGTATCGGCACCTATACCGATACTAGTATCGGTATCGGTGCAACCCTAATATATACATATTCTGTAATTATAAAATGTGTAAAATATGTGGGTACGTCTATATAATATAAAACAAGCAGGTCAGTGCCACAAATCACGTCCACCACCAATCTCCCAAAAGCTTGATCAAACACAGTGGTCTTCCCTATACCAGGTGAATGAAAGAGACATATACGTATCTTGATCAGCGCAATAAAAATTGCTATCAGGATCTTGGCGTCTCTCATAGATCAGCAGACCATATTTTGGTACATAAAAGAAAATATAAAAATACACAATGGTGAAGTATATCGAATATACAGTCAGGTCCAGAAATATTGGGACAGCGACACAATTCTATCATCTTTGGCTCTATACACCACCACAATGGAGTTGGAATAAAACAAACACAATGTGCTTTAACTGCAGACTGTCAGCTTTAATTTGAGGGTATGTACATCCAACTCAGGTGAACGGTGTAGGACTTACAGCAGTTTGCAGATGTGCCTCCCACTTGATAAGGGACCAAAGGTAATGGGACAGAATAATAATCATAAATCAAACTTTCCCTTCTTAATACTTGGTTGCAAAGGATTTGCAGTCAATCACAGCCTGAAGTCTGGAACACATAGACATCACCAGACGCTGGGTTTCATCCCTGGTGATGCTCTGCCAGGCCTCTACTGCAACTGTCTTCAGTTCCTGCTTGTTCTTGGGGCATTTTCCCTTCAGTTTTGTCTTCAGCAAGTGAAATGCATGCTCAATGGGATTCAGGTCAGGTGATTGACTTGGCCATTGCATAACATTCTACTTCTGTCCCTTCAAAAACTCTTTGGTTGCTTTTGCAGTATGCTTTGGGTCATTGTCCATCTGCACTGTGAAGCGCCGTCCAATGAGTTCTGCAGCATTTGGCTGAATGTGAGCAGATAATATTGCCCGAAACACTTCAGAATTCATCCTGCTGCTTTTGTCAGCAGTCACATCATCAATAAATACAAGAGAACCAGTTCCATTGGCAGCCATACATGCCCACGCCAGGACACTACCACCACCATGCTTCACTGATGAGGTGGTATGCTTAGGATCATGAGCAGTTCCTTTCCTTCTCCATACTCTTCTCTTCCCACCTCTCTGGTACAAGTTGATCTTGGTCTCATCTGTCCAAAGGATCTTGTTCCAGAACTGTGAAGGCTTTGTTAGGTGTTGTTTGGCAAACTCTAATCTGGCCTTCCTGTTTTTGAGGCTCACCAATGGTTTACATCTTGTGGCGAACTCTCTGTATTCTCTCTGGTGAAGTCTTCTCTTGATTGTTGACTTTGACACACATACACCTACCTCCTGGAGAGTGTTCTTGATCTGGCCAACTGTTGTGAAGGGTGTTTTCTTCACCAGGGAAAGAATTCTTCAGTTATCCACCACAGTTGTTTTCCGTGGTCTCCCGGGTCTTTTGGTGTTGCTGAGCTCACCGGTGCGTTCCTTCTTTTTGAGAATGTTCCAAACAGTTGTTTTGGCCACGCCTAATGTTCTTACTATCTCTCTGAGGGGTTTGTTTTGTTTCTTCAGCCTAATGATGGCTTGCTTCACTGATAGTGACAGCTCTTTGGATCTCATCTTCAGAGTTGACAGCAACAGATTCCATATGCAAATAGCACACTTGAAATTAATTCTGGGCCTTTTATCTGCACATTGTAATTGGGGTAATGAGGGAATATCACACACCTGGCCATGGAACAGCTGAGAAGCCAATTGTCCCATTACCTTTGGTCCCTTAACAAGTGGGAGGCACATCTGAAAACTGCTGTAAGTCCTACACCGTTCACCTGAGTTGGATGTACATACCCTCAAATTAAAGCTGACAGTCTGCAGTTAAAGCACATTGTGTTTGTTTCATTTCAACTCCATTGTGGTGGTGTATAGAGCCAAAGATGTTAGAATTGTGTCGATGTCCCAATATTTCTGGACCTGACTGTATACTATAAATAAAATGTAATGAATGATGTTTCACTCAGAAACATAGAGCCTAGCACTGGCTCTAAGTGGAACTGCACGTTTTGGGTTGTTTTTTCTTCTATATTGTTAACAGGTGACCCACACCTTACACGCCTGTTTCCCTTCACATATCAAGGAACCATATAAGACAAGAAAAGACAGCACAACTCTCCTTGTGCAGAACGAAAAATATAAGTGTATATATGCTTTTCAGCCAATTTTTCACTTACACTTGTTGGAGCTTCAATAGCTCTAAGGTTTGCGCATATGGATTTTTTCAGGCTCGGGCAAATCCACAAACCACCAAAAATACACAGGCTGGATCTTCTTTTCGAAAAAAAAAAATTTAATAAAATAAAAACATGTAAAACAAATGGATAAAACAGGTACCCAGGACGCGTTTCGTCGCACTAGGCCAGCACTAGACCAGCTGAGGAAGTCGTCTAGTGCGACAAAGCGCGTCCTGGGTACCTGTTTTATCCATTTGTTTTACATGTTTTTATTTTATAAAAATTTTTTCGAAAAGAAGATCCAGCCTGTGTCTTTTTGGTGGTTTGTGGATTTGCCCGAGCCTGAAAAAATCCATATGCGCAAACCTTAGAGCTATTGAAGCTCCAACAAGTGTAAGTGAAAAATTGGCTGAAAAGCATATATACACTTATATTTTCATTCTGCACAAGGAGAGTTGCGCTGTCTTTTCTTGTCTTATATGGTTCCTTGATATGTGAAGGGAAACCGCCGTGTAAGATGTGGGTCACCTGTGAACAATATAGAAGAAAAAACAACCCAAAACGTGCAGTTCCACTTAGAGCCAGTGCTAGGCTCTATGTTTGTGAGTGAAACATCATTCATTGCATTTTATTTATAGTATATATTCGATATACTTCACCATTGTGTATTTTTATATTTTCTTTTATGTACCAAAATATGGTCTGCTGATCTATGAGAGACACCAAGATCCTGATAGCAATTTTTATTGTGCTGATCAAGATACGTATACGTCTATATAAAGATATGGAAATATATGTTAGTGTCTAAATGTATGAGTATGTATATGCACATGTGTGTGTACAGAGAGAAAGCATAGTCTCATTAAGGAGTCGAGATTGCTAGTGGTGGCCCTACAGTTTAGTAGTAGATCAAGTTAAGCATTGAAAACTAGTAGTATATCCCTTTAAAAGAACTGCACTCTTTGTTCCTGTCGTGTAATCTTTGTGTTTACTTTTCATGTACCTCTGTATTTATGCTGTCCTTTATGTTTCTGGTTTTCGTACATCTAGTCATAATGTAGATAGCAGTATAACGGAATAGACTTAATCATTTCATGTGCTTCTCCTTTGTTAATGTCCTTCTACTGCCCTATCATTATTCTTAGTTGCTCATTGCATAATAAACGCTCTTTTACTGTCAGTGACAATATATGACAAGTTAATAACGACTATTTGCACGTGCTCTCTGGCTCCAAAACCGCAAATGCTTAGCAACCACACTATAACTTAACAGACTTTGCAGCTGATAAATAGATATATAAATTGCCTCTACAATCCTGAGGTGCACTAATCAGTGATCTCACGTCATAAGCAGAAAGGCACTGAGAACTATTTATTCCTCCACTGTTCCAGCACCACCACATTTATGCGAGCTTACACGAGTCTCAAGCATCCCTGGAGTCCTATAGACTCATGGAGAGGATATCAGCAAGAGTCTTACATAGTTACATAGTCTGAAAAAGACATGTGTCCATCAGGTTCAGCCTTTCACACATCACCTACTGCTGTTGATCCAAAAGAAGGCAAAAACCCAGTCTGAAGCGCTCGCCAAATATGATACAAACTGGGAAAAAATTCCTTCTTGACCCCAGAATGGCATCAGATTTCTCCTTGGATGAAGAAGCTTTTATTTATTTATAAAGGATTTCACCAGGAAGGATACATTGAGATTTCTCTCATTTTCAAGTATGTCCTGGGTTCAAGAACATTGGAGTTGTTACAGAAATACAAAGTAGTAAAATGCAAGACATTAACACAAAACAAATATACAGATTAACAGAAAATAAATAATGTAGGAAATATAGTCACTATGTTGCATGTTTACAGGTGCATTCTGTATCGAGGTATGTTAATAGGGAGCTCTTAAGTGACTTTAGACTGGGGGAAGATTTGATGGCGTCTGGGAGGTTATTCCATAATTGTGGTGCTCTGTAGAAAATGAGGGTCGAGACACTTTCTTTTTGTATTGTGGTACTGCAAGTAAGGTGCTGGTCCTGGATCAGAGTTTATAGGATGAGGGAACTGCTGGGGGAAGCAGCCTATTCAGGTAGGGTGGTAGCTTCCCAGAAAAGCTCTTAAACACCAGGTTGGAAAGGTGAAGTTATACAATGTAGTAAGTTTATGAAGGTGTGTTTGCGGGGCCGCTGCATACACTATATCTCCGTATTCAATAGCTGGCATAAGCATTTGTTGTACAATCTGCTTTCTTACCGCGGGGCTCAAGCAGGATTTGTTTCTGTACAGGGCTCCTAGTTTGGGGTAAGGTTTAGATGAAAGTTTTTCGATGTGGGGGCCAAAGGATAGATTTGGGTCTAACCACATACCTAGATATATGAGAGAAGTGACTGTGGTCGGCGTGCCAACCCATTTGATCTTGTCCCAACACATAGATAGGGTGGTTGCAATTTGTGTAGATTAGGTGCTGTTCCAAAGAGCATTGTAACAGTTTTGTCAGTATTTAGAAAAAGTTTTATCTTTGATCCACTTTTCTACCTCTGTGAATTGTTCTTGCAGCACGACCTCCAGCTGTGGGAGATCTGGTTGACTGGTACAGATTACAGTGTCATCTGCGTACATGTGTGTTTTACCCACATATTAAATATTATAACCCTTAATACTATGTTTTTGCAGGAAGTCATCCTGTCATTGTTTAAAAGTATGTAAAGTCCCAACCACCTCAACAGGCAGAGAATTCAACAGCTTTATTGTTCACATCGTAAAATAACCCTTCCTATGCTTTAGGCTGAATTTCCTTTCGTCCAGTGTAAATGGGTGACCTCGTGTCCTGTGTATAGGCCCATTAATGAATAGGTTTCCAGACAATGGTTTATAATGGTCCCGTATATATTTATATAAAGTTATCATATCTCCTCTAAGGCGCCGTTTCTCTAAACTAAACAGGTTTAAGTGAGGGTAAAGGGGGTTTGTGAGGGTCCTGAGGACGAGCAACAGCACTATTGGCCTGCTCTACGGTGGGTGCCCGCTCAGGTTTCACAAGGTTTTAGCTTGCTTGTGCCATTACAGGGATGAATGCTCCATATGCAAATCAGCCTGTTCTCATCCAAAAAGGGTGGCCAGTACTGATTGCCAAGGACATCATCCCTGCACGAGAGGTGTAGCAACCCCCGACGATCATTTTGGCCTTGTTAGGCCTCGTCAGGAGGGTATAGCTGACACCCCTCTAGGCACATCAAGCAAGGGGTCCACGTCTGGATGACCCACTCAGCTCTAAGGTCCTTGGCAGTCAGTACTGGCCACCCTTTCTGGGTGAGAGCAGGCTGATTTGCATATGAAGCATTAATCCCTGTAATGGCACAAGCAAGCTAAAACCTTGTGAGACCTGAGCGGGCACCCACCGTAGAGCAGGCCACTAGTGCTGTTGCTCGTCCACAGGATTCTCACACCCCCTTTCGCTCACTATAAGTATACAGGGTCATCCAGACGTGGACCCCTTGTTTGATGTGCCTAGAGGGGTGTCAGCTATACCCTCCTGACGAGGCCTAACAAGGCCGAAACGATCGTCAGGGTTGCTGCACCTCTCGTGCAGGGATTACATCCTTGGCAGTCAGTACTGGCCACCCTTTCTGGGTGAGAGCAGGCTGATTTGCATATGGAGCATTCATCCCTGTAGTGGCACAAGTAAGCTAAAACCTTGTGAGACCTGAGTGGGCCCCACCGTAGGTTTAAACTTGTTAGCCTTTCCTCATAACTTAAACCTTCCATTCCGTGCGTCGTGATACGGTATCTGTTAGCAGTTCTCAATTATTACAAGCTGAGTCACCAACATACTGTCTCACATGTACTTGTTATATGGACGGTAATAGGGAGATGTTATGGCTAAAGCTTTGCACTGTATTGTTTCATTAACAGCTCCCTGTTAGTGGCTCAGCTGGAATAGTGCCTATAGTTTAAAACACGATCAATATCTGCAAAAATATTTATAATGGAGTAATCACCACTGCATAAAACATTATAAATTAAAATGAAGTCCTTTAATTGCAAAGAAGGACAGGGTACAGCGCACTCAAGATCTCAAATTTGACATACACTTTGAGTCCTTATTCTTAAGATTTCTTCATCAATTTTATGAGCCTTTACCAGACTCAGGTATGTTAGGCCTTTTAGATGTTCCTTCAGTGTTCACAAGAACCCAATGTCCTGTCTGTTTCTCTTCTCCCAATCACTTGCATATATTTATGAGAAAAAGACCCAAATCGAGCCTAGTGTGATTCTGTAGACACTGTTTGATATATATAAACAGACGCCAATTTCGTACTCACTCTAGGTGGAGCCTCCAGGCTCTTGGATATTTGCATATGAGTTATTTAGGGAAAACTCAAAAAACCTCTCCACAACGACACCGGAACGGCAGGATGGATAAAAAAGGATTTTTATCTAAAACAATGTAATCCAGGACACGTTTCGTCAGTAGAGACTGACTTCATCAGTAGGGATGAGCCGAACACTCCCCGAGTTCGGTTCGAGCCCGAACTTCCCATTTGTTCGGGACCGAACCCGAACTCGAACCCCATGCAAGTCAATGGGGCTGAAAATTAGGTTTTTTAGAGTGCCCTCCAAGAGGGCATATATGCTACATATTTGCCATAAAAGGTGTATGGGGGTCTGGGTAGTGCCCTGGGGGACAGGAAATAAGGACAAAAAGTTAAAAAAAAAACGTTTTTAAAGGGACAGTGAGTTTTCCATGAAATAAGGGTTAAAAATAAAAACCAAAAATTCCTTCAAATATCGTGCCTAGGAGGTCCCCATAACCTGCCCGTGAAGTGGCGGAGTTCTAGGATGTATAGAAACACTTAAAAACAAAAAAAATGACGTTTCATATGACGGTAAATGCTTTTCCTTTAATCTATCCATAAACAACTGCTTGGGGCGGCAGCCTGTATGAAAAGACATTTTAGGACGCGCAGAAAAAGTTTAGTGATTTTTTTTGGCTAAATTATTGTGAAATTTATGCAGGCTTTGGATGAAAGTAACAATAGGTGCTTTAAAATTGGGCTTTTAGCGTCGGCAACAGTGCCGTCACACCGTAACCCCTCTGAGGATATGAATCTGATACAGGCGTCAGTGGCAGTGCACCCAGATATTGTGCCTTTAGTGCTAGGCATACAAGTACTATCATACAGTAACCCCTCTGTGGTATTGTGGAAGAATGCAGGGGTGGACCATGCGTTCCTATATTAAAAAGATATGAATCTGGGAATGGGCGTCAGTGCACCCAGATATTCTGCCTTTGGTGCAAGACTGCCAGGGCAGCAAGTATCATCATACAGTAACCCCTCTGTGGTATTGTGGAAGAGTGCAGGGTTGGACCCTGCGGTTCAAAAAAATAAAATGATATAAATCTGGCACAGGCGTCAGTGCAGCCAAATATTGTGCCTTTCATGGCAGCAAGTGCCTTCACACCGTAACCCTTTTGTGGTATTGTGGAAGAGTTCAGTGCTGGAGGTTTTGTGAATGCAGAAGAGGACATTCCCTATCTATTCCATTACTTCAGCATCAGGGGATTGATAGCTGCTGATCCAGGACTGATTCATTTTTATAAATGTCAGCCGGTCTACAGAGTCGGTGGACAGACGCACTCTTTTGTCTGTGACAAAACTTCCAGCGGCACTGAACGTCCTTTCGGAAAGCACGCTAGATGAAGGGTAACCTAGTAGCTGCATAGCATATTGGCTAAGTTCTGGCCAGTGATCCAATCTCAACACCCAGTAAGCCAGTGGATCATCTGCTGGAAAGGTATCCAGGTCTGCCCTTGCCCCTAAGTAGTCCTGCACCATATGGTGAAGACGCTGGCAATGGGTGCCTACATTTGACGTCCTTGGGCGTCGTGGACTAAAAAAATTTAAAAAAGCATCAGTCAAGCGGCCTTGGCCTTCACCGCTATTCCTCTGATCACCCGCAGCCTCAGAAGCACGTGTGTCAGCACTTGGTAATCTACCAGTGCCTGGAAAGGTGTTACACAAGTGTCGCTTTAGAGCATCCTCAAGTTTTTTCATCCTGTGCTCCCTCTGTGCGGGCAGGATGAGCTCTGCAACTTTCCCCTTGTATCGTGGATCAAGAAGGGTTGCCAACCAGTAATGATCCCTCTCCTTGATAGCACGAATCCTGGGGTCCTTTAGCAGGCTTTGCATCATTAGGGAGCCCATGCAGCGTAGGTTGGAGGTGGCATTAGCTGCCGAGTCTTCCTGGTCAATGAGGATGACCGTATCGTGCACTTCCTCCTCCCAGCCACGCACAAGCCCTTCTGTTTCTGGGCAAGCAAAACCCTCCCTTGAGGAATCCCCACCTTCAATGACCCCACTACTTAAATAGTCCTCCTCCTCCTCCTCCTGTCTGATCTGAGTAGGACCCGCTGGAATGCTGTCTGCGGAAAGACTGGGGCCTTGAGAGCTAGGGAAGGCCTCCTCTTCCTCCCGCTGCTCTGCCTCTAGAGCCACATCTATAATTCCCCGCAGAGTGTGCTCTAGTAGGAACACTAAAGGAATTGTGTCACTGATGCATGCACTGTCCCTGCTCACCATCCTCGTTGCCTCCTCAAATGGTGACAGTACAGTGCATGCATCCTTGATCATCAGCCACTGCGGGGGGGGGGGGAAACCAAGTTGACCTGAACCTGTCCTTGTGCCATACTCACACAGGTACCCGTTGATGGCCCTCTGCTGCTTGTGCAGACGCTGCAGCATTGCTAATGTCGAGTTCCACCTGGTGGGCATGTCACAGATCAGACGGTTTGTGGGAAGGTGGAATTCTCTTTGAATATCTGCCAGGCGAACGCTTGCTGGGAATGAGCGTCTGAAGTGGCTGCAGACTTTTCTGGCCTGGATGGGAAGCTCTGGCAGCCCTGGGTACTTGGTTAGGAAACGCTGTACCACCAGATTTAGGACGTGTGCTAGGCATGGTACATGCGTCAATTTACCCTTGCGTAGGGCGGAGAGAAGGTTGCTGCCATTATCGCAGACGATCATTCCTAGCTCAAGCTGGCGTGGTGTTAACCATCTCTGCACCTGCCCCTGCAGAGCTGACAAAATTTCTGACCCGGTGTGGCTCCTGTCCCCAAACAAACCAGCTCAAGCACAGTATGGCATCTTTTTGCTTGAGCCATTGCGTAGACGCTGTCAGGCGTCGGTTTAACTGCCACTTTGCCAGAGACAGAGAAGGAGGAGGAAGAGGTGGTGGTGGTGGAGCAGACAGACCTCATACAAGCAGCTTTCTGGAGGCGTGGTGGATGAACAAGCTCCAGCACAGAGCCCCGTCTTGGATCCCTCCCAGCTGCAATCAGAGTTACCCAGTGTGCCGTGAAGGAAATGTAATGACCCTGTCCATGCTTGCTGGACCACGTGTCTAAAGTGACATGCACCTTGCTGCTGACTGCCTTTCCCAATGACTGGATAACATTGTCTTCCACGTGCTGGTATAGTGCTGGAATCGCCTTGCGTGAAAAGTAATGGCGTTTTGGAACCTGCCACTGTGGTACAGCACATTCAGCAAATTCACGGAAGGGAACAGAGTCCACCAGCTGGAAAGGCAGCAGCTGCAATGCGAGTAATTTTGCTAAGCTGGCATTTAGACGCTGTGCTTGGGGATGGTTGGGACTATATTTTTTCTTTCGCTGCAGCAGCTGCGGCAACGTAATCTGACTGCGTAAATCTTCAGCTACTGGGATAATGTCACATTGTGAGGAAGGACCTGCTGGTACATCCGTTACTGTAGCATCATCCCTGTCGGTGGAGGTTGTAGGCAATGACATGGCAGGACATACAGTGTGGGTAGAGACAGATGAGGAGGAGGAGGACCTACGCAAAGTTTTGCGCCAACGGGATGTGTGGCACTTGTTCATATGTCGCCTCAAGCACGTGGTACCCAAGTGTCCGGTGTTTATCCCACGCTTCAGCCTCATCTGACATAGATTACAAATAGCAACGGTGGGGTCTGCTGCACATTTCTTAAAGAACTCCCAGTCAGCAGAGTTCCTGCATGTGTTCTTTGAGACAACAGCGCTCTGCACCGGAGCAGCTCTGACATGTAATGCCTTGGACTGGCTAGTGCTACGGTTGGTCACAGAGGATGTTGTGCCTCGTGTTTGCTGTGCCTCCTCCTCCTCCCCTCCTCCTCACTTGATTCCTCAGTTCGATCTGGCACCCAGGTGGAGTCAGTGACCTCATCATCAATGTCATCTTCACCCCCTATCTCCTCGTCACTGGAGCCAACTTGGCAGTATGCTGCAGCTGCTGGGGCAACATGAGTGCCAGTTATTTGTGTGTCATCACTGGCACCCCCTTCCTCTAGGTTGATTATACTCCCTTGCTCAACCTCAGAGATTGAATCAGAGCACTGTACTTGCTGCGCATCCTCAAGAAGCATGTCACTCTCATTGTAGTCAAACAATTCAGCTGACTCCTCCATGTGTGATAGCGAGGCTATGGCAGGAGTAGCTGTGGACATGGAGGCTGCATTAGATGCTTTGGCAGCTGAGGTGGACTGTAAAGCACTAGAAGCCTGGCTGGCAGAGGACTCGGAGGATGAGGATGGCCTGGTTAGCCAATCCACCAAGTCCTCTGTATGTTGCTGCTGCTTAAGATGGCCAGCACCAGTTAGAAAGGACAAGCGTGCCCCTGCAGAGGATGCACCATGTCCACCACGACCAGAGACACAGCCTCCCGACACAGGGGCTGCTTGCCCTCTTATCTGTGTCTGGGAGCGTCTGCCTGTCCTTTTTGTTCTTTCAGACATGGTGAGTGATTTATAGATTAATATATACAGATTCAACTCTGGTATAAAGATTTAAAGAACTCTGGTATAACTCAGTGAGACACACTGATAGCTGGCAGCCAGTGACGAGACACAAATCACCTCAATTCACAAATGTTTTAAAGACATTAGTGAGCCCCAAAATACAGCGTGGTACTGGTTATGTGAGGAGACACAGATCACCTTAATTCACAAATGTTTTAAAGAAATTAGTGAGCCCCAAAATACTGCATGGTACTGGTTGTGTGACAAGACACAGATCACCTTAATTCACAAATGTTTTAAATAAATTAGTGAGCCCCAAAATACTGCGTGGTACTGGATGTGTGACGAGACACAGATCACCTTAATTCACAAATGTTTTAAAGAAATTAGTGAGCCCAAAAATACAGCGTGGTACTGGTTGTGTGACGAGACACAGATCACCTTAATTCACAAGTGTTTTAAAGAAATTAGTGAGCCCCAAAATACTGCGTGGTACTGGTTGTGTGACAAGACACAGATCACCTTAATTCACAAATGTTTTAAAGAAATTAGTGAGCCCCAAAAAGATTTGCTGGCACAGTCACAAGACCCAGAAGATCACCTCAATTCACAAATGTTTTAAAGAAAGTTGTAAACCCCCAAAAAAAACTTGCTGGCACAGTGACAAGACACACATCACCTAAATTCCCTGATATTTGGTAGAAATGAGACCCAAAAAGACTTGCTGGCACAGTGACAAGACACACATCACCTAAATTCCCTGATATTTGGTAGAAATGAGACCCCCCAGACCCGCCCATTAGCGTGGCAGACCCGCAGTAACAAGACACAACTATCTCCTTTGAAATCTCCTCTGAAATGCGTGCAGAATCGGCGCGTGGAAACGTTATATAGTGTGCTGCGGGACTTAGCTCTGTGAGCCCATGATTGGCCAAAATTTGCCCAATCAGGACTCTGAGCGGTGATTGGCATAGTGTTGAACCAGTCTTGCACCAGACCTGTGGTCAGGTGCAAGGCTGTAGCCAATTACGAGCTTCAAGCCAGTGGGAAAATGCATTGTGGTCCATTGTGGTCGAACATGCGGCGAACACTCGGAAATGTTCGGTGTTCACGATCTACTCGAACAGGCTAAGTTCGGGTCGAACCCCGAGCCGTCCGAACCCGACAGCTCATCCCTATTCATCAGCTGGAACAATGATTCTGAATTAGTTTAGTCAGTGATTTTCGGTATATGTATTGCTGTGTACTTATTGCTGTTTTGTTTTTCAGCATAAAACATAAAGCCCTAACAAGTGCATATCCTGATTAAATCTGTTATTGTATGTATCATGTGTTCATAACAGTGTAGCATTCTTCCAGAGCCTTAGCCCTGTTATAAACCATGTAAAGTTAGTAAACATATGCTTGGGAGGCTAAGAGTCAGGTTTAGGGGTGCCTAGCGTCGGGGGAATGTAATGAAGCAATATGTGGATATTATGACAGAAGATAACTCAAAAGACCACGAGGATAAGTGCAGTACCTTCCATCAAGATGTTCCACGGATAGCAAGTGATGCCTCAATAAATCTTAAATGATGTTTCTTACTCAGTGCTTAACTCTCCCATTACAGATTCTCGTTCTACGTAACCATGGAGTGGTGGCCTTTGGAGAGTCCGTGGAAGAAGCTTTCTACAAAATATTTCACCTGCAGGAAGCATGTGAAATCCAGGTAAATGGAATCACGGCACAGGATAGTAAAACCTATATGGCTTGAAAACATATTTTCATACTGCATACATCTTTTAATTTCAATTGCTAATTTCTCATCATGATACATAAAGACAATGTCTGTCCTAGTATATGTAGAAGAGGACTAGAATACTCCTAATAAAGGTATGTGATGAATGCCGCAGTGCTAGACACACTGAATCCAAATCCATTTTTCTAAATTAGAGATAGATAGATAGATAGATAGATAGATAGATAGATACTGTAGATAGATAGATAGATACTGTAGATAGATAGATAGATAGGATCATGGGTTCACATATCTACACACACACACTTACCTGTCAGAAACCCAAGGTTTTTTCCTCATATTTAAATACTGTCAGGTATATGAAAGTAATTGATTAATAATAATATTAGAGACTCAATGTAAATAGTTCTAATACTATAAATATAAGGAGATGAGCATCAAAAACAAACGGTTCAGGTATGGAACACTTCTTCAGTGTAATGCCAATGAACACTAGTTCACCAGGGGTAGATTAGAAAATGTTTAAGCTTTCTGTCATATCTCATTCAGCTGACTTCTCCTATCTCGGCTAGCCTCGACAGCACAATAAACCTACTGCAGCCTTATCTAAACATTCACTCCACCTCGTTGCCTCATCAATACTGTAGAAGGTATACCACAACTGTGAAGTGAAACTTTTGCACAAATTTTGGTAAATGTTGCATCATAGGAAAAATCTACAAATTGGAAACAGGAGATAAAACCTAATTTTATTTTTCCTTTTTACATTCAATTATGTCAGACAAAGAAAAAAAACAGTAGCATGTGTTTTTTAAGGTGGTTTTGTTTGTAATGCACAAGTAATCTAGTTACAGCTTATATTAGTGATAAAGTCCCTTTAACGCAACCCAGCTGTGTATGGCGTTTGCAGCTAAGGCGTCCCTCTTGTGATGAGATTTCTCACATCTCACAGATTGAGAGAATAAAGTCTAGAGGAGGCATAAGCCAGGAGAGAGACTTTTCCCAGACTTTCACAGACGCTTCCAGTGGACGACCCTGATCAGCCAATGGCGTTGTCTGTAGTCGAGTGACCAAGTCGGATGCCCGACTACGGTGCCAGTGGACAGCCAGCCTTAAGGACCAAGGACGTACTACAGTGAGGGTAAAAAATATTTGATCCCCTGCAAACTGTGGCAAACTTCAGACGGGCCTGTACATGTGCTTTCTTGAGCAGAGGGACCTTCCGGGCGCTGCAGGATTTCAGTCCTTCACGGTGTAGTGTGTTACCAATGATTTTCTTGGTGACTATGGCCTCAGCTACCTTGAGATCATTGACAAGATCCTCCTGTGTAGTTCTGGGCTGATTCCTCACCATTCTCATGATCATTGAAGCTCCATGAGGTGAGATCTAGCATGGAGCCCCAGACCGAGGGGGATTGTCAGTTATTTTGAGTTTCTTCTATTTGCAAATAATCGCACAAACTGTTGCCACCTTCCCACCACGCTGCTTGGCGATGGTCTTGTAGCCCATTCCAGCTTTGTATAGGTCTACAATCTTGTCCCTGACATCCTTGGACAGCTCTTTGATCTTGGCCATGGTGTAGAGTTTGGAATCTGATTTAATTTGCACACAGGCATCAGGTGAAGCGCCGGAGGAGAGTACTGTATTATATTGGATAAATCTGGCTTCTCTCCCCAGTTTAGCCATGTGTCCAAGCCATTCAATTTTACATTTAGAGCCTTGCACAATCCAGATGGAGTGAATCATGTTTTCTCCAGTGTTTAAAGCTCTGGTGCCTACCTTCCTGAGCCGGGTTCAATACCTCAGCCACTGCAAGTGCTAAGTTAGCAACTTGCCACTGAATGCCGTTCTGCCGCTCAGCGCTCAGCCCTGCTAACTTAGCACTTGCCGCGACTCGGAGAGATGCTGCGAGTAGCTGAGTGTGAAGTAGTAAAGATGGCCGCTGCCATGGAGCAAGTTATTATCCAGTACGGCAATGTCCATTTCGAGGTGTTTGTTGACCAAAGCACCAAATATTTATTGGAAAATGGTAACTGTAACAGATCTCTGTGCCCGGACAGGGTGACATCTGCCAAATGCTGCTTCCTCGCTGGACACCCAGTTTCTCCTCGTGACTCTCACACCTTTCTCTTGTACCTCAGCCGCAGCTCAAGGCCCGGTGTATGTAGAGAGCCTGGCTAGCACCCACAGGAATAAGCCGAAGCTGTAGACCTGGAGCCTTTCCTTGGCACAGCGGGCAGAAGATTCCTGGTTCCCCAAAACATGAGTCGTGACTTCAAGCTTGGTCAGAATAGAACTGGTTGTTTATTCACAGAGAGGACAGATAGAGTCAAGGACCAGTACATTTGCATAGAATCAAACAGACAACATCACAGATCAGATAACTACACAGGACCTTCAAACAATGGGGAATGGGGGAAGGAGAAAGCAGGCGTAAACAAAAGGAATTTCTTACTGAGAGAATTTACACAATAGCAGGTACTAATACAGAAATCTACATTATACAGGGAATAACACACAGACATCAGAAATCTTTCGTTAACTGGCAGATATATAAAATAGTGAAAAACAAATATATTTAAAAGGTCCACCAGTTCCCCCAATAGTCTCTTTCACGGGCCATAGTCTCTGGGCAGGAGGCTAGCGCACAGCCCCCTCCAAATCGCACTGTGACATTGTGTTCTGTCACAGTAACTATTTACATTTAAGTGGTAATATAAAATGTAAAAAGAAATGGAACTGTAATAGTCAAATTTATATTCCCCCTTATATGTTTTCCCCTTTGCAGAGGCGCTCAGCTCTGCTAAAAATGAATTTGAAGCCAGCAGCACTATATACCCATGTGTGTGAGCTGGGGGCATCGTCGGCCATTTTTGCTTCAAAATTCGCATCCAAAGCGTCCAATGACACTGCTGCAGCAAACTGAATTGCTGCGCTGCATCAATTCAGCAGCTGCTGAGGTATTGAACGCGGCTCTGGATAGGGCAGCTGCACCTGTTGCGTCATCAGCGACTTGCCGGGTCCTGAAGGAAGAAGAAAGCCTGCAAGTGCAAGTGGCGGCGGCGAGTATTGAGTGAATTATGGCCGGGCGAGGAGATACAACGGGTTTGATCGAGGGATACCCGGGGAAAAGCGGGCCGCTGTCCCCCTGGACACGGTGTGAAGTGGGCGGGCTGATACCCCCCTTTTAGACTGAGCATGGGGATTTTCTTCTCTAAGATATGGAGTCTGTTCAGCCATCAAGGTTAGCAGGCTGTGCCCACCCTCTTCAGTTCAGTGGCTAACCTGTCTTTATTGAATGGATCTGAGGGTCATGGGAAATGTAGTCTGTAACTGCAAACGTGGCCATCAGCTGCAAAACAAAGGCCTGGTCCCTTTAAATGAGAGTGCAGCATCTATTACACTGTCACTATTCCAGACTACATTTCCCGCAGTCCCTCTCCATTATGAAAGCGCTACACAGCAAAACAAATAGTCATGTATGTAAATACTTAAACCTGCTTACGGTATACCTCCAGAGTGTCCCTGTTCAAATGAGCAGTCTCTGCGTAAGGTCAAATATCCCACTTTTTATTGTCTGTACATTCAGGATGTGTAGGTGTATAACAGAGCAGCAGACCATAGTGGGGAGCCTCTAAACCAGTGCTTCCCAAACCTGTCCACAGGACCCTCAACCAGGTCAGATTTTGCAGATCACCTTGGGGAAATTCAAACTGAGCAGCAAATCATATCACCTGTGTTGTGCTTAAGATTAGGGATGAGCCGAACACTCCCTGAGTTCGGTTCGGAGCCGAACCCGAACTCGAACTCAATACAAGTCAATGGGGCTGAAAATTAGGTTTTTAGAGTGCCCTCCAAGAGGGCATATATGCTAGATATTTCCCATAAAAGGTGTATGGGGTCCGGGTAGTGCCCTGGGGGACAGGAAACAAGGACAAAAAGTTAAAAAAAAAACGTTTTTAAAAGGGACAGTGAGTTTTCCATGAAATAAGGGTTAAAAA
The DNA here is from genome assembly GCA_009667805.1 of Leptobrachium leishanense. Classification (NCBI taxonomy): domain Eukaryota; kingdom Metazoa; phylum Chordata; class Amphibia; order Anura; family Megophryidae; genus Leptobrachium; species Leptobrachium leishanense. Next base: position 140,879,543 of record CM019065.1, read on the forward strand.
TAAAAACGAAAAATTCCTTCAAATATCGTGCCTAGGAGGTCCCCATAACCTGCCCGTGAAGTGGCGGATTTCTAGGATGTATAGAAATATGTAAAAACCAAAAAATGACATTTCAAATGACGGTAAATGCTTTTCCTTTAGGCTAGGGTCAGAGTGGGGCAGTCGGAACGCGCGTGCAGGCGCACTAAATCACGGCGGCATTGTAGCAGCACATAACGGCCAATGACGGCCAATATACGCAGTACGTGCGTACAAAAGTGCGCCGACACACGCAACCGGCAATGAACGCATTTTTCTCAGAACGTGAAACCGCTGCTACAGACGTACAGAGTGCACTGCGGCCGCATGGCAGCGTGTGTGCGTGATTAGGAGACGTCAGACACTGCTAGTGTGCGGCCTACATAACGTTCAAACAGCCGGATTTCCCTAGAATTGCGTTGGTGAGTACCTGCGACTGTGCGACTGTGGTCGTCTGACCACTTAAGGCTAGGGTCAGACGAACGCATTTTTATGTTGTCTGTGAAAAAGTGCGTTCGAACGAATGGACGCATTTTTTCACAGAATACGTGATAGTGGTCATACTATGCGCATTTTCGTCCGTGATTTTGTACGGATCATCAATAAAACACTTTTTGTGTCTGGACGTTATGTTGGCCGGACATTAGCAGCGTCTGACGTCTCCTAATCACGCACACACGCCGCTAGCGGACGCAGCGCACTCTGTACGTCAGTACCTGCGGTTTCACGTTCTCGAAAAAATGCGTTCATTTTCCACTTGCGTTGCGCAGCCGGACTTTTGTGCGACCGTACTTCGTATATTGGCCGTCATTGCCCGGCATCTGCTGCTAGTGCGGCCGTGATTAAGTGCGGCTGCACGCGCGTTCGCACTGCCTCAGTCTGACCCTAGCCTAAGCGTATTCCGTGAAAAAATGCGTGCGCACGCATCGACGTACATTTTGACGGTGGCCGCAGAAAATGCGCTCATCTGTCCCTAGCCTTAATCTATCCATAAACAACTGCTTGGGGCGGCAGTCTGTATGAAAAGAGGAGACATTGTCGGACACGCAGATAAAGTTTACTGATTTTTTGGCGGTGAAAAGCAGGAGAATGACTAGAGAATGGAAAATTCTAGACCAAATAGCCGATTTGGAAAGTGAGATAAAGGGGAGAATTTTTCTGGTTTGGCTATTTTGACCTAGAATTTTCTCTTCAGTCATTCTCCTGAGTTTCACCTTTCTCTGAATAACCCTGTCAGGGTTATTCAGAGAGCGGTGAAAAGCAGGAGAATGACTGGAGAATGGAAAATTCTAGGTCAAAATAGCCAAACCAGAAAAATTCTCCCATTTAGGCTAGGGTCAGACTAGCGAATTTTTACTGTGCGTTTAGGTGCACTTAATCACGGCCGCACTAGCAGCAAATGACGGGCAATGACGGCCAATATACGAAGTACGGTCGCACGAAAGTCCGGCTGCGCAACTTAAGTGGAAAATGAACGCATTTTTTCGAGAACGCAGAACCGCTAGTACGGACGTACAGAGTGCGCTGCGTCCACTAGCGGCGTGGGTGCGTGATTTGGAGACGTCAGACCCTGCTCATGTCCGGCCAACATAACGTCCAGACACCCAAAGTTTCCTGGTTTGGATCTGTAAAAAATCACGCACAAAAATGCACATCGTATGACCGTTTTCGCGCATTCCGTGAAAAAATACGGCAATGCGTTCGGACGCACTTTTTGACGGTCGCTGCGAAAAATGCGTTAGTCTGACCCTAGCCTTATCTCACTTTCCAAATCGGCTATTTGGTCAGATTGTTCTCTTTCCTGCCATTCTCCTGGTTTTCACCTTTCTCTGAACAACCCTGAGAGAGAGGTGAAAGCCAGGAGAACTGGCAGGAGAAGAGAACAATCTAAACCAAATAGCCAATTTGGAAAGTGAGTTAAATGGGAGAATTTTTCTGGTTTGGCTATTTTGACCTAGAATTTTCACTTCTCCAGTTATTCTCCTGCTTTTCACCGCTCTCTGAATAACCCTGTGAATGTTTAATCCCGAGGTGAAAAATAACATTGCTTTAGATGTTATTTTGAATTTTTTTCAAACACCAGTTAAATGCAGCATATTAGGAAGTTTTAGGAGGGAAATTAATTCTCAAATCTCAATCATAAGCAGACACCACCCCATCCCCTCAGTACCTCAGTATAGTGTGCAATGTATCAAATTGATTACCAGACTAAAAACACCTGGTGTTATGCCCGTTTGTGAACAGAGGTCATTTAGAGTTGAGAATCTTTCCACGTATACATTAGTTTTTAATTCAATATCTAATAAACCGTTGCTTATAATATTCTGCAGTAAAGAGTCTCTTTATTTCTAGATTTTTTTGTATTTTTTTAAGTATTTTCTATACTTTTTTCAAAATTTCTTTTTTTTTCGAACTTGAACCGAACACACCCAAAAAGTTTGAAGTTCGTGAACTTTCGAACTGCCAAAGTTCGGGTCGAACTCCGAACCGTCCGAACCCGAACAGCTCATCCCTACTTAAGATATCTGGCAAAACTGGCTTGTCAGCGGGCCTTGAGGACAGGTTTGAGAAACACTGCTCTAAACCATGGTTTAGCTAACTTCGACCCTCCCAGATGTTTTAGAACTACATTTCCCATGTGGTTGAGTCAATCTAATGAGTACCAGAGTATCATGGGAGATATAGTTTGAAAACATCTGGAGTGCTGCACTAAACCATAATTAACCGCTTGGCTACGGAGGACACGATGAGCGTGTTGTCGATTTGCACGCTAAAAGAGATGCATCGCTGTTAATTTATATTGTTATTGTTGAAGCAGAATTCTTTGGTAAGAATAAAATACAAAATATGCATTGAAACGTTTTCCTCTATTTTATCGTCTGAACATTTGGTAGTCATATTGCAAAAAATTCTAAGAAGTATTTTATTTATCTCAAGATTAAAATGTGAGAAATAACATATATACGTATCATTAAGTCACTCCATATACCACACGTATCAAATACACTGCATATATATAATATGAAGAAAATATGCTAATAAAATAGTGTTTTTACCATTTGCCAATAAAAAAATGTAATTTCATTTAATTTTAAAAATCTGGTCACCTTACCTTAAATACCATATGCCAAAATGGAATGGCCCGTTTATTTAGCATCTGTATCCGATGCAGAGACCTGCTGTCACTAAACAAGAGGCTATTAAGTCACTGTGAAAAAATATAGTAATCTGTCACCAGCTTATAAAAGGTTTTTCTCAATGTACGTCTCATAAACAATTATAATAATCTGTTTGAAAGAATGAACCGAATAAGCATGAGAATGCAATGTGAAAACATGTAAAGTGTAAAAACATAACTTATCGCCCTTTTCAAACATATCAGGTAATGCAGAGATGTCGATATTTACTTAGCAGCAGATAGACCAAAAGGCATAAATGCCTGACTACTCCAATCACCATGGCAACCACCATTGCAAGGCCTGTGATGTGTTTCAGAGCCAAATTCACATGGGAGTTAGAGACGGCCTATCTTCTTTCATGTGATGATAGGATGAGAAAATACTAATAGTACCATACTAGATATAATGAATAGTATACACTGTCATGGAGCTGACGTAACACTCCATGCTTCAAACCCCAAGAGACTTTATGTTCAATTGTATCGTGTGATTTTAAATATATTTTACATTGTTTGATTTTAGTTAAAATTAGTTTAGTGTAAAATGGCATAGCTTTGGTTTTAAATATACTTATATTCCTGTAGGTAAATGTGTTTCTGTATAGCCAGTAAACAAGCTTTACCGCTGTGTAATTTATGCAACAGGGCTTTTACCCTTATCTAGCTGCATGTTTAATTCAAGGGATCTGTGATAGTGGTTGTGTTTAATCTGATGTGTTAGAACAATGGATTATACAAATGTTGTATGAGCTGAAGGCTAAAGAATGTAAAGAATGTTTATTCTAAATAACTGACAAAATGTAATTAGTATATTGGTAGGACGAGGTGAGTCATTTATGCAAATTATGACTGTTGGTCTTCAGCACAAATGGTGGCGTTTTGTTCATTAAAAACTCAGAGAACTCTCAGAGCTCAGAGAGAGAGAATCCTGTTTTAAAGCATACAGCCGCGCCTGGTGTCTTTATTACAAACTACGCTACACTATATACTCAACATCAGAAGGCACCGAGTGGCCTTCTGGAAATTCCTAACGGCTCCAGGGCAGAGGAACAGAAGCAGCGGGTCAAGCTGCTCGAGGCGCTGAGGACAGCGCTCCCAGTAGCTGGGCTGACCACAACGAAGTGGTGTCTGGAGAGTCAGGACAGGCGGAAGAGAATGGTTCCGTCACATACACCACCTTTTAATTCCACAAGCTAGCATAAACAATAGAGCTTTCACCCTGGTATGCCTAAACCAACACTCCCTCTGCTGGCCAGGCGGTGTCGATGCAGACACCAGAGTGTGCAAAATTACCATGAAAACAAAAATTTAATCTATAAATTGGTAGAATCAATTCTAAATTTGTGATGCCCTAGTGATGAGACTCAAATGTGGGTCCCTTCTTGTTATGAAAAAAAATGTAGGACCAACCCAAATACCTTTTTATTTAATAAAGGCTACAAAGTCATAAAGTTGTCTTGGTAGACTGGGATATGTGAATGTGGGTGTAGATTTGTGTGGCGGTCATGTTCATTTTGACATTCCACACAGTCATGCAAGACGTCCGTTCAAATGAGGTCTTAGAAATCTGCTTATTTTGCCTAATTATATGGTTCACTTCACTTATCCACCAATGAGTTGATAATCACACTGTGTAGGTTTCCTTTTTCCAGTAGTATCTCCGTTCAAGCAGAAAGTATTTATTTAAAAATAGTAAATGAAAATCTATGGGTCCTTTTTTGGTCTGAATGGTGTTGGCTAGTTACAAAGACTTAAGTTAAGTTAAACTAAGAGAAAGCTATTATGTCTTTAGCAGCTGCCTAACAGCATCTCTATTACGAGTCACCCACTTTAGAGAAATCCAACTGGTAATTATTCCAACAGGCAAACGAATACTGGCAGTGGTGCCTTGCATTTCCACTGGTGTTTCATCCTGGAGTCCAGAGAACCCTATGGAAAATTGAGCGAAAACCATGTGAATGCGGTATCACCCACATCAAGCTTCATGTGGATGTGCACCGGGCAAAAATATATTCACTGTGTCCATCAGTATATGGAAAGAGGAGGTGGTAAATAGTACCCACCTCATCACCGTAGGAATGAATGCCAATTTATTTTTATTTATTTTTGAGGAGTAAGGAGCAGTGGCTTGACTTGAAATAGCAGCTGAATCACTAACAATTGCAAGTGGAATTGTTTACAGTTAATGGCTCACTCACATCAGTTGTGTTACATCAGTTGCAGCTTGGTTATATCAGCAGGTTATTTCCTATACTTTTTATGGGATATATGGTAAAGTATTTGAAGCCAGAGAACAACAAGAGGTTTCATTGCTATTTTTTACTCTCACTTGCAGCCAGGATTTTAAAAAATGACTTTTAGGAGCTGGCATTAAGTGATTTTGCATTTTTAACACGCAAAAAAAATATAAAAAGTTCCTATACTCAGCACTCGCCTCTGATTTGATATGCTGCCTTCAGTCACCACAAGCAGAAGGTCACAGAGAACAAATAGCTTCCAATGCCCTTCCGCTTACCATACTTGACCTCACTTATGCGATCTTGTGTAAGGCTCTTGCAAGTTTCCATGGAGTACTATGGACTCCAGGAAATTACACCAGCAGTGGAGCTGCTAGTATCTGTTAGTGGCTCCTTCCCATTTGTAACAGCAGCTTAGTCAGATAGTAATGGGAAGACACTAATGTATAACATCCCATGCCACATTTTTCCAATAGCAGCTCAAGTGAAATAGAGCCTCAAGTTTCTTTATTCATTCTCAATGTACTTGATTCTAAACTAAAAAAAACCTATGTAGCCGTTAGATCATTGACTATATATCCACATGCTCATAGTAACTTTCTATGATCCCCCACAGTTACTGTTTCTTAAGTTCACGACACATAAACATATATTTACATTATTCAGGATTTTGCTCATTTAGATTGTCTGAATTTTAGATGTCACCTCACTTTGATATCAAAAACCCATTACATGTGTCTGGACTGACTTTTAGGTCTCAGCTGTACCTTGTGCCGGAGGGCCAGAGAACCTCATCCTGCTGGACAGAGAGCAGTACCGTCCTCATGAGGTGGGCACAGTTGGATGGGCTGGGAGCATGTTTGGACCCATGCAGAAGAGCAGATTGGGCGAGCATGAATTTGAAGCGTTGATGAGAATGATGGATAATCTGGTGAGTGCATAAAACATTTTTATTTCTATATAGTGTTGTCTGTATCTTGCTACAGCCTTAAAAGAAAGAAAATAGTGGACATAAAAGAATGCAACAACTTTATTAAACATACAAACCATATCCATGGAGATAATTGAAATGTTTGATGTTATTTGAGCTATCATTTTATGATCATTGTACATTTGTCTCTGAAAACTGCAATTTAAGAAAAGAGGAATTGTTATATATTATAGCCCTGGTTGATTTAATACAACTGACGTAAAGCTTTTAGCAAAATAATCAAATAATCCAATCCCTGCCTCTAAAACTCCATACCTACCTATCTACCACACTCATCATGGACATATTTCAAATAACTATATTATAAATAATCTGACAGAAACTACATCCTGAAAATCAGGGTTCAGCAACCTTGGCCCTCCAGATGTTTTGGAGCTCCGTCTCCTTTGCTACTTAGCCACTCATTAGATTGCCTGAGCATCATGGAAAATGTAGTCCCAAATATCTGAAGGACATCGAGACTGTGCTTGTTGTTTGGTTAACAAATGTGGGGGGGGGGGATAACTTTGTTTAATTTGGAAATTCCTATTATTTGGTAATAGTAGTAGCAATAATGATGTTGTGTTGTATGCCATCACTGTTTGATACATTTTGATTTTACACTACAGTAAAACCATTTGCCATTTACTAGGGTTACCGTACTGGATACGCTTACCGGCATCCATTTGTCCAAGAAAAGACAAGACACAAGAGTGAGGTGGAGATCCCAGCCACTGTGACTGCATTTGTTTTTGAGGAGGAAGGCGTTCCTCTCTCCACTCTACGGCACCATGCCCAGAAGCAACAGAAGGAGAAGACCCGCTGGCTAAACACCCCCAACACTTACTTGCGGGTCAATGTAGGAGAGGAGAATGTGGGCAGCCCCAGGAGCAAGACAACGGTAAGGTTCAAGTACTTTGAACAGGTACTTGCTACATTTACCTAGGTGTATTGCCATTGCTCCTCCTATGAGCCCCACATAGAATGTAGTGTGTAGAAAAAAGGAGTAAGAATACAGGATAAGTGGATATCTGATTTTTTGATCTCTGATCCACGTACCTTTTGGAAAATACCAAATGTATTTAATCAAAATGTGCTCTTGTCTTAGAAACAAGGCCATGTGGATTGTTTTGGTAGGCCGTTGACTTGCATGAGACTTGATTCGCAAGCTGTAATATGTGGACATTTCCCAAACCTACACTGACTTCTTTTCTATTTGTAGTGGTTGAAGGCAGATGAAGTGGTGAAGCCCAGCAGTGGAATGGCAATCCGTATTGAGAATTCCAACCAATTTGTTCCACTATTTACAGACCCTCGTGAAGTCCTGGAGACTCGAAATAAGGTAGGTTGATTGGAAAAGTATGGCAGAGGCTCACTCAGACTATAGACTTGTGTACAGACTTGAAAACATGGATCACAGTGCAGTGCACTCACGGTTTGGTAGGTTTGCACAGATCTTCTGCCACTTTCCATACTTTCACAGTGGGTGATTTGCCTTTTGGGGTTAGAAAGCCTTTTTCCATTTACTTTGCTATATCTACAGGCTGACAAAGGCCTGCTTCTTTACCATTCTGCTTTAGACAGCTAGCACCCTGCTAATTTAACCCCCAACAGTCTGAGCACCGGTTTGATACATTAGGTGTTATGATGGTTTTTAATATTATCTTTGAATATTAGTGTTTTTATTTGCATAGATTGATATCGGTGCACCATTTGCACAGGCTCATGTGTATTTGTATTTTTGTTTATTTTGTTGTTTTGGGGTTCCGTTAGCCCTTTATTTTTTTTTGTACATAAGAAAAGATTTTATTCACTAACCTCTGAATTGGCCCTGAATTGCAATTTTGTTCTGTGCAATTTCAGGCCAATTCGTTTAGTCACTAAGCTGCCAATTGGCTAATTACAGGTGAATTGACAGCAAGCTACGGTGCAATTCTCGCAGTTTAGGCTGCACTGAAAATGCCCCATAGAAGACACGGACTCACCCCCATCCCCCTTCACATTATCCCTTACCCCTGATAATGTCCATGGACTTGCCCATTCCCCCCCATATATATGTCCCACTACCCCCCCCCTCCTCCCCATATGCTTCGGCAATGCTAAAATGTATTTGGTCCTGCCAATAAAGCTTATTTTGATTTGATTTGATTTGACTATTGTGTCACTGTCTTCTATTCACAGAATGCCGAACTGCACCGAAATTCCAGCGAAATGCCCTGATTTTCGGTGTTTCAGTTCAACAGGCGAATCCCATAAGATTCAATGTAAAAACATAATATCAATTTTTAAAGATCGCTTATTATTAAAATTTTCAGCAAAATTCCTTTTTATTTTTTACTTTTTTAGAACACCTTTTTGTATTAGTATGTTTTAGAGGACACTTTTGGTTATTTTTTAACAGACTAAATTTAATTTTGTAATAGAAACATTGGAAAATGTCGGCAGACAAGAACCTTTCGGCCAGTGGCGTAGCGTGGGTTGTCAGCGCCCGGGGCCAGCCAAGAATTGTGCGCCCCCCCCCAACCTGTGGACACGTTATCGATATTGCCCCAGCTCTCACATGGATATTGCCCCAGCTCACACATGGATATTGCCCCAGCTCACACATGGATATTGCCCCAGCTCACACATGGATATTGCCCCAGCTCACACATGGATTTTCCCCAGCTCACACATGGATAATGCCCCAGCTCACACATGGATTTGCCCCAGCTCACACATGGATTTGCCCCAGCTCATGGATTTGCCCCAGCTCACACATGGATTTGCCCCGGCACATGGATATGCCCCAGCTCATGGATTTGCCCCAGCACATGGATATGCCCCAGCTCATGGATTTGCCCCAGCTCATGGATTTGCCCCAGCACATGGATATGCCCCAGCTCATGGATTAGCCCCAGCTCATGGATTTGCCCCAGCACATGGATTTGCCCCAGCTCATGGATTTGCCCCAGCTCATGGATTTGCCCCCAGCACATGGATTTGCCCCCCAGCACATGGATTTGCCCCAGCTCATGGATATGCCCCAGCTCTCACCTGGATATTGCCCCAGCTCCCGGGCAGCGGGAGTGCCTGCCCGCCCCGGTCCTGAACAGCGTGCGAGTCCGTCCTGTTGATTGAAGGGGAGGCGGCTGCGTGCGTGCGTGCGCAGGTCACGCGGTCCGGCCAGTCAGGTGGTACAGAGACTCAGTACCACCTGATTAGACGGACCACGTGACCTGCACCTGCACGCAGCCGCCTCCCCTTCAATCAACAGGATGGACTCACTGTTTAGGACCGGGCAGGCACTCCCGCTGCCTGGCATCTGGGTCCCCTCAACCCGCGGGCCCTTGGGCGGCGCCCGAGGGCCCGGCGGGTCAGTCGGGCCACAAGTTTTAGGGGCGCATAATTTCAAAAGAAATTATGCGCCCCTAACAAAACTGCGCCCGGGGCCACGACCCCCCCTGCCCCCCCCCCACGCTACGCCACTGCTTTCGGCCCATCTAGTCTGTCCAATTACATGGATTCTTTACCTGGATTTATCTTTTGTTTAGGTTAGCCTTATGCCTATCCCATGCTTGCTTAAATTCAATCACTGTTTTGGCCTCTACCACTTCTACTGGAAGGCTGTTCCACGTATCCACCACCCTCTCAGCAAAATAATGCTTCCTGATGTTACTTTTAAACCTTTGCCCCTCTAATCTAAGACTATGTCCTCTTGTTTTGCTACTTTGTTTCCTTTTAAATATACTCCCTTCCTCTACCTTGTGGATTCCCTTTACGTATTTAAATGTTTCTATCATATCTCCTCTGTCACGTCTTTTCTCCAAGCTATACATGTTAAGAACAGATTTTTTTTATTTTTTAAAGGACTTATTAAATAATATTTGGACACATTTTATTGATTTATACACCTGTTAGGAGAATAGGAGTCTTCCTTTTTTTTTTTTTGTGCAGTTTACTGAGACTAATTCACAGGTTATCGGTGTACGTCGGCGGTTTTCGCCAGTGTCCGATAACTGCCTCGAGGACTCCAATTTTGGAAAAATATGGTGACCGTTCTCTAAATAGTACCAGCTAGGTGGAGTAGAGGTAACATCACTGCTCTGCATGGAGAGAGTCTGTGGAGTCATGGGTTCGATCCCAGCGAGCGACCTCTCCAGTAAGTGTCCTTGGGCAAGACACCTAACGGAACATACTCGCCACCCAGGACATACTTGAAAACGAGAGAAATCTCAATGTATCCTTCCTGGTAAAATCCTTTCTCAAAAAAAAATAAATAGTGAATTTACCGTACTTTCTGCAAAATGGAATCGCCAAAAATGTGTTGAAATGGGCCAAAACGCAAAGCACCGAAATTGTACGCAATTTCTGTGCTAAGTGAATAGACCCTTTAGTTTTTCACTATGGAGATTAAGGTCATCACTTCTCTCTTATGTCTATAGGCTTTCGTATAGGAGAAAACAAAAAAAAAATATTCTGGGGGGAACCTGCCATGCTGAATAGTGAAGTCAGCAGGACAGGAACAGTCTGTTCATGGCAATTATATCCTGTTACCCAGAACTAATCCATTTTACCCCACTGTGCATTCTCTAATTGACCTCATCCATCATGACCCCCGTAACATTATCTCATTTGACAGGAGGGGTGTATTCCTGCACTGGCTGAATAGGCCGAGGCCTTGGGTAGCAAATTGGAGGGGGGTGACAGGTTTGGCACCGGCTGAGCTTCGGTTAGCAATATAAGAACCGAAAGTGCAGTAAAATAAGTACACGGAATTACAGGTGGAAGTGGATTTGCAGAATATAATATATATATATTGAAATATAAAGTGCAATTCACAGAAAGGTAGCAAACAGTCTTCGGGAGTAAATAAAAATATTGGGATACTTAGTCACTGAAGGAGTAGTAAACATAAAGGATCTTGGAGGGCACAAATGTCTGTAAAGTAACTTTGTGATATACGGATAATCTTGATGTCCTGGAGGGTCTTGCGAGGGTATGGAGAACTTGGAGGCATGAGAGTCTTGATACCAGGAGAAGCAGAAGAGTAAGCTGAGGGATCTGGTAGTTAAACAGACTGGTAGCAGATCTCAGGAGTAAGTCCAGGTGTCATGTTTCCACACGTTCTAGCCCTGCCTCCTGGTGGTGAGAGCAATCCAGGCCAGCTCTTACCTTATCTGTGCTAGCAATTCCTCCCTCTCGGCTCCTGGATTGGCCTGAGATCACATGCTCTGCCCTGTCCTCTATAAAACTCCAGTCACTCCATTTGCTCAGGGCTCTTGCGTGGGGCATTGCTACCTGAGGTTTTTCCTGCAGTATTTGTTTCTAAGTTTTTATTGATTTCTGTTATTTGATTATCACTCAGTTTATTTCTTGTTTCCTTTGGCTGTCAGCTCATCGTAGTGTCCTGTCTGGTATCTTATTTTGGTGTGTCCTGTATTGTTTTGTTTCTGTGATATTGAACTCCTGTGTATGACTTTTGCCTGGTTATCTGACTATTCTATTGTATTTATTCCTCTGCTCTGTGATCTTCTGTGTACTGATTCCAGGCTTGTCTGATATCCCTCTCTGGCTTCTGATCTCAGGCTTCTGTATGATTACCCGTTACTGACTTTGGCTACTGCTTAGACTACATCTCTGGATTTGTCCCTTGTGTCCTGTCTCTTGTTCTGTGTTTCACCCAACACGGAGTTTCCCTTCCCTTAGATTAGACGGCCGTCCTAAGGACCGTATTCAGATCAGGGTTCCCTTTAGTGTGCTGCTGGGTGCCAGTCTATTGTTATTCTCTCCCTTAACCCTTGCCCTTCCTGTTGTCTGCCAAGGCTGTTCAGTTCCTCAGCAGCTGCTGATTTGCTACATTGCAGCAGTTCAATTTGCTGCAGCAGTCGCACTGAACTCTTTGGCTGTGAATAAGAAGTTGCTAACAGCACTTGCAGCAGCAGAGGAGCTGAACAGGCCTCTGGTTTTGGGTAATATGCAGCAAGCGGCTATCCTACCTAAAGGGCTAACTATCCCACATAAAGGGCTCACCTTGGCTCACGCAGGGTGCCCCTGTGACACCAGGTAGATCTCTCAGAGAAGACCAGGGCTTCAATCAAAGAGCCCGTTTGGGAAAAAAAGCCTGTGTTTAGCAGCAAGGCAGAACATAGCAAGAAGAGTGCTGCCACATATATATCATGGTGGGGCAACACTGGTCTTAGCCTTCTTGTGGCACCGGTGGCTAGAACCATGAAAGGGGGCAACATTATATTCCATAAAGTTCTTCCTTTTAGAGGTCCAACACACTATGGGCTCTCGTCCATAGTTGATGCTAACTTAATCACAGCTTTTGTAAATTTACCAGAGCCATTATAGTCTATGGAGTTGTAAAGTTTACAACAGCTCTGGTTAAGTTAGCACCAACTTTGGAATATTGCCCTGTATGGGCACTATTCCCTGGTGAACACAAACATTAGCATTCGGATATGTAAGCATTATTGCTAGGATTGTTATTATTATTATTTATTATGCGCCAACACATTCCGCAGGCTGTACAAGGTGCAAAGGGTAAAGACAGGACAATTCTACAATACATAGAGGAGAAGGTCAGTATTGCTGCCAGCAGATATAGGAGGATGTGAGGGCCCTATTCCCGTGGGAACTTACAGTCTAGATAGGATAAGTGACTTTAACACATTACCCCATAATACCTTCATGATGCTAAACCCTTATGAAATCACTAAGTCCATCTGTTTTTGCGCTAGCTTCTGCGAGCTTACTGTACTTCGTGCATCCTCTACTTAACACGGGGAGCGCAATTATTAATTAGCATTTTGATAAGTAAGGTATTACAAAGTGCTAGCGCTAATTACCCAAGGAAAGACTTTAGCTACTCCTAAAAACTGGTGCTAAATGATTTCATATTTGCAAAATCATTTAGCATCCCCTAAACCCCGCCCCCCTATAAATCCAACACTCTCTCTCATCCCACGGCGAGAACAGTGGCCCGATCTGCCATACGTCTTGTCGCCGGGAGCAGAATGAGATTGGGAACAAATCTCTCAGTCTCCCTCTGCAATCACTCCGTGGCGCGGCGCAATCTCGCAAGACCTCTATGGAGTCCCATGGATTCCAGGAGGTGATACTCATGGTGGCAAGGAAGCGCTACCGTGAGTATCCCAGTGGTTAGCGCTGCATCCTGGAGCGAGGTGCTGAGCCGGCGCCTGCCCCAGAATATTGCAGCAAAATGGGGATGCTACGGGGAAACCTGCAGGTGTCTTTTTTCCCCATTACTGTCCCCATTATAGCGCGCACCAAGGAACAGCGCCCTATGTGGGGTGTGCGGGTGTATAAATAAGTTGAAAAACTGTACATATTTATTCAATATCAGGAGGCAGTAGAATTTGGAGTTACTAATTATACTAGCCAAACTCTGAACAACTATTTGTTAAATTAGGCTGCCCACTGTTGTAGCTTATGTATCTGATATGCAAAAATCATACTATGAGAATGTGTGAGAATTGTTGGAATGATTACATATGAAGTCATATTATGATTTTTATTTTTTATTGTGCTGCAGTCGAATGAGATATGAATATATTGATATCTATCTAATCATTTCTAGATACGAGAGCAAAATCGTCAAGATGTAAAGTCTGCCGGACCTCAGTCTCAGTTATTAGCTAGCGTCATAACGGATAAAAGCAGGAGTCCGGTGAGATTATAAAACATTTCATTTGTGAGATCCAAGAATCACACACAATACATTGTGACGAAGAATTCAACCCGATATAATACACACATACAGTAAACATGGTTAAACCAGTCATGTGTAGCTCATAACGTAACCCATATACCTAGAAGTGGAAAGCAGGTAGGACCAGCTAGTAACCTTTATGACTGGCACTACTCACACAACTTCCCTTGTGCAAAGCACTTTTGTAATCTATTTGTAATGGAAGGAAATGCCTGTATAAAAGGAAATGTAACCAGAGGTAGGGCACTAGAAATAAATCTGGGAATGTGGAATATGTCTAAAATTGTGACTGACTTGCCAAAACTATCTCTAGTGTACTTTAACGTCATTTGCTGTTGAGGTCAGTTTGAAGCAACAGAGCCAAGATACATGTATGTTGCTGAGCGATAAATAGGAAGTGCTCAGAGTAGACTTGTCTGAGCTCAGTGTTTACTGTGTGATCACATACATGTTTTATGAAATTAGCCTCTTGCTCTCTAAGAGCACGAGAAGCTCACTCATATAAATAATTAATCTACTTTGTCCGATAAAAAAACTGCTGAACTACCACTTAAACCCCTTCACTACCAAGATCGAGTATACTCAATGTGAACTGATGCTGAAGCATTGCAAAAAAAATTCATTTTCAAATGGGCTTCAGATCATGCCTCTGAAATTTCAACACATCGGATATGACAGCCATTGTGTTGAAACCATTTGAAAAGCTTTGACATACATTTTTCTGGTACAGTACCCTGAGCTCGTTAAAATAGACATGCAGTAATGCTTTCTGAACATTAGAGGGAGGCCTCTATCCATCAAAAAGGACTTGCTTACCGTGAACATATACAGAGGGGTGCCTCTGTATTTGTTTACAATGTATACAGGAGTGGCTCTGACCTGTTGCATAAACCTGATCTTTGCGGAAGAAAAAAGCCATTGATTAGAGGGCTCTGTGTTAAAACAGACTCAGGATTCAAAAAAATGAGAAATTGCAAACGTCAGTTGCATGACTTACCCAGAGTTCTGTACTACGTATCAGGAATGTAGCACATGGGCTCTGTGATGCAGTTCTGTGAATTGCTGAGATGTGTAAATGACTCTGCAATAATAAACTTTATTATTTACAATGTGGGTAATAGAAAGCTGTTTTCCATAAAACCATTAGGTCCTACGAGTGGTTTTATGGAAAACTATTTGGTATTTAAGAAGTTGTTATTATTATTATGATCATCATTTATATAGCGCCAACATTTTCCGCAGTGCTTTACAATAACCAAAGGGAACGAGATACAGATAAATGGACCTAGGATGGAAACAAGAGGTGTAGAGGACCCTACTCATAGGAGCTTACAGTCTAGAAAGCGGGATTGGGGTTGAGAAAGACAAGGGGAATTTTATTGGACGGCAGGATCATTAGTGACAGTGGCTTGGGAATGGTGGGGCCGTAGAAGCAGCTTCAATCCTTTGTTAGTAGTTGAGCTGAGGATGAGTTGATGAGGATGAGTTGCATCAGTGATGTGGTACGCTAATCTGAAGAGATGGGTTTTGAGGGATTTCTTGAAGGCCTAAAGATCAGGGGGGGACTAGAGTTAAGCAATGACAGTTTTACAATGCCAGGGTAAAACAATGAATAGCAGGCAACATGTATTTGTACTGGAAGCCACTATTATATATATATAATCACCAATATCAAGCCCTCCTAAGACATGGGTGGACATATGGAATATGGTACACTGGTGATATACAGCACCAGAAACCTCCCTCTCCTTTCCTTGCCTGTTGCAGTCCTAACCTTCCTATAAAATCCCCAAGACAGAAAACATTCACTGGTTTTGTATTGGAAAATGTTTTATTCAAGCTTCAAAGCAAATACATTATGTCATAATAGCGTACATGTAGCAATATGCAATAATACTTACATACATAGTTTATTAGATACAAAGATACTTTCATTTCAAAAATATGGTTGTAGATTAATTAGTTTATTCAGATTTTGACACACTATCTACAAACCCATTTAAAGGAATTGAACAACAGAAAGCTAAATAATGTAACTGTAAAATCATTATATTCACAGTCTGCAGATAGTAATCTAGCTGCTAAACCAGAAATCGAATCTAAGGAGCAAGCAGTGGAAGATGCATCTCCAGAACCAGAGCCACCCAACCCGTTCAGTCAACTAACTGACCAAGAGCTGGAAGAATATAAAAAGGAAGTGGAGAGAAAGAAGCTAGCACCTGATGGTTGGTATACCGATGATATGGGAAAAGAAGTCCCATATTGCCTAATCTTACTGTCATTGATGGATCGAGTTAAAAACCAGCCGAAAAATATTAAAAGACCGCACTAAGTCATGATAGCACAACTAAAAATGTCAAGAGATATCACAGAAGGGTTTCTTTGGGTCAGCCATATCTCAAGGTTAAGGATTAAAAAGTTAGTGCTACGAGGGGGTGCCAAGTATGGAGCCTTACCCAGAAAAAATTGAGCTAGAAAGTTGTAACTGACACACTATTCTACATATTCCCCCAGGAAGTCAATGCACTTGCGACATCTGTCCTGCAGCTTCTTAAGTCCCTGCAAATAAAATTCTTCAGACTGCTGGTGTAACCACTCATTTGCTGCATTAGTTGCCTCCAGAACACTCCCAAATCGTTGTCCCTTTAGGTCAGTGTTTCCCAAACCTGTCCTCGGGACCCTCAACCAGGCCAGATTTTGCAGATCACCTTGGGGAAATGCAGACTGAATCCTGCAATCACTGAGCAGCAAATCATATCACCTGTGCTATGCTTCAGATATCTGGCCAACCTGCTTAGGCAGAGGGTCCTGAACACAGGTTTGGGAAACACTGCTTCAGGTGTTTCTTGAGATTGGGGAGCAGATGATAGTTAGAAGGAGCCAGGACGGGCAAATACGATGGATGGGGCAACACTTGAAAGGCTAAGTAGGTCAGTTTTGCCATTGTTTCACCTGCAGGGTGTGACGAGGCGTCTCGTTGTAGATAATGGCACCAACTCTCTCGCGTGATATTCCCAGATATGTAGCAATACTTTTGGCTGATATTCGGCGGTCCTCCATGATCATGTCATGGATGGCTTTCACATTTGCAGGCACAGAAACCGGTCTTCCACTGGGTTTCTCACTTTCAACACTGAAATGGCCAGTTTTAAAATTGACAACCCAAAGTTTAACTGCTGCATATGAAGGGCCACTGTCACCCAAAGTTTGTGATATTTCATCATGGATCTGCTTTGTTCCTTTCTGATGGAGAAACAGGAACTAGATTATGGTCTTATGCTCTTACACATTGAACTTTTCTGGAGATGCTGCCATGTTCACTTTGGACTGAAAAAAAAGGATAAGTTAAAATCATAGGTAGTTGCTTTTTGCACCATTGAATATAGAAAAATAGGCCAGTACACCCTGCAATTTACAGCTTCCTAGCTCAATTTGTTCTGGGTAGGGATGAGCTGTTCGGTTCGATCAGTTTGGAGTTCGACTCGAACATTGGCAGTTCGAAAGTTCACGAACTTCAAACTTTTTGGCATGTTCGGTTCGAGTTCGAATTTTTTTTTTAAAAAAAAGTATAAAAAATGCCTAAAAAAATACTAAAAAATCTAGAAATAAAGAGACTCTTTACTGCAGAATATTATAAGCAACGGTTTATTAGATATTGAATTAAAAAACGACCTAATGTCTAGGTGCAAAGATTCTCACCTCTAAATGACCTGTGCTCTCAAATGGCGTAAACAACAGGTGTCTAATTAGTGTTTGGAAATAACATGTGCTTCTAATTAGTCTCTTCTCATGAATTTGATACATTGCCTGCCGACTGGGTGTGGCCTGCACATGTATGAACAAACACTGTGCTTGTTCTGAATTCTAAGAAGTGTTCATTTCTACTATATGATCCTCTGATATGCTGTTTAACCCCTTAAGTACCAGGGCTCTGTAAAGCCAATCATTAATGATGTAGATGTTACGTCATTTGTCATCAAGGGCTTAATAAAATCTTTATCACACTCCTTAGATTTAAACATAATTTTCCAGTATTTGTATGTCATGTACCTCTCCCGAAGGGCCTATGTGAGCATACAATTATTATTGTGTTAGAAATGTCTATCATAAAGCGTACAAGCTGAGTCCCTAGAGTCTCTGACTATCCATTGTCATATATACCTTGCTTTATACATATAATACATTCCCTCATCTAACAGGATAGTAGCCAGTCCCTGTGCATTTTAACCCCTTAAGGGTGGCTAGGTGTCGTGTGTGGGTCTCTGATGGTGATGTTTCTATACATTCTACAAATCTGCCACTTCACGGGCAGGTTATGGGGATCCTCTAGGCACGATATTTGAAGGAATTTTCCGTTTTTATTTTTAACCCTTATTTTATGGAAACTCACTGTTCCTTTAAAAACGTCTTTTTTAAAATGTTTTGTCCTTGTTTCCTGTCCCCCAGGGCACTACCCGGACCCCCATACACTTTTTATGGCAAATATCTTGCATATATGCCCTCTTGGAGGGCACTCTAAAAATCGAACTTTCGAGTCCCATTGACTTGCATTGAGTTCGGTTCAAGTTCGAGTTCGAACTCGAACTTTTGAAATTGTTCGAGTTCGAATGCGAACCGAACACGGGGGTGTTCGGCTCATCCCTAGTTCTGGGTAATGCTCAAT
This sequence comes from Leptobrachium leishanense, assembly GCA_009667805.1. Lineage (NCBI taxonomy): Eukaryota > Metazoa > Chordata > Amphibia > Anura > Megophryidae > Leptobrachium > Leptobrachium leishanense. Next base: position 140,898,326 of record CM019065.1, read on the forward strand.
ACTTATCAGCACCACCTCGTATAAGATACCTGCCCTCCAGAAGCTGTGAATAGAAATTCCTGTAGTCCTCAGTCAAGCACTGATCTGTTCATTTACAAGATATTAAAAAATCTAAAGGACACTTTGCAATGGGGCATGGGTAAAAAGCAGCTAAGACAAGAATGAAAAGAAGAATATAATTGCCCACTTTAGCCAGTTATGGCATTTTACCAGCATTGGATAATGTTGGCTCTGTCACCTTTACCTCCTGTCATTATCCCTGGATTAATTTTATTCTAAGAGAAAGCATACTCTGATTAGCCACAGGATCTCTCGTCTTACCTGGTTTATATTAAAGTCCTCTTAACATTTATTTTGCTCAACTGAAGAAATTGTTTTGTGGATTACCAGATCGAAGAAGTCTTTTAGGATACGATAGAAATTTGCCATCTGTGACCCTACTTGTCTTTGAAAAGACTTTTGCTTACAGATTTAGGTGACAAAGACCCATCGAACGAGGATTCACAAACGTCTTTGGTGACCCCACCAACATCTCCAGCTAGAAGTCCAACAAAACAATCGGGAACATTTGTGTCTCCCTCAAAGTCTTCAGACGGTAAGAAGAAATTTCTCTTTGTTCTATCAGACAAGCAAAGTTATGTGGATATTAGAAGGAAAACTGCTAATCTTTAGTTATTTCACTTAAAATACTTTGCATTTTCTATATGGGTTGAGTGGTCCCAATTTTGTTGCTGGGCCCTGGTTGCTCCTAGATGCTTCCACTTCACTATAATAGCATTTACATTGACAGGTGTAGATCTAATGGAGCAAAAGTACCTTGTGACAAAGTTGGCATTCTATAATAGAGCTACATTTAAAGTCCGCTCTTTGGTACCACCCATTCTAATGTCCGTGTTTGTCAAAAGTGATTTCATCACATTTTCTGGATTTTATGCATCAATTTGGTGTGGCTGAAAAACCTGAATTTCATAACACATAGTGGTGTATTTTTAGCCATATAGTATCATTAATTTGGGGCTTACCTAGCAATGACATTTTTGGTATTATCTCTATTCTAAATTGAAGAATTCAAACTTCTAGATAACAGTAATATTGAGTATGGATAGCCCATGTTTTGTTTTTGTTTTTAACTTAACTGGCTCTTGATACAAAGGGCTGTTCTTATAGACAATGGACATTTATTTTATTTTCTAATTTAGCAAAAGAAAAAAAAAATGAAATAGTACATTGACATACAGTTGTGTTCAAAATTATTCAACCCCCACTGAAATTGAGTGTTTTGGCCAGTTTGACATTGATTTTGATCATTCAGTCATCTTGCTTACAATTAAATCAAAGAGGCACGTGTAGGTCAGACAAATATAACATAACATTTATAATGAAATAACCACAAATGTCTTTTCTGTGCTCACATATTATCAGTTTTATTCAACCCCCAAGTGACATTCAATCTTAGTACTTAGTACAACATCCTTTTACAGTTATAACAGCTTTTAAACGTGAAGCATAGCTTGACACAAGTGTCTTGCAGCGATCTACGGGTATCTTCGCCCATTCGTCATGGGCAAAAGCCTCCAGTTCAGTCACATTCTAGGCTTGCGCACTGCAACTGCTTTCTTTAAGTCCCACCAGAGGTTCTCAATCGGATTTAAGTCAGGTGACTGCGATGGCCACTCCAAAATGTTCCAGCCTTTAATCTGCAACCATACTCTAGTGGACTTGGAGGAATGCTTGGGATCATTGTCCTGTTGAAAGGTCCAACGTGTCCCAAGCCTCAGGTTTGTGACGGACTGCATCACATTGTCATCCAATATCTCCTGGTACTGAAGAGAATTCATGGTACCTTGCACACGCTGAAGCTTCCCTGTACCTGCAGAAAGCAACAGCCAAAGCATGATTGACCCCCCGCCATGCTTCACTGTAGGCAAGGTGTTCTTTTCTTCATAGGCCTTGTTCTTCCTCCTCCAAACATAGCGTTGATCCATGGGCCCAACAGTTCTAATTTTGTTTCATCAGTCCACAGAACACTATCCCAAAACTTCTGTGGTTTGTCCACATGATTTTGACATACTGCAGTCGACTCTTCTTATTCTTTGAGACAGCAAGGGGTGCGCCTGGGAGTTCTGGCATGGAGGCCTTCATTACGCAGTGTGCGCCGTATTGTCTGAGCTGAAACTTCAGTACCCACATCTGACAAATCTTTCTCAGTTCCTCAGCAGTCACACGGGGACTTTTCTCACTCTACGCTTCAGGTAGTGCACAGCAGTCGAAGTCAGCATCTTCTTTTCTGCCACGACCAGGTAGCGTTTCAACAGTGCCCTTTGCCTTGAATTGCGAATGATGCTTCCTATGGTCTCTCTTGGTATGTTTAACATCTTTGCACTCTTCTTATAGCCATTGCCCTTCCTGTGAAGAGTAATCACCTCTTCTCTTGTCTTCCTGGACCATTCTCTTGACTTCACCATGTTTGTAAACACACCAGTAAATGTCTAGAAGGAGCTGAGTATCACAGTCATTTTAAAGCTGCCTAATTGGTGCTTATTATGCTTTATTGCTGCTCCGTGACATCCACAGGTGTTTCCAATACCTGATTGAAAACACTTGAATGAACCTCTGTTCTTCAGAGTGGTAGTCTTTAAGGGGTTGAATAATTTGTCAATGAAGAATTCACAAAAGAAACATTTACTACTGTATTACAAAACCAATTGATGTCATTTTAGTTGCATATGGTTCTTTAAAAAGTCCTTGTAGGATTTCATTCTGAATACAATTACAAATGTACACTAAATTCCCTAAAACCCTTTACAGCATTGGGGGTTGAATAATTTTGAACACAACTGTAAGTATTAAGGTACTCACGGACCTATAAAAGAAAGGACTTTAGGCAAGAAAAATACAGCCTGCCTCCAATTTGCTGCCCTAGGCCCAGGTCTAGCTCAGGGGCGGATCCAGAGACTAGTCTCGGGAGGGGCACTGACAGAAAATAAGGTGTTTTAGCAGAGAGCCCGACTCACGAGAATTTACAGAGGGCCCGGCTCACAGGAGCTTACAATCTAGAGGAGCAGAGGGCACCCAGGAGCTTACAATCTAGAGGAGCAGAGGGCACCCAGGAGCTTACAATCTAGAGGAGCAGAGGGTCCAGCTCACAGGAGCTTACAATCTAGATGAGCAGAGGGTCCGGCTCACAGGAGTTTACAATCTAGAGGAGCAGAGGGCACCCAGGAGCTTACAATCTAGAGGAGCAGAGGGCACCCAGGAGTTTACAATCTAGAGAAGCAGAGGGCACACAGGAGCTTACAATCTAGAGGAGCAGACAGCACCCAGGAGTTTACAATCTAGAGGAGCAGAGAGCACCCAGGAGTTTACAATCTAGAGGAGCAGAGGACACCCAGGAGTTTACAATCTAGAGGAGCAGAGAGCACACAGGAGCTTACAATCTAGAGGAGCAGAGAGCACCCAGGAGCTTACAATCTAGAGGAGCAGAGAGCACCCAGGAGCTTACAATCTAGAGGAGCAGAGGGTCCAGCTCACAAGAGCTTACAATCTAGATGAGCAGAGGGTCCGGCTCACAGGAGTTTACAATCTAGAGGAGCAGAGGGAACCCAGGAGCTTACAATCTAGAGGAGCAGAGGGCACCCAGGAGTTTACAATCTAGAGGAGCAGAGGGCACACAGGAGCTTGCAATCTAGAGGAGCAGAGAGCACCCAGGAGTTTACAATCTAGAGGAGCAGAGAGCACCCAGGAGTTTACAATCTAGAGGAGCAGAGGACACCCAGGAGCTTACAATCTAGAGGAGCAGAGAGCACCCAGGAGCTTACAATCTAGAGGAGCAGAGGACACCCAGGAGCTTACAATCTAGAGGAGCAGAGGACACCCAGGAGATTGGAGGTCAGAGTCGGTGTAGTTTAATGAAGTGTAAGTGCTCATGTCGACATGATGTGACATGTCTTGTGAGCTTTGCAAACTTTTTTTACCTCTCTATGCTGCTCAGGCTCAGCTCACAATATGGAGTATGGAGCAGATCTATTTGCTTCCAGAGTTCCAGAATCTTATCCAGGATCCAGCAGCTTCATTTATAAAATGGAACCTCGCCTTGAGTGTCTCAGACAGTGTGGCGCGCGCTTCCTGGCTCCTGCTGCTAGCTTTCCTGGCCGGCTTGAGGCTTCCCGCCCATGTGACACTGACTCACCATGTGACGGTGACCGGCCCATGGATTGACACGTGAGGGGAGGGGGCATGGCTGGCTCGCTCACTTCCTGGCACCTGCTCGCTGGCGCAGGCGCTGCTCGCTGACCACTCGCATTGAGTGAGTGCGGCTGCGGCGCCAAGGCAATCCTGGCCCAGCGTGAGAGGCTGAGCGCAGCGGAGTTTTCATAGGACAGGAGTTACATTTTTTTTTATCATCAGGCAGGCCGTGGCAGTGCGCGCCGCGGGTCGCGGCGCGCGCTGCTTCAGCAATGCAGTCTGCTGCCTGACCTCAGAGCTGAAGGCAAGGCAGAGGCAGAGAGGCAGTAATTTTTTCAGAATCTCGGGGGGGGCAATTGCCCCCCCCTGGATCCGCCCCTGGACTGGGCTATGTAACAATACATCCCTGGGTATGGTATAAAATCACCTGACAGCAAGCAACCTTCACAAGTCCAATGTTTATCCACAACTGGATAGCAGTCAGTTGGAAAAGACTAAGTAAAGCTTAGTGTTCTAAAGCTAGTTTTACAGCATAAACACTGTCAGTTTTATACATTAAATGATAAAATCTCAGAAATGAAAATTGAGTTGTCACTGATCAAATTAAAAAAAAATCAAAACGGAGACAAAAAAATCTTCAAATGGAGAATTATCACACTTTTGTTGTGCCTCAACCAGGGGTGGACTGACAAGACTTGGGTCCCCTGGGACTTGGGCCCCTCATTATGGGGCTCTGGCACACAAGGGGGCCCTCTGCCAGATTTCCACATACAGAAGCTGGTTGCTAGCATAGGGCAGGCTTGACCAAGTTTTAGGGGGACCCTCATGAGGCCCCTCTTAGGCCAGGGCCCTCGGGCAGTGCCCTAATGGTCGGTCCGCCCCTGGGCTCAGCTTGTATAGAATCTTACTGCCTATTTATTTTTTCTACAATTTGTATATGAGCCACAAATAGAGGGAACCAGTGAGTAACGGGCAATTCCTAGATGCTCGTTATTCAGGTTGGAAACCAAAAGGAAAATGACCAAACTCAGTGAACAGGTTGCTCAACGCCACCTCCTCCTTTTGCAGTAATTTGAAGAATAAATAGTTCTCCAGTGTCTTCCCACTGGTCCAATGCATTTCTGCACAATCTTACACATACATGTTGAGTGATGCTCCATGCAGTTCTGTGAACCACATTAGAATTGTGAGTCCAGCCACTAGCAAAACGACCAATTCATAAATGAGCCAGTGTTGGGTAGCTGCAACGGTAGGAGAGGAGTTCCTCTCACAGATTTTATAAGGTAGGGATAGATGGAGGAATTGGAATCTGAAAGAAGTATTGTAGCAGTGTATTGTGTGCGGTTATCACACATTGTAGGATTGCATTGGATTCAGTTTACTCCTTTATCGGTGTTCTATTACAATTTCTCAGGTCCAGTAACTACATTATGCAGCATAGCGATTCCTACTTTTGCTAGAAGAAAAATAAAATGTACACGTTTCATATTAAATTATTTAGCATTTTTGGATTTTAAGTCCATTGGCACGGACATGTGTTTGGTTATTCTATGAAATCATGGGGGAGGGGTTAAGAAAGCAACGTTGCTTGCCGATGTTGCCACTACCAGTGCTTTCTGCAAACCCCCGGTGGTATAACACTTAGAAATTGTCTCAATTTAGATTAAGAGGATTTATTTATTTATTTATAAAGTATTTTACCAGGATGGCAAGACGGGTGTGCCTATGGGCGTGAAAAAAAATCCAAGCCTGGACTCATCCTCTGTCCTGTTATTCTCTTCTCTCTGTAATGCATCCAGTTCTTTCTGTATTCATTGTGCTGTCCTGTTGTCATTTAGTCTTTGTGTGTGTGTGTCCCCACAATGTCTCCCCTTCTTTTTCCATGTGCTCTCTCATGGCAGGAGTCACTTCAGACTCTGAATACCTGTCTTTGTAGTAAGTATAGCTGACGTGTCTTGCTTCTGTTTCCATGCCCTTCTGCTTCTACTCTAAGAACACTTCCACCTTCCCTCTTTCACATCTGCTTTCCAGACATCTGGTTACCATGACAAAACAATTCCTTATGTGCTCTTCATCGTTTCTCAAATCAGCCCTCACACCACGTGTCCTGGGTTCGAGGGTTAGTAAATTTTGTTTATATGGGAATATGAAGAGATTGGTTTAAGAATAACTACACTACAGATGGCATGACTCAACTGATAGCAAAAGAATTGGCAACAAGACTGGAACATTTGTACAATTTTTGTTTTTAAGCTTGGAGATTGGACTAGGTCAACATTCACAAGTAATAGCCAACTATGAGCTGCCATGTGGATAAAAGAAGTATAAAGGCTCTCATATTTGTAGAGTGTTAAATTGGAATTCTATCTCTGTCCACAACCCATTATACGTGGTGGCCTAATGTTTTATTGAATGGTAACCAAATTCTGGAACGTGGAACATTCAAATCGATTACATACTGGATTATCACCCTTTTATATTCAATACATTTCTAACAGTTGACATTTCGAATCAGGTAGTGATTCTTGGACAGGAATAGATAACATGTAAAACTTAATCAATGGTTACCAGTTAAAAAATGTGCTGCAAAACGTGGCCATAATAACGGAGTCAGAGAGAGCCTCCACATCAGCCGTTTTTGGCCTTTCATTTCTCTCACTTCAGATATACTGGCCTCCATTTTGCTACACTTTTTTTCAAGTCACAACAATTCACTGCTTTGTTGACACGCATTTGTTTTATCATTGTTCGTTTTTCTGGGCGTATAACAATATTACAAACGCATGCTGCCAAGCTAATTTTTTTATATATGGATTTTGTGCGCTTGAAGCACAGTATGACTAACGAGCACCTTGTTAACTAACATCAGATACAGCATTACCCTAATAACCGCTCTTAACGTGGAACATAGAATATGTACCTTCATCTGCTTGTATTCTACTTTAATAGTGATACTAATCATAACCTTTTTGAATTGTCGTTTATATTTCTATACTTGTGTTGAACTAATTCACAGAAAACAATTAGTGTCGATCAGAGTTTCACCAGTTGGAATTGGGAAGTAACGTTTCAATACTATGCAGGTCTTTAATTTGGGTAAGACATAAAGGACGTAAGTGGTCTTGATCTCTGGGACGCTATTTCTACTCGGCCTATAAAATGTGTCATAGTGACTCTGCTTGTTTTCTGTGTCGTTCTACAGCGTACCATTATATAACCTTAATGTAATGACTGTAATTGAAGAATATTTACTTAGGCCGGGGTCAGACAAGCACCTTTTGGAGAGCGGAAGGAACTTCCGTGAGAGTGGACGTTCCTTCCACTCGATGCCTGTCTGGCCACCTCGCTGAGCGCAGTTAGTGCACTCAGCGCTGAAAGGCTCGATCCCCCTATGGAGGATCGCGCTTTGCAGCCCCGTCAATGTGCGTCTAGCGTTTTGACGGGGAGGCTTTGTGCACGGATGCTTGTAGCGCATGCAATTCGTTGTGGTGCTGCGACAGACACCGGTAGGCACGTCAATTTAGGCGCACCTAGTGCGCTCGTCTGACACCGGCCTTAGACGTATACCAGGATGGTCCTAGTTGTGTCCCTTCTGGGTCATATTCCATTCATGACCATACCATGTGGAGATGGATGACGAATTGGCACATTTAGAAAAATATTCTTGTGTTAAAATTTCTCATTTTGATTTTTTCATGTGATAGGTCCAATAGGAATTATTAAATATAATTTTTATTTTATATGTCTTGATTTATAATCAAGTCTCTTTCTGTACGGATAAAGTACTGGAATTTTAAACTAGAGCTCAGCTCAGATTCCTCCAAATAAATGGTCATAAAAAATTATTGTTGATAAGTTTGAGCATGTGAGCAACAGATCATTTAAATTTCATGTATTTTTCTTTTGTTCTGTATAGGAACAGAGAGGAAAGAGGATATTCAAACAGCGAAAGACTCAGTGCCTGCAGAAGAAAAAGCCTTGCCGTCAATGGTGCTCAATGGAAAAGACGAGGATCAGTCTCGTCCAGAGGAAACTCCAGCAAAAGTCACAGACCAGGAAGCCCCCAAAGGGAAAAATGAACCAGCACCCAATGTGTCCCCAGAAGGCTCCCCCACCAAGTCACCCTCTAAAAAGAAAAAGAAATTCCGCACACCCTCCTTCCTGAAGAAGGGCAAGAAGAAAGAAAAGGAAAAAGTGGAGTCCTGATCTCCTGGAGTAAGAGATCATGATCTCAGAAAACTGTTCTCCATATTGGGTATACAAAACAAGCCTCTTTGCTTCCAGAACCTCAGGTGTGGCAGCGAAGGGGGTTACATGTACTCCTACATAAAGGACATGAAGATTACATGGGGTGCTTGTTCTTGGTAGGGAAGAGCGAATGTTTCTAAACATTTAATGCCACCAGATAAAATTCAAGTTTGCTGCCGACATTAGTGTGATTTCTCAAATGTTTAAAAATGTTCACTCCACCTGAATTCCTGATTTGTTGATGAAGAACGTTTTATGAGGACTTATTCTACCTGAGCTGTTATAGCAGAGTAAGTTCACTGCCCTCACAGACAATCCCACTACACTATACAATGAGTAAATATGCCTCAACTACAGGAACATTTTGGTATCAGAGAAATGTCAGTGCACAACTCCCTGGTACCAATAGCACTAGACCTGGTTTTCTTTCATTATTCCTTCTAATACGTACAGAAGCATTTATATCGTTTTGGTTTGTGTTAAAATCCCTCCTGCCCCCCCATCCCATGCTATTTTACTATTTAGAAGTACATTATAATTCCTTTAGTCCAGGGCCAGAAGTAGGATAGGACAACCTCAGTTTTGTAAAAATATGGTGAGAAAGCATTTTATTGCAAAATAATGAGAAGGGACAAATAATGTGAAGAGACAAACTGAATGAACAGATAATGTGAACAGACAAATAAAGTGAAGGGACATCGTATCAAAATAGATTTCTTTGAAATACGAACTGAAGGTTGTTAGGATAAAAAGAATGATAATAATGTAGGTATCATGGCTATGCATTTTCTATATTCATATGGATAAAACCTGGGGAAAATGTCAAATGATAATTAGATATTGATGAAGAGATCATCTGGGAAACAGTGGTGGCACACTGAGTTGAAAGTAAAGGGCCAAAATAAGCCACGATGGAATAAAATATCTTGTTTGTTGTCTGTAGAGTTTATCTAATGCTGCAGCTTTGGTCTGTACATTGTAATTCAGTTCTTACTGAACTACAATTCATTTTAGTGGATAGGAGCAGAGATCACCCACTACTTGGACAACCTTGGACATTGTGTTTATTATATTTGTTATACGAATTATCGGACCCTAAGGCCTCAACTGGTGTCCCCTCTGCCATCTGCTTCCTCTTGGACCATACCCAATACGAGTACTCGGAAATTAGAGGAAATATACAGCAGTCTGTGCAGTCAAATTTTTGGTTAATTATGGCCAACGAAGTCTCTGACCTTCCTGTCTTGCTGCCAGTAAGGTCAGTGATGTTAGTACCTTATCCTCTATCTATAGGATGATTCTTCCTATGTATTAGTATATTATGGGTGTATTAACCTTGCAATATTTTTCATGCGGGCCTGAAGGTATTCAAGACACAAGACAACAACTGGCTTTCAGCTTTCATTATTTTAGCAAGTATGTAAAAGTGGTTTTGTTTCGTACTGGTATGATTTATAAAGTTAATACTTGATTCTTGGAACACTTGCATCGGCACTGATTCAAAGGCATACAGAGCAATCGGAAAGTATTCAGACCCCTTCATTTATTTACTGTTGCAAATATATGCAAATATATTTTTTCACATCAATCTTCACTCAATAACCTATAACAACGAAGCAAAAAACTGATTTATTTTTTGCAACATTGTTAATTTATTGAAAAGACAAAAATGAAATATCTCAAATTCCTATGTATTCAGACTCTTAGGCTAGGGTCAGACGAAAGCATTTTTCCCCGCGAACGTGAAAAAGTGCGTCCGAACGCATTGACGTATTTTTTCACGGAATGCGCAAAAACGGTCAGACGACGCGCATTTTCGGGCGTGATTTTGTACGGATCGTCAATAAAACTCTTTTTGCATCTGGACGTTATGTTGGCTGGACATTAGCAGCGTCTGACATCTCCTAATCTCGCACACACGCCGCTATGCCGCAGCTGCGCACTCAGTACGTCAGTACTAGCGGTTCAGCGTTCTCAAAAAAATGCGTTCAAATTCCACTTGCGTTGCACGGCCGGACTTATGTGCGGCCGTACATCGTATATTGGCCGTCATTGCGCATCATCTGCTGCTAGTGCGGCCGTAATTATGTGCGCCAGAACGCACGTTAAAAGTGCGCTGGTCTGACCCCAGCCTTAACTCAGGACTTAGGTGAAGCACCTTTGACATTGATTAGAGTTTCAAGACTTTTTGGGAACGTGACAAGCTTTGCACACCTAGATTTGGGTAGTTTCAGACAGCTCTTGGTTGAGTCATGGTTGTTCCAAAAGTATTCCATTTAAGAATTATGGTGGCCAGCCACTGTGCTCATGGGACCCTTCAATGCAGCCATACTCCTCTCCAGATCTGTGCCACGACATCATCCGGTCTCTGAGCTCACAGGCAGTTTCTTTGACTTCATGACTTGGGTCTTGCTGTTAAGTGCATTTACAGCAGTGAGATCTTGTATAGACCTGTGTGACTCTTTCCAAATCATGTCCTACCATTTAAATTTGCCACAGGTGGACTTCATTCAGTCTAGAGACATCTTAAACATGATCCAGAGACAGAGGATGCACAGCAGCTAAATTTCAAGTGTTACAGCAAAGAGTCTGAATACTGACGTCAATTTATTAGCTCAGGTTTTCCTTTTTAAATAAATGTGCAATATCATCAAAAATCTGTTTTCTTGCTTTGTATTATTGAGTGTAGATTGAAGTGAAAAAAAAAAACAATTAATAAATTTTGGTACAAGGCTGCAGCATAAGAAATGTGAAAAATAAATGAAGGGTTCTATATATTTTCCAAACTCACCGTATATGTCTGCAACATTTACTACACTCTTTATCTTTTCATATAATCCAATTTGTGTTCACATCTGGCAATCAGGGGTAACCAGAAAGCCACACAGTTTCCTCTTTACCATAAGGACATTTACAAAAGAGAACATTTGTATTTATTGATTTCAAAAATATTCCCACACCACCTGACAGTGGTTAGTGAGTACCATAAGGGCATTTACTGAATAAATATTTATATGTATTTATTTGATTTCAGCAATTCTAAAACATTCCCACATTGCCTGTCTAGATACTGCTAGAAATTTAATAAATAATCAGGATAACAGATCAACGTATGTTATTAAAAAAAAAATGGATATTCCATCAGAATGTATCTTTTGTGTATAATCTAATATTTATTTGCGGCTTTTACAGTTTATGTTTCTGTCAAAACTCCATTATTCTTTTAATGTGATTATTCATTATGGGGAAAAAACATTAGCTAGCATTCTAAACTCAGCTTCAGTATAAGAAGCAGATATAAAAAAAAATAATAACAAGTCTAACTTATCGAAATCCAAATACATTAAAAGATTTCATGAAGAATATATACATTGGGGGCATATACAAAATATGTAGCTAAAGACCACGCAAAGTAACATAGTGATTGTGGTGTTCCGTAAAGCTCAGCAGTTTCACAGACATAGTTTATGGTGCTCAGTTACAAACTTTTTTCTAACTAACCTGTAGCTTTTGCGACCAACTGGTAAATTTCTGCACGGCTTTTTTTCTAGAAAAACAGAACTGGTTATTTATCATGCTTCTTGCATTTTTCTACATCCTGTATCCATATACTGTACAAGCATGATCCAAATTTGATGTGCGGCTCGCCACCATGGAACCTGTCACTTTGTAGATCACACGTACTGTAACTACTGCCTAGAACCGCTGCAAGCACTTACTGATATGACCCATATATTCTCACGCAGGGGTCTGTATGAAGAACATTTCTGGTGCAAAGTTCTAAAAAGGAGTTGATAAAAAAGAGATACATTTGGTTTCCATGGTAATTGCTCCACTTCTACAACTTTGCACTATAATTGCTGATTACATGTAACACCTCGACACCCTCTGTCTCGTACATAGTTGTGATTTAGCATCTATATACTCAATCGATTTTACTCTAATCCCTGGTCCAGCATCATCTTTCGAAGGAGCAGTTAATGCAAATAAATGCTACTTATTACTCAGACATTATTAATCATTTTATTCTACAGGTCAAAATAAAGCAAATGCTTGTTCTTCTTTTGGAGTATGCGAAAATTGAACTCCCCACTGCTTGAATGAGTCCTAATGGTAATATTATCCTGTGTTGTATTCCACTTGGGAAGTGTGATGTCTGACAATCGTAGCGATGATGATCCTTAGTGTTTCCTGGTGTACATATTTTCCTTTAGATGACATTTTCTTGTTGTTGTGATGTCTGAATATGATGCAAATATTAATTTTCTGCCACTGCACTGGCATCTCTCTGCCTATGTCTTACTTCTGTACCTGCAAAAATAAACTGACTTCACGAATGGGATGTGAGATCTTGTTATGTTCATTTTTTCACATAATAATGGAAATTTTAGCAGCATAATCCTGTTTATTAACAGGATGTTATGATGTTGGTAATGCATTAAGTGCTGTTTTCCAACCCTAGTGTAACGTTTACCAGAGTTGTTGTAAACTTCCCAGAGTCCTTCTATTCTTTGGGAGTTGAAAGTTTACAATAGCTCTGGTTAGGTTTACAACAGAGTTGGAAAGAATACAACTCTATGGGCACTATCAGTTGACCCTCACGGAAACTGGGATGCAAAATGGGAAAAATTAGCTTCCCCTTAGTGTCGTGAGGCAGGCGCCGAGTCCGGCAGCCTGCCCCTTAGCGATCGATAAGCTCGCGGATGCTGGGGGCAGCGCTACAGTGCAGTCCCCAGCATCCCCTCCATGACGTCCATCAGACTCCATGGAGGATCATGATGTCAAGTCACATGACTGGCAGGATCTTCCCTCTCGCGAGATCCTACTGGTCGGTGGAGTGATCGCGGAGGGAGACAGGGGACTTTCTTCCCCCAGTTTCCCTCTGGTTCCAGTGGCCAGAAGCAGTGGATCGGGCAGCTGTTCTCACTGTGGGAAAAGAGATGAGTATGTGATTTTTTGGGGAGGGATTTTGAGCTGCAGGTAATGGATTCTACAGCAGCGCAATCCATTACCTACACCTCTGAGCTGGTGGTAACTTTTCAGTTAACGCCAGCTCTTATTTATTTATTTACAGGCATTTATACAGCGCCAACATATTCCACAGGGCTTTACAATAGGGCAGCACAAACAAGAAACGTACATGATGAAAAGATGACCCTGCCCATAGGATATCTGTCCAGGTAGTACCGCACTTAACCAAGTGCTCAGTCAGACATCCCGTGAGCTTACAATCTAAGGGACCGGGGTAGGTGAAACAAATAGGAGCAGAGGGAATGTGATGATGGTTAGCAGGGCAGTATGGGAAGAACCAGAAGCCTGGGCTTAGAGTAATTAGAGAGAGAAGTGGAGACAGCAGGAACGGAGACCTGAAATTATGGACCTGCCCTGGGTGGGAGGGTAAGAAGCAGTGCAGTCTGTCTGTGTGTGTGCTTGATGCTGGTTTAGGGGCTCAGAGGTTAAGAAGCAGTGCAGTCTGTCTGTGTGTGTGCTGTGAAGAGAGAGAATAAGGTTATGTGAAAAAGCACATTGTGTGACCATGCATGGGGGAGGGGAGGTTTTTTGTAACAGAAATTATTATTATTGTCATCATTTATATAGCGACAACAGTTTCCGCAGCGCTTTACAATAACCAAAGGGAATGAAATACATACAGTATAAACGGACATAAGATGGAAACTAGAGGTGTAGAGGACCCTGGAGGGAGATTTTAAAATAAAAGCAAACATAAAATACAATTGCATAAATATGGTGGTCAGGAAAATAGGGTCGAGAATAGGGGACGTCATGATGGATCCTGGATACCTTGATGCTGGTTTAGGGGCTCAGAGGGTAAGAAGCAGTGCAGTGTGTGTGTGTGTGTGTGTGTGTGTGTGCGCTTGATGCTGGTTTAGGGGCAAGAAGCAGTGTGTGTGTGTGCTGTGAAGCGAGATTAGCGTTAGGACTAAGTGATCCTAACGCTAGTTAATCTGTGCTTTCCCTTTGCTCTCCCCATGTTAGGCTAATGTCAGATGAACGCGGTCTGAGCGCACTCTGCGTGCGTGCACAATGGATGGACGTACTGACGGAAGATACTGTAGACACCACACGGTCCGTTTCTGTTGACGGACGTAGAAAAAAAAGAGGGAATTATGGGAAACAAAATTAATATGAAAAATTATAAAAATTTGAAAAGGATATGAAAAGCCATTTTGTGCGTCAAGGTGCTGGACGTCGCAAGTTAAACTGTGCGGCAACACGGACGTGATCACTGCGTTCGTCTGACGCGGGCCTTAAGTATAGACAGTGCAAAGTACAGTAAAGCTGTGCTACGAATTGCTAGTAAACGAGCGATAGTGGGTTTTTTAAGGCTGGGGTCAGACGAACGCAGTGCGAACGTGCTTTGAGCCGCATTTTATTATGGCCGTAGTAGCAGCAAATGACAGACAATATATGAAGTACGGCCGCACAAAAGTTCGGCCTCGCAATGCAAGCGGCAAACTAACGCATTTTTTTGAGAAGGTGGAACCGCTAGTACTGACGCACAGAGTGCGCTGCGTTGGCATAGCGGCGTGTGTGCGTGATTAGGAGACGTCAGACGCTGCACATGTCTGGCCTACATCACGTCCATTTGTTTTTTAGAGCTCCTTCAAAAAATACGGCCGACATTGCGCATTGTATGACCGCTATCGCGTCTTCCGTGAAAAAATGCGTTCGGACGCATCAACGCACTTTTTGACAGTAGACGTGAAAAATGCGTTCGTCTGACCCTAGCCTCAACCGTTAGCGATGCCAAGGCGATGTGGCTGCAGCGCTATGACCTCCTTTAAGCTGACTCACACTAAATTTTCATGTACCGTTGTCGTTCTAGGCTAGGGTCAGACGAACGCAGTTATCACGTCCGTGTTGCCGCACATTTGTACGTCCGTGGCAGCTTTGCATTCTGACCAATGGAGCCCCACACACGAAGTACGTCCGCACAGAAGTGCGGATGCATGGCGGTCGCGGCAAACAGACGCAGGTTAGGCAAGAACGTAATACTGCTAGAACAGACTTGCGGAGTGCGCCACGTCTGCAACGTCTGTGTAGCTTTGTGTATGAGTGATGAAACGAGGTCAGATGGACTGCATTTATACATCCAGCATTTTTGACGGACAGAATGTTTTTTCATTTTAATTTATTTTCCCTGCTACATCAGTCAAAAAATCTGTCAGTGAAAAAAACGGACTGTGTGGCCACTACCTTGTTGTCAGTCAGTAAGTACGTCCGTACTGCACGGACGCACAGTCTGTACAAAATGCGCTCATCTGACCCTAGCCTTAGCTCACACCAGCTGATAGTGCCCAGAGAATGCTTGTATAGGTATATAAGCATACAGAAATATATTACAATAAACTGGAAAATTATCACAATGATCTATCAAAATTGATACAAACAGCAGAAGAAATTAACAACTTTATAATTGCAACATTATTGCAGGATATTAAACCTCCAACATAATAGCAACAGGTAGTACAAGCCCAAGAGCTGGTCTCTAAAATATACAATAAGCCCATAGCAATCATAAATCCAGTACGTATATCCCGAAATCAATATAAAATACATTGGTGGTCTACAATGTAACTACCTATCCCCTGGAGGAAGACCTACAGGCCGAAACATTGGGGTATTTCACTGGTTTTCTGACACCCCTTTCACCTTTGGTAGGTAGTAACAGTGGGAGAGGGGTAATTAAATGTACCAATCCACTAGTGAAACACCCAGAGGAGGGCTTGCTTCAATAACCTAATGTGAGAGTTTATGGGGAAGGGGTTTACCAATCCACTATTCATACCCCAAGAGGAGAAATGGCAGCTTTTGCCCGGGGAAGGGGGGGGGAATACACATTAGCAGCATATTTGCAAGACAACCAGCCTGCTGTCGCAGAACAATTTTTTTTAAATTTAAAAATTTTGATATGAATTTAATATAATACCCTTTGTGGGGAAGTGGATGAAAACACCCATTATGCCTTGGTACCGTGTGGTTGATGTGAAAATCAATCACAGAAAACTCTGTCCAAATTCCTATTTATTCTGCTACTTTCCCTGGCAAACGATGTGGAAACTAACCCTGGTCCTATAGGTGACACAACCTTTAGTCTTCCCACTAAAAAAGGCCTCTCATTTGTGCACTGTAACATCCGAAGTTTACTCCCTAAATTGGATGAGCTTCAGGCTTGGTGTTGCTATTACAAGCCCAAAATCATTGTGCTCACAGAGTCATGGTTAACCCCAAAAGTACCAGACTCTGCCATATCAATACAGGGGTATTCATGTTATAGAAAAGACAGAGCAAAGAGAGGAGGGGGAATTGTTATTTATGTTGAGGAGTCCATAAAGTTCACCCCCTTACAGACTTCTAGCTCTCCTGTCTCCTTTGATTTCCTCTCTGGTATAATTGAGATCCCATTCAGTAAATCAATCATTGTTGCTGGGTTTTATCGTCCACCGAGCTCTCCAGTGCACTCCCTCTCTGACATATCTCAAATCCTTAACAACCTACTTGACCAAAACCAAAAAAGTGAACTGCTGGTCCTCGGCGATTTTAATACAGATTGGCTAAATCCTAAAAACAATAAACACTGCTCACTGTTTAAAACTTTGCAGCTAACTCAATTAATCTCCTCCCCCACTCGTATTAATATGAAAAGCCCTAACCATACCTTGTTGGACTGGATTCTCTCCTCCTCTCCTGATAGAATACAGGAGGCAGGCGTTCTTGCTAATAGCTTTAGTGACCATTGTCTAGTGTACTGCGTGCGCAAAATTAAGGCCTTGAAATCTCCCCCAAAGGTAATAACCACCAGGTCTTTCAAGAAATTTATTCTTGAATCCTTCCTAAGTGATCTCAAACAGCTCCCCTGGTACAGGCTAAACCTAATCCCAGACCTAGACTGTGCAGTTGAATACTTTCAGTCTGAGCTCCTGCAAGTCTGGAATTCCCATGCCCCGCTGCGTAAAGTGCGAGTAAAAGGGACTCATCTCCCCTGGGTTACAGCTGATCTTACACTAATGTACCAGCTTAGAGAATCACTGTGGTCAAATTTCAAGAGTACTGGTTCCATGAACGATCACTACGAATACCGAAAATGTCAGAATGAATGCACAAAACAAACAAAAATGGCCAAAGCCCATTACTTCAATGAAAATCTAAACAATAACATATCAAACCCTAGAAACTTTTGGAGAACCATAAGTAACATACAAGCACCCCCAGTCCACTCCCAGCCAGCTGCTGTCAAAGTAAACAACCAAACCCTGCAACACCCCCTAGATGTAGCAAATGCCTTTAATGATTATTTTGATGGATCCGCCACCACTTTGATTGCCAAGCTAGGAAATGACATGCAATCAGAGAGGCCTCATGCAGGTCAGGCCCCCCCAAGTGTGCAAAGTCCCTGTATCAGACAGGAATTCAGTTTTAGACCAGTGCCTGTCAGTGTTGTTACTAAACTTCTCCGTAAGCAAAAAATGAAATACCAGTCTGGACCTGATCAAATACCAGCAATGCTGCTGAAAATCAGTGCGCCAGCAATTGCAAATCCTGTCGCAACCCTAATAAATGAGTCACTGGCGACTGGATACATACCCAAGCTCTGGAAGACTGCAAGAGTGGTACCTATCCATAAAAGTGGTGACAGTACTTTGGTATCTAACTACCGTCCGATATCGTTGCTCCCTGTAATGTCAAAAGTCTTGGAAAAATGTGTCTACACACAATTACGTGATTATTATCAATATTGGAACTACTTAACCCCGGATCAATCAGGCTTTCGTCCAAATCACTCAACTACAACCGCCCTTTTAAAAGTCTGCAATGATATCCAAGCTGGGATGGAACAAGGAAACCTAACTGGAGCCATCTTCCTTGATTTTGCCAAGGCCTTTGACACGGTAGACCATGGCATCTTGTTAGAAAAACTTAAAAACTCTGGCATTGGTGATCGCACGCTAACCTGGTTTCAATCATATGTGTAACGTTGGGAGCTTCCAGCCCTACCTGTGTGCTTGAGGGCAGCATATCTGATGCTGCTCGCTGACCAATGCCCGGTTTAAATGGAGACAGGCAGGGAGGTGGCTGCATGAGGCGCGGCTTGAGTGGGGGGCGTGGCCTGGTGAAGGTCTTTAAAAACCCTCAGTGTATTCTCAGCAGTTGCCAGATCGTGGTTATCCATACCTGAGCTCCTTGTACCTGACTGCTATATTGAATTAACCCGTTATTGACCTCTGCTTGTTTCTGACTATTCTGCCTTCTGTTGCCCTAGACCATTTTCTTGTACTACGCCACTGCTCTGATATCGACCCGGCTATTCCATTTGACCATTCTGAACTCTGTATTCCTCATTCTAGCTCGGCTGACTACTCCCTGTGTTGTTAACCCTTTCTGTCTAGCTAGTTTACCTGGCCAATTCTAAGGACCAGACAGTTAGAGATCTTTCACGGCTACTCTGTTGGTAGCTTCTGGGCTCTGTGGAGTGTGGGGTGTTAAGTACTGCGTGGTGGGATCTGGGAACCGTGACATTACGATCTGGCCACTATGGATCCCGCAGACTTAACACAGCACTTGGCTAACTTTGTATCCAGACAGGATCAGCAGGATCATAGGATGGATCAGTTTGCTATTGCCTTACAAACTATCCTGACTCGTATGGCTCACCTGGAACCAGCTGGGGTTGCACCCCCGCTTGATATACCTGTGTCCCCTGTCGTTCGGACATCCCAGGTACACATGACCGCTCCTATGAGGTTTGACGGTACTCCCTCAGAGTGCCGGGGATTTTTGGTCCATGTGGATATTCATTTTAAATTAAATCCACAGATGTTTTTCTCTGACATTGCCAAAGTGGGGTTCATTATTAATCATCTGTCTGGCAGAGCATTGACATGGGCGACTCCGTTATGGGAGGCAGAGAGGCCTATCATTCGGGATTATAAAAAATTCATAGCCGAGTTACAACGTACATTTAATCCTACCAGAAAGGCCACGGTAGCTGGCAGATCCTTGTTCCGCATACGCCAAGGGAACAGGACTGTTTCTGATTATGCCATAGAATTTAAAACCTTGATCTCTGATGTGAACTGGACAAATGAGACACTGGTTCTGGCTTTTATGGAGGGGTTATCAGAGTCATTGATGCATGAATTGGCTCCACGTAAACTACCTGAGGTATTGTGTGAACTCATTGTTTATTGTATAGATCTGGATAATCAGATAAGGGACAGAAGGACTCCAAGAGAGAAGCCCAAGAGACCGTTACCTAGGTTGGCCCCTGTCTTTCAGGCACCACCGAGAGAGTTATCTCCTCCCTCTGAGCCTATGCAACTAGGCCGTACTAGGCTTACAGAGGAAGAGAGAACAAGGCGTTTTCGTGAGGGATTGTGCCTGTATTGTGGTTTGGGGGGTCATGTACGATTTCAATGTCCTACTCGTCCTAAGATGCATGATAAGCCGGAGAAACTACCGCACCTAAGGCAGCTGAGGAGACAGGCCTTGGGTGTGACGTGCATGTCTCCTGTCAAAGACACTAAACTTATGTTACCAGTATCCTTGGCTTTGGAGACCAAGACCACACATACTACCGCTTTTTTGGATTCTGGGGCTGCTGGCAACTTTGTCGATGTTAACTACGCTTCTTCCATTTCTCTACCTCTGGTTGTAAGAGAGACACCCTTAGCCGTCGAAGCCATAGACGGCAGACCGTTATCCTGCCCTAGGATCACTCACGATACGGTTACAGTGGTTCTTACCACTGGTCTCTTGCATAAAGAAGAAATCATATTTCAAGTTATCCATTCACCTTCCAATCCTGTTGTACTTGGTTTCCCTTGGTTGGTGGAACATAATCCTGTTATTGATTGGGCTAAGGGAGAGATACTGTCTTGGAGTCCTGCTTGTTTTGGGACTTGTTTAATACCCATTCAGCATGTCGGTGCCCTGAACACACCCACAGCTCCTCCATTGTCTACAGAGGTTCCTGACCAATACGCCGACCTCAGGGCTGTATTTGATAAAAGAGAGGCAGAGAAACTGCCTCCACATAGACCATATGATTGTGCCATTGATATTCATCCTGGTACCATGCCTCCTCGAGGCAAAGTATATCCTCTTTCCATAAAGGAGAACCAAATTATGGAAGAGTACATAAAGGAGAATTTGGAGAGAGGTTTTATCCGACGTTCCTCTTCTCCAGCAGGGGCTGGGTTCTTTTTTGTGTCTAAAAAAGAGGGAGATTTACGCCCGTGTATCGATTATAGGGGGCTTAACAAGATCACCATTAAGAACGTGTACCCTATCCCTCTCATATCAGAACTGTTCGACAGGTTAAGGGGGTCAGCAGTATACACAAAACTTGATTTAAGAGGAGCTTACAACCTGATACGTATAAAAGAGGGGCATGAGTGGAAAACAGCATTTAACACCAGGAGTGGGCATTATGAATACTTGGTCATGCCTTTTGGTCTTTGCAATGCTCCAGCGGTATTCCAGGATTTTATTAATGATGTGCTCAGAGATTTCTTACAAACCTTTGTTATAGTATACCTAGACGATATATTGATTTACTCTCCCGATCTGAAAACCCACCATGCACATGTCAGACAGGTATTAGCAAAATTACTGGACAATGGTCTTTATTGCAAACTAGAGAAGTGTTTATTCGGCATTACTACTGTGAAATTCCTTGGGTATATTATCACTCCAGAAGGTTTTGAGATGTATCCTTCTAAACTCACAGCCATCTCAGAATGGCCTCTCCCTCAAGGCCATACAGAGGTTTCTGGGGTTTTCCAACTATTATAGGAGATTTATCAAGAATTATTCCGCTGTAGCCTCCCCTATCATTAATATGACATGTAAAGGTCTGAAGAACCAGATCTGGTCTTCTCAATCCAAACAAGCATTCGAAGCCCTCAAACAAGCTTTCACTTCCGCTCCCGTGTTACGGCATCCTGATCCCAGGATTCCGTTTGTTCTTGAGGTTGATGCTTCCGAGATAGGCATTGGGGCTGTCCTGTCTCAAAGAGAGTCTCCAGGAAAACCTCTACATCCTTGTGGGTTCTTTTCAAGAAAATTATCACCAGCAGAACGCAATTATGATATCGGTAACAGAGAATTGCTTGCTATTGTGTCTGCCCTATCAGAGTGGAGACATTTGTTGGAAGGTACTCTTGACCCTTTATTGATAATTACTGATCATAAGAACCTTACGTACATCGGGGATGCTAAATGTTTGAACGCGAGACAGGCCAGGTGGTCATTGCTACTGTCTCGGTTTATTTTGTATTGACTTACAGACCAGGTGACCGCAATGTAAAGGCTGATGCCTTATCTCGTCAATATGACCCGTATGAATCTAATACACAAGACCACAATCCTATAGTTCCTGCTGAACGTATTGTGGCTTCCACAGTCTTGTCTGTCTCCTCGCCTTTCCTGGAACGCCTCCAGGCAGTTCAAGTAGGGGCTCCACCTGACAAGCCTCCAGATATGTTGTTTGTACCTGAAAAGGAAAGACAAGAATTACTCATAATGTTTCATGATTCTAAACCAGCAGGTCATCCTGGTATTACTAAGACTCTTACCAGTATCTCCAGACAGTTCTGGTGGCCCACCATGCGACAGGACGTATGTCTGTTTGTTTTGGCTTGTCAAGTCTGTGCCAGAAGCAAAACCAGTAAATCCTTGCCTGTCGGTCTATTGCAGCCTTTACCCATGCCTAAGAGGCCTTGGTCTCATCTATCTATGGATTTTATTGTGGACTTGCCGAAGTCCAAGGGTCATACTGTGGTTCTGACAGTTGTAGACCGCTTCTCCAAAATGGCTCATTTTGTCCCTCTACCTAAGCTTCCTACACCCAAAGAACTGGCGGTTGTATTTGCTAGAGAGATTGTACGAATACATGGGGTTCCGTCTGAAATAGTCTCTGACAGAGGAGCCCAGTTCGTCTCTCGTTTCTGGAGGGTTTTCTGTGCAGAGATGGGGGTGCGATTGGCCTTCTCTTCAGCATATCATCCACAAACCAATGGGGCAGCAGAGAGGGCAAATCAGGGTCTCGAGCAGTACATACGTTGCTTTACACACAACAACAAGACAATTGGTCGGAGTTGTTGCCCTGGGCTGAGTATGCACGTAATAACGCCGTTAACGAGACCACTGGCCACTCTCCTTTTTCTGCCATCTATGGTTTTTTCCCTCCGGCTCTACCGCTTCAGTTTACTGAACAGGCCATCCCGGCTCTCGATGACCATCTCACTCAACTGCAAGAGATTTGGAGACAGATTCGAGAAAATATGGAGCGCAATGTTGCTGTCCAGAAACGCAAGGCTGACAGGCATAGGTTACAAGCTCCCTCCTATAACGTGGGGGATAGAGTTTGGTTGTCCACTAGGAACGTGAAGTTGCTGGTGCCTTCTATGAAAATGGCACCTTGGTTTATAGGTCCATATAAGATCATTCGCCGCATTAATCCTGTGGCTTATGCTCTTGCCCTTCCTAAACATCTTCGCATGCACAACGTCTTCCACACCTCCCTACTGAAGCCATTGTTGTGTAACAGGTACACGCGGGTCGTTCCGCCTCCTCCACCTATTCAGGTTGATGGTGAATCTGAGTATGAGGTTAGGAGGGTTTTGGATTCTAGGCTGTGCAGGGGTGCTCTGCAGTACTTGGTCGATTGGGTGGGTTATGGTCCAGAAGACCGGTCCTGGATTCCAGCTTCCGACATGTCTGCCTCTAGGTTGGTCAGGGCGTTCCATGCCTCACATCCCGATCGCCCTGGTGGTCGTCCTGCCGCTCGTCCGGTGACCTCCCGTGGAGAGGGGGGTACTGTAACGTTGGGAGCTTCCAGCCCTACCTGTGTGCTTGAGGGCAGCATATCTGATGCTGCTCGCTGACCAATGCCCGGTTTAAATGGAGACAGGCAGGGAGGTGGCTGCATGAGGCGCGGCTTGAGTGGGGGGCGTGGCCTGGTGAAGGTCTTTAAAAACCCTCAGTGTATTCTCAGCAGTTGCCAGATCGTGGTTATCCATACCTGAGCTCCTTGTACCTGACTGCTATATTGAATTAACCTGTTATTGACCTCTGCTTGTTTCTGACTATTCTGCCTTCTGTTGCCCTAGACCATTTTCTTGTACTACGCCACTGCTCTGATATCGACCCGGCTATTCCATTTGACCATTCTGAACTCTGTATTCCTCATTCTGGCTCGGCTGACTACTCCCTGTGTTGTTAACCCTTTCTGTCTAGCTAGTTTACCTGGCCAATTCTAAGGACCAGACAGTTAGAGATCTTTCACGGCTACTCTGTTGGTAGCTTCTGGGCTCTGTGGAGTGTGGGGTGTTAAGTACTGCGTGGTGGGATCTGGGAACCGTGACAATATGTATCCGACCAATCACAATATGTGTCAATTTCTGGCAGCTCCTCCCTCCCGCTCCCAGTCACTTGCGGTGTACCCCAAGGCTCAATACTAGGCCCCCTGCTATTCACAATATTCATAAATGATCTGCCCAACGTCTGCAAAGCCTCAACTGTACATATGTACGCAGAAGACACCGTAATCTATACCAGCAAACCAAATCTCCCGCAGCTGGAGGCCGTGCTGCAAGTACAATTCAGAGGTAGAAAAGTGGATCAAAAACAACAAACTTTTTTTTAAATACTGACAAAACTGTAACATGCTCTTTGGAACAGCACCTAAACTACACAAATTGCAAAATCCCCATCTATGTGTTGGGACAAAATCAAATGGCATGCTGACCACAGTCACTTCTCTCAAATATCTAGGTATGTGGTTGGACCCTAATCTATCCTTTGGCCCCCACATCGAAAAACTCTCATTTAAACTATACCCCAAACTAGGTGCCCTGTACAGAAACAAATCCTGCCTGAGTCCCGCGGTAAGAAAGCAGATTGTACAGCAAATGCTTATGCCGGCTATTGATTATGGAGATGTAGTGTATGCAGCCGCCCCGCAAACACACCTTCATAAACTTACTACATTGTATAACTCATTCTGCCGCTTTGCGCTACAATGTAACTACATGACCCACCATTGTGACATGTTAAAAGAGCTAAACTGGCCATCGCTGGAATCCAGACGCACCCTTCACCTTTCCAGCCTGGTGTTTAAGAGCATTTCTGGGAAGCTGCCACCCTACCTGAATAGACTGCTTCCCCCAGCAGCTCCCTCATCCTATAACCTCCGATCCAGGAACAGCACCTTACTTGCAATACCACAATACAAAAAGACAGTGGCTCGGTCCTCATTTTCCTACAGAGCACCACAATTATGGAATAACCTCCCAGACACCATCAAATCTTCCCCCAGTCTTAAGTCACTCAAAAGCTCCTTACTAACATACCTCAATACAGAATGCACCAGTAAACATGTAACCTAGTGACTATATTTCCAACATATTTATTTTCTGTTAATCTGTATATTTGTGTTGTTTTTTTTTAATATCTTGCATTGTATTACTTTGTATTTCTGTAACTGTAACACTTCAATGTTCTTGAACCCAGGACATACTTGAAAACGAGAGACATCTCAATGTATCCTTCCTGGTAAAATCCTTTATAAATAAATAATTTCCTAAATGGCTGTGGTGACATCAAATCGCCAGTCATCCGAGACAGTCAGCCATGACGATCCTGCACAAACCCACAGTGATCACGGCATCAAAAGGAAGTATTACCCTGACAGGCCAACTGATATGTGGGGATATATTATTTAGCAAAAGCAAGGAATACAAGTTTATAAAGAATTTGCATTGACATTTGTTGTTTTTACCTCTCATTTAAATAGCAAGTTAACGCTCCACAATACCATGTAGTCCATGTATTCCTGGCCATATATTATTATTTCATGGAGAGGGAGAGAACAGGGAAGATGCTGTTCTGCAGTATGTATAATTCATATGCTGCAGGAGAGAAATCTGTTATCTTAGGCTAAGGTCAGACTAACGCAGTATTAACGTGTGTTTAGCCGCACTTAATCACGGCCGTGCTAGCAGCAAATGACGTCCAGTGCCGGGCAGCATAC
The DNA here is from genome assembly GCA_009667805.1 of Leptobrachium leishanense. Taxonomy (NCBI): domain Eukaryota; kingdom Metazoa; phylum Chordata; class Amphibia; order Anura; family Megophryidae; genus Leptobrachium; species Leptobrachium leishanense. The sequence goes on from CM019065.1 coordinate 140,923,815, forward strand.
GAAGAACGGCCACACAAAAGTGCGGCCGCGCAACGCAAGTGTCAAACGAACACGTTTTTTCGAGAACGTCAAACCGCTAGTACTGACGTACAGAGTGCGCTGCGTCCGCTAGCGGCGTGTGTGCGTGATTAGGAGACGTCAGATGCTGCTAATGTCCGGCCAACATAACGTCCAGACGCATAAAGTGTTTTATTGATGATCCGTACAAAATCACAGACGATAATGCGCATCGTATGACCGCTATCGCGTATTCCGTGAAAAAATACGTCCATTCGTTCGAACGCACTTTTTCACGGAACAACGTGAAAAATGCGTTAGTCTGACCCTAGCCTTAGGCTGGCGTCAGACGAGTGCCTGTACTGACGTGCCTTCTGGCGTCCATTGCAGCATTGAGATGCTGCGACGGGGCCAGCCACACGCTGTTGCGCGCGCACGAATTGCACGCGCAACAGCGTCCGTGCAGCAGCCCTCTCCGTCGAAGCGCTAGAAGCTAGGACGCGCGTTGACGGAGCTGCAAAGCGCAATCCTCCTTCCACTCTTCAAATATGCTCGTCTGACGCCAGCCTAATCACGGCAGGTCAACAAGCATTCCACTTTGAAGTCTCACCTGCAGAACATTAGTTATACACACTGCTGGGTTGCATTTTTCATGCATTGCCCATCAGTATGAATAAATTTTTAGTGTCCAGGAAAACTTTGCCAATCTGGGAACCCCTATACCATACCCCCTAACAGGAAGGCCTGGTTTTAATGCCCACCCACAATTTTTCACCTTGCTTTATGTCTGATGCCTTACATTTGAGCGTATGGCCTTACCGAGGATCACAGCCGTCTCCTTTCCATTGCCCTATGTGAGACAATGTCTCCCTGCAGCATATAGAATCTATATGCTGCTCTTAAGTAAAAAAAGAATCCCAGGTGACCTGCCTTGATTTCCTTTCTGCAGCATATGAATTATACATGTGCAGAGCAGCGTTCCCCCCTGTGCTGCAATTTCTGCATGAAATAGTATTATGTGTCTAGGAAACATAGCTGACCTAGCAGCCATAGGTATGGATCAAATGTCACCCCCCCCTAATAATAAGGTTCAGAATCTGTCGACATGCAGTTTCTGACATGACAACAGCACCAATGATGCTGCCATCCAGTAAAATTCCCCTTGTCTTCCTCAACCCCAAACCCTCTAGATTCTAGAGTCTAGACTGTAAGCTCCTATGAGCATGGCCCTATACACCTCTTGTTCAAAGACAGGTGAAAATCAGGAGAAGTGGCAGGAGAAGAAAATAATCTAGACCAAATAGCTGATTTGGAAAGTGAGATAAATGGGAGAATTTTTCTACTTTGGCTATTTTGACCTAGAATTTTCACTTCTCCAGTCATTCTCCTGAGTTTCATCTTTCTTTGAATAGACCAGTTAGTGTTTCCATCCTATCAGGGTTATTCAGAGAAAGGTGAAACTCAGGCTGGGGTCAGACCAGCGCACTTTTAACGTGCGTTCTGGCGCACATAATTACGGCCGCACTAGCAGCAGATGACGGGCAATGACGGCCAATATACGAAGTACGGTCGCACGAAAGTCCGGCCGCGCAACGCAAGTGGAAAACGAACGCATTTTTTCGAGAACGCCGAACCGCTAGTACGGACGTACAGAGTGCGCAGCTGCGGCATAGCGGCATGTGTGCGTGATTAGGAGACGTCAGACACTGCTAATGTCCAGCCTACATAACGTCCAGACGCAAAAAGAGTTTTATTGACGATCTGAAAAAATCACGCACGAAAAATGCGCATCGTATGACCGTTTTCGCGCACTCCGTGAAAAAATACGTCAATTCGTTCGGACGCACTTTTTTACGTTCGCGTGTAAAAATGCTTTCGTTTGACCCTAGCCTTAGAAGAATTCCCAGAAGAGAACAATTTAGACCAAATAACCGATTTGGAAAGTGAGATAAATGGGAGAATATTTCTGGTTTGGCTATATTGACCTAGAATTTTCACTTTTCCAGTCATTCTCCTGAGTTTCACCTTTCTTTGAATAGACCTGTAGATCCGCTTACCTGTATCTAGTTCCCTTTGGTTATTGTAAAGCGCTGCAGAAACTGTTGGTGCTTTATAAATTATGACAATAATATTATATTGATTCTCTTTCATAATGAGCCCTATGTGGTGATGTGGACACACAGACTCAATATCCTGTCAGTTGGCACTAAAAAGCCAACCTGCAATGAGCCAAGGGTCAGCCTGAAGGGTGACTGTCCCTCTGTGGCACCACCATTAACTTATGTTGAAGGAGCAGCTTGATAACAGCGATGTTTAAATAAATAGTTTCAGAAAATAATTTGTTACTTACTATACATTGTCAATCGTATCGCTTACACAAGTATAGACATCTATAACATAAAAGAATAAGGCTTGGCGTGTCCGTCGCCAAGCCTGTACTGCGCATGCGCGCGCAACCAGCGGCAGTTGGCTGCGCATGCATCCAATCAGCCAAACACTATGACGGCGGAGTGTCGAATGCATGCGCAAATGCATTCTACACTCCGCCGTAGTATTGTTTGGGCGGTTGTTTGCGCACCCAGCGTACTGCTAGGTGCGCAAACGCATTATACACGTTTTGGTTGTTTGATGCGCGCGCAGCTGGGTGCGCACGCAGCCAACCGCCGCAGCACGCGCCCGGCGTGCGCAAGGGACACAAAAAATCCAATCCATTGGAGAAGCGCTGTGCGCACAGCGCCTCTAAAATGCATCAGATTTTTTGTGTCCCTCACGGATCCCCCCTGCCTAGAGTCTCCCCCAGTCTGCCAGCCATATTACCAGTCTGCCATGCACAATACCAGCCTGCCAGACAAATTACCCATCTGAAATGCAAAATACCAGTCTGCCAGCCATAATACCAGTCTGCCATGCACATTACCAGTCTGCCATGCATAATACCAGTCTGCCAGCCATAATACCAGTCTGTTATGCACAATACCAGTCTGCCAGTCTTATTACCAGTCTGCCATACACAATACCAGTCTGCCAGCCAAATTACCAGTCTGCAATGCACAATACCAGTCTGCCAGTCTTATTACCAGTCTGCCATGCACTATACCAGTCTGCCAGTCTTATTACCAGTCTGCCACGCACAATACCAGTATGCTAGCCAAATTACCCGTCTGCAATGCACAATACCAGTCTGCCAGCCAAATTACCCGTCTGCAATGCACTATACCAGTCTGCCAGCCAAATGACCCGTCTGCAATGCACAATACCAGTCTGCCAGCCAGAATACCAGTCTGCCAGCCTTATTACCAGTCTGCCATGCACAATACCAGTCTGCCAGCCAAATTACCCGTCTGAAATGCACAATACCAGTCTGCCAGTCATAATACCAGTCTGCCAGCCTTATTATCAGTCTGCCATGCACAATACCAATCTGCCAGCCATATTACCAGTCTGCCATGCACAATACCAGTCTGCCAGCCTTATTACCAGTCTGCCATGCACAATACCAGTCTGCCAGCCATATTACCAGTCTGCTATGCACAATACCAGTCTGCCAGCCATATTACCAGTCTGCCATGCACAATACCAGTCTGCCAGCCATATTACCAGTCTGCCATGCACAATACCAGTCTGCCAGACAAATTACCCATCTGAAATGCAAAATACCAGTCTGCCAGCCATACCAGTCTGCCATGCACATTACCAGTCTGCCATGCATAATACCAGTCTGCCAGCCATATTACCAGTCTGCCATGCACAATACCAATCTGCCAGCCATATTACCAGTCTGCCATGCACAATACCAGTCTGCCAGCCTTATTACCAGTCTGCTATGCACAATACCAGTCTGCCAGCCTTATCACCAGTCTGCCATACACAATACCAGTCTGCCAGCCTTATTACCAGTCTGCCATGCACAATACCAGTCTGCCAGACAAATTACCCGTCTGAAATGCAAAATACCAGTCTGCCAGCCATAATACCAGTCTGCCATGCACATTACCAGTCTGCCATGCATAATACCAGTCTGCCAGCCATAATACCAGTCTGCTATGCACAATACCAGTCTGCCAGTCATACCAGTCTGCCACGCACAATACCAGTCTGCCAGCCAAATTAACCGTCTGCAATGCACAATACCAGTCTGCCAGCCAAATTACCCGTCTGCAATGCACTATACCAGTCTGCCATGCACAATACCAATCTGCCAGCCATATTACCAGTCTGCCATGCACAATACCAGTCTGCCAGCCTTATTACCAGTCTGCCATGCACAATACCAGTCTGCCAGCCATATTACCAGTCTGCTATGCACAATACCAGTCTGCCAGCCATATTACCAGGCTGCCATGCACAATACCAGTCTGCTAGCCATATTACCAGTCTGCCATGCATAATACCAATGTGTCTTAATACCAGTGTGCCTAACTACCAGCCTGATGTGCCATGCACACCACGTGCCATTATATATACGCATAATGTATACGCGACAAAAAAATTGCCGCCCAAGCCCAACGCAATGTAAGGGGCCCCATGAGTTTACAATCTAAGGGGTCCCATGAGTTTATAATCTAAGGCCGGCTGCACACTAGACGTTTTTTGTAACGCACTAACGCGCGTTAAAAAAAAAATCATCGTACTCGACACTCGTCTACCCCCCCTTGCGTTATCTTCCATAGGAGGATAGCGGAGCACCCGTCGACGCGAATCCTAGCGCATCGCCATTCTAGAACGCTAGGATTCACGTCGACGGGTGCTCCGCTATCCTCCTATGGAAGATAACGCAAGGGGGCGTGGACGAGCGTCGGGTACGATGATTTTTTTTTTAACGCGCGTTAGTGCGTTACAAAAAACGTCTCTCTAGTCTAGTGTGCACCCGGCTTAGGGGGTCCCACGAGTTTACAATCTAAGGGGTCCTGTTCCTGTGCGTTTACAATCTAAGAGGGTCCTGTTCCCATGAGTTTACAATCTAAGGGGTCCTGTTCCCGTGAGCTTACAATTTAAGAGGGAACAGGAACCTGCTCTAATATATAAATGCCTTTGTAATGCGCTGTCAGCTGTGTGCGCACCCATCAGAGCTGCTCAGTTGGCCCTCCTGTTGCGGATGGGATGGCGATGGACGCGTTACAAACGCATTTATATAGTCTTGGATAGGACATTGAAAAACAAATATGTGGACATGAATTCTGAGCTGGCGACGATAGACTGCCCTCTGTGCAGGCTTTCCACCTAGTAAATTCCATAAACAAGCAAGCTTAAATTTTATGGGGACAGGTCACATTTATTATGTAAATTACGGATTATTTTTCATTTCCAAGCAAATTCTACAGACCTGGTTTAAAGTAAAATGATTAACCTGTATTTCTGTTTGGCACTCACCACTGTGTCTATATACCCAATATATTTTATTCCCGTTGCTTGTTTATACACTGATACATCCATTCCTCCCTCTATCCCCTACACTGCATTTAGGTTGAGATTTTACGTCACCCTAGGTATTTATGCTTTGCGTGCATGCGGAACCTTTATGCCGGAAGTTGTTCCCGACCGGTGCTTAATTACTGTGCGCTGCGCCTGGAACATTATCGCATTTCCGGTGTATGAGGTCGGAAAAGATGGTTCGAAGTCGGAGTCGCACGCCAGAGAGACGCAAAGGTGAGGACTGTTTCCCCTTATAAGGAAAGGCTATCTGGCTGGAATTGGGGAGCCTGAGAGTAGCTCTGGGGAGATCTTGGGGTTAGAAAAAAAAAACCCCACAGTTTCGGGTTTACGGCTGTAAAGTGACCGAGCCTAATGGTAAGCCCCCAATATGCAGGCTGTGATTCATGCGGTTTTCTTTTCTTCAATGTAGGTGAATTATGATTAATTTTCCACCTCCAAGATTATTTTTTTTCTTACTGTTAAGCGGATGACATAAAGTGTGTTTGGGCATGCCAGGTTCAGTTTAATTTGCTGGTTAGGGCAGTCCTGCACAATGCATTGTGTATTTGGATAGGTCTTATTTTACAGAGTACACTTTGTTAGTGACTGAAAATGTTACAGATGTATTTCCTGGGAAGTCTGAAAGCGTTTCTAAACTACTTTAAAGTCAAGCAGTTTCTTTTTGTGGTAAGAGAAAGTAAATGAAAATATGTTTTTTTTTTTTCCACATGGAAGAACGCAGACGTTCTAGATCCACATCTAGGGAGCGCGAGAGGCGGCGGCGAGAGCGTTCTAGATCTCGGGAGAGGCGCAGAAGTCGTTCACGTTCCCCACACAGACGTCGCTCCAGGTACATAAATTGTTGAATTAATAATATTATGTACTCGTGTCACTTATTTTTCACCTGTGTTGGAGGTTCACTTATTTTTTTAAATGGGTTTTATAATGCTGCAAAATTAGTTTCAAATGGGGGGGGGGGGGTCTAGGTAAAAGCTGGATCAATGCTCTTTTCATCACAAAACGTCGGATCCATTCATTTTTTATTTATTTTTTTGTTTGAGAAATCACATCGGATCTTTGCATATTTCAATAAAACACAATATTATCCCTTTTAGGATCTACAACTTTTCCCCCAAACAATTGCTGTAATCTAATGGATCTGTGACTATTTTTTTTTACCTACATTTTAAACTTCTGCCAATTCTCCTGATTTCAATCCTTTAGTGAATAGACCTGATAATCACTAATTTATTGAGGGGATAAATTATGATCATTAAAATTCAGGGCAGCCCTAGGGCAGTGCAGTGGAAGGCGGCACCACACTAACAAGGGCACGCAACACAACTTGCAACACTGAGCATGCTCTCCGCTTTCCCTGTAGGATGCGGAGGACATGCTCAGATCGTCTTTGAAGTCCCATGGCTCGGCGCGTTCTGGCGCCAATTGCATGCTTCATCCATTGGGCTGAAGATGTCAGCCCTGCCTGTGGGGCCTGCCTTCGCCCACTGATGTCATCACTCGAGGGTGCGGTGATGTAAAAAATAGACCCCCCCCCACCCATAGTGAAAAGTCATTTGAGGTATCATTGGAAAGGCCAGAGTCTGGACTTTCCAATGTTAACAAGCATGACTAGAAAACATACAAAAATTGGGTACATAAAAATGTGTTTTTTTTTTTTTTTTTTTTTTTTTTTTTTCTTCTAGAGCAGGACAATTATTCACTTGTCAGTAATAAAGTGAATAATATTGCTGTAGTAACTCACCTTCTCACATCCCACACCAGCAGCAAATGTGGAAGTGATGAAACAATGCGTTGTTACACATTTGTGTCCTCAAAAAAATGTAAGCCACCACACCACTGTGAGGAGAAGCAAAGATACTTTGGATTCCTGTATCTCCATTATTGAAAGTCCACAAGTTCAAGAGAGATGGCCTTTAAATGCAAAGATCTGATGTGATTTCTCAAAAAAATGCATGGATCCGGCGTTTTTTAATGATAAAGTGCACGGATGCACTAGATTCCCACAATTTTCCTGGAAAAAGGTTGTGGATCCTAAAGGATAATATGCAAAGATCCTTTGTGATTTATAAAAAAAAAATGCATGGATCCAGTAGGATCCAGCATTTGTGATGACAAGAGCATTGATCTGGCTTTTAATCCAGACCCCTATTGAGGCAGTGACGTTTAGGCTAGGGTCAGACGAGCGTGATTTCTACGGACTGTACGTCCGTGCACACGGATGTACGGAAGACGCAGTAGTGGCCAGACAGTCCGTTTTTTTCACTGACGTATATATTTGGACGGATGTAGGAGGGAAAATAAATTAAAAAGCAAAACCATTTTGTCCGTGAAAAATGCTGGACGTATAAAAGCAGTCCGTCTGTGCACGCAAATCCGATCCATCGACTTTCTCCCGGATGACTGCCAGCCTCATGGGTGGTCTCAGGGAGGAGACGTCAGCATGTTTGGGCATGCTGATGTCTCGAGCGACTGAACTAGTGACCAACACCTAGGAAGTTCAAACCTCCTGAGCCCTGTTCAGTTCCTCAGCAGCTGCTGAATTGCTATATTGCAGCAGTTCAGTTTGCTGCAGCAGTGTCACTGAATGCTTTGGCTGTGAATATTGAAGCAAAAGGGCAGAGGATTGCTTAATGAAAGGTGCTGTTTCTGCAATATCCACTGTTGTACTTGGAGAAACTGAGAGCCATGGTATCTATGCTATGGCTGTGAATGAAATGGAGATGTTGATGTCTGAAGAACATCTAGAAAGCGATTTATTCATATGTATGGGGGATATAACTTTCATTTCAGTTCCGTTTCATTTTATGCATTTTAGTGTTAATGTTTACCATGTTCCAATAAATATTTGGTATTTTTGTCCACCAAAACTTCAAACTGAACATTTCCTTATTGGACTATTTGCTCCATGGAGATGGCCATCTTTCCCACGTCACTCGGCTACTCTGCAGCACCTCTCCACTTAGCTGCAAGTGCTGAACACTAAACTGCAGCACAGCGTTCAGTGCCAAGTTGCTAATTTAGGCCGGGGTCAGATGAGTGTTTTGCAGAGCGGCAGGGACGTCCATGAAAGGGGACTTTATTTTTGCTGTTTCTAAAATGGCTTAAGTTTTTGCTTCTAAAATTCAGGGGTTTTACATGATCTCTCAAGCTCTTTTCTTCGGTGTGTCTCTGGTAGCAGCAGGTTAACAGTTTAAATGCATCTCCTTTCTTCGCCATGTTCTGTTACTACTCATTAATTGTTTTGGATTTCAGGTCTCCACGTAGACCCAGATCTTCCTCTCTGTCACCTTTAAGGGCAAAGGAGAGACGAGATGATGAGAAAAAGGACCCAAAAGAAACCACAGGGGTGGCTAAGGAGATGACTGGTAAGTCGTTTCTTATATGAGGTCTATAGTTTCTATCTGGGCTTCAAAATTTAGCTTTTATCCATGACCTGTACTTTGCATGTAGGGATAGACCGACTTTTTTTTTTTTTTTTTTTTTTTATAATTTTTCCAGAACTGATGACTATTATTGGCCACCTTTCCGGCCGATTTATTCTTTTAATTGAAATTTTTAAAAAATCACAACTTCTACACAAATCTGACTGTAAAAATTGTAAACATTACAGCAACTGAGAAAAATAAAGTGCTCGCAAAATAACTTAACCCCTTCACTGCTGATGACGTCCTCCGTTACTCCCGCTATATGCTGAGGACGTGTCCCACACGTCCTCAGCTTTGCGGGACCCCTGGCGGAGATACTTGCCTCTGGCCGGGGTCCCGCGGAGGTCATTTTCAGGCGACCACCTTCCCCCCCCCCCCGCAATGCCGGGGGGCGGGATCCGTTCGGATCACTCTCCCTCCCGATCGGGAGGTCCCACAAAGAAAAGCCAGGCACCGCTTAAAAGGGGATTTCCCAAGGAGATAGGGGGTTCATTTGAACCCCGATAGCTTCAGACCTGTGGCAGCTAGGGGGTCATGGAGGGTGTCATTCGAAAAGGTCTGAGCATGGCCTTCTGAATATCCAACATGACCAAGTATAAAGCTAAAAAATATATCTAAATTTTTTTATTTTTTTATTAATGCAGCAATATTGTTCGCATTTCAATTATAATGTGAACATTGATGCTGCACTTAGGGATGCACCGATACCACTTTTTAAGACCGAGTACCGATACTTTTAAAAAGTACTCACCGATACCCAGTACCAATACTTTTATTCCATGTGACCACTTTTCAATAAGAACAGACCTCATAAAAATGCCCCCAGCCTCTCATGGATAATGCCCCGGCTCTTGTGGATATGCCCCCCAGCGCTCACCAATAGCTGGGGAAGCTGGCCGCGTGCATGAGAGGCACGCGGCCAGCGTTCCCTTCTGGCGGCAGCGATACTCACCCATCCTGAGGTCCGGTCGCGCTGCTGTGGCGCGATCATGTGGCCGCTGGCGCTTCTGTGACGCTGCCTCCAGCCGAGAGGCAGCGTCACAGAAGCGTCCGGAGGCCGCGTGAACGTGTCACAGCAGCGCGACAGAACCTCCAGGATGGGTGAGTATCGCTGCCGCCGGAAGGGAACGCTGGCCGCGTGCTTTTCATGCACGTGGCCAGCTTCCCCAGCCCCGCGGATACTGGCAAGCCGGCCCAGCGCTGGCTTCCGGTATCAGGCCGTTTGCATGAGTACCAAGTACTCGTGCAAACGGCAGTATTGGTATCGGTGCATCCCTAGCTGCACTAATGATTTTTTTTTTTTCTATGGGGTGCGTTTGCTAAAAATCACGTAACGAGTCCCCATTTCTAATTTTTGTACAAGCGCACCCCATAGAAAATATAACCGCAAATATTCATGTGATTAAAGGTGAAAAAAAAAAAAACACTACACGTTGCAGATGATTAAAAATTCAAATTTTATTGCATTTTTTTTTTTTTTCTAATATACAGGCAGGACATGACTTATAAATATAAAAATGATATATTAGGAGTCTGCCGGAAAGAACAATATACAGTTGTGTTCAAAATTATTCAACCCCCAATGCTGTAAAGGGTTTTAGGGAATTTAGTGTACATTTGTAATTGTATTCAGAATGAAATCCTACAAGGATGTTTTAAAGAACCATATGCAACTAAAATGACATCAATTGGTTTTGTAAAACAGTAGTAAATGTTTCTTTTGTGAATTCTTCATTGACACAATTATTCAACCCCTTAAAGACTACCACTCTGAAGAACAGCGGTTCATTCAAGTGTTTTCAATCAGGTATTGAAAACACCTGTGGATGTCACGGAGCAGCAATAAAGAATAATAAGCACCAATTAGGCAGCTTTTAAAATGACTGTGATACTCAGCTCCTTCTAGACATTTACTGGTGTGGTTACAAACATGGTGAAGTCAAGAGAATGGTCCAGGAAGACAAGAGAAGAGGTGATTACTCTTCACAGGAAGGGCAATGGCTATAAGAAGATTGCAAAGATGTTAAACATACCAAGAGAGACCATAGGAAGCATCATTTGCAAATTCAAGGCAAAGGGCACTGTTGAAACGCTACCTGGTCGTGGCAGAAAGAAGATGCTGACTTCGACTGCTGTGCGCTACCTGAAGCGTAGAGTGGAGAAAAGTCCCCGTGTGACTGCTGAGGAACTGAGAAAAGATTTGTCAGATGTGGGTACTGACGTTTCAGCTCAGACAATACGGCGCACACTGCGTAATGAAGGCCTCCATGCCAGAACTCCCAGGCGCACCCCCTTGCTGTCTCCAAAGAATAAGAGTCGACTGCAGTATGCCAAAAGTCATGTGGACAAACCAGAGGTTTTGGGATAGTGTTCTGTGGACTGATGAAACAAAATTAGAACTGTTTGGGCCCATGGATCAAACCCTATGAAGAAAAGAACACCTTGCCTACTGTGAAGCATGGCGGGGGGTCAATCATGCTTTGGGGCTGTTTTGCTTCTGCAGGTACAGGGAAGCTTCAGCGTGTGCAAGGTACCATGAATTCTCTTCAGTACCAGGAGATATTGGATGACAATGTGATGCAGTCCGTCACAAAACTGAGGCTCGGGAGACGTTGGACCTTTCAACAGGACAATGATCCCAAGCATACCTCCAAGTCCACTAGAGCATGGTTGCAGATTAAAGGCTGGAACATTTTGGAGTGGCCATCGCAGTCACCTGACTTAAATCCGATTGAGAACCTCTGGGACTTAAAGAAAGCAGTTGCAGTGCACAAGCCTAAGAATGTGACTGAACTGGAGGCTTTTGCCCATGACGAATGGGCAAAGATACCCGTAGATCGCTGCAAGACACTTGTGTCAAGCTATGCTTCACGTTTAAAAGCTGTTATAACTGTAAAAGGATGTTGTACTAAGTACTAAGATTGAATGTCACTTGGGGGTTGAATAAAACTGATAATGATGTGAGCACAGAAAAGACATTTGTGGTTATTTCATTATAAATGTTATGTTATATTTGTCTGACCTACACGTGCCTCTTTGATTTAATTGTAAGCAAGATGACCAACATCAATGTCAAACTGGCCAAAACACTCAATTTCAGTGGGGGTTGAATAATTTTGAACACAACTGTATATTATGTCTGGGTCGTATAATAAAATGTGGCTTCAAATCCCGTTTAAACGTGATGAGCGAAAAAGGGTAAAAATTAGCTCAGTACACAGCGGTGAAATGCCTCAGCAGTGAAAGGGTTAAATAGCTTTCCAGAACACAGAAAAATGGCAAAAACACCTATAACCATCACCCATTAAGGCTAATGTCAGCGCGCACTCTGCGTGCGTGCACAACGGACGGACGTACTGACGGAAGATACTGTAGACACCACACAATCCGTTTTTGTTGACGGACGTAGGAAAAAGGGAATTATGGGAAGTAAAATTTAATATGAAAAATGATGAAAAGCCATTTTGTACATCAAGGTGCTGCACGTCGCAAATGCGCTGCGTCGGACATCTCCTCACTCTCAGAACGCTACAGACGTGGCGCACTGTGCGCGTCCGTAGTATCGGTTTTACATTCTTGCCTAACTTGTATCCGTTGCCACGTGCATTGTGCGTGCGCTGTTCGGTACGCACGTACTTCGTGTGTGGGTCTCTATTGCTCATGATTCTATGCTTCGGACGTTAAACTGTGCGGCAACACGGATGTGATCCGTGCGTTTGTCTGACACGGGCCTAAATGTCACTACCAGAAAGCTAAAAAATATTTGGTTAAAGAATCTCGGCGCGACTGGTATCGCGCAGCAATGTGGGGTGTGTATCACAGAACTTCACAGCAATAAAACTCCTAGTAATGTGCGGTGTGAGTTTTATTGCTGTGGAGCTCTGTGATGCGCTCATACACCACGTATTATTGTATCAGCACCACAGTGTAGCATCATTGTTCACTTTATAATTGAAAAGTGAACAATAGTGCTGCATTAGGAGTAAGAACTAAGAATAGGAACATTTATTCATTGTTACATACACACGGGTCATGCTTGGTATCATTGGAAAAGCCATGTTCTGTATCTCCTCTCAGGGAATTCCTGATGGGGTCCCATTTCTGACGTCATCACGTCCATGCGCGATGTCAGTGGGCAGGGAAAGGTGCCAGATAAGTCTACAACCGGCGCCAGAGGGGCACCGAGCCACTTAACTTCACTGATAGGCTGCAGACTTCCTTGGCAATTTAGCGGAGGAGCGTCTGACCTACCAGTAGGTGCCTGTACGGAGTACTGGCAGCAAAAATGCCCCAGTTATCGGCGCTGTAGCAGGCTGAAACTTTTTTTTTTTTTTTTTTTATGGTGAAAGCGCTGAATATCAGCCCTGTTGATTGGTAGTAACAGTCGACCACCCCCCCCCCCGCCCCTCGTTGCATGTTCTCCTGAGGCCACCAATATCCAGGTTCCCTCTTTCAAAGGTTTCCTCCACACTTAATAGTGACCTGTTTTTGAGCAGGACCGCTGTACCTCTAAGGTCTTTTAAAGTGTTAGACATTAATCCATTTATTTCTTGGGCATAATATATTTTTACACTAAAAATTATATATATATATCTCCTCCACGCAATAATTAATAAAGTTTATTATTGCAGAAGCCATTTGCACGTCACCGCAATTCAAAGAACTGCATCCCAGAGCTCCTGTGCTACATTCCCCATGTGAAGCAAGGAACTCTGGGTAGGACATGCAAATTACATCTGTCTCACTTTCAAGCACTGATTTACCCTAAGGGTCCAAGCACCAACTGCAACTAGTCATGCCTAGCTCCTAGCTGATGGTCTAATAAACCCGAAACAGCGCTGTCCAGGAGTGGCTTTGACCAGTTGCATAAACCTGATCTCTGCTAAAAAAAAATTAGCCATCTAGTATGGCATTGATTTTAAGGGTTCTGTGTAGTAACAGACCCAGGATGCATAAAAGTGAGACATCTGTCATTTGCATGTCCTACCCAGAGTTCCTTGCTGCATATGGGGAATGTAGCACAGGAGCTCTGTGATGCAGTGCTTTGAATTGCTGTGATTGTGCAAATGGCTTCTACAATAATAAACCTATAATTCCTAATCAAATGAGCCCAAATGTTTTGGCATAAGTGTTTTAATTAACCTCCCCGGCGGTCTAATTTTTTTTCAAAATTTTGTGTCTAAAAGCGTCTCGACTTTTTTTATTTATTTTTTTATAAAGGAAAGGTGTTTTTGTACATAGTTAGCCTGTAATAATTAGGAATCACTCACTGAAATCAAGAGTCCTTACTGGTTAAATCTTTATAAATAAAATAAATAGTAAATACACTGAGTCCGATTTTTAAAGTTTGAAACCCGACATAATAATTTATCCCAAAAATAATTATGATATTCAATAAAACAAACACTGAAATCTGTCTGAAAACAAGGGTGACCCTATGTATGGTCTGTTTCTTATCCTGTAGTGAGTGGCCGTTCGTAAACATTGGAATACAGTGTAAGTTTGCTGCCTGGTTCTCCTCCCCCCCCCCCCCCCCCCCCCTGCATCGTGTGACTCGCAGGAAGCAACTCTCCGCGATCACACTGCGGGACAGAGCCAGGGAGCGCAGGAGGGGAGTATGCATCCAGCCCGAGTGTGGCTCGGGGTTACCGTTCGTGGTAGTGAAATTTAACCCCCAGTCACACTCGGGAATATCACCAGGGAGGTTAAGACCCCTCTATAACACCATATGGAAACACAAAAACCAGGTGACTTATGCTTAAATGTGTGTTTGCCACATGTACAATGGGTTCATAACATACATACCTAACAACATCTATGTTTCAATGTCTGGTTTTATAGTTGAAGAGCTGGAAGGGAAAACTGAAGAGGAGATTGAAATGATGAAACTAATGGGCTTTGATGGCTTTGATACCACCAAGGTAATTCACATGGTTTGACAATATTCTTTTATCATTTACGCTACATGTTCCAACGTTGCGTACTGTATATGTACTTACGGCAGTTGTTCTTAAAGTTTTTCAGTGAATAGTGAGGCTTTTGATCTTTACAACAGGGCACTGCAAGCCTTGGTATGTGCAGCATACTTGCAACTGATGAGCTACATTACATTAACCTGATCCTATGGCCCACGCAGGACAGGTCCCGCCAACTGTGCAAAGACCCTGTATCGCAGAGAAATAAAATTGTAGACCACTGCCTGTCAGTGTCGTTTCTAAACTTCTCCGTAATCATAATGAAATACCAGTCTGGACCTGATCAAATCCCAGCAATGCTGGTGAAAAATCAGTGTGCCGGCAATTGCAAATCCTGTCGCAACGCTAATCAATGAATCTTTAACGACTGGATACATACCTAAACTCTGGAACTGCGAGAGTGGTACCGATGACATAAAAGTGATGCCAATACTTTGGTATCCAACTACCGCCCGATATCATTGCTCCCTGTTATGTGAAAATTTTGGAAAAATGTGTCAAAACGCAATTATGTTTTTCTTATCAATACTCAACCTGATTGATCTGGGGTTAAATAGTCTTTCGTCCAAATCCTTCAACTACAACTACCCTTTTAAAAGTTTGCAAAGATATCCAAGCTGGCATGGAACATGGAAACCTAATTGGAGCCATCTTCCTTGATTTCGCCAAGGCCTTTGACACCGTAAACCATGACATCCTATTACTAAAACTTAACCTCTGGTATGGGTGATCGCACACTAACCTGGTTTCGATATTGCGATCGAGCGGATACATACTATGTGTCCATTCCTAACAGCGCTTCCCTCCCAGTCATGTGCGGTATATTCCAAGGATTGATACTCGGCCCTCTGCTATTCGCAATATTCTTAAATGATCTGCCTAACGTCTGCAAAGCCTCAACTGTACACATGTATGCAGGCGACACCGTAATCTATATCCGCAAACCAAATCTCCCGCAGCTGGAGGCAGTGCTGCAAGAACAATTCAGAGGTAGAAAAGTGGATCAAAGATAACAAACCTTTTTTGAATACTGACCAAACTGTAACAATGCTCTTTGGAACAGCACCTAAACTCCATAAATTGCAAAATCCCCATCTATGTGTCAGAACAAAATCAAATGGCATGCTGACCAGTCACTTGTCTCAGATCTAGGTATGCGGTTAGACCCAAATTTATCCTTTGGCCCTCACATCGAAAAATTCTCATCTAAACGTTATCCCAAACTAGGTGCCCTGTACAGAAACAAATCCTGCTTGAGCCCCGCAGTAACAAAGCAGATTATACAACAAATGCTTATGCCGGCTATTGAATACTGAGATGTAGTGTATGCAGCTGCCCCGCAAACGCACCTTCATAAACTTACTACATTGTATAATTTATTCTGCCACAATGTAACTACATGACCCACCATTGTGACATGTTAAAAGAGCTAAACTGGCTGTTGCTGGAATCCAGACGCACCCTTCCAACCTGGTGTTTAAGAGTTTTTTTCTGGGAAGCTACCACCCTACCTGAATAGACTGCGTCCCCCAGCCGTTCCCGCGTCCTATAATCTCCGATCCAGAACCAGCACCTTACTTGCACTACCACAATACACAAAGAAAGTGACCCAATCCTCATTTTCCTACAGAGCACCACAATTATGGAATAACCTCCCAGACACCCTCAAATCTTCCCCCAGTCTAAAGTCCCTTTAAGAGATCTCGATTTAATATACCTTGGTGCATTCTGTAACAGGAGTATATTTCCTACATATTTATTTTCAGTGTTAATCTGTATACTTTATTTTTAATATCTTGCATTTATTACCTATTTTAAAAATGCAATGTTCTTGAACCCAGGACATACTTGAAAATTAGAGAAATCTCAATGTATCCTTTCTCGATATACACTATATTGCCAAAAGTATTCGCTCACCCATCCAAATAATCAATCAGAATTGGGTGTTCCAATCACTTCCATGGCCACAGGTGTATAAAATCAAGCATGGAAAAAATACATATCTGGTATGCGCGAAATTAAACGCTAGGGAACTCGGACTGGTCTCTCGAATGACGTCTCCAACCAAATGTCATGTTGGAATAAAGATACAAAAAATACAATCTACAGTGCAGAGAAATGACAATATGTAGATATAAGTATATCGTTGATGAACTCAAACAAAGAGCCCGTGCACTGGCTCTGAGTGATGGATAGCCTCTGGGTTGTTTATCTTGTTTCACTTCTCAGGAAACCCACTCTTGGCGTAGTTAGCTCATTACATCCATAGGACATGGGAAAAAAAGAGGCACGATCTTTGTGTATATCTGACACATAGAATAATGCTATACAAGAGCCAGAAATGAACACTCACATTTGGAGGAGCTATTCCCAGCTCAAGATCGAAGGCATATGGGTTTTTCTGGTCAAACACAATAAAGACCCGAACATGCAGAGGTGATTCTTCTTTAAAAAGATTTAATTGTAAAAACAATAAAATACAGAATGCGTTTTGCCGTTGGCACACGGCTTCATCAGCTGGTCTATGATAGACCAGCTAATGAATCCGTGTGCCAACGGCGAAACGCATTCTGTATTTTATTGTTTTACAATTAAATCTTTTTTTAAAGAAGAATCACCTCTGCATGTTCGGGTCTTTATTGTGTTTGACCAGAAAAACCCATATGCCTTCGATCTTGAGCTGGGAATAGCTCCTCCAAATGTGAGTGTTCATTTCTGGCTCTTGTATAGCATTATTCTATGTGTCAGATATACACAAAGATCGTGCCTCTTTTTTTCCCATGTCCTATGGATGTAATGAGCTAACTACGCCAAAGAGTGGGTTTCCTGAGAAGTGAAACAAGATAAACAACCCAGAGGCTATCCATCACTCAGAGCCAGTGCACGGGCTCTTTGTTTGAGTTCATCAACGATATACTTATATCTACATATTGTCATTTCTCTGCACTGTAGATTGTATTTTTTGTATCTTTATTCCAACATGACATTTGGTTGGAGACGTCATTCGAGAGACCAGTCCGAGTTCCCTAGCGTTTAATTTCGCGCATACCAGATACGTATTTTTTTTCCATATTTGTACACTTGGTTGGGGGAAACCACTATCCATCTGGTCTGCTGGGTATTCTGAGGGTATAGTGTGGGCGCTTACCACACTTCCTTTTTGTATAAAATAAAGCACCTAGGCATGCAGACTGTGTTTTTACAAACATTTGTGAAAGAATGGGTTGCTCAGTGAATTCCATCGTGGCACTGTGATAGGATGCCACCTGCGCAACAATCCAGTCGTGAAATTTCCCTGCTCCTAAATATTCCAGTCAACTGTCAGCTGTATTGTAAGAACGTGGAAGTGTTTGGAAACGACAGCAACTCCGACACGAAGTGGTAGGCCATGTAAACGGATGGAGCGGGTTCAGCGGATGCTGAGGCGCATAGTGAGAAGAGGTCGCCAACTTTCTGCAGAGTCAATCGCTACAGACCTCCAAACTTAATGTGGCCTTCAGATTAGCTCAAGAACAGTTCAGAGAGCTTCATGGAATGGGTTTCCATGGCAGAGCAGCTGCATCCAAGGCATACATCACCAAGTGCAATGCAAAGCGTTGGATGCAGTGGTGTAAAGCACGCCGCCACTGGACTCTAGAGCAGTGGAGATGCGTTCTCTGGAGTTACGAATCGTGCTTCTCCATCTGGCAATCTGATGGAAGAGTCTGGGTTTGGCGGTTGCCAGGAGAACGGTACTTGTCTGACTGCATTGTGCCAAGTGTAATGTTTGGAGGGGGATTATGGTGTGGGGTTGTTTTTCAGGAGCTGGGCTTGGCCCCTTAGTTCCAGTGAAAGGAACTCGGTATGCTGAAGCATTCAAAGACATTTTTGGACAATTCCATGCTCCCAACTTTGTGGGAACAGGTTGGAGCTGGCCCCTTCCTCTTCCAACATGACTGTGCACTAGTGCACACAGCATGGTCCATAAAGACCTGGATGACAGTCTGGTGTGGATGAACTTGACTGGCCTGCACAGAGTCCTGACCTCAACCTGATAGAACACCTTTGGGATGAATTCGAGCGGAGACTGAGAGCCAGGCCTTCTCGTCCAACATCAGTGTGTGACCTCACAAATGCGCTTCTGGAAGAATGGTCAAAAATTCCCATAAACACTAGGGCTGCAATCTAAAGATTATTCTCCTAATCAATTAGTTGGCCAATTTATTATTTCAATTAATCGCTTCATCAGATAAATAGAAAAAAATAGTTTACTTACATATTTTTTTCTTTTTACATAAAATTCTTAACTTTCTTACACAAGATACGCAATTTGCGTATGTGAGTGCTTGGTCAGAGGGTTGGGTTGATGCTACATGCGCAGCCTAAGCCCATGTTTGTTTTCTCAAATGAACGTGGCTACAAGCACTTTGACATAGATGATGTCAGCATGAAATCGGGGTTAATAAGATAAAGTGGTCAGGGTGCATAGTGTCCCTTTTTAAATAAATAATTTCGTGAACAAACTGAGTGGGAGGAGGGACTGGAGGTGGAAGGGAGTGACTTTGCTCAAGTGACTTGTCCTGAGTGTGGGAGAAAGTTTGGGGAAAGGGACCAGACCAAAGGGAGGGAATGGCAGTTTCAGACCAAAAGAGGGTGTGGCAAGGAGGGTGGGGTGGTGGCGGCACAGGACTCCAGCTTCAAGTATGGATAAAACACAGGCATACAGCTCCTTCACCCAATGGAAGTATCCTATTGTTTGTGTTTAAAGTTCTGCTACTGTTGAAAACGGAATAAAAACAAACTGGTGGTGTTTGACATAACCCTAGAACTAAATCATACCTAGTAAAGCAGCGGCGCGTCTTCTCCAATCAGCTCCGAAGCTGAGGTTATTTACATTTAACTCAGTCTGACTCAAACAGTGTGTGCTGTACACAGGACGATTAATCGACACCGATTAACAAATTCAATCATCGATTTAGTTGTCGCTTTAAATAGATCTCGTTGTTTCAGCCCTAATAAACACTCCTAAACCTTATGGACAGCCTTCCCAGACGTCATATTGAACCCTATGGGATGTCACTTAAGTTCATATGCGAGTCAAGGCAGGTGAGCGAATACTTTTGGCAATATAGTGTATATACATGTATGTTGTACAATTCCACATATTGCGCCCCCCCCCCCATGTGCTGGGGGGGGGCACAAAGGAAAACAACCTCCCCGTAGAGTGAGTAAAGTTCTATTTATGGTTGATTTTAAAACATTTTCTTAATGTTTAAACTGTGAGAATATATGCTTCCTAATTGCATAACCTTCTGTACATATTTGTATATCTAGCCATACTCCTGTTTCAAGAAACAATGTTTATTTGTGCTGTCTAGTTAGGCTAACCTTAGTGCTCCATTTAACCCTTTCTCTTTGACGTCTAAAGAAAATCCAATGGGAGCTCAACACGGATGTAGTAATTTCACATAGTTTACATGAGCTGCCCACCTTTTTAGTTTATTTCCTGTACATGCCACAAAATCTTGTAATTTAATTATTCTTTAGTGTTAGATCTGTTAATTCATGAAACACTTGCCAAGCACAACCCTCCTGAAAAGAATATTTACACTGCAATTCTGTTTTCTCTCAGGGCAAAAAAGTGGATGGATCAGTAAACGCATATGCAATAAATGTGTCTCAAAAAAGAAAATACAGGTATGATTTCAATATGGTTTAAGTCCTTTTTGTCTAACAGCAATCAAGTCCATTGGCCTCGGATATACACCTAAAGAAAGCTGCTAAGAGGAGTCCAGTTCCAGCTTAGCTGGTATTGAGGAGCTGCAAAGATCAATTTGGAGCAAGCCTTTGTCTTGTTGCTTCCTAACACCCGCTCTGTTACAAGCCAGATGATATAACGGTATTTGTTCCTGCTGGCAATTGAATACCGGCAGCTTTGACACCCAGTGCCCCATTTGTCCATTATAGTTTATATATATATATATATAAAATTTATTCACCACAGACTTGAATAACAACTGCTTCCTACACAAAGTATAGGAAATGTAAATGTACGGTAACCTCATCCACAAGTAGAGTGGCACCAGGAGCTGTAGCTGGACTAGGCACAGGAGACCTTTGCTAGGTCCAAATTTTGGGCTGTCAAATTCTGACACACACCCCTCCTTCTGCAGGTCTACAAAAAATGTAAAGAAAAACAAACACTTTAATTTACAGTGTGTGTGAAATTTTTGCACATTTTATCATCAAAGTCTATGTGGTTATATCTTCTATGGGTTACTCTTGTTTAAGGAAAAATTTAGAAATGGGAACCTGTTGCTGTATAAAATTCTCAATTTTAGCTAAAACTGGGGGAAAAAAATACAACCCCCCCCCCCCCCCCCTAATGGGAAATGAGAATGTTAGTACAGCATCATTGTTCACGTTTATAATTGAAAAGTGAACAATAGTGCTACATTATAAAGAAACAGACATTTTACTTATTTTTATGTTATGGTTATAAATAACCTGGTCATATGTGGTATAGTTGGAAAGGCTATGGTCTGGCTTTTCCATCTACCATGGATTGGGAGATACGGGGGTCATTTGGACCCCCGTATCTCCACCATAGGGAAATCCCTGAGCATGAAAATAAGCAATGCGTGGCTGCACAATGGAAGCAGGGAATCTCTCTACTAAAAGGTACCTGGGTGCTCTATCAGGGGATCTGCGGTCACAAATCAACAGGCCACACTGATTTCTTACCGCCGTTTAGTCTTTATTCACCGCATACTGGGGAAAGCATGTATGCGGTGAATAAAGACTAAACGACTGTAAGAAATCAGTGTGGCCTAGCTTTTGTTTCACTGAATTCCCTTACTGATGTCATTGCGCCCATGAGCGATGATGTCAGTGGAAGGGGGAGGCCCCATAGTCTGGCCTGACATCCAAGGTGTCAGCCACCTCCCCAGGATCAATCGCAGGACTGGCACCTAAGGGGTTAAGAAAGGAATCACTGGAAAGGTCAGACTGACATTTCCAGCGATGCCACTCTTATTGTGGCACTTACCGATCAGGATCAAGTGAGAAACGGGACCCCCACCCCTTCAGGCACTCTCCTGACTCTGGCGGGGAGAGGCCTGAAAATGACATTGCATGCTGTCCCGATGTCAGACCCTTCTCGGTGCACTAATGGGACAGTCTGACTTTGAGGAAGCCAGGACTCCCTTCCGAAAGGCTGGGGTCCCCCCCCTTTGCTGTGAAAATCCCACAACGTGGGGGGAGGGGCGTCCCCCACATCATCCCCAGCAAAGGGTTAAGGGGAAGATTGTTCTTGAGTTTTTTTTTTTATTATTATTCTTTATTTATAAAGCGCCAGCATATTCTGGACCGCAGCGCGGTACAATAGGCACAGTAGACAGGGTTGAACAACATTTGACAAACAGTACAGGAGGAGATGAGGGCCCTATTCCCGTAGGAACTCACAATCTAGAGTATACCTTTTAACATTTGTGGAAGTGTTAAATATGATTTCATGCTTCAAATGAGTATCTGTTCAGGAACAGTTCATGGTTTATAAAACCAAGCAAAGATTATGAGAGCACGATGTTGCCATTTATTCCTATACATTATAGCTCGTTGACCGTTAAACCTCCATTAGGTGTTAAATTTGCTTATTTGTGCATCAAAAGACTATATGCTTGCATACAGATGTAATGTTAATCCTGAAAATTATTTCTAGCATTCTCTAAACAAAATCACATTCTCCCTCGTTCAAACCAGAAAATGTGGTTTTTGACAGAGATAATACTCTGAGCATTTATGTGATGCAGCCTTTTGGTAGGATTTTCCCACTCAGTGAATTATGGTGGACAACAACCAATAGGTGGCACAATAGGAAAGACTTGCTACAATAAAAGGCTAATTTATGTGAAAATTCACCAAACTGCTTCTTAATGTTAAGTTTTATGTGCAACAGTGCTAATTTCGTCAACTACAAATTTTAGTCTAGTTTTAGTCGACTAAATATTATAACATGTTTTTGACAAATGTGACAAATTAAATGGCATTTTAGTCAAAAGACTAGACTAAAACTAAATGAAAATTTGTCAAAACAGAAACTGGATTTTAAGATAAATGTTATTTATAACCTAAGTTATATCTGCGCCTGTATTGCATGTTCAGACCTTAATACCATAAATAACGGGTTAATGTTTACTCCAGGAGTATAGAATGAGAAATAATGCATTAATTACACTTTAACTAAACCCATTAGATATTAGTCAAATTCACAGATTTTAGTCAACTAAAATATCAGATTTTAGTCAAGTCGCAAGACTAAGGCCCGTGTCAGACGAACGCAGTTATCACGTCCGTGTTGCCGCACAGTTTAACGTCCGTCGTAGCATAGAATCCTGATCAAGAGACCCACAAACGAAGTGCAGCGCACGCACAACACACGTGGCAAACGGACGCAAGTTAAGCAAGAATGTAAAACCGCTACCACGGACGCACAGAGTGCGCCACATCCGCGTAGCGTTCTGTCTGAGGTCAGACGCAGCTCATTTGCGACGTCCAGCACCTTGACACACACTGGCTTTTCGTATCTTTTTCATATTCCTTTTGTTTCCCATAGTTCCCTTTTTTTTTTTTTTTTCCTACATCCGTCAAAAAAAACAGATTGTCTGTATCTTCCGTCAGTATGTCCGTCCGTTGTGCACGCACATTGTGCTCAGACTGCATTCGGTCATTCGCCTAAGGCTCGGGTAAGACTAGCAGTGTTCACGTCTGTGTTGCCGCACATTTTAACGTCCGTGGTAGCATAAAATTATGATCAAGAGACCCACACACGAAATACGCAAACGGACGCAAGTTAGGCAAGAACGTAAAACCGCTACCACGGACGTGCGGAGTCCGCATAGCTTTGTGTGTGAATGATGGAACTTAGTCAGACGGACTGCATTTTTGACAGACAAAATGGTTTTTCATATTTTATTTTCCATCTACATCGGTCAAAAAAAACATCCGTCACAAAAATGGACTGTGTGGCCACTACCTTGTCAGTCAAAGTACGTCCGTTGTGCACGGACGCACAGAGTGCACTCGTCTGACCCTAGCCTAAACCTAAATCAGAATTTGCTGTCAATATTAACACTGTTGCGCAGATAATGGAGTCCTAACACTGTTAGCACTTGGTTTCTTTGAGTCAGGAATCCCTTGGTAAAAATTCTGACACTTCTAGCTATTGATGTGAGTTGGTCATTAAAACCATGTACTGTTGGCTTTTTGTTCATGCACCACTGCACAGGTGACTATCACAGAATAAGCTTGTATTTGATGGGTATTGCAAAAATGTTCTTGTCATTGACTTGTTCATAAGAGAAATCTGCATTCCTTCATTTGGATGGAAGGCACCAGGACAACTTTTAGAAATGCAGGTTTGACTTTTTTTTTTTTTTTTTTGCTTGATACTGATACTTGTTTTTCCAATACAGGCAGTACATGAACAGAAAAGGAGGTTTCAACAGACCTTTGGACTTCATTGCTTAAATGTCAAGACAGCAGAGATCCCTCAAAAAGAGCCAGTATCCTGTGGATTCCTAGGGGCTGTTATGTCCTGAAGTCCTGTCATTATGGTTCTTATTTCTATTTGACAGGAGAAAAATGAACATTTGTAGTTTTGGCTCTAAACCAATAATTGTTTTTAAAAGATCTGACCATGTGAACTACAGCGCGTGGAATAGTATTAGGCTTCTTATGGTGTACTTAACATCCTACCTTGGTGTTTCATAGGTTTCCACCTTCCAATGATTGGGCTGTTTCTACAAGGGTTTTCTTGTGAGAAGATGTGTAGGTGAAGTTATGAGTTATCGGTGTATTTTTATGTACATATTATGTCATGACTATGCTAACTAAATAAAACTTTTAACTGAAAAATCTGCTGCGGGGCATTGGTGCTGGTGTTTAAATTTGCTGACTTTGCAAAGAAATGGTACTTTATATTTATTCGACCCAGTCTCCCAATAAAAACTATGGGGGAAATAGTATCTGTGCTATGGGAATTTATATCAAAACATCATCCAGCCTTTGACTGCCATTGTTGCTAATGACCATTGTATAACAAAACCTACTGTATGGTAGGTGGAAACATAATTGCAATAACCACAAGGAAAAAAAGTGCTAGCTTCAACACACTTTATTAAATGTTTATTTTATCAGGAAGGATACAGTGAGATTTCTCTCCTTTTCAAGTTTCTCCTGGGTTCAAGAACATTGGATTTCTTTTATTTTTTTTAGTCGTTACAAATGTGGGCTAGTCCTGAATGCGTGGAGAGCTTTTATTACAATACATTCTGCCTCCCAATCACCGAGCACCATGCCACAGGGGGAGAGCTGCCATGCGTCTGTTCAGAATGAGCAACAGGCCTCAGTACTTTAAGGAGTCTTTAACCTGATGAAGCAGTTGTAAATGGACTGTCAGAATGCGTACTAGTGCGGCTCAGCTAATACTTCTCATTAAACCGCTATTTCTTCATGTGATTGGCAGTAAAAGTCTAATTACAGGCGCGTTGTTTGGTTACTGAATGCATGTTTTTGACTTCACATGACGATGATGGAATCCTTCTTAAAGGGACACTACCACTTAAGCTGTACGTGGATTACTTGTGCATTACAAACCACCTTATAAAACACATGCTTTTATTATTTGCATGTAAAAATATATATTCTCTTCCTATGAGGCAACATTTACAAATCTGTGCAAAGGGGTTTTTCTTTACTTCTGGGGCTTAACCGTTTTTTTAATGAGATTTGAGGGAATGCTTGGATATGGCACAAGGCAGCTATTCTTAAGGCTCCTTGATAAGGGATGCCAAAATGAGGAGACTGGGAGCTTAAAAGACTTCTAATGTACCCCCTGGTGATGTCCTTTGAATACATCCCACACAATACAATAAGATTTGAGACCCGGCTGCCCGTACCTCCCCCTTCATTGATATCCCCAAGGGATAACTGGCCCTCGGTCCGGAATGAAGATGGTGATGAACCGTCCATGGAACAGGCAAGCTTATTTCCCAAATGGGACAAAAGGAAGAGATATAAAAAAACAGAACAAATATCGGCCAGACGCGTTTCGCACCCTTCCGGGCGCTTCCTCAGTGGCTAAAGATTGAAATTACCGTCATTCTGTAATGTCCGGTGTCATGGAGCTGACGTGGCGCTCCACGCTTCAAACCCCAAGAGACTTTATGTTCATTTATATCGTGTGATTTTTTTTTTTAAAATATATTTTACATTGTTTGGTTTTAGTTTAAATTAGTTTAGTGTAAAATGGCGTAGCTTTAGTTTTAAATATACTTATATTCCTGTAGGTAAATGTGTTTTTGTATAGCCAGTAAACAAGCTTTACTGCTGGGTAATTTATGCAACAGGGCTTTTCCCCTTATCTGGCTGCATGTTCGATTCAAGAAGTCTGGGATAGTGTTTGTCTTTAATCTGATGTGTTAGAACAATAGATTAGCCTTTAGCTCACAACATTTACATAAAGAATGTTTATTGTAAATATCTGACAATGTAATTAGTATTTTAGTAGGACGATGTGCGTCATTTATGCAAATTATGGCTGTTGGATCTCAGCATAAGTAGTGGCGTTTTTGTTCATTTTAAATCTCAGAGAGAATCCTGTTGGAACATACAGCCGCGTCTGGTGTCTCCTTCAACTACACTACACTCAACCTCAGAAGGCACAGAGCGGCCTTCTGGAAATTCTTAACAGCTCCAGGGCAGAGAAACAGAAGCCGGCGGGTCAAGCTGCTCGAGGCGCTGAGGACAGCGCTCCCAGTAGCTGGGCTGACCGCAACGAAGGGGTGTCTGGAGAGTCAGGACAAACGGAAGAGAACAGTTCCGTCACATCCGGTATTTAAATGTAAGAGGTAAGTGAACGAGATCCCGATCACCTAGTTTCGTGCGTTCCATCTTGGTTATTCCGGCATTGACTGACGTATCCTCTTCTGTCAGTTGTTAGTGGTCCAAAGGTATTCGGGTTTTCAAAGCGGCTATTTTGGGGCACGCAAATTGTATCTTCCTACCTTTTTTTTAAGTAGCCTCTTCATTCCATGGAAGTCCCATTGGATATATGCAAAAAAATTGTGATCTCCCAGCTTGGACACAGAATTGATATGGGAAACCTCATATTCTAATACACAACAAACACTGTTGTGGTTCTAATGCAGGACCACAGGGTGGTGTTGAAAACCAGATACCAACAGGCCCTAACCCACCTCCATATTCATACAAAAAAAAGTACCCGGGCAACCAGATGCCTACTGAGATCTAGGTCCCTATACAGTAAATCTTATTGATGTTGGATTTTTTTTTTTTTCTCTATAAAACACATGTAAAAGAACAATGGTAGAACACGAGATGATAAACTAGGATATCTTACATTTCATCTGAGTATGCATCTAATATCTAAAGCAGTGGTTGCCAACCACGTTCCTCAAGTACCCCTAACAGGCCAGGTTTTAAGGATTACTTTGGGAATGCAGACTGAATCCTGCAATCACTGAGCAGCAAATCATAACACATGTGCTGTGCTTCAGATATCTGGCAAACCTGACCTGTTAGGGGTACTTGAGGAACGTGGTTGGGAACCACTGATCTAAGGTATTCCGTCAGACACCAAGATATGAACATGTTGGAATCATGGCTTTTGTTTATATGTTCATATCTTGGTGTCTGACGGAATACCTTAGATCAGTGGTTCCCAACCACGTTCCTCAAGTACCCCTAACAAGTCAGGTTTGCCAGATATCTGAAGCACAGCACAGGTGTTATGATTTGCTGCTCAGTGATTGCAGGATTCAGTCTGCATTCCCCCAAGGTAATCCTTAAAACCTGACCTGTTAGGGGTACTTGAGGAACGTGGTTGGCAACCACTGATCTAAGGTATTCCGTCAGACACCAAGATATGAACATATAAACAGAAAGACATGGTTCCAACATCACCCTCAGTGGTGACTACCATATAAAGATTCAAAGAGGAGATATTAATTATAAAATTCCCAAATCTGACCACTTTTTTTCCTGCAGCTTATATATTTATTTATAAAGGATTTTACCAGGAAGGATACATTGAGATTTCTCTCGTTTTCAAGTATGTCCTGGGTTATATTGAGCTAAAGTTAATCATCATTCCTGAATGAAATATTTTGCTAGAAAAAAGTCTGTGGTAAAATAAGCATTCGGCTAAAAATGTTAAAAAAATATATCTGACAAGCCGTTACAAGTATTTATAAAGCACCAACAAACTCCTTAGCGCTGTACAATGGGAGAGACAGAATAACAAGTATACATACACGTTACATACACAGAACAGTAGTAGGGATGACCCTGCTCAAGAGTTTACAATCTTAGGCTGGTGTCAGACATGAGTTTTTAAGAGCAGAAGGAACGTCCTTCCACTCTGGACACCTCGCTGAGCACAGTTAGTATGCTCAGCGCTACAAGGCTCGATCCTCCTATGGAGAAACGTGCTTTGCAGCCCCGTCGAACGTGCATCGTAGCGCTTCGACTGGGGGAGGCTTGCTGCACGGCCGCTGTTGCGCACGCAACAGTGTGTGGCCAGCCCCGTCGCAGCGTCATAACGCTGTGACGGACGCACATAGTGCGCTTGTCTGACACCAGCCTAAGACTTAAAAATATAGTATCATGATGTGTTTTGGCAGCAGATAGAATAGAATATATTTAGCCACAACGGAGTGCTACAAGAATATCCCTTAACAGAAAAAAATTACATCAAAGTCGGACTTGTTAGCAGGGGGACAGGTTGCTGAATATCACACGAAAACCGTCAGCAGGCAGAGTTAAGAAAACAGATGATGGAACATCTTTTAAATTGCTGTCATTTTGGTATGAATTTGACACCATGCTCCAAGGCCCTTTGAATCTCCCTGAGGAGGAAGCATGATGTAAAAAAAAAACCTTGACTATTAGTAGTAAATCCAATCCAATGTCTTCAGTGGATTATTTGGACATTGCCACAATCACTAGTAACTAGTTTGGTATTTCTTGTGTATTGAGGGGTCACAACTCATACTGATAAATCATGCATTGAAAGGCAGAATTTATACATTACTATGTCTCGGCTCCATTTTTTCCTGTTTGTATTTAATGATTATGGTCCCTTGTGTCACTGTGCAATACTGATGCAATCAGGGTCTCGTTAGGCGTCACATCATATTTGCTTCACTAGTCACGCAGGGCCTGGATGGATAAACATAGAAAACAGATTTGTAAATGTGCCCACACACAGGGTGGATCCAAAACTAAAGTCACACCTCACACCCACTGTTTAGGGTTTAACCTTTTCTTCGCTTAGTATTAATGAGTTGAAAAGACCTGCTCTGCCGGGCACCTCAGGAGTTTACTTTCATCTATGAAATTCAATTGAAACAAGAACTGATGGTTAAGTAGACATTCCTTGCTGTATGGTACATGAAAGTGTTATCCCTCTACACCAGTGTTTCCCAAACCTGTCCTCAGGACCCTCCGCCTCGCCTGATATCTGAAGCACAGCACAGGTGAGATGATTTGCTGCTCAGCGATTGCAGGATTCAGTCTGCATTTCCCCCGAGGTGATCTGCAAAATCTGGCCTGGTTGAGGGTCCTGAGGACAGGTTTGGGAAACACTGCTCTACACACTATGGGCCCTATTCCAAGGTTAATGTGAAGTTAACCAGAGCTGTTGTTACCTTACCAGAGTCATTATAGTCTATGGAGATGTTAAGTTTGCAACAGCTCTGGTTAAATTTACACCGACCTTGGAATAGGGCCCCATGTGTTTTGTGCACACATTAAAAGGATCCTCTAGTCACTGTTATCAGTCAATGTAATTTGAATGGTCACAGTGTCCTGAGTGACCTCACCCCACTCATAATTCCCTCTTCCAAGTGTGGGGGGATTAGTCCCACCTGGAAGTGGAGAACAGCAAGCACTAAACTCTACATTCTCAGGATCAGGACTCCGCTCCATCCAAAAGCTCTCATTGAGCTCAAATTGCTCTCCAGATGTGTTGGAGATACACTTTCCATGATACCACTCCTAAGGTTGGCTAAGCCTCGTGGCAATTAGGGATGAGCTGTTCGGGTTCGGACAGTTCGGAGTTCGATTCGAACTTTTTTGAAATTTTGAAAAGTATAGAAAATGCTTAAAGAAAATAATACTAAAAAATCTAGAAATAAAGAGACTCTTTTCTGCAGAATATTATTAGCAACGGTTTATTAGATATTGAATTAAAAACTAATGTGTACGTGGAAACCCAGATTTAGTAACTGATCAATTTTACTCTGTATTTGATCTATTGGATTTGATGGTATTTTGCGATAGGTAGTGGTATTCGATAGAATTCATAGGGCTTCTTGTTTATAATGATCTGGGGAGTTGATAACTACCCCCCCCCCCCTTTATCTGCAGGCTTTATAATTAGATCATTATTATTCTTTAAATCTTGTAGGGCTTTCTTTTCTCCCCTACTCAGATTGTTCTTCTTAACTTTATCGGACAGTTTATCTACGTCTGTGAGTACCATTCTCTCGAAAGTCCGCATTGGCTCGGAAATCATCTGCTTAGGATAGAAATTGGACTTGTTACTTAGAGATGTATGAGTAATCTGATTAGTCACTTTCCTCTCAATAGATGTTTTAAGAAAGAATTTTTTAAGGCATAGTTTGCATATAAACTTTTGAAGATCTATGAAAAGTTGAAACTTGTCCATGCTTTGACTAGGTGCAAACTTTAAACCCTTCTGCAGAACCTGGGTTTCATTCATTGTTAACTGATGGTTACTTAGGTTAAAAATGCCTACAGGATTTCCCTTTTTTCCCTCTTTTCTCTCTGGTGTACCCTTTTGCCTCCTCTTCTTCCTAAGTTAATTAATCGAGGGGCAAAAAATCTGAGAACTACTCTAGTTAAAAATCAAACTAAACATAGCCAGAAAAAGATGTTCAACCTTTCAGGTGGATTTTATCAATGTGGGAGTTGTCCAACATGTAAGCCTTTACATCAAGGTAAGAAAACCTCTTCGACTTTTGATGATAAAATGGGTAAAGAATATAAAATTAAAGATGTAATTACCTGCAGGACAAAAAATGTAGTATATCAGGTAATCTGCCCATGCGGCCTCCAGTACATTGGTCATACCACGAGACCACTGACAGTGAGGATAAGAGAACATATATAGAACATACGCAATGGTATAGAAACACATTCGGTTCCGGCTCATTTTAAAAAGGTACATAATAATTCCCCTGAAGGCATGAAATTTAAAGCCATACAGTTAATAACTAGAGATTGGAGAGGAGGCTATTTCAATAAGAAAATTAACTGTGCAGAGATGAAGTGGGTTTACACGTTAAATACACTGGCACCATCTGGCTTTAATTTAGACTTTGAGCTGTGCCATTTTCTTTGACCCTTTCTTCTCTTAGTCTAATGAACATACTAATATTAGGATCCCAATGTATCATTTCATTTTTATTGTATTTTTACCTTTGTACCGTTTAGGTATTGATACAAATTTAAATATTTTTTGTGGACCCACTTATATCTTGAGTATTTCCAGGGCCAATTTTACTTGTGGTTTTGCCAGGTGTGTTCTGATAATAAGTCATACTGAGCGTCAGGGCCAGGAGAACGTGGATCCATGTTTTTATATTTTTACTATTGGGTTCATTCAGTATATATAGATTGTACTATAAAATAGTCACATTATTATGTGCCACTATTAACTAGGGTAGCGCTGGTTTTAATTCCCTGTCGTTGTAGTACTTGTTTTTGGCCACCGGAAGGAGACAAGCGCAATGTAAGACACTGGACATTGGGACTACATTTTCCAGCATGCTTTGTGGGCGGGAACAGGAAGTGGGTGGGAGAGAGACACTGACATCCGGAGCCTCGTGGAAAGAGCGCGCAGAGGAGTGAGAGGAGCAAGACGCAAGAGCAGAGAGTGATTACAACCAGGCCCGAGCGCAGGTGCGGCCTAGCAGAGCTGGAGATCGGGATTTTCCTTATTATTAATCGAAGACCCAGTGATCCACCGCTAGTAATCTCACGCTGATACATAGTAAGCTGAAGGACCCCGAGTTAGGGAGTGCAGGCGGTGAGCTGGATATCTTGTGGCCGATACAGAAAAGCAAGACAGCGGATCTGGTGACACAGAAAATCCCAGTCAAAATCGAGCGGAGAGACGTCCTGGGTCGAGCGGAACGCAGAGTATCTGGCGGATGGGTGAGAGGCCTTCCAGGCCATTGTAAAACACTAAAGCACGCTGCAGTCTGTTAAAAACCCACAGGGCCCCAACGTGACTAGTCGAAGATACCTCTTAAATAATTCACTGGCCAGTTGAATATTGTACCCGGGTACCAATACACACATACACATACATTCCTTGGGACATAACCTGTACGGGACTCACACTCCAACCACTAAGGGGTTAAAAATACTTTTTTTCCTTTTCCGCTGCGCGTTTCTCGCATTACGAAGTACTGTAAAAATATATATGTATACCGTGTTACTCATTATATGCCAGTTTATTCAGTAAACTATATAATTTATAAAATCCACGACGGTGCTGGAGTATATTTATTCCCTAGTGCGGGGAGACTGACCCGAGGTTCAAATTCAGCGTCTCCTCCGGGAGTGAGCGCTACACGTGGGGGCTCGTCCGGGATCCAGTCTCTGGAAAAACCGCATTTAAAGGGTTAAATATGGATCCAGACACTGCTGCCAAATGGTGTGAGGAGCACAGTAGTCAGTTAGAATTGTGTATAGTCATGGATATTCCTGCAGACACTTGGGCTGAAGATCAGATTCGCCAGGCCGTGGCCGCGCTGACACCAGATCATCGGGGGTTAATCCTGGACATTAAAGAGAACCCAGATACCTCTCACACGTATGTTCTTTTTGAGTGGAGAAAGGGTGTTCCAGTGTGTTTTTTGGGTGCGAGCGTGAAGCTGACCGATGAGGTGGAAGTCCAACTGATTCAGCCAAGTGCGCCACATGGCGAATCTGCGAGTGTTCCCGTGCCCAGTCCGTTGGCCATGATCGGGCCTGAATTTATAGTGGCTATTGGAGATTTGCTGGCTAAATGTCAAAGAAAAAGCCCTCCGCACACTAACTTTGGTTATCGACGGTTGAGAAATTTTACAGGAAACGTACCAACTCCGGCGGGAGAAGAAACCTTCGAAGAATGGGTGGAACAGGCGATGCAGGCTCTGGATGAGTGGGACGTCCCTGAAGCACAGAAAAAGCAAAGGATTACTGAGAGCTTAAAAGGGACCTGCGTCAGAGGCTGTAAGAAACCTAAAATTAAGAAAGACTGCACTGCTTTAGATTATCTAAATGTTCTGGAGGAAGTTTTTGGGCGAACGGAGAAGGCTGCAGAGGTCGTGTATCAGTATGAACACACCTACCAGCGGAAAGGTGAGAGAATGACCGAATATATGAGGCGCCTAGATAAGATTCTGCACCAGATACTCCTCAAGAAAGGGGCCGAACCGGCCGAAGTAGATAAGATCCGAATAAAAACAGATCCTGAGGTGCGCTCAACCTCTAGATCCAGTGATCCTGCAGCTGAGAAGCAGGGAAGGTAATCGAGAACTGAAGTACCTGGAACTGATCCGAACTGTCAGAGAGGAGGAGGCTTTACTGGAAGAAAAATCCTTCAGGAGAGGAGAAAGAGCTTACGCGCAACCTGTGAGGCATAACGAATGTTTGCAGCCTGAAAGTGACTCGTTGGATACCTATGGATCCGACGTGGACGAACAAGAGCATCTGATCGCTTTTAAATCCACGGAGAAGGCTGTCAAAGAATTAAACCTCTCTGCACATGGTGAGTTGCACAAAACTGTTAAGAAGGTACAAGAAGCTCAAGCTGAATTGCAACAGGCGCACGTGGAACTGTGCCGAGTATTGTTGGAGGTGACAGAGACACAGACAGAGATGCAGACGTTCCTTACAGACATGCAGACAACCGAAGTTGCTGTGGCGTCTAGCCAGGATCCTTCAACCGAATCACAGCGGGCGAATGCGTCTCCGTCTTCAAAGAGGAGATGTTTCAGTTGTGGAGAAATGGGCCATTTCCGCGCACAATGCAAGAGCCAAAAGCCTGAAGGAAATAGAGTAGAGGAGTTCTTGAAAGCCTTGGAAGGGCTGTTATCTACCTCACCGGCGGGAAACGCCAGAGGGCACAAGTGAAGGAGCAACCTAGGTGCCCGAAGGTTGAAACCCGCTCCAAAAATCAAGCCAGGACTAAGAGGGCGAGAGGACCCAAAGTCTGGCCAACTGCCGAGCCTGCCAGGACTGAAAGAGTCACTCCCTTAGCATCCGGACCTACGTCACGGGGAAGCAATGCACACCCAAAACCTACACGGGCCAAGAAGAAGGCCAGGGTACAACAAACTGGGTCTAAATGTCCTGTTGCCACCACCAAGTTTCCTGACCAGCTGATAGGTCCTTCCCTTATTGTGCCAATCCAAGTGGAGGGAGTCTACACTAAAGCTCTGTTGGACTCAGGGGCTCAAGTGACATTGATCTACTGAGACTTCTATGAGAAACACTTGAAGCACATCCCTCTACAGAAATTGAAGGATCTGGAAATCTGGGGTATCGGAACTGAGAAACTCCCTTATGACGGGTATCTACAGGTGAAGTTGGAGATCGGATCCGAAGTCATCGGACAGTCCGGAGGTTGTGATGCATTGGCAATTGTGTGTCCTCGGCCTTCAGGGGCAAACAGGAGTTCCATGATAGTGGGGACGAATACTGATTTGGTGCGACGTCTCCTGACACCTATCGTACTGGAAGAAGGTTCTACTAAAGGAGTACACCCAATGTTACGTCCAGTCTATCAGAGAATGGTCGAAGAACAGAAGGCACCTGCTGAAGTGGGGCGCCTGTGGAGATAGGAAGGAACAGAGAAGGTTCTGCAAGCAGGAGAAGTAACGAGTTTCCGGGCTTCAGTCAAGTTGAACGGATCGCAACCAGGTCCCTATGTGGTACTGGAAACCGATTTTAATCATGGGAGTGAAGCCGGAGTAGAAGTAATCCCTGAAATAATCTCCACCAAAGCTTTGAAAAGAACACGAGGAAGAGTCTCAGTCAGCGTGTGCAATGTGTCTGATTCTCCAGTAGTCCTTAAAGCATGAATGCCTATCGGGCAAGTAGCGTCCGCTACGCCCCTCTCTCCTACCGATTTAGGAGGGGGAGTGGATAAAGAGATTCCAGATGAAAGGTTCTACCCCAAGGACGCTCCCATTTCACCTGAATGGAAGAAA
Organism: Leptobrachium leishanense; assembly: GCA_009667805.1. Lineage (NCBI taxonomy): Eukaryota > Metazoa > Chordata > Amphibia > Anura > Megophryidae > Leptobrachium > Leptobrachium leishanense. Next base: position 140,958,933 of record CM019065.1, read on the forward strand.
CGTCTTCAGTCCCAAGTTCTAAAGTGGAGAGACTTGTTCTCAAAAGATGAGTTCGACGTGGGCCTAGCTAAAAGTACTGAGCACCGCATTCGATTACAAGAGGAAAAGCCGTTTCGTGAAAGGTCAAGACGAGTTCCGCTGGGAGACTTGGATGATCTACGAGAACAGCTGAATGAACTGCAAAGAACCAAGGTGATCCAAGAGTCCAGGAGCCCATATGCATCTCCAATAGTAATGGTCTGGAAGAAGAATGGTTCTGTCCGCCTATGCATAGACTATCGCACGCTGAATCAGAGAACCATCCCAGATCAATATGCTACTCCTCGGATAGAAGATGCCTTACAGTGTTTGTCGGGAGCAAAATGGTTTAGTGTACTAGACCTGCGAAGTGGGTATCACCAGATACCGATGCATCCTGAAGACAAAGAGAAGACTGCGTTCATCTGCCCATTGGGGTTCTTCGAATTCAACAGAATGCCTCAAGGCCTTACTGGGGCTCCAGCCATGTTCCAACGGTTAATGGAGAAGACAGTCGGGGACATGAACCTGATCGAAGTATTAGTGTACCTGGATGACATAATTGTGTTCGGGAAGACTCTGCAAGAACATGAACAATGTTTGGAGAAGGTCTTGAAGAGGCTCCATGAAGAGGGATTGAAACTGTCTCTGGAGAAATGTCAATTCTGTTTACCGTCTGTTATGTATCTGGGACATGTGGTCTCAGCAGAATGCGTTTCAACAGACGCTCGGAAGTTGGAGGCCGTAGCTTCTTGGCCTAGACCCCGAAACGTCACTGAACTTAGATCTTTCTTGGGGTTCTGTTCCTATTATCGAAGATTTGTAGGAGGATTCGCAAAAATAGCTCAACCACTGAACAAACTCCTACAGAAGGAAAGCACAGAAGAAGGCTGCAAGGTCTCTGACCGAAATCCGTCAGCTCCAGGGCCAAGGAAAGCTCGAGAGTCCATCCAGGGAGAATGGACTAGTCAATGTGAGGGTGCTTTTACGAAGCTGAAAGAGAGCTTAACTCGAGCTCCTGTCTTGGCCTATGCGGACCCTCACAAGCCGTACGAGTTACATGTGGATGCCAGCAGAGAAGGTCTAGGAGGAGTCCTGTATCAAGAGTATGGTGGATTGCTGAGGCCTGTAGCGTATGTGAGCCGGAGCCTTACGCCTTCTGAAAATAACTATCCTACCCACAAGTTGGAGTTCCTAGCCTTGAAGTGGGCGATGGTAGACAAGCTAAAGGACTATCTGTATGGGGCCGAGTTTGTGATAAAGACGGATAACAATCCTCTTACCTACGTCCTTACTACTGCGAAGCTGGACGCAACGAGACATCGGTGGTTGGCCGCTCTGTCAGGGTTTCGGTTCAGCCTGAAGTATCGCCCTGGGGTGAATAATCGAGATGCTGATGCTTTGTCGAGAAGACCCTACACTACAGAATGGACTCAGTTAACTCCAGACGGGGTACAAGCTTTGTGTCAAGGAGCGGAGCGCCGGGTCAAGGGAGGGATTGAAGCAGAGGCCATAGGAGTCATGGCTGCGGCTGTTCCGGAGTTCTACTGCAACCCTACGCAGTTGAGGGATGAAAGTCTGCCTACCTTTTCAAAACAGTACCTGAAAGCTGATCAGGCTAGAGACCCCTTAATTGCGTTAACCGTAAAGGCCCTAACTACGAACCAACGGGAAATTCGATTGACCAATTCCCCAGATGGAGCCAGATTGGTCTACAAAGAGTGGGAACGGTTGAAGATGTTGGATGGGGTGGTCTACCGAAGGGGCCCCTGAAACAATTCTGAAGAGACCCAACAGTTGTTCCTTCCCACTAAACATAGGGAGAGTGTACTGCGATCGCTACATGATGAGCATGGACATTTGGGCGCAGAAAGGACTTTTAAGCTGGTGCGAGACAGATTCTATTGGCCTTGCATGAGAGCTGAAGTGGAAAGTTACTGCCATTCATGTCTGAGGTGTATTCAAAAGGAAGACCCTACCGACCCGAACCGCTCCAATGAGCCATATGCAAAGTCAAGGACCCATGGATTTGGTGTGCATTGATTTCCTGTGCTTAGAGCCGGATGCTAGTGGGCAGGGAAATATTCTAATAGTGACTGATCACTTTACACGTTACGCCCAAGCCTTTTCTACAAAGGATCAACGCGCTCCGACAGTGGCAAAGGTTCTGATGGAAAAGTTCTTTGTTCACTACGGCCTACCAAGGAGAATACACTCTGATCAGGGTAGAGAGAGACTTTGAAAGCCGGCTTGTTGGGCAATTACTGGAACTGCTAGGAATCCAAAAGACCCGAACTACACCATATCACCCTCAAGGTGATGCTCAGCCTGAAAGGTTCAATCGCACGTTGCTAAATATGCTGGGGACGTTGTCCAACACAGAGAAGCAGAGCTGGAGTCGTCACATAGCTACGCTAGTACATGCATATAACAGTACGGAGAGTGACGCCACTGGATACTCACCGTACCGTCTTATGTTCGGAAGAGAAGCTCGACTGCTGGTTGATTTGGCGTTTGGGCTATCTTTGGACCAGACGTCGGTAGCTTCTCATAGAAATTATGTGGATAGACTTCGAAAGAATCTGGCCTCTGCGTTTGAACAGGCCCGTTTGACCTCAGGAAACAAAGGAATAAACGGAACTATGACTTGAAAGTTTGGATACAGGATCTACAACCCGGTGATAGGGTGTTGTTGAAGAACTTGGGTGCTGCTGCAAGGCACAAGTTAGCGGATAGATGGAGTTCTCAGGTCTACATTGTCTGCAAGCAACTGCTAGGTCTGCCATTGTATCAAATCCGGCTGGATGGAAAGGCTGGGCCTCTTAAGAACTGGCACCGGAATCATTTATTACCTTTGAGAGAGGCTGTGAGGATACCAGTTGGGGACGAACTTTCTCTGCCGAATCCGCCTGCTCCACGTTTGACTCCCGTTACTCGGTCTCAGCAGACCCGGGCTATCGAAGAGAGCGAAAGGGACAGTGAGGAAGAAAGTTTTTGTCTGGACTGGATGCGCTCACCAGAGCCTGAAGAGGTTATCTCGGTCCCCGAGACTATTGAAATCCCTGTAGTTCCTGAAGCCGAATTTTATGACTACAGTTCTATGCCTTCACTGGAAGGATCATACTCCGGAGAGATGTCTGCTCCAGTGGTAGAAAGAAGAATTGAACCCGCACCTATAGTACTTCCACCTGAAGAGGAACTGACTGAACCGGAACCAAAACGCTCTATTCGACCGCCCCAGAGACTCACCTACGACTCACCAGGACATAGCACTGAAGAGGCCGTCACCACAGTGCGAAGGTTGCCCGAAGTGTCTGCTATGTTAGCTGAGATAGTCAAAAACATGAGTCAACTTGAGGAAGTGTACCTAACCCATTGTATGCTTGCTGCTGAGCCTGTATATGTTGCCTAATATATGTTGAAATGTAATGCAACTGTTGTACCTCCTTGGAGAGACCCAAGAGTTCTAGGAGGGGGAGAGTGTATCGCTGGTTTTAATTCCCTGTCATTGTAGTACTTGTTTTTGGCCACCGGAGGGAGACAAGCGCAATGTAAGACACTGGACATTGGGACTACATTTTCCAGCATGCTTTGCAGGCGGGAACAGGAAGTGGGTGGGAGAGAGACACTGACATCCGGAGCCACGTGGAAAGAGCCGGCAGAGGAGTGAGAGGAGCAAGACGCAAGAGAGCAGAGAGTGATTACAACCAGGCCCGAGCGCAGGTGCGGCCTAGCAGAGCTGGAGATCGGGATTTTCCTTATTATTAATCGAAGACCCAGTGATCCACCGCTAGTAATCTCACGCTGATAGTAAGCTGAAGGACCCCGAGTTAGGAGAACCGCAGACGATCTAACAGGGAGTGCAGGCGGTGAGCTAGATATCTTGTGGCCGATACAGAAAAGCAAGACAGCGGATCCGGTGACACAGAAAATCCCAGTCAAAATCGAGCGGAGAGACGTCCTGGGTCGAGCGGAACGCAGAGTATCTGGCGGATGGGTGAGAGGCCTTCCAGGCCATTGTAAAACACTAAAGCACACTGCAGTCTGTTCAAAACCCACAGGGCCCCAACGTGACTAGTCGAAGATACCTCTTAAATAATTCACTGGCCAGTTGAATATTGTACCCGGGTACCAATACACACATACACATACATTCCTTGGGACATAACCTGTACGGGACTCACACTCCAACCACTAAGGGGTTAAAAATACTTTTTTTCCTTTTCCGCTGCGCGTTTCTCGCATTACGAAGTGCTATATTTCCTTTTCCGCTGCGCGTTTCTCACATTACGAAGTACTGTAAAAATATATATGTATACCGTGTTACTCATTATATGCCAGTTTATTCAGTAAACTATATAATTTATAAAATCCACGACGGTGCTGGAGTATATTTATTCCCTAGTGCGGGGAAACTGACCCGAGGTTCAAATTCAGCGGCTCCTCCGGGAGTGAGCGCTACACTAGGTTCTCCTGAGGCTTTATAGCCTGCAATTACTTATCCACTCTAACTATATTTTAGGCAGGAACGGATCGCATCATTAGAGGTACAGATGTGGATCTGAAATAAAGCGGTCAATCGCTCAGATCGTGTATATTCACTAACCGGTATTTTGTGTACCCATAGGGTTAACCTGGCTAACAACATTGTGAGACACAACTCCTTGATAAGTTCCGCCTAATACCTGTATCCAGTAACCGCGAGAGCACAGACTTGCGGTTTCACTTTCGCATGCAAACGAGTCATCTTAGCGGTTTGTCACTTCCGTGCATGTGACCGGAAGTTGATACCCGACACTATAGAGTCTGGACACAAGCATAGATCACGTTTATAACATCCGCACACGTGACCTGATGCTCTCTATGGGAGAGGAAGGAGGGGGCAGAGAGCGAGGAGAATCTGTCATGTCTTGCTGCTGCCTCTGGGCTACTTGGGGGAGAACTTCTAAACATGTGCCAAGAAGACTTTCCACTGCAGAGGGGGGAGAGCAGGGGCCAGTATACAGTACATGCTGCCAGCTCTCTCCCCTTCCTCCCTGAGCAGTGTGTGCAGGGCGTGATGCTGGTGGAGACTATAAGCCATCATGGATCCATGTGAGTGGAGGAGCGGTGACATGTGTCTGCCCCTGTTTACTTGTATCTTTGCAGATCACGGCATGCCAGGGTGTCAGGGCTGCTGGCTCCTCTCCTCCTCTACAGAGCTTCAGCCATGTGCTGGTGGTGATCATGTGTGAGGAAGGGGGCGGGTCATTTTTCAAGAGGCTCCCATTGGCTCTCCCCAGGCGCACCGAGACAGGGGAAGCAGGTGGTGGGAGGGCTGCTTTCTCTACTCTCCCCACCCCGGGCAGTGTCATGAAGGGGGCGGGCCTCTCCCCTGCACAGCGCTGATCTCTCCCTACAGAGAGAGACAGCGCTGACGGGCAGAGAGGATTCCAGCGTTCAGTGAAAGGAGAGAGATCTTGATTTTAGCGCCCTCTGCTGGACAGGTGCCCCTAGGCAGACGCCTGTACTGCCGTATAGGTAGCGCCGGCTCTGGTTGAATCTGCCTTTGCTGCCTACATGCTATTGTTTTCATAGCTATTTTGATCCTGCTGGGTTTCCTTAGCATTTCTGTATCCAGATAGAACAAGACACTGAGCAAAGGGATGGAAACTAAGGGTCTTCCTGGTTACATAGCAGCCATTCTGTGCTCACTGCTGCACAAAACTAATGTCTTTGTACCTGCATTGCTGTACACTATTACAAGATTGTCAGTCTGATCATTAAACTCTTCAATTGGATTCATCTTTCTACGTGTCATCTTTCTACGAGTTGAAGCTATCTGCCGAACTTCATCGTGTGAGTACTGGTCGAATACAGACTTAGCTAGTCTAAAGCATCCATGCCTCACAGCTTTGCTTAGGGAAGCAGAATAGTAAAAAGTAGGGCTGCGGAAATTACCGATTAATCGTTTGATTAATCGCTAATTTTTTTGGTCAATTAAAAATATTTTAAATCAACCAGTGGCGCAAAGCACGCGGCGGTGCCGCTGCGTGCTTTGCATCGCGTGTTCGGCTCCCTGTGAGCATCCGAAGGCATGGAGCTTTGGACGCTCGCCTGGGGGAACCACATCACCAGCCGAGTTCTTGCGAGATTGCGGCTGGTCACGTGGCTCCCCCAGGCGAGCGCCCAAGCTCCATGCCGCCGGACGCTCATAGGGTGCCAAACACGCGGCAGCAGGAGGGGAGCTGGGGGCAGAATATCCATGCATGCTGGGGGCATATCCATGCGAGCTGGGGCATATCCATGTGTGCTGGGGCATACCCATGTGTGCTGGGGCATACCCATGTGTGCTGGGCCATACCCATGTGAGCTGGGACAATATCCATGTGAGCTGGGACAATATCCGTGTGAGCTGGGGCAATATCCGTGTGAGCTGGGGAAATATCCGTGTGAGCTGGGGCAATATCTGTGTGAGCTGGGGCATATCTGTGTGAGCTGGGGCATATCCGTGTGAGCTGGGGCAATATCCGTGTGAGCTGGGGCATATCCGTGTGAGCTGGGGCAATATCCATGTGAGCTGGGGCAATATCCATGTGAGCTGGGGCATATCCATGTGAGCTGGGGCAGCATATCCATGTGAGCTGGGGCAGTGTATCCATGTGAGCTGGGGCAGTATATCCATGTGAGCTGGGGCAGTGTATCCATGTGAGCTGGGGCAGTGTATCCATGTGTGCTGGGGCAATATATCCATGTGTGCTGGGGCAATATATCCATGTGTGCTGGGGCAAAATCAACATATCCATGTGTGAGCTGGGGCAATATAATAATTTACGTCAGTGCTACAGTTTGAATTTAAGACACATTTGTGTGAACTGTGAAGTAAAGTCATAGATTGTTGAAACTAACGTCGGGTGATTGTATAGTGTATACCACATTTACCATTGACTAATGCAGAGTTGCAATGCAAGCAGATCAGCTAAAAGTAGGTGGATCTGTATGTGCGCTTTAATTAATCAATTCATCGATTAAAAAAAAAATTGTATTGCTACCCAGTGGGTGCAGAGCTCCTCTACCGGAGCCTGCGTAAGCTTCCCGCGACAGCTGTTGACCACACCTCCCTGTGATGTTCAGGCCGGGCAGGGTCAGCAGGAGCCAGAGAGTGACCAGGGGAAGGTGGGCATGCCCTTAACAGAATGTGAGAAGAGTGTTGCCAGCACTACGGAGGTCCCCGTGATGCTCCTCTCACATCCGGGGCTGCCTGCTCCCCTCTGATGACATCATAGGGGGCCGGACAGAAACCAGCCAAACAAGCGTGGCAGGGGGTAAAAAAATAAAAATAAAATTGTAATGGCAGACCCCTCTGTTCCCATGTCTAATTTTTTTAACAAGCACACCCCATAGAAAATATAATCACAAAGGATCGGATGATAAATTGTGGGGAAAAAAACACTTTACACGCTGTAGATGATTGAAAATTCTAATTTTATTGCATATTTTTGTTATAATTATTCAAGCAGGGCATGACGTATACATATAATAATTATAGATTATGAATCTGTTGAAAAAAAGGATACATAGTGTGTCTGGGTCGTATAATAAAACGTGACTTCAAATCGCGTTTAAACCTGATGAACAAAACCGGTAAAAATTTGCTCAGCACACAGAGGTGAAATGGCTTAGCAGTGAAGGGGTTAACTAAGATAATTTGGTCATACTGGATAGAGTGTCTCTTTAATTATACATTTTCCTAAGAGTCTCCCACCCAGGAAAAGATATGGACTAGAGCAGGGATCTCAAACTCTGACCCCAGATGTTGCTGACAAATATGGGGATGATGAACAATTAGGCTAGGGTCAGACGAACGCATTTTTCACGTGCGTTTAGCCGCACGAAATCACGGCCGTGCTAGCAGCAAATGATGTCCAATGCCGGGGAACATACGACGAACGGCCGCATGAACGTTCGTCCATGCAACGCAAGTGGCCAACGAACGCATTTTTTCGAGAGCGTCAAACCGCTACTACTGACGTACAGAGTGCGCTGCGGCCGCATAGCGGCGTGTGTGCGTGATTGGGAGACGTCAGACGCTGCACACATCCGGCCAACATAACGTCCAGACGCAAAAGGGTTTTATTGATGATCCGTACAAAATCACGGACGAAAATGCGCATCGTATGACCGCTATCGCGTATTCCGTGAAAAAATACGTCCATTCGTTCGTACGCACTTTTGCACGGACAACATGAAAAATGCGTTCGTCTGACCCTAGCCTTAGAATACCAGCGTTGTAAAATGTAAAAATAAAATGTGTCTCTCTTCGGCTAAAATTTGCAATTTAACACCAAAATGTTGCTTTGTGAAATGTCCCCAAAGACAACTGCTATTTGTTTTCAGTGCTCTGCATGTTCAAAGCTCAGGGTTTCAGATTAAATCCCAGCAGGATTTCAATCTTCGTTCTGTGGTTACCGTTCGTATATAGCATACACTATTAATTGGCTGCCAATTAGATTGTCACGTGAGAGTGTGCTGAGCACGTTGAATGGGTATTTATTATTGGGACACTAACTCAATCTGAATTGTGCTTGCATTGGGCGCACTGCCAGGCATCCATGTGCTCCTGTGCTTGCTGCTGACCTAGGTAATCCAAATCCTGTGCCCCCCCACCCCATATAATCAAATAAATATGAACAGAAAAAGGAAATTAAGACAAACATTCATGACCTAATAGGGTATTTATGTCAATAAAATGTAATTTGAAACAAAGTTACAATATTTTGTTCATACAGAATGATTTCTAGCAACATTTAATAAACAGGGTTATTCAGAGAGAGGTGAAAACCAGGAGAATGACTGGAGAAGTGAAAATTCTAGCTCAAAATAGCCAATTTGGAAAGTGAGATAAATGGGCGAATTTTTCTGGTTTGGCTATTTTGATCTTGAATTTTCACTTCTCCAGTCATTCTCCTGGTTTTCACCGCTCTCTGAATAACCCTGATAGTTTAGAGACTCATTGCTGGGTGTTTTATTGCTTCGCAGCCCTGTTATTCAACTGCACACCTCAAATATATTGGACATCTACGACCAATGTCAGACGAACGCAGTGATCACGTCCGTGTTGCCGCACAGTTTATCTTCCTTCGTAGCATAGAATCATGATCAATAGAGACCCACCACGAAGTACGTGCGCACCGAACTGCGCACACACAACACATGTGGCAATCGGACGCAAGTTAGGCAAGAACGTAAAACCGCTGCCACGGATGTGCAGAGTGCGCTACGTCCGTGTAGCATTCTGTGTGAGTGATGAGGAGATGTCACAGCGCATTTGCGACGTCCAGCACCTTGATGCACAAAATGGCTTTGCATATCCTTTTCAAATTTTTATCATTTTTCATATTAATTTAATTTCCCATTCCCCTTTTTTTTCTACATCCATGAAAAAAACGGACAGTGTGGTGTCTACAGTATCTGCCGTCAGTACGTCTGTCCGTTATGCACGCACGCAGAGTGCGCTCAGAATGCGTTGGTCTGACATTAGCCTAAAAGAAACGATATTAGGGAAAAATTCTAAACCATCCAATCTTTTGCCCTTGGCCCAATGCGCCAATACACATCTGTTCCTGGGATAAAATTAGGTACAATGGCCCGTTCCTTATTCTGGAAATCATCTGTCACCGGAAGCACATTCATTATACAAGCAGGTAGACAAAACCTGCAGAATTTCTAAGCTCTCCTCCTCCAAAAAAAAAAAAAAAGGGTAGCGTAATAATTCAATAGAGGGGCGAAGACAAAACACCTCTTTCAGCCTCCTCTAAGCTGCTTGTGATGTGCAATCAAAAGAGGTCAGACCGCTCAGGGAAATAACAAAACAACATAAACAGCTCAGCATCTGGAAAAGATTGCGGCACCTAAGGAGTTAATGCGTCTCTAGCCAGTGCCGCGTGGTGCAAAAGACGCATTCCCCCTCCTCTTCTACCACGTGACCTGTCATCCAAGTACATTACGTAATGTGTTCTATTTCTAGAGACAATGCCTGCTGACGTCACAGGAGGGGATCCTGCCGTGACTGACAGGTGCGTTCCACCAGTCATGAAGGCTCGTCCCCCACATAACTTCCTGTTCTGCAATGCATGTCTTTCATTGATATATTTACAAAATTCAAGGTAATTATATATATAGATATATATAAGTTTATTATTGCAGAAGCCATTTGCACATCAGAATGGCTGCACGCGACATGAACATACATTTTCCATAACAGTTCATCTGAGACCAATTACATCATACTCTGCCCTAACCCGGCTTGATTCCTATCTTACATTTTGAGGACTGACCACCCTCTCTAGTTTTACACCCCTCCCTGTTTAGGTTTGCCAGGTCGGCCATGTTTACCTGGACACATATAATTTATTCATGCTGATGGGCAGCGCATGAAAAATGCCACCCCGCAGCATGTAGAATCCATACACTGCAAGTAAGAAATCAGTAAGGAATCCCAGGAGACCCACCTTAATTTCTTTGCTGCAGCACAGGAATTATACGTTACAGGGCAGCACTTTTCCCTGTGCTCCCCTCTGCATGAAATAGTAATATGTGTCCAGGAAAGCATGGCCGACCTGGCAAATCTATCCCAGTCACAGGTGCCTCATTGCGGGACCAATTTAAACCTTGATCTGTAGAGATCCGTAGTAGGATGTATGTATTCTGCGTATGTAGAATCTATGTATTTCACTTCTGTTTTGTTATACAATGTGATGACATCTATTTTATTTATTTATTGATTTATAAAGTATTTTACCAGGAAAGATACATTGAGATTTCTCTCGTTTTCAAGTACGTCCTGGGTGACATCAAAGAACACTAAAAATATAACTGTGAACTAACGTGTATGTATCCATTCAGTTCGTCTGAGTCAATACTTCCCAGTCAAGTAGAAACATTAGATATCCCATAGCGTGGAGGTATGGCTGCTAGAAAAATATAAGGGTAACATGAAACGTCTAAAATTAAAGTACCTGCAAGAGGTAACAAGCAAGGATGTAGGAAGCACACAAAATCTGGGGGATAGACTTCTCATCGGAAGGTAGGGCAGAGGCACAATTTTATTAAACTACTAGACTAGTAAGGTCAGTTTATTAGTTTACTACCTTTATCCTAAATCTGCAATTCTGCCAAATGCCCTGTTCAACGAACCTTACCTTTTATTGCCCCCTACAAACTCCCCCCTAAGTTCGTCGACAGTTTCAACCCAATGTGATGCTATTTGCAATCTTGATTTTTTTTTCAGCACACACCCCAACCTCACTCAGTGCTTGCACCAGGCCCTTGCACAGAACAACTCAGTACCCTCATCCAGCTGGACTTTCCACAATGAGGCATCTTGTGTAGAGGCTCCATTCACTGAAGCACACACCCCAACCTCACTCAGTGCTTGCACCAGGCCCTTGCACAGAACAACTCAGTACCCTCATCCAGCTGGACTTTCCACAATGAGGCATCTTGTGTAGAGGCTCCATTCACTGAAGCACACACCCCAACCTCACTCAGTGCTTGCACCAGGCCCTTGCACAGAACAACTCAGTACCCTCATCCAGCTGGACTTTCCACAATGAGGCATCTTGTGTAGAGGCTCCATTCACTGAAGCACACACCCCAACCTCACTCAGTGATTGCACCAGGCCCTTGCACAGAACAACTCAGTACCCTCATCCAGCTGGACTTTGCTCCCGCCCACCCCAAGGTTTTCATTTGATATATACCCAACTAATTGATCATGTGATATCGCAGCAACCTACACCAGTTACCTCTCTATTTCCTGTTTACTCACCTCCAACACCTTTCACTATAATGTTTATCCCACTATTGCTTCTCTTTTCTTTATCATCCCTTCTCTCTAAAGCTACTCTCTCCTTCTATACACCTTTCCAATTGCCCCAGGATGGAAAACCAGTGCCAATACACCACAGCCTGCTCAGTTCTTTTAACCTATCAGCTGAGTGCTGGTGGAGAGTGTTAAAATCCAGCCCTCCTACCCCCACACAAAGATTTAAAACTCTGCAACCACATTATCAAAAGAAAACACTGTCCAAATTCCTATTTATTCTGCTACTTTCCCTGGCAAACGATGTGGAAACTAACCCTGGTCCTATAGGTGACACAACCTTTAGTCTCCCCACTAAAAAAGGCCTCTCATTTGTGCACTGTAACATCCGCAGTTTACTCCCTAAATTGGATGAGCTTCAGGCTTGGTGTTGTTATTACAAACCCAAAATCATTGTGCTCACAGAGTCATGGTTAACCCCAAAAGTACCAGACTCTGCCATATCAATACAGGGGTATTCATGTTTTAGAAAAGACAGAGCAAAGAGAGGAGGGGGAATTGTTATTTATGTTGAGGAGTCCATAAAGTTCACCCCCTTACAGACTTCTAGCTCTCCTGTCACCTTTGATTTCTTCTCTGGTATAATTGAGATCCCATTCAGTAAATCAATCATTGTTGCTAGGTTCTATCGCCCACCGAGCTCTCCAGTGCACTCCCTCTCTGACATATCTCAAATCCTTAATAACCTACTTGCCCAAAACCAAAAAAGTGAACTGCTGGTCCTTGGCGATTTTTAATACAGATTGGCTAAATCCTAAAAACAATAAACACTGCTCGCTGTTTAAAAACTTTGCAGCTAACTCAATTAATCTCCTCCCCCACTCGCATTAATATGAAAAGCCCCAACCATACCTTGTTGGACTGGATTCTCTCCTCATCTCCTGATAGAATACAGGAGGCAGGCGTGCTTGCTAATAGCTTTAGTGACCATTGTCTAGTGTACTGCGTGCGCAAAATTAAGGCCTTGAAATCTTCCCCAAAGGTAATAACCACCAGGTCTTTCAAGAAATTTATTCTTGAATCCTTCCTAAGTGATCTCAAACAGCTCCCCTGGTACAGGCTAAACCTAATCCCAGACCTAGACTGTGCAGTTGAATACTTTCAGTCTGAGCTCCTGCAAGTCTGGAATTCCCATGCCCCGCTGCGTAAAGTGCGAGTAAAAGGGACTCATCTCCCCTGGGTTACAGCTGATCTTACACTAATGTACCAGCTTAGAGATTCACGGTGGTCAAATTTCAAGAGTACTGGTTCCATGAACGATCACTACGAATACCGAAAATGTCGGAATGAATGCACAAAACAAACAAAAATGGCCAAAGCCCATTACTTCAATGAAAATCTAAACAATAACATCTCAAACCCTAGAAACTTTTGGAGAACCATAAGTAACATACAAGCACCCCCAGTCCACTCCCAGCCAGCTGCTGTCAAAGTAAACAACCAAACCCTGCAACACCCGCTAGATGTAGCAAATGCCTTTAATGATTATTTTGTTGGATGTGCCACCACTTTGATTGCCAAGCTAGGAAATGACATGCAATCAGAGAGGCCTCATGCAGGTCAGGCCCCAACAACTGTGCAAAGTCCCTGTATCACACAGGAATTCAGTTTTAGACCAGTGCCTGTCAGTGTCGTTACTAAACTTCTCCGTAAGCAAAAAATGAAATACCAGTCTGGACCTGATCAAATACCAGCAATGCTGCTGAAAATCAGTGCGCCAGCAATTGCAAATCAAGTCGCAACCCTAATAAATGAGTCACTGGCAACTGGTTACATACCCAAGCTCTGGAAGACTGCAAGAGTGGTACCTATCCATAAAAGTGGGACAGTACTTTGGTATCCAACTACCGTCCGATATCGTTGCTCCCTGTAATGTCAAAAGTCTTGGAAAAATGTGTCTACACACAATTACGTGATTATTATCAATATTGGAACTACTTAACCCCGGATCAATCAGGCTTTCGACCAAATCACTCAACCACAACCGCCCTTTTAAAAGTCTGCAATGATATCCAAGCTGGGATGGAACAAGGAAACCTAACTGGAGCCATCTTCCTTGATTTTGCCAAGGCCTTTGACACGGTAGACCATGGCATCTTGTTAGAAAAACTTAAAAACTCTGGCATTGGTGATCGCACGCTAACCTGGTTTCAATCATATGTATCCGACCGATCACAATATGTGTCAATTTCTGGCAGCTCCTCCCTCCCGCTCCCAGTCACTTGCGGTGTACCCCAAGGCTCAGTACTAGGCCCCCTGCTATTCACAATATTCATAAATGATCTGCCCAACGTCTGCAAAGCCTCAACTGTACATATGTACGCAGACGACACTGTGATCTATACCAGCAAACCAAATCTCCCGCAGCTGGAGGCCGTGCTGCAAGAACAATTCACAGAGGTAGAAAAGTGGATCAAAAACAACAAACTTTTTTAAAATACTGACAAAACTGTAACGATGCTCTTTGGAACAGCACCTAAACTACACAAATTGCAAAATCCCCATCTATGTGTTGGGACAATATCAAATGGCACACTGACCACAGTCACTTCTCTCAAATATCTAGGTATGTGGTTGGACCCGAATCTATCCTTTGGCCCCCACATCGAAAAACTCTCATCTAAACTTTACCCCAAACTAGGTGCCCTGTACAGAAACAAATCCTGCCTGAGTCCCGCGGTAAGAAAGCAGATTGTACAGCAAATGCTTATGCCGGCTATTGATTACGGAGATGTAGTGTATGCAGCCGCCCCGCAAACACACCTTCATAAACTTACTACACTGTATAACTCATTCTGCCGCTTTGCGCTACAATGTAACTACATGACCCACCATTGTGACATGTTAAAACAGCTAAACTGGCCATCGCTAGAATCCAGACGCACCCTTCACCTTTCCAGCCTGGTGTTTAAGAGCATCTCTGGAAGCTGCCACCCTACCTGAATAGACGGCTTCCCCCAGCAGCTCCCTCATCCTATAACCTCCGATCCAGGACCAGCACCTTACTTGCAATACCACAATACAAAAAGACAGTGGCTCGGTCCTCATTTTCCTACAGAGCACCACAATTATGGAATAACCTCCCAGACACCATCAAATCTTCCACCAGTCTTAAGTCACTCAAAATTTCCCTGTTAACATACCTCAATACAGAATGCACCTGTAAACATGTAACCTAGTGACTATATTTCCTACATATTTATTTTCTGTTAATCTGTAGATTTGTGTTGTTAATATCTTACATTGTATTACTTTGTATTTCTGTAAATGTAACACTTCAATGTACTTGAACCCAGGACATACTTGAAAACGAGAGAAATCTCAATGTATCCTTCCTGGTAAAATCCTTTATAAAATAAATAAATAAATCCTTCAAGACATGTACATTGAGGGAATTCAGTAACCTATAGGATGAAAACGAAGCATAATCTGCATCCATATAACACATCCTCAAGTTTGGGCACACACTCTGCACATGACAATGATTAAAACTGGGAGGGATGGGGGTTCTGTGTTCCCCTATTGCTCTGCCCACGTTAACAAGGATAGATTTCTTGGAGACAGGGACATGCAAAGTGCAGGTAGTCATGGACATACAAGACGTAACCATGAACACAGTAACATAGATGAATGTCTGGTCGGCATTGTAGTTAGCCAAATATAGGCTGTCACCTAAAGCCACACTCAAACAAAGGTCTCACATATTGACATTGCACACAAATACGCTTTTACAGTCACATACAATACCATCTAGCAAGAGAACTGTAAAAAATGTTCCTAATTAAAATTGTTTGGTTTAATTTTTGCTTATTTTAGCATTGCCCGGGGTCTTTTTTATGTAAAAAAAAATTATTCAACCACAATAAGCAATACAAAGCGTTTCAGACAATGGTATCCACTGGTCAACCATAGTCTCCAGATGGCGTAAAATCGAACATATTTACCCAAGGAGGTGTAATGCAACTCTTCTAACTCCCGAATGGTCTCCACCAGTGTCACTTAATCCCAGATGGATGGAACCTGTCTACGTCATCAATAAACAGGGATAAGGCCCTGATCCGCAGAGAGCAGGAGAGATAACAGGGAATTCATAAAAGAGTCAGTGGAGTAAGGCAATAAATTCAGGAGGTCGGTCCCTGGAGTAATAGGGAGGGCAGCCTGCGTGACTTCCTCTAGGTGTCTCGCCACCCCTAAACAATAGGACTGCATTTTGGGGCAAGTCCACAGATATAGGCATAGTTTCCCGGGTCTCGGAGACAAGCCAGCAGAGGTTGGATTCAGAGGGAGACATGCAATGTAGCATCGTGGGCGTTAAGTACCGTCTCCGAAACAATTTTCAATTCTGCTCATGGGGAGTCAGACTACGCGAAGTGTAGAAAGTTAAGGTGAAGGCTTTGATCAATTTTGTGACGTGATTTCCAAGCCCAGTTCCCTGTCCCATCTGGCAAAGAGTCCCCCCTAAACTGTCCATCTAATCAATATTAGGGATCAGCCGAACACCCCCGTGTTCGGTTCGCATTCGAACTCGAACAATTTCAAAGGTTCGAGTTCGAACGCGAACACGAACCGAACTCAACGCAAGTCAATGGGACTCGAAAGTTCGAATTTTAGAGTGCCCTCCAAGAGGGCATATATGCAAGATATTTGCCATAAAAGGTGTATGGGGGTCTGGGTAGTGCCCTGGGGACAGGAAACAAGGACAAAGAGTAAAAAAAAAAACGTTTTTAACCACTTCAATGCGGAGGACGCGCTCAGCGCGTCCTCCGCATTACTGCTGGTATGCGGAGGACGCGCTGAGCGCGTCCTCCCATTGGGGTCAGCGTTCGGCCGGGTTCCGGCCGATCGCTGGCCCCCCCGGTGCGGGCTGACATCCTCGATGTCAGCCCAGCATCCGGGACCGCAGCTGCTGAAATTAGGTGTCATCGCGGCAGCGCGATGACACCTAATTCAGGCGCCCCCCCCCCGCATGTGCGGAGGAGGCGCCTGAAAGGGAGGGGGGAGGTCCTTCGGACCTCTCTCCCTCCGATCGGCGGCGTTGCGGGGGTTAACCCAGGCACCATTTGGAAGGGCACAGCCTGCCCTTCCAAATGGTGCCTGGCATTAACCCCTGGGGAGCTGGATCGCGAATCGGCGCTGAAAAGCGCCGGTTCGCGATCCTTTCCCGGAGCTGGCCGACATCTTGGATGTCGGCCAAGCCTCCGGGAACTCCCCCTGAGGACTGGCGTCATCGTGCGTAGCACGATGACGCCAGTCCTAGAGTTAACCCCTAACTGCCACCAACGGTGGAGATAGGGAGTTCATTGGAACTCCCTATCTCCCGATCCGTGGCAGCTAGGGGTTAACGTTTGGTATGGTTGGATCAGCCAGAGCATGGCCGTTCCAACGATACCAAACACTACTGTGAAAAATTTTGTAAAAAAAAAATTAAAAAATGAAAAATAAAAATTTAAAAAAATAAAAAATAAAAATTCTAAAAAAAAAATAAACAATTTTTTTTTCTTTTTTTTGGTTTGTTAATGCAGCAATATTGTTCCCATTTCAATTATAATGTGAACAATGATGCTGCACTAACGATTTTTGTATGCGGTGCGTTTGTTAAAAATCGCGTAATTTTCCCCAAAAAAAATGTAACGAGACCCCATCTCTAATTTTTTTAACAAGCGCACCCCATACAAAATATAACCGCAATTGCTCGCATGTTAAAATGTGGAAAAAAAACACTTTACACATTGTAAATTATTGAAAATACATATTTTATTGCATTTTTTGTTATAATATACAGACATGACATAACGTATACATATAATAATGACATATTATGAATCTACCGAGTCTGACGGAAAGAACGATATATAATATGTCTGGGTAATATACTAAAATAAGCCTTCAAAACACGTTTAAACATGATGAGCAAAACCGGTAAAAATGACCTCAGCACAGAGGTGTGAAAAGCCTCAGCAGCGAAAGGGTTAAAGAAACAGGGAGTATTCCATGAAATAAAGGTTAAGAATAAAACCGAAAAATTCCTTCAAATATCATGCCTAGGAGGTCCCCATAACCTGCCCGTGAAGTGGCAGATTTGTAGGATGTATAGAAACAATTTTTTAATATCTTGCATTGTATTACTTTGTATTTTTGAGAAAGGATTTTAGGCTAGGGTCAGACGAGCGTGATTTCTACGGACTGTACGTCCGTGCACACGGACGTACGTTAGTACGGAAGACGCAGTAGTGGCCAGACAGTCCGTTTTTTTCACTGACGTATATATTTTGACGGATGTAGGAGGGAAAATAAATTAAAAAGCAAAACCATTTTGTCCGTGAAAAATGCTGGACGTATAAATGCAGTCCGTCTGACCACGTTCCTTCACTCACACACAAAGCTATGCGGACGTTGCGGCCGCAGCGCACTTTGTGCGGCCGTTCTAGCGGTTGTACGTTCTTTCCTGCCTTGCGTCCGTGGGCCGCGGCCGTTGTGCGTCTGCAGTTCAGTGCAGACGTACTTCGTGTGTCAGGCTCCGATGGGCTTCCTGTCATGCTATCATGGACGTACTTTTAGGCGCAATCACGGACGTGAACACTACGCTCGTCTGACAGCAGCCTTACCAGGAAGGATACATTGAGATTTCTCTCGTTTTCAAGTATGTCCTGGGTGGCAAGAATGTACCATTAGGTGTCTTGCCAAAGACACTTACTGGAGAGGTTGCTCGCTGGGATCGAACCCATGGCTCCACAGGCTCTCTCCATACAGAGCAGTGACATTACCTCTACTCCACCCAGCCAGTTTGGTATTTCTTTAACTGTAACACTTCAATGTTCTTGAACCCAGGACATACTTGAAAACGAGAGAAATTTCAATGTATCCTTCCTGGTACAATCATTTATAAATAAATAAAATTTAAAAACAAAAAAAATGACATTTCAAATGACGGTAAATGGTTTTCCTTTAATCTATTCATAAACAACTGCTAAGGGCGGCAGTCTGTAAGAAAAGAGGAGACATTTTAGGACACGCAGAACAAGTTTAGTGATTTTTTGGCTAAATTATGGTGAAACTTATGCAGGCTTTGGATGAAAGTAACAATAGGTGCTTTGAAATTGGGCCTTTAGTGTCGGCAACAGTGCCTTCACACCGTAACCCCTCTGTGGTATTGTGGAAGATTGCAGGGTTGGACCCTGCGGTCCAACATTAAAATGATATGAATCTGGTACAGGCGTCAGTGCACCCAAATATTGTGCCTTTGGTGGCAGCAAGTGCCTTCACACCGTAACCCCTCTGAGGTATTGTGGAAGAGTACAGTGGTGGAAGTTTTGGTAATGCAGAAGAGATCCCCGATCTATTCAGTTACATCAGCAGCTATAACAAAACCGGGTCAGCAATGTTTAGGCACTTGTACTGCGCTACTGTATATGGTGAGAATCGGCGCACACCAGTAGCAACATGAAGCAAACAGAACAGGCAGGGAATACACATAGAGAATAGTCAAATGGCAGGCAAAGTCAGCAACAGATCGGGTCCTCAGAACAAGCAGGGTCAGTAACAAGTAAATAAACTGATTCGCTAAGCTAGCAATGCAGGAATAAAGGCTGAGACACACTGAGCGTGAAGCGACGCACAGCGAAGCGAAGAGAAGCAAACATTTTGCAGGCTTGACTTCACTCCGCCTTGCAGCGTGTCTACACTGCATTACGTTTGCTTCTCACCGCACTGGACAGGAATCCACTAACTAAATTAAAATGTACACACAAAACCGTTTGATTTTCACAAAGCACATGTTAATGTATATAGGCAAAAAAAAGTTTCTACTGAATAAAATACATCAAAAATTACTGTTAATTTAATAGGAATAGTATAAAAATATAAAAAAAAGGGTAACCCCTGATCATATATATTATAGGGACACGGAGCGCTGTGTATAGAGTAGGGATGCATTGATACCACACACAGACATATACGTATATATCAACATGCAGATATATATATATATATACACCCACCCACAGACCTCAGACCATATATACACATATGCACATGGGGGGGGTGGCATGTGGACAATATCAGCTAAATGCGGTATTGAGGAAGAGTGCAGTGGTGGAGGTTTTGGTAATGCAGAAGAGATCCCCGATCTATTCAGTTACATCAGCAGCTATAACAAAACCGGGTCAGCAATGTTTAGGCACTTGTACTTCGCTACTGTATATGGTGAGAATCGGCGCACACCAGTAGCAACAGGAAGCAAACAGTACAGGCAGGGAATACACAGAGAGAATAGTCAAATGGCAGACAAAGTCGGCAACAGATCGGGTCCTCAGAACAAGCAGGGTCAGTAACAAGTATACTTCTCCGTAAGCAAAAAATGAAATACCAGTCTGGACCTGATCAAATACCAGCAATGCTGCTGAAAATCAGTGCACCGGCAATTGCAAATCCTGTCGCAACCCTAATCGATGAATCACTGGTGACTGGATACATACCCAAACTCTGGAAGACTGCGAGAGTGGTACCTATCCATAAAAGTGGTGACAGTACTTTGGTATCCAACTACCGTCCGATATCGTTGCTCCCTGTAATGTCAAAAATTTTGGAAAAATGCGTCTACACACAATTACGTGATTATTATCAATATTGGAACTACTTAACCCCGGATCAATCAGGCTTTCGTCCAAATCTCTCAACTTCAACCGCCCTTTTAAAAGTCTGCAATGATATCCAAGTTGGGATGGAACAAGGAAACCTAACTGGAGCCATCTTTCTTGATTTTGCCAAGGCCTTTGACACAGTAGACCATGGCATCTTGCTAGAAAAACTTAAAAACTCTGGCATTGGTGATCGCACGTTAACCAGGTTTCAATCATATGTATCCGACCGATCACAATATGTGTCAATTTCTGGCAGCTCCTCCCTCCCCCTCCCTGTCACTTGTGGTGCACCCCAAGGCTCAATACTCGGTCCCCTGCTATTCACAATATTCATAAATGATCTGCCCAATGTCTGCAAAGCCTCAACTGTACATATGTATGCAGACG
The DNA here is from genome assembly GCA_009667805.1 of Leptobrachium leishanense. NCBI lineage: Eukaryota > Metazoa > Chordata > Amphibia > Anura > Megophryidae > Leptobrachium > Leptobrachium leishanense. Next base: position 140,979,840 of record CM019065.1, read on the forward strand.
ACACCGTAATCTATACCAGCAAACCAAATCTCCCGCAGCTGGAGGCCGTGCTGCAAGAACAATTCACAGAGGTAGAAAAGTGGATCAAACACAACAAACTTCTTTTAAATAATGACAAAACTGTAACGATGCTCTTTGGAACAGCACCTAAACTACACAAATTGCAAAATCCCCATCTATGTGTTGGGACAAAATCAAATGGCACGCTGACCACAGTCACTTCTCTCAAATATCTAGGTATGTGGTTGGACCCTAATCTATCCTTTGGCCCCCACATAGAAAAACTCTCATCTAAACTTTACCCCAAACTAGGTGCCCTGTACAGAAACAAATCCTGCCTGAGCCCCGCGGTAAGAAAGCAGATTGTACAACAAATGCTTATGCCGGCTATTGAATACGAAGATGTAGTGTATGCAGCGGCCCCACAAACACATCTTCAGAAACTTACTACATTGTATAACTCATTCTGCCGCTTTGCATTACAATGTAACTACATGACCCACCATTGTGACATGTTAAAAGAGCTAAACTGGCCATCGCTGGAGTCTAAACGCACCCTTCACCTTTCCAGCCTGGTGTTTAAGAGCTTTTCTGGGAAGCTGCCACCCTATCTGAATAGACTGCTTCCCCCGGCAGCTCCCTCATCCTATAACCTCCGATCCAGGACCAGCATCTTACTTGCAATACCACAATACAAAAACAGTGGCTCGGTCCTCATTTTCCTATAGAGCACCACAATTATGGAATAACCTCCCAGACACCATCAAATCTTCCCCCAGTCTTAAGTCACTCAAGAGCTCCTTACTAACATACCTCAATACATAATGCACCTGTAAACATGTAAACATGTAACATAATGACTATTTCCTACATACAGTTGTGTTCAAAATTATTCATCCCCCAATGCTGTAAAGGGTTTTAGGGAATTTAGTGTACATTTGTAATTGTATTCAGAATGAAATCCTACAAGGACTTTTTAAAGAACCATATGCAACTAAAATGACATCAATAGGTTTTGTAATACAGTAGTAAATGTTTCTTTTGTGAATTCTTCATTGACACAATTATTCAACCCCTTAAAGACTACCACTCTGAAGAACAGAGGTTCATTCAAGTGTTTTCAATCAGGTATTGAAAACACCTGTGGATGTCACGGAGCAGCAATAAAGCATAATAAGCACCAATTAGGCAGCTTTAAAATGACTGTGATACTCAGCTCCTTCTAGACATTTACTGGTGTGGTTACAAACATGGTGAAGTCAAGAGAATGGTCCAGGAAGACAAGAGAAGAGGTGATTACTCTTCACAGGAAGGGCAATGGCTATAAGAAGATTGCAAAGATGTTAAACATACCAAGAGAGACCATAGGAAGCATCATTCGCAAATTCAAGGCAAAGGGCACTGTTGAAACGCTACCTGGTCGTGGCAGAAAGAAGATGCTGACTTCGACTGCTGTGCGCTACCTGAAGCGTAGAGTGGAGAAAAGTCCCCGTGTGACTGCTGAGGAACTGAGAAAAGATTTGTCAGATGTGGGTACTGACGTTTCAGCTCAGACAATACGGCGCACACTGCGTAATGAAGGCCTCCATGCCAGAACTCCCAGGCGTACCCCTTGCTGTCTCCAAAGAATAAGAAGAGTCGACTGCAGTATGCCAAAAGTCATGTGGACAAACCACAGAAGTTTTGGGATAGTGTTCTGTGGACTGATGAAACAAAATTAGAACTGTTTGGGCCCATGGATCAACGCTATGTTTGGAGGAGGAAGAACAAGGCCTATGAAGAAAAGAACACCTTGCCTACTGTGAAGCATGGCGGAGGGGTCAATCATGCTTTGGGGCTGTTTTGCTTCTGCAGGTACAGGGAAGCTTCAGCGTGTGCAAGGTACCATGAATTCTCTTCAGTACCAGGAGATATTGGATGACAATGTAATGCAGTCCGTCACAAACCTGAGGCTTGGGAGACGTTGGACCTTTCAACAGGACAATGATCCCAAGCATACCTCCAAGTCCACTAGAGCATGGTTGCAGATTAAAGGCTGGAACATTTTGGAGTGGCCATCGCAGTCACCTGACTTAAATCCGATTGAGAACCTCTGGTGGGACTTAAAGAAAGCAGTTGCAGTGCGCAAGCCTAAGAATGTGACTGAACTGGAGGCTTTTGCCCATGACGAATGGGCGAAGATACCCGTAGATCGCTGCAAGACACTTGTGTCAAGCTATGCTCCACGTTTAAAAGCTGTTATAACTGTAAAAGGATGTTGTACTAAGTACTAAGATTGAATGTCACTTGGGGGTTGAATAAAACTGATAATGATGTGAGCACAGAAAAGACATTTGTGGTTATTTCATTATAAATGTTATGTTATATTTGTCTGACCTACACGTGCCTCTTTGATTTAATTGTAAGCAAGATGACTGATCAAAATCAATGTCAAACTGGCCAAAACACTCAATTTCAGTGGGGGTTGAATAATTTTGAACACAACTGTAAGTTCCATTAACTTTTTGGAGGCATGGATGTAAGCTCCTATGAGCAGGGCCCTCTACACCTCTTGTTTCCATCCGATGTCCATTTATCTGAATCTTGTTCCCTTTGGTTATTGTAAAGTGCTGCAGAAACTGTTGGTGCTATTTAAATGTGATACCAGTAATAATAATGTCTTTGAAGACAGCCTGGCTGTGATGTGACAGCCCCACATTAACCCCGCTCTTGTCCTCCGAGCAGACACCGCTGGCAGGAGGTCAGTGATAAATCACTTGTTCCTTGTCACGTTGAGGCCAGAGGTTACTGCTTGCCCTGATAGTGTGGATCATGCAGTTAACCCTTTGTGTTCAGAAATAAATACGTGTAGCAGCTCCTGCCTCTTTCCAATTACAATTAGCTCCAGGTAAACAGCATTGAAAGAGTGCTCGCACAGTGTCAGCTGGGATCATGAACTATCGGCTGACCGTTTCGGCTGGTGTTTTACTTTCGGACCGAAACCGATAACTCCATTATCGGCAGATATCTATCAGTGGCCAAAATTCCGGTGCATCCCTGAGTAATAGCATTCTTGTGGAGGAAACCCTATTAATCGCAGCAAGGGAGCGAAGGGTATTATCCTTTGCCTTCCTACAATTTTTTTTTATTTATAATTTTTATTTTGTTAAAAGATCACATGTCAACCAGTAGAGATGATCACGCAGGACCAGTATATGAACACTCAGTAAAAGGTCGTCTGAAGTGAAAAATCATAAACAAAAAAGAAAGATGGTCATCAAAAGAAAGTCTCATCATCAATGAAAAAATAAAAAAAAGCACAGAAAAAGAAAAAGTACACACTAGACATCTCGAGGGCTCAGGGTAAAAAGGGAGAGCGAGAACCGGGGGGCAAAGGGCATTCCAGTGGGGACAGTGATCAAGGACCGGGCCAAGCAGGGAAAAAAAAAAATCAGTCCCCTTGAGCCTGTATCTCACCATAGAGCGGATCCAACCGCCCTGCTGGCCTCAAACCCTCCACAAAGGGCACCTCATACGACCATCCACCGGGTCACCGGGCCACCTGCATCAACTGCGGTGCAGACCACAGACACCCATAGCCCTGCGCCATGGGGGGCACATCCACCGTCCCAGACACCTTCGCCAATGGAGGCCTCAGGAGGGGAGCCGTCCCAGCTGGTTCAATGACAGCGGGCAACTGTCAGGGCCGCTGGCCCATCGGCGCCTGGCGCAGCTACCTCCGAGTTCCCGGCGTTTTCGCCCGGGTCTCGGTGAGGCGGTCTGCGCAGGCATCCGGCGGTGCCGTGCGGGCCAGGGCCTTACCTTCTCTTGGCGCTCCGGGGTCCCGGGTGGCTCGGGTGCTGGCTCATTCACGGCCGGCGTCGCCGCCGCTTGGCAGCGGCCTCCACCGCAGTGCTAGGCTTCAGGCCTTGTCTAGGCCTCTGACAGGGTGCACGCATGTGGTTGGGCTCCAACAAGATGGAGCCCGGGGCGTGGCACGCACTAATGACATCATGGGGTTCCAATTGGTCCAGAGGGAGATACAGGGTTTAAAAGGCCAGAATGCCATTACATCCTCGCTCCAGTATTGAGATAGTACTCCTTTCTCCTAGCTCTGAGTTCTTGCAGATTTACCTGTGTTTGACCCAAATTTATGACCACGACCACTGTTTCCTGCCTGATCCTTTCTTGCTCCTTGCCTCAAAACGACGTCCCTTGAGTTGTTCACCATCACCTGAGGGGCAACCTGACAGCAACATTTGGAGAGCGCAGGACGCCAACACAGCTCCAGCACCCAGGGCTAGGGTGGCCTTCGGGGGTCGAGGCTCCAGGGCCCCTGCCAGGTCACTGTCCTTCCCACAACTCCTCTCTTCAGCGGCAGCAGCTACAAGGGCCTCGTTGGAGCACAGAGATGGGGCATCCTTGAGCACATCTGTCCTCGGAATTCTCATCGCCCGACAGTTCTGCAACTCCGTCATCATCCGGTGCCAGACACCCCTGGTATGTGGGCCATCGTCCTCCCCAGTCAGCAGCCACAGACAGGCATCCAGGCCTATAATCACAGCCTCCACTCCTCCAGTGGAGGGTATCCATTCCGCCATCCACCCACAGCTCCATCAGCGACTCCTTCAAGGCAGCCCTCGAGGTCAGCCAGGAGATGTGGGCAAACGATCCCCACAGCCTTCAACGCAGTCTCAGGCAGAGCCGCAGGGCAAGGGAATATCTGGAGCCGGGTGGTAGGCCGCAAGATGGCTGCCAGCTTCACACTGCAGCCAGGATCTGCCTGGCAAGTATCTGGTCCGGAGGGGGGCAATCAGGCTCCGGACAACTCAGGTTCGGTGGCCAGCCTTTCAGGGACCTTAAATCAAAAATTTGGCAGAGAAAGTAAGCTAGGGGTCCCACAAAGCACAATACAAAGCACCGCCAAAGCATTCCCGCTCCCATCGACAGCTGGCCACGCCTCCCAAAAACAATTTTAAGTCTACTTTAACAGTGAAATAGGCCTTTAATTTTCATACATCAATTGGCCTTTCCTGGTTTTGGAAGCAGCGCAATAGACGCCGCTAGGGCATCTTGTCCGCACATGAGAGCTGATGGAATTAAAGGCTTTCCCAAAATTAAGGTTTTGCAATACACTGTTGAAAACTCGTCCCGGATAGGGCTTCTTCTATTGTATTAGGGGTCAACTTTAAGGCCTGAAAGAACTCAGCTCCCGTTATCAGAGAATCAAGTAATTCTTTAGGAGTACGGGTTAGGGTTGTCCCCAACTTCTCAGACAAAAATAAATCTGAAAAGGTGGGGCGAATCGAATATGGTTAAGGGCTTGGTAATATGTACGGAAATCTGAGGCAATATCCTTTGTTTTGAAAGCCTGCGTGCCGTTTCAGTTTGGGGATAAAAGTTGTCTGGTGTCACTTTTTATGCGCGGGGGCTAGCAATTTCCCACATACTACATTTATGTACTATTTGCAAGGGAATGTAAGTGTTATGGCTCTAGACACCCGGTCATTAAGAATGTTGGTCAGTCCAGCACGGAAAAGGACAAATTCCCTGTAGGATTCATGGTGCAGGTACTTTTTTGTGATCTCTTTCCAACGCCTTAATGGCAGCGGTTAATTGATCCAGTCGAGCGTTGTCCACCTTCTTGCGCCTAGCTCCCATCTGTATCAGAGCGCCCCGAAGAGTACTGTCAGTTGGACGTCAGGTGTAACATTCTCTCTAAAGTCATGATCCAGCACTAATTTCAGCTCAGCGCGACTAACGGTATCAATCAAGAACGTGTCATTAAGCTGCCATTGTGGTTGACCCTTATCCGGCAATGACAGGAGCAGGGTCAGACCAAACAATGGAGCCTATCCTGCACTTTTGTATTAAATCTAAATATCTATGGGTTATAAAAGAAGAAATCGAGTCAGGAGTAACAGAAGAAAGCACGGGAATTAAAAGGTAAAATCTTTAGCTGATGGATTAAACATCTGCCAGCAATCCACGTGGCATTTGTCCCCAAGTAGTTTCTGAAATTTCCACCGTATTGAGGGTATATATATGTGGTAGTAGACACCACCACACCTTCTGATGGCAAATTCAGTGAGACATTACAATCACTCCCAAGGATCAAAGCCCTTCAGTAAAGGAATTTAGGGTCCCCCATATTTTCTTAAAAAATTTGGTCTGGGTTCTGTTAGGGAGGTAGATATTGACTAGCGTGACCATAGTTTGACCTATCTTACCCTTTACCATAACATAGCAACCCTGTTGGTTGGTTAAAACCCCAAATTCCTAAAAAGGGGCATGGCGAGCAAAAAGAATTGCTACCGCTCTTGACTATAGTCTCCCCAAAGTTACTGAAATAACCCTGAGTGAATTTATGATTGCAGAAAGTTGGGGCAAAACCCTCTTTAAATCGTGTTTCCTAAACAAATATAATATCAGCTCGCAACCTCTAAAAGTCCATGAGAGCTTGCAATCGTTTGTTTGGCTAATTAAGACCCAGGACATTATCGGTGATTAAATGAAGAGTAGCCATCCAAAAAACAGAGGGAAAGAGGTCTCCCGGGCAAACAGCAACCCAGAGGGGAGATCCCAACTCCAGAAATATATGAGCCGAACACCTGACATAAAAGCATGTCATAAAAGTAAACCAGAACAATAAACATTCGTAAAAACATAATAAAGCAGTGAAAACCTCCAGGAGATCTTACCAATCAACAGAGGTTAAAGTAATAGTGAACAAAGTGCAACATTCAGGGGATGAGGCCATAAGATCGCATGGGACATGAGGTTGTGGGACAAGCTCCCATGCCACATTCTCGAAGGCCATGGAAAAACAATGTGTAACGATAGTTAAACTGTTTGTGGCTGTGTTAAAGGTCATGGAGTCCAAAACAAAGAGGGAGTGGGGAGGTATCACTGTCCCGGGACACACTGAAGCAAATGGAGCAAGGACACTGTACATTTCTGGAAACATTAGGAGAAATGTGCAAACCTAGCTTCTCAGTCCCAAGTGGGAAAAATCCAGAATGACTGGAGAAGTGAAAAATCCAGTCATTCTTAACCAAACCAGAAAAATTCTCCCATTTATCTCACTTTCCAAATCTGCTATTTGGTCTAGACTCTAGATTTTTGTTCTCTTCTCCTGCCATTCTCCTGAGTTTCACCTTTTAGTGAATAGACCCGATAGTCTCACTTGACCTGTGTGACACCAGCGTTTTTCTATTCAGCGACACCCACTGGGTGAGAAAGGTGGCCATGTGGCGGTGAAGTGGGTGATGGTTGCAATGAAGGTTTCGCCTTGCATTTTTTCACCACCTGGGACCATCGCAGGCGGTGAGGTTGGGGTGGAGGGTTCACTAAAGCCGATGGACCATACCAATTTGCTACCTCCACTGTCGCTAGATCCAGGGCAGATAGAAAATCAGGATCATTGTCCGGTGTTGTAATGGAGAGCATCTGATTGCCCCTTCGAACATGTAGCACCAATGAGTAGTCCCATCTGTATTTAATATCCTGCTCACGTAGAGCATCCGTGATGGGTTTAAGAAATCGCTGAGCTTGCAAAGTAATCCATGATGCATCTGATAAATAGTAACTGGGGGACCATCCACATTAATAACCGCTGCCCTCCGAGACGCACATAAAATCTCCTCTTTCAAAGAAGTCATGAGAGACAGCAGATAATATCTCTAGGTTGAGCGGATTGTGGGCCATGTAGTTTAAATGCTCTATCAAACTTAACTGGCCGGAAGCTGCAAAAATTAAGTATGCCATTAAATAGATGTTGCAGGAGGTCAGGCAAGTTTTCATGGCCGTCATCAGTGTCGGGGTAGCCTTTAAAATGATATATTGTTACGACAGCCTCTGTTATCAACATTGTCTAAATATCGGTGGAGAGTCGCCAAATGTCAGGCTTGCTTAGCAACCTGCGTATTGAGGTGATCCACACGAGTAAAAAGGGAATCCCTGTCATCTTCCAAATCTAATATACGTCCCCCCCAGTTATTTCAAAGTTTAGTTAATCAATCTCAGTATAAACACTATGATCCATTTGCAATAACTGGGATGATAAATCAGCCTTTGTGGGGAGACTTCTCAAGATTTCTTTCACCTCCATGTCAGCAAGCGTCGCTGAGCTGGGCTTTTCGGCGCAGCAGCGTGATCAGGCAGGTCGGGCGCCATCTTGTCTGCTGCCGTTGGACTAGGCCACGGCTGTTGGGAGCCGCTCAGATATGGCAGAGAGAGAGGAAGTGGCATTTAGTGGTGTCTGCAGGAGCCCCGGTGTGAGGAGTCTGAGTGGACCTCTTCCGCTGCGCCATTCCTCCATTGGTGCCCCAAAAAAAATTCACAGCATTGGCACCCGAGTGACGGAGCTCAGCTCTCACGCAGCCAGTTTCATCGGCATTACAGTCACGCCCCCCCTGCCCAGGGTCTCACAAAATCTAGAGCTGCCTCTACGTCTGGTCATCAGTGGACATGCAAGACGTTACATGGATTAATGTCTGGCTGCAGGGACATACAAGAGGTATGGAAAAATATAGATATGTGGTTCTGGCTCTAAGTGGTTAATCTTAATTACTTTTACAGGGTAACTCACCCTATTATGCTGCCCGGATATAGGGAATGTGCCCGACAGCCAACAGGGCACTGAAAGTGTATTTCCCTTGGCGTACTTATTAAATAGTATGCAAACTGATAATGGATTTCAATATTCGATTTCTTTACCTCCGGGAGGTACAGCAATGCTTTAGACCGGCCATCCACTGGCACCGTATTTGTGCGATGGTGCAATCATCCGATATCATATGAAGTCGTCCAACCGATCCTACAACATCCAGGTGAATCAGCCCTCTCACACTGCATCCGACCACTGACGGAATTTTTCAGATGATTTTTAGCGATTACAACAGACTAGCAATCTTTCCAAATTTTTTTAATTCATCGCACGATGCTGGGACGATCTGGTTCAAGTTTACATGAAAAAGATTCATTTTATAGTAAAACTGTCATGCTGCGGCAGGGAAACGTCTAAAAAATAAATGTATAGTATAACCAGCATGTGCAGGGGAAACATGAAAAGATGCATTGTATAGGAAAACCGCCGTGCGCTAAGCCCATAGGATTCAATGGAAAAAATATTCTAATTTTTATTCAACCGTTTAGTTTTTTAATCCATAGCAAAAAGCCTTATTATTTATCGAATTTTTCAAATTTGTTTAGGTATTTTTCTGGGTTTTTAGGCGAAATGTTAGGTTCCGATTTTATTTCATTTTTTTTTTTCGAGGTGAGCCTTTTTTTTTTCTCGTTTTTTTTTTCCTTTGCGAGCCAACTGCATTCAGCATTGCTGTCCCTGTTGCTGAAGTCTATTCAGCACCAGGAACACGGGGTTAATCCCCCCCCCCTGCAGCCTGGAGAGTTTTTGTTTTTTGGGGCTGTCCTTGGTGCTGAAACTCAAGTTTTTTTCTCCCCGCATTGACGCAGCAGCGGGGTATTTCCTTTTTTTTTCCCATTGGCCGGCCTGTCCATCGGCCGATCTGGGTTGTCCACAGATGCTTCCTGTGGACGACCTTGATTGGCCAATGGCGTTGTCCGTAGTCGGGTATCAAAGTCGGTCGCCCGACTACAGTGCCAGTGGACGGCCGCCTTAGACAAAGGATGAAAGATCAGACTTATGAAGCCAAGATTTTGGCGAAATACATCTCGGTTTATTATAGATTGATTTTAGATGCTTTATTTATTGCAATTTGTATTTAATAAATATAGTTATATTTTATCCATGGTCCAGGATATACATCACTGGAAAGCAGAGGACCATCTGGAAAAATCCCATAAACCCGTTCACCAAGAGCCAGGTTAGGGGCATTTTGTAAATACCCCACAAGGGAAATATTGGGGCAGCATCGCTGTGTACTGCGCAATGTGGCAGGTCTCTCTTTTGTCTATACTGCAATGCAAGACGACTTCTTTGGGATAAATGTCAAGACTGACTGGTTATCTCAATGGTTATGGAGAGCTTTGTATGTGACTACATAGAAATTCCATTTTGGATCACTGCTTTGGTCAAGGTACAAGAACAGGACTTCTTTTTCTTAGGCTCAATCTATAACCTGGGTACACAGTATTCAATAGGTGTGTTGAGGAAAATACGCATACAAGAGGTAACCTAGATCAAATCTAGATCTGACAACAGGGGGCCTACAGTGTGGAAAGAGATCTGATTACCAGAGAACATACAGTACGTTTGCGCTCACACTGGTGCTAATATTAGTTTGCAACTCATAAAAATTCCGGCTCCTAAAAGGGTGGCCAGTATCACGCAGCATTGTGTGAGTTCACTCATCTGTCGATCGGGTCTTGTGACACAAGGGGCACTATCATGTGCCACTGCCTTGAGCTAAGACGGGGATGCTAAGGGGAAAAACTTACGCTCACGAATTTCCCCTTAGCTTCCCCATTTTGCCAACAGATTACGAGGTTGGCGCTGAATTCAGCAGCCTGCCCCATAATGAGCGTTCCCCTACAGGATACTCAGGCCGTCCCCCTGCAGCCAATGACACGCAACGCGAGTTGGGAACCACTGTTGTAGACTATAAAAGGCTCTGGTAAGTTTACAACAGCTCTGGATAAGTTAGCACCAGCTTTGTGATAGGTCTATGGATTGGGCTATGACCAGAGGAAGGATCACCAGGGTGTCATCTTCCATTGGTATCCAAGTCCTTCCTTGCACTGTATATACCGTATTTTTCTGTGTATAAGATGACCCCAACAGTCAGAAGAGGCCCACATCTGGTACCAGTTACTCCTGTGTATAAGACGACCCCCAATTTCTGGCTTAACGATTTTAGACATTAGTATAGTCTCATACACAGAAAAAAAACTGTATTTGCTTCATATGTTTCATTAAAGTCTGTTTGTTTTACCCAGTATGGAGTTCTGCCTCGTGTCTGGGGAATGCTATTACCGCTCTTTAATTGTACCTTCCTTATGCTTCAGCTAAGGACTGGAGAAGGCATCTAAGATCTCTAGTCTCAGAACGGATGTCCTGCAATGGAGCGGCATTGGCGGATATACAGTTACGAGTATTTAAAAGCGCCAACAAGTTCTGTAGCGCTGTACAATGGAAGAGACAGATATACATACACGTGTCACATACCGCGCTGGTATCCCTCGGCGTCCGGCAGCATTGTCATCACTGCTCGCTGACCATGTGCCGAGTGAGGAAAGGAACCGCGGCGGTCATGTGGGATGCCAGTGGGCAGAGCTGGGTGCACTGACGCGGCACCGCCGGATTTAAAACCACAGGTAATGCATACTCTCATTGCCCTGACGTGGTTTCTCATTCCTCTCAGTGCTGTATATTCTCGATACTCTCTGGCATACTGACCTTTGGCAAACAGCTTACTGATACTCTCTGGCATATTGACCCTTGGCAAACAGCTTACTGATACTCTCTGGCATATTGACCCTTGGCAAACAGCTTACTGATACTCTCTGGCATATTGACCCTTGGCAAACAGCTTACTGATACTCTCTGGCATACTGACCCCTGGCAAACGGCTTACTGATACTCTCTGGCATACTGACCCCTGGCAAACGGCTTACTGATACTCTCTGGCATATTGACCCCTGGCTTTGTTTGACATTCTATCTATATCTGTGTATTCCGTACTTTATACTAGCATAGGGTATAGCCACTTACTGACCAATTCTATGTTTAGTAGTGGGGTGCATGTGGGCTGAATGGGAAGACGGAGCAAGAAATGTACAGTGGGGGATTATGGAGTGAGCCGATAGACTTCTCTAAAATAATGTGTTTTCAGAGACTTCTTGAAGGACTGGACAGACCGGCAGAATCGGTTGTTGAGGGGGAGGGAGATCTATAGAAAGGGGGCAGCTTGGGAGAATTCTTCAAGTTGAGGGTGTGGGTACATGGCGCTGATCAGATCGTTGGCAGAGAGAAGTGGACGGGATGGGATGTACCTGCTAATAAGGGAGGAGATGTAGGCAGGAACGCGGTTATGGAGAGCTTTGTATGTGAGGATGAGGACCAGTATTTTGAATTGGATTCTAAAGGAAACAGGAAGCCAGTGTAGAGATTGACAAAGGGGCGAGGTGTCAGAGGTGAGGTGGATAAGCCTGGCACAAGCATTCATAACAGACTGCAGAGGGAGAATCTGGGATCTCTTAAAGCCAGAAAGAAGGAGGTTACAGTAGTCAAGGTGGGAGATTATATAAACTTGGACCAGCAGTTTACTAGAGTTCTGATTAAGAAAGGGATGGATGCGTGCGTTGTGTTTTAGGTGGAAGTTGCAAGAGTTAATATACCCAACTGGGTACTGAGATCTGTTATACATACATTAGTAAATTGGAACAAGAGCTAGCACTCGACATCAGGATTGTCCTGATGGAAGCTCCTGCTGTGAGATGAAACGTTGACTTTTATTAACATGTATCAGTAAAGTTTGTTATTTTATTATGATGACCCTGGAGTGCTAGCTCTTGTTCCAGCTTGCACTTTTTCGTTGAGGTGAGCAGTAGGCATTGCGAACAACACATATTGATATTAAAAATGTTTTCAAAAGAAAAACGTGCTCCTGACCCTGCAGACACTACAGCCAGCCATAATAAGCAGTGTAGGTATCCATACACATGATGCCACACAGGAGTGTCAGGCAGCCATGACTGGATGGGCTGCTTTTCTCCCCTGCGTGTTAGGTAGGTGCTGGGAATATGTTCATGTTTAGACTTGTTATTACAGACAATCTATACAAAATACACGGATACCTGCATGGCTTTCGATGACGTCACCACGTACTGGGCGGTGAGATGTGCGACACATTGCCTGTATGTGGCCAATCAAAAGCTGGAAGCTTGTCCAGCTGTCAAGCGCGCTAGCCAATGAACATCCATCCGTGGTGACAGCTGGGGCCGCCTCCTGCTTTTTTTCACCAATCGGCGTGCCCCTTCTCAGGTCCGAAAGTGGAGCCCGGTTGTACCGCGGCTAATCAGCTGCCGACAGTGTACTAACGGGAGGAGTTATGCGGTCCCAGAGGGGGCGGGACCGGCCGAGGCGTGTCTGTTAGGATCCAAAACAACATTGCCAGCACTAGCCCTGGGTACACAGAGCTGCAACGCGTAACCGTCGCCGACACCGGGTTCTGCCACCGCGCTGCTCCGCACCCCCAGGACACACGTCGTGCGGACATATCTCGTCTCGGGGACTCACGCGCACTAGGCCTCTCTGCCGGCACGCGCCGTACGCCCTGCCAACTGATCCCCCCGCGCGCCCTGCCAACCGATCCCCCTGCTCGCTGCTGATCTTCCGTGACCCGCTGCAAGATGGCGGCCTCGGTCTGTGTCAACATCCAGATGCTGTTGGAGGCGGCCGAGTACCTGGAGCGAAGGGAGAGAGGTGAGGACTCAGAGACCGAGAGCCTGGCAGAGGGGAGAGCCACCCGAGTGGAATCATACAGGTCATAACTGCCAGGAAGCTCCCTGCACCACCGTGTGTGTCAGATCCTATATTGTGTGTGTGTGTGTGTGTCAGATCCTATATTGTGTGTCAGATCCTATATTGTGTGTGTGTGTCAGATCCTATATTGTGTGTCAGATCCTATATTGTGTGTGTGTGTGTGTCAGATCCTATATTGTGTGTCAGATCCTATATTGTGTGTCAGATCCTATATTGTGTGTCAGATCCTATATTGTGTGTCAGATCCTATATTGTGTGTCAGATCCTATATTGTGTGTGTCAGATCCTATATTGTGTGTGTCAGATCCTATATTGTGTGTGTCAGATCCTATATTGCGTGTGTGTGTGTGTCAGATCCTATATTGCGTGTGTGTGTGTGTCAGATCCTATATTGCGTGTGTGTGTGTGTCAGATCCTATATTGCGTGTGTGTGTCAGATCCTATATTGCGTGTGTGTGTCAGATCCTATATTGTGTGTGTGTCAGATCCTATATTGTGTGTGTGTCAGATCCTATATTGTGTGTGTGTCAGATCCTATATTGTGTGTGTGTCAGATCCTATATTGTGTGTGTGTCAGATCCTATATTGTGTGTGTGTCAGATCCTATATTGTGTGTGTGTCAGATCCTATATTGTGTGTGTGTCAGATCCTATATTGTGTGTGTGTCTGATCCTATATTGTGTGTGTGTCTGATCCTATATTGTGTGTGTGTCAGATCCTATATTGTGTGTGTGTCAGATCCTATATTGTGTGTGTCAGATCCTATATTGTGTGTGTCAGATCCTATATTGTGTGTGTCAGATCCTATATTGTGTGTGTCAGATCCTATATTGTGTGTGTGTGTGTGTGTCAGATCCTATATTGTGTGTGTGTCAGATCCTATATTGTGTGTGTGTCAGATCCTATATTGTGTGTGTGTCAGATCCTATATTGTGTGTGTGTCAGATCCTATATTGTGTGTGTGTCAGATCCTATATTGTGTGTGTGTCAGATCCTATATTGTGTGTGTGTCAGATCCTATATTGTGTGTGTGTCAGATCCTATATTGTGTGTGTGTCTGATCCTATATTGTGTGTGTGTCTGATCCTATATTGTGTGTGTGTCAGATCCTATATTGTGTGTGTCAGATCCTATATTGTGTGTGTCAGATCCTATATTGTGTGTGTCAGATCCTATATTGTGTGTGTGTGTGTGTCAGATCCTATATTGTGTGTGTGTGTGTGTGTCAGATCCTATATTGTGTGTGTGTGTCAGATCCTATATTGTGTGTGTGTCAGATCCTATATTGTGTGTGTGTGTGTGTCAGATCCTATATTGTGTGTGTGTGTCAGATCCTGTGTGTGTGTGTGTGTCAGATCCTATATTGTGTGTGTGTGTGTGTGACAGATCCTATATTGTGTGTGTGTGTGTCAGATCCTATTATTGTGTGTGTCAGATCCTATATTTGTGTGTGTGTGTCAGATCCTATATTTGTGTGTGTGTGACAGATCCTATATTTGTGTGTGTGTGACAGATCCTATATTTGTGTGTGTGTGACAGATCCTATATTTGTGTGTGTGCACATGTGTGTTAGATCGTGGTCTTGTCTGTATGATCGTGACTGACCGCATGCGCCTGACCGAGTCGTACATGTGAGTTTTATGCAAGAACGTGTGTGTGTGTGTGTGGTATGATTGTATATCAGATGTAGATATACATAACATGGTTATTCCACTCTGTATAAACTTCCATATGATTTATACATCCACCATAGAGGTGTTTGTGTATGCAAGGGATAGTCTGTGTTTGGGGTGGGGGGTGCTTTTATACTGTAAAGCTGGATGTATGTATACTGTCAGTGACTTGATATGTGCAGTATGGCACACTCCATTTTTATTTGGTTGTGAGTGACATATCCATATTCCTGCTATGTAGTATGGTCCAGTTGTGTTTGCATTTGGGATTAAATTTGTAGTTCCTCAATATAAAGCAACAACCATATATAACAACAGTCTGTGTTTCCTCACTGTGTATGTAGGAGCCTTTTGTAGGTATTGCCACTATACAAGCACCTGAATACATGCATAACTACGTATACTATTACTTAGGGTTATTCAGAGAGAGGTGAAAAGCTGGAGAATGACTGGAGAATGGAAAATTCTAGGTCAAAATAGCCGATTTGGAAAGTGAGATGAAAGGGAGAATTTTTCTGGTTTGGCTATTTTGACCTAGAATTTTCCATTCTCCGGTCATTCTACTGCTTTTCACCGCTCTCTGAATAACCCTGATAGTGTTTTTGGTTTTTCTTAGCCCGGATGATTTGGAGGGCTAGTATTATATGATGACTATTCTCTGGTAAACGTATACACAGGAACCCATGCTGCCCTTCATACACACTTTGTGTTATTGGAACAGAAAGACAAAAACAAACAAACAATAATTACCAGCTTGTTCCCCTCACAATGCTGTCTGTCAGGAAAATATATCCTCGGCCCACAGGAGGCCATTCTCATGCAAATGTCTGTAGATCCACATGATGCAGCAGTGTGCGGTGCACAAACATGGAGCCTGTCCTCCGCCATGCTCGTTCCCACCACCCGAGAGCAATACAAGCACCTTCTAAAAATAGAGGGCATTTGCATTAAAAAAAAGACTAATCTCCTGGAGCTTCTAAAAGCAGGAAAGGTCAGCAGCATTGGGGTGAATATGCTTCACCTCATGTGACAAGCACCGGGCACAAAACACATTCTCATAGGGTAGACACAGGGGCAAAATAAGTGACAAATCTGGGTTTTTCTTTCATAATTACTTAATATATTTCTATTAAAAGTGAAGCCATGGCATTCTTCAGAAAACAGATGATTTGGTGTCAACTAGCGCTGGAAATTTCACTGTATAATCCTGCATTAAATCTCATTATTTTATCCACATCACCTGCGTCATGTACATGTCTGTAATTGCGTTCCATGTCATGTACTTGTCTGAAATATGGTGTGTGTTTTTTTTTTTTTTTGTATTCCTTCTGGTAAAGAAGGTAGTGCAGGACACATACCGTGATTGCACGTATTTGTATTTGTGCACTGATGGATATAATTTTTTCAGGGCCGATAGCGATTATTGGCAGCTTTTCTGGCTGATAGTTGATGCCGATATTCTGTAAATTTAAGGCTAGGGTCAGACGAACGCAGTGCGAACGCACGTGCAGCCGCACTTTATCACGGCCGTAGCAGCAGCAAATGACGGGCAATGACAGGCAATATACGAAGTACGGCCACACAAAAGTGCGGCCACGCAACGCAAGCGGCAAACAAACGCATTTTTTTGAGAACGTCAAACCGCTAGTACGGATGTACAGAGTGCGCTGCGTCCGCTAGCTGCATGTGTGCGTGATTAGGAGACGTCAGATGCTGCTAATGTCCGGCCAACATAACGTCCAGACGCAAAAAGGGTTTTATTGATGATCCATACAAAATCACGGACGTAAATGCGCATCGTTTGACCGCTATCGCGTATTCCGTGAAAAAATACGTCCATTCGTTCGAACGCACTTTTTCACGGACGACGCAAAATATGCGTTAGTCTGACCCTAGCCTAAAGTTGTGAAAAAAGCAGCACAAATCTGACATTATGCCATGAACTCAATGTGTTTAACATTTAAGCATTGCACCACGTCCACTTCATTTATTCAATTTATATATATATATATTTTTTTTTATTTAAGCTTTTATTTTTACAAGCAATCAGTGTGTCTTTGGCATTTTTAAAGATCCCTCATATGACCCTGTATGTAAGGGGTTCAGCAAACCTTGGCCCTTCAAGGTTTATATTACAAAGTTGGTGCTCACTTAACCAGTGCTGTTGTAAACTTAACAACGCCATAGACTATAATGGCTCTGGTAAGTTAAGTTAGGCTAGGGTCAGACTGAGGCAGTGCGAACGCGCGTTCTGGCGCACTTAATCACGGCCGTGCTAGCAGCAGATGCCGGGCAATGACGGCCAATATACGAAGTACGGTCGCACAAAAGTCCGGCTGCGCAACGCAAGTGGAAAATGAACGCATTTTTTCGAGAACGTTAAACCACTAGTACTGACGTACAGAGTGCGCTGCGTCCGCTAGCGGCGTGTGTGCGTGAATTGGAGACATCAGACGCTGCTAATGTCCGGCCAACATAACGTCCAGATGCAAGAAGTGTTTTATTGATGATCCGTACAAAATCACGGATGAAACTGCGCATAGTATGACCGCTATTGCGTATTCCGGGAAAAAATACGTCCATTCTTCGAACGCACATTTTCACGGACAACGTGAAAAATGCGTTAGTCTGACCCTAGCCTTAGCGGTGACTTTGTGATATTGCCCCACATGTTTTTGAATTACATCTGCCATGTTGCTCAGCTGCTCATTAGGTTTTTGGAGCCTCATGGGAAATGCAGTTCCAAAACATCTGGAGGTCCCAGGTTGCTGATACCTGCTGTAGGAAATGGACCCTGCATCTCCTGTATAGGGAATTCCCTGCCAGGTGGGATGGAAGCCCCATTTCTGTTGCCATCGCGCTCATGCGCAATACGGCCAGTGAGCAGGGGTCGTTCTGCAGTGAGGGCTTACAGCCTGATGTGGGAGAAGCCCCGGATTTGCACAGTTCTGTGGGATCTTGCATGTTGCAGCGAGCCAACTTGTCCAAATATCGGCAAATAAAATGCCGATACCGATATATCAGTAATTTTCTGAATATTGGCAGCCGATACTCTGCAAAACCGATCAGGGTAATTCAGAGAGAGGTGAAAAGCTGGAGAATGCAAAATTGTAGGTCAAAATAGCCGATTTTGGAGAGATAAATTGGAGAATCTTTCAGGTTTGGCTATTTTGACCTAGAATTTTCCATTCTCCATCCATTCTCCTGCTTTTCACCTCTCTCTGAATAACCCTGCGATATATATCAGTCTATCCTTAGTTTTTATGTACGTACGTGTGTGTAGGTGTGTATAGATCGATGACAGAGCACAACACTTTTAATGGAGTTGTATTTTAAATGGGACTTCGAAGCACCCTTATGAAAAATGCAGTTTCAGGTTTATAGCAGCCATTATGTTTTTGTTGTTTTTTTTGTGTATGTTTAATTATATATATAACACACACACACACACACACACACCCTTTATTGGGGGGAGGATCTTTACACACACACATTGTATTTAAGAGGAATATCTATATCATGTTATAATATACATACATACATACTGTGATTGCTGTAAATCAGGGATGTCCAAACTCCGGCCCCCCCAGATGTCCATGAACTACAACTCCCATGCTTCTCCATTCATCTAATGTAGTCAGTGATTTCTGGGAGTTGTAGTTCAGGAACATCAGGGGGGGCTGGAGTTTGGACATCCCTGCTGTAAGTAATCTCACATTTCCTCTTAAATATAAAAATTGTATATATGCGAGTGTTTTATTACTCAATAAAGTCCATATTTTACATACTGTATGGTCCATCATATTATTGAGACTGGTATATGGGAATATTGAACCCAGGACATACTTGAAAACGAGAGAAATCTCAATGTATCCTTCCTGGTAAAATTCTTTATAAATAAATAAAATAAATATTCTGAATGTCTGCATTACCAGCTATGGATTGATTAATAATTGAGTGTCTCCCCATCATGTGGCTTTTATATTGTATTAATTTTAATAATGTAACCTCGGTCCCTTGTGCATCCTGTCTATAGGCACAATGTTTCTTCTTCACATTCGTTGTCCATGTTTGTGTGCCAGAGGGTTGAATGTTGCAGTTTCTTTCCCATCTTGCATGTGGAGGGTTGGATAACACAAGGATTCCATATCCTGTTAATTCTCACGTTACACGTGTATTATTTTTCTGTTCCATGTAGAAGCTGAGCACGGGTACGCCTCCATGTTGCCTTACAATAGCAAGGAGCGAGAGAACCTGAAGAGGAAGAGCAAATCCAAGAAAAGCAACAGCAGCAGGTAGGAGGGGGGGGAACAAGGCCTTGTTTTTCACACAGCTTTATCAGTCCTTTCAGTGCAGCACACATGTAACATTTGGCAGGCTGCAAACCTCCTGTGGATTCAGGCCTTCTCCAGCTCGGAGGAGCCTATTTTATTTTCCATAATCACCACAGTTATGTTAAACAGGGGAGGGGGGGATTTTAGGCCCATTAATGATGGGATCGGGTGCCAGATGGAATGGCAAAACATTGGTGTTTTTACATAGGACAACTTCAGTGTCAGTAATAGCAAATGAAAACATATTTTGTAGCCTTAAGAAATCAATATATTGAATGAAAATGGAGGCATTTTACTAATCGAGGAATCTGGCTGATGTTATAGTGGCAGATCCACACCTGCGTTTCCAGTGAAATAGTAAACAATTGCGTGTGTTTGTGCGCATGTAATATTTGTTTGGATAATACACGAAAAATGGAAATTACAGGTATTAGCCAAATTACAAACATTTTAATTTAGAACTTTTTAAATCTTTCTCCAGGTATTTTGAGGCCTAATTTTGTATATACAATTTGGCTGTCGATTGAGGATAATCCCAGGGTCCCGAAACCCTATAAAATGGGAAAAAAAATCTCAATTATAAACAGCCAATATGTTCTGCTGTGTGTAAAATGCAGATGAGGCAAAGGTCCTTTTAATATGCTATATAATACATCACAATTCTTTATCAATAGTTACACTACACGTGCAGGGCCACAGAGACTATTATTTCCGGTTTCCCCGGGGTAATGGTAACACACAGGGTTATTCAGAGAGAGGTGAAAACCAGGAGAATGACTGGAGAAGTGGAAATACTAGGTCAAAATAGCCAAACCATAAAACTTATCCCATTTAGGCTAGCGTCAGACGAACGCAGTCTTCACGCCCGTGTCGCCGCACAGTTTAATGTCCGTCGTAGCACTGATTTGTGATCAATAGAGACCAACACACGAAGTACGTGCGCACCGAAGTGCGCATGCACCACGCAGGTGGCAACAGATGTCATTTAGGCCTCGACGCAAAAGCACTACGACGGACGCCCAGAGTGCGCCGCGTCCACGTAGGGGCCTGTGATGACGCCACGTCAGACGCAGCGCATTTGCGACATCCATCACGTTGATGCTCAGAAGTTTTTTTTGGTCTGGCTGACTGTACCTGTCTTTTAATTTTAATGAATTTTATTTCCCATATTTCCCTTTTTTTTTTCTACATCCGTCAAAAATAACGGGCCGTGTGGTTTCTACAGTATCTTCCGTCAGTACGTATGTCCGTTATGCACGCACGCAGAGCGCGCTCAGACTGCGTTCGTCTAACAATAGCCTCATCTCACTTTCCAAATCGGCTATTTGGTCTAGGGTGTTCATTCTCCTGGTTTTCACCTCTCTGAATAAGTGTGTGTGTGTGTTCATTCGTGTGATCCTGTCCAGTGCGTAAAATGACTGGAACAAATACTGTATCCAAGTGAAACAAAAAAGTAGTCTGGTGGGGTCATTATGTCTGCAATTAACTTCTTTAGATTTTTATCGTTGCTGATTGGAAGGAGGCTGATGGGAGAACACTATTTAAATAAGATTATATGATTCATTATAACAGTACTACCCTTTTTCTGAGTGTTTATACTAAATATATGTAGATTTCCTATAGGACTAAGCAGGTTATTCCTTAACTTTGGCTTGTTATACCAGAGGCGCGTTCAGTTCCTCAGCCGCTGCAACTGCTAGGTTAGTAATTTGCCACTGAATGCTGTGCTGCAGTTCAGCGCTCAGCACTGCTACCTTTGCAGCACCTCTTCTTCGTTGCAAGTGCTGAGTAGCTGAGTGTGACGTGGGAAAGATGGCCGCCTCCACGGAGCAAATAATCCAATAAGGAAATGTTCAGTTTGAAGTTTTGTTGGACCAAAACACCAAATATTTATTGGAACATGGTAAACAATAAAGTGGTAATAAAATGGACAACAGTGGGCATTGCATAAACGGCACCTTTTTATATTAAGCAATCTGCCATCATTTTGCTTCAAAGTTCACAGCCAAAGTGTTCAATGAGAACTGCTGCATTGTAACGATTCAGCAGTTGCTGAGAAACTGAACAGGCCTCAGCTTGCAGAATTTAGGTCAAAACAACGGAGCTGAAAAAAAAATTGCTATTTTATGCTATTCTATTTTTCACATTAATCCCTTTGTTTAATTTCCCCTCAAACTCTGCTGTTTTGCCTCATTTTTCATGTGTGCCCCACAGAATGAGGTTAATTACAGCCAGCATGCAACAGGTCAAACAATCTTCATTTTTTTTGTCCAAGATGGTTTCCCCCAGCAGCCATGCCAGTGTTTTCTTGTGCACATGCATGTCACCCATGTTGCATTACGCACGTAGCGAGTAATAGTAATCGTATTCTGACTGAACTTGTTTACCTCGCAGATAGCTCAAGGCTATTGTGAAGTGATTAGAGACCTGGGTGTCTTCTGCCTTTTGTCTATAGAAGAAATGGACTGAATCACACACCAGGCTTTCTGTCACTTACTCACGTCTGGTCTGGCGTGCGTGTGGGCATTTCAAGTTCATCCACATGACAAGACACGCCTCTGCCGACAAGCTCAACGTCACCTTGACTGTTCAGCAGTGTTATGGATCTCACCAGCTGGGGAACCACAAGATTAGGACATCGGGGAAGTTCCTCTCCTGCATTACGTACAATTTCCTTTATTTCGTGTTAAAGCCCATATATGTTCAAATGGAGTGTGTTGTTCTAAGGAGCATAACACATTTTAGTGTGTTTTATACACTGGCCATGCTCTATGTTTCAATCGGGACATGCAATACATGCTTACTGTGGGATCATTCATTTTAGCATATTTGACGTTTCTTTCTTTGTGCTATGAATCGTATCTGCCCAGGTTGCCAGTCAAGGGAGAGATTGCCATATCAGGCATTGGTACTACGCATTTCTTTATAAGACTATTTACATTGACCAGGGATATACCAATTTCATAAGACTTTTTTCAGGTGCTTACCAATACCGATTATCGATACTTTTTATTTAATGTCATGTGACCGGTTTCCAATAAATTAGGATTTTGCAGAAAACCTGTCCAATTTATGTTACTACTGAAATGTATGGACAGACACCCCATTTACCTACTGCCTGCGCACACTCTGACCACATACACAGGCATCAGAGATATATGTGTACACGCACACCTATGTATACCCACTCAGACCCCAGACCAGAGCGAGTGTGTGTGTGTGTGTGTGTGTGTGTGCACACACACATTTCAGACCTCAGATGCAGACACTGGGGTGGCTGGCTGAATGCTCCAGTGGCTTTCTACCATGCTCCTGCTCTGGCCGCATTGCAGCGAGCGGCCGCTCGGTGGTAAACCCCCCCCCCCCAGCTGCGATCTCATGAGATTCTGCTCAGTTCGAGATCTCGGGGGGCTGAGCGGCCACGCTAAACCTTTGCAGCCGTTCGATGGAACGCAGCCAGCAGTAGGGGGTATGGTAGCATTCAGCCAGCTGTTCCAGACCCTCGGCTGCTGGCAAGCCAGCTCAGCCCTGGCTTCCAGTATCGGGGGCATCTGCACGAGTACTTGGTACTCGAGCAGCACACCCATACTTGAGCAGAACTTAGGGAACGCTTTAGTTTGAGTTCCTCTGCATTATACCAATACGGGGTTCACTTTATTTTTACAAAATGACCTATTAACCTTCATACATATTATGGCTTATGTCACCCGTAATGTAGGCAGTGTGTAATGGAATGAGGGTCGTGCTATTCAGAGATTTGTCATGCTTCTTATCTGGAGTCTGAATCGTAGTGTCCAGAAAGTGTAGGTGTTAAGAGCCTTACTGAAGGAGACCTCACTACCTGCACTCACATTTAATGACTAGGAATCCGGGTAGATTAAAATCTTTTTCCTTTTTTTTTTTCTCTTTTATTTTAAATTGGATTTACTTTGACCCCCTTCACTGCTGAGCCATTTCACCTCTGTGCTGAGCTCGTTTTTACTGTTTTTGCTCATGTTTAAACGTGATTAATGAAGTCACATTTTATTATACGACCCAGACAAATTTTGTAGCTTTTTTTTTCCAGCAGATTCATAATATATCATCATATGTATACGTCATGCCAAGTTGTCAGCCACCTCCAGGAGCAGTCCGCGGTTTGGTGCCGTATCGCGTACGGCACCTAAAGGGTTAAAGAGGGGCATCACTGGAAAGGTCACACTGTGACCTTTTGAGTGATGCCTCCTTTTTTTAAATTCTATTTTAAATTCACTGCTGATCGGGAAGGAGACTCTGCCGGGGGAGGGGGTGTCTGAAACTGACGTCATTGCGCACCGGCAATGATCCAAGGACGAGTCATAGGAAGTCAGACCACCACGGGACTCGGTCCTGAGCGGTTGGAGTCTCCCCTGTCCCTGCGGAAACCCATGACGTGTGGAGGACGTCCTCCGCATGCAACATACTTAGATGAGGGCGTCATCCGCAGGGAAAGGGTCAATAAAATGCTTTTGGAGGCAAATCTAAACATAATATTCTATTTATGATGCATTATATTTAAAAGGTTATTCGGTATGAAATAGAGCTTATTTATGCAGTTTGTTCATGCATTAATTTAAATTGTTTACTAAAAATGTAAATCTTCCAAGTTATCCAAGCTGTGATCACATGCACCTTTCCAAAGTTTAAATTGTATAAAATAAAAAAAGTTCAGGATAAAACCTTAATCCCATTGTTGTGCAAATATATGCACAAACAATGAACCATTACCTTTTAAATGCTAGGTTTCAAGGATGTTTTGGGCGAAAGACATCTGTACCAGGTTCATACTGTGAGGCGGGAGGGGCCAGCAGTAAAAATGAAAGTAAAACCTTCTGACTGACTTACAAACCTTGGGAGAAGACCATGTTTTAAGTTTTCCTTGTGGACACAGCCAATGTTTTTAAGTTTGTTTTCATTTTTTTGTTTAATCACTTTCGTTAACAAACATTGTTTAACCCCTTACTGCTGGGCAGGTTGTGCCCGGTGGGAGGGTGTCGATGCTGGCTGGGTGCCCCCGCCTGCTGCTGAGTTCAGGCCGTCCAGCGGCAGCAAATGACGCGTGCTGAGCGATGACTGGTGGGCGAGCCTGACCTGTCCCATACGCCACGGGGACGGTATAGTACACCCCACAGCTTAAAAGTGTTAAGATACAAGAATATGTATGCTATATAACATTGCCTTAGATAAAACAATTTAACTAGTTCTCTGAATATGAGTGATTAACTGATTTAAAGATCAGTTGTGATAGATCTGTTTTACTAATCTGACAGATGATTATTCTAGATATGAAGTCATCTGGTTGCAAGCTTAGGAGTCTTTACATTTAAAAATCGTGATTTAAAACTACTTTAATTAAATCAAATCCACGCTGCTAGGAATCCCCAAACAAATTCAAAGCAAGATGTGTAACATTTGTTAAGTTGGTGTCTTGACCTCAGAGCCAGGCTTGACAAAGATGCAAATATCCGGGCGCTGCCCGAGGGCCCGTGGGTCAGTGGGGGCCCAGTTTTGTAAGGGACCACAGCGGCGCACTAACAAACCGCCTCGTCGGCGGCGCTTCAGCACATTGCGAGCACATCACGTGGGAGGCAACGTCAATGCAGGGTGCACGTGGGGCCCAGGAAAGCACGCTGGAGCGCCGCAAATGAGGCGGTTTGTTAGTGCGCCGCCGCGGTCGGAATTGGAACGTCCCTTACAAAACTGAGCTGCTGGGGTCAGTATATATCCATGTGTGAGCTGGGCATTATACATCCATGTGTGCGCTAGGCACTATACATCCATGTGTGAGCTGGGCACTATATATCCATGTGTGAGCTGGGGCACTATATATCCATGTGTGAGCTGGGGCACTATACATCCATGTGTGAGCTGGGGCACTATACATCCATGTGTGAGCTGGGGCACTATACATCCATGTGTGAGCTGGGGCACTATACATCCATGTGTGAGCTGGGGCACTATACATCCATGTGTGAGCTGGGGCACTATACATCCATGTTTGAGCTACTGGGCCACTATACATCCATGTTTGAGCTACTGGGCCACTATACATCCATGTTTGAGCTACTGGGCCACTATACATCCATGTTTGAGCTACTGGGCCACTATACATCCATGTTTGAGCTACTGGGCCACTATATATCCATGTTTGAGCTGCTGGGGGCAATAT
The DNA here is from genome assembly GCA_009667805.1 of Leptobrachium leishanense. Classification (NCBI taxonomy): domain Eukaryota; kingdom Metazoa; phylum Chordata; class Amphibia; order Anura; family Megophryidae; genus Leptobrachium; species Leptobrachium leishanense. The sequence goes on from CM019065.1 coordinate 141,005,478, forward strand.
ATATCCAGGTGTGAGATGCACATTACTGTGGGTTTTATTGCTGTGGATCTCTGTGATACGCTCATGCACTCTGCACATTACTGGGAGTTTTATCGCTGTGGAGCTCTGTAATGTGCAGTGTGTCAGGATTGTACAGTATCTGTTAAACTGATCAGCAATTTCCCACATTTTCCAGAGGGACTTTCTGTGCCGGTGTGTAGCCTTAGCTGCAATGAGTGGGTGATGGCTGTTGCAGCAGTGCGGTGGCCATCTGTAAGTATGGAGGGGGGCACAATCCGCTGCTGGGTCCAAGTGGATTTTCAAAAAGGTTATTTTTAGGAGTTCAGAAATGAATTCTTTAGCACAATAATGTACATGTGGGTGTTGCGTTGTAGGGGGTGGGTTTTTTATGGGTGTGGCCTCCTGTGGGTGCAGAACAAGTGGGGCCCCATGACCTCCTATTGCCCGGGGGCCCCATTAGTTGTCAGTCCGCCCCTGGAAATACATTTTCCATGAGGTTCAGACAACCTAATGAGTGTCTCAGCATTATGGGAGATGTAGTTCCAAAACACCTGGAGGGCCAAGGTTAAGGACCCCAGCTTTTGAGTATCCCCCTGATCTCAGTCAAAAAATTTTCAATTCAAAGGCAAATACTGTAATGGTGTGAAACATTGAAATCGTTTGATCTTTTTTCCCGATATTACAATTAAGTGTCTCAAAGGGCATGTGGTCTTTAAATTTCTCCATGATGAGTGAGATCCAGGCTGTAATGTGTTTTATTGTAACTGTTTTTGACCTTACACGTTCAAGGCGCACTATATGGTTAAAACATGTGGGATGGACACCCTTTAGTGTCTGTAATACTCCATCATTCCAGCACTGGGCTTTTTCTTGCTGCTGACCTGGCATCCTCAGTTATGTCCTGCACCGGTGACAAGCCGTGGCAGGCAGAAGTTTGGAAGCTTACTCGAACATGGAGAAACATTAAACGTCAATGTACAGCTTTACCTAACTGACCTAAAGCTCAGAAAGCTTATAACAAACTGCGTGTCATGTCAAAAATCCACTCCCAAAGAGGGCTGCATCCACCATTTAGGACACCCATGTGGGAGGGATAGTTAGAGCACCATGACCATTAATTGGTCATGGTGCCGAGAGTGCATCTTTTTAACTTCTGGCATCCTTTTCACGCATTGGCACCATATCTCCTTTCTCTTCACTTGGGTTCTGCAAAGTTAGGCATCCTGTACATTTCTTGATCGTTATTATTACCATTCAGCGTCCAAACAAAACCCTACCTAAATCACCGGATCTCATTTTTTTATTTTATTTATTTTTCTCCAATACATTCTTCCATATCTAAGAATTTTGCACCAACATTTAACTCCATTAGTGCGAAGGATGAGTGGGACATATCCCGTGCCTTGTTTGCTACCTCTGCTCCCTTTTCAGTGGTGTGCTGTGGCTAATTATGCTTGTGACTGCTTTAATGCATAGACAGGAAGGGTACAATGTATGTAACATGATCTTTAGTTTGGAATTCTCAGCAAAGCACAAGCAAAACATTGTTTTTCGTAGAGGTGGAAAAAATCAATTCTGGTTAGAAAGGTTGAGTGGCTTTTATTATAGAGTGAATATTTCAACCTCCTTATAACTTATAGGCGCAAGTGACCCCACTTTGGAAAAGGGAGAGTGTGTCTTCTCTTTCTTCTGTGATGTCAGTGGTTCATATAGAATGCAGGTAAATGCTACTGAATGGCAAACACAAACCAAATGGATCAATTAACCTACTTTTAGGCTAATGTCAGATGAACGCAGTCTGAGCGCACTATGCGTGTGTGCACAACGGACGGATGTACTGACGGAAGAGATACTGTAGACACCACCTGGTCTGTTTTTTTTTTTTTTGTTTTTTTTTTACGGATGTAGAGAAAAAAAAAAAAAGGGAAATGTGGGAATTAAAATTAAATGACAGGTACAGTCAGCCAGACTAAAAAAACTTCTGAGCGTCAACGTGATGGACGTCGCAAATGCGCTGCGTCTGACGTCACCTCATCACGCACACCGACCGCTTCGCGGACGCGGCGCACTCTGGACATCCGTCGTAGCGCATTTACGTCAAGACCTGAATGGCATCCGTTGCCACCTGCGTGGTGCGTGCGCACTTGGTGCGCACATACTTCGTGTGGTGGTCTCTATTGATCACAAATCAATGCTACGACGGACGATAAACTGTGCAGCGACACGGACGTAATGACTGCGTTCGTCTGACGCTAGCCTAAGAAGTTTCTTAATAGTTTGTTTGGTACTATTTACTCCTGAGTTAATATTGCACCGGTTTGTGAGGGCCCTACAGACAGAGAATGACACGGTACCCCTCTAGGAATGAAGAACTTGTTGTAGCTTTAAGGCTAGGGTCAAACGAAAGCATTTTTACACGCGAACGTAAAAAAGTGTGTCCGAACGAATTGACGTATTTTTTCACGGAGTGCGCGTAAACGGTCATACGATGCGCATTTTTCGTGCGTGATTTTTTCAGATCGTCAATAAAACTCTTTTTGCGTCTGGACGTTATATAGGCTGGACATTAGCAGTGTCTGACATCTCCTAATCACGCACACACGCCGCTATGCCGCAGCTGCGCACTCTGTACGTCCGTACTAGCGGTTCGGCGTTCTCGAAAAAATGCGTTCGTTTTCCACTTGCGTTGCGCGGCCGGACTTTCGTGCGACCGTACTTCGTATATTGGCCGTCATTGCCCGTCATTTGCTGCTAGTGCGGCCGTAATTATGTGCGCCAGAACGCACGTTAAAAGTGCGCTGGTCTGACCCCAGCCATAAATGCACCCAATATTATGTCTTTAATTTTATCCCTGCTCTTTTTTCTGTATAAATGACAAGTTAAACCAAAAGTTAATTTGTTGACTGTAAAACATAATTTTAGTATTAACCCCTTAGTGACCGGGTGGTTTTACAGAAGTCCGTCCGTTAGTGCCCGTTGCTGTTTTTACATTTCTGCACTTTGTGTTTAGGTCAAATTTTCCTCTTACTCGTTTATGCAACCCACACATATTATATACTGTTTTTCTCGCCATTAAACAGACTTTCTAAAGATACCAGTATTTCCATCATATCGTATAATTTACTATAAAAAAAATGAAAAATGGGAAAAAACACACTTTTTTGAAATATTTAATCCCCAAAATCTGAAAAAAAAGACCCCGGCTAAATAGTTTAAAAATGTTGTCCCGAGAATAGAAATACACAATTTTTACATGTTTCTTGCTTTTTAACCCCTTCACTGCTGAGTCATTTCACTTCTGTGTGAACAGCTCATTTTGAGCGTTTTATTTTCATCATTTCTTTTTAAATGCCAGCCTAGGTCCTATTTTAGTAAACCCCCCCCCCCCCCATAATTATTTTTTTATTAAATTAAATTTTACGCGAAATGTAACATTTCAGGCCATGATCAGGCCTTTCCAATGATATAAAACATGACCCTCTAGCTGCCACGGATCGGGAGGTGCGGGGATCCAAAGGATCCCCTTATCTCCACTTGGCAGCTAGGGGGTTAACTGGACCATTGACGTCATCACACATATGGTGAGGATGTCAGTGGGGTGGGGGTGACCCAGAGGCTTCCACCCCCAGGTTTGAATCGCAATTCGACGCCGATTGGATTCAAAAGGAGCCCCCCAAAGGCCCCCTCTGATTTGGATCCAAAGGAGCCCCCCTCCCCTTCCTGATTTTTACTGCAGGTGCCGGTTGGCGCCTGCCGATGATGATACATGTTACGTCAGCGGTCGGGAAGGGGTTTAACATGACAAGAAAAATCTGCGCATATCCCTGTAACACCATGTGAAACAAAACAGACGTTTTGGTTTACTTGAATGGCCATTAAAGTTTAAGCGCACCTGCCTCGTGCGACACATTTTTTCTGCAAGTACGTATATTTTGTTGTATCTCCAGCCAGGTCATTTTTGCTGCTGTCCCTTTCTTTGTTTTTGTTTTTAATCCCAAAGGAAATATTTCTGGTGAGGGTGTGCATATATACCCAATGTTTTGTCGCATAGCTGAAAAGCAGCATGAGGATATGTAGTTGCTTAGAAAAGAAGCTCTTGGATTAATTCAATTGGGACTCCCCTACCAGAGGTGCCGTGACGTGGCAGGTAAGCTTAAACCTCTGGTTTGTTTCTCATGGAGCTTCAGTTGTGAGCGCAAATGACAACCTTTTTTTAGGGATGCGCCGATACTAGTATCGGTATCGGTGCCGATACTGCCGTTTGTACGAGTACTTAGTACTCGTGCAAATGCCCCGATACCGGAAGCCAGCGCTGGGCCGGCTTGCCAGTATCTGCGGGGCTGGAGAAGCTGGACGCGTGCAGCGTTCCCCTCCGGCGGCTGCAATACTCACCTGCTTCCGAAGGTCCGGACGCGCTGCTGTGGCAGGTACTCCTCCTCTAGGACCTATTTAACCTTGATCTGCGGGAGCTCCATGAAGGGGACCTTTTCCTCAGTAAGTGAGTTTATCCCATTATGGGCAGTCATTAGGTTTGCAGAGTAGGACCTGCCATAGGGTGGATTACATTGACGCTGTTGGCAGGCTTAAGCAATTCGCGGCCGTTCATTGTGAACCAAATTTCCACCCTTTTATTCAGCAAAGCTCAGAGTTTAGAAATATTCACCATGTGGTAAAAGCTGGCATTATGCACCCATGCATGGAGCTGTTGTTGCAGGTTTTTGAATGTGTTTTTCTGGAGTGCTCTCTCCATGGTTTTGTTAGAGATATATATCTCTATCTCGGGGGGGGGTATATACATGTGAGCTGGGGGCATTTTTATATGAGGTCTGTTCTTATTGGAAAGCGTTCACATGACATAAAATAAAAGTATCGGTGAGTACTTTTAAAAAAGTATCGGTACTCGGTCTTAAAAAAGTGGTATCGGTGCATCCCTACTTTTTTTTCTTATGTTTTATACATGAACTGTGCTGATACTTCTGGTTGTTGCAGCCGCCCTGGTGGGGAATACGTGCAAACCCGTTTTTTTTATTATTTTTTTTATTTCTGCAATCCTTTTAGTATGCTATTTTTTTTAATAATATTTGAAGCCGAATCCTATTTCTTTTTTTCTGTGAAAATGAACGGAGACTCGGTATACAATTTTATTTAGTGAATAATGTCTCCTATGCTGTAATTTAGGGTAAACCCTTTTAAATAAAACAACAAAATTCACTTTTGCGTATAATATGGTGATGGTTTTCTATGTTTGAGTAATTGTTCAAATTAATGTTGTGTTTTTTGTTTTTGTTTTTTTTTAGTACATTTTGTTCAGGTACCTCAGAGTAAACCTAGTTGAATTGGCGACTAAATATAGCTTTGTCCCAAGGGTGTGAAATGATTTAGCACTGAAGAGATTAAATACAGTATAAATATATTTATATTCACATAAACCTAATCTACCATTACACCATACTGATTTTTTATCTCTTATTCCTGTGGATGAATCCTTTTTGACCCTTTTCTCTTTTTCGGCCTTTAGTCCTCACGATCTTTCGAAACGAATTCCGCTTCTTAACTTGAATACAATCTGGAGATCGACCTGATTATGCACACAAAAGGAAGGAATTTTAAAACTCGCACACATTGTCATGTCCAGCTTCACTTCCGCCCCAACCCCACCAGATGGTCTCACTCCCCCCCCACCACAATCAGTCGCTCTTATTCTCTTTTCTGAAATGTGATTATTGTTATACCTTTCACTGGTTCCTGTGGCTCGCAGAATTTTAAGCTCTGAATAGGCTACTGCGTGCTCTATTCCTTGCCACCTGCTCGCGAGATGCCTCCACTTATACTACAATCACTGTGCCCGATTGAGAGACCTGTCACATCCAAACCTTGACATTATCTGCCAAAAAAATGAGGAATAGTGTTCAGGATTTTTAAGTTATTAAATTTTTTTGTGAAGTCAAGTAATTATTATGGTTATTATTTATACAAAAAATTATTAATATGATAGTTAACGGGAAATTCCAAGATGGTTGGGTATACCCATTGTTACACTCTATGTTGTGTGTGTATATATAAACTAGTTTGTGTATATGTTTGTATGTATGTATATATGTTTCCATAGCTCTGGTCCTGGAGTTACTTTTCTAATATTTTAATGACTGTGCAATTACCTGGCTATTAATAGAAGGACGTGAATAATATATTGATTATTTTTGTATTACAGATCAACCCACAACGAAATGGAGAAGAACAGGTATGTCTGGTTATTATACCATGGTATTTATTTGCTTTTTTCCATCTCCTGTCATCTAGGCAGAGGTTGCAAATGGATTACATCTCACTCATTATTAAGCAGTCCACCCATACCGGTTATCCTCACATTGAGTCACTAATGGACCAGTGCTTACTGAACTCCATAGGAAAGTTTTTATATATTTTTTTTATTCTTATTATTCTTGAAGACGCCTGCCTCGGTTCTCTACATTATTATTATAATTTTTTAAATAAAACCTTTTATGATTAGTAGGGATGCACCGATACTAGTATCGGCATCGGTGCCGATACTGCCTGATTACCCCCCCCCCCCCCCCCGATACCGGAAGCCAGCGCTGGGCCGGCTTGCTTTTCATGCACGCGGCCAGCGTTCCCTTCCGGCGGCACGATACTCACCCATCCTGAGGTCCGGTCGCGTTGCTGTGATGCGTTCACGCGGCCTCTGGACGCTTCTGTGACGCTGCCTCTCGGCTGGAGGCAGCGTCACAGAAGCGCCGGCGGCCACGTGATCGCGCCACAGCAGCGCGACCGGACCTCAGGATGTGTGAGTATCGCTGCCGCCGGAAGGGAATGCTGGCCGCGTGCTTTTCATGCACGCGGCCAGCTTCCCCAGCGTATAGGTGAACGCTGGGGCAATATCCACGTGAGGCTGGGGGCAAGATCCACGTGAGGCTGGGGACATTTTTATATGAGGTCTGTTCTTATTGGAAAGTGGTCACATGACATAAAATAAAAGTATCGGTACTCGGTCTTAAAAAAGTGGTATCGGTGCATCCCTATTGAGGGGGCATATTCTCCTAATACATTGAGTGTTTTCCTTCCTTTAGCCCCCAATATGACTAGAGTCCACTTAGTACTATCTGACTATATAAAAACGCACAGTAATGTGTGGTGTGTATGAGCGTATGTTTTATTGCTGTGGAGCTCTGTGATACGCTCATACACACTGCACATTACTGTATCACAGAGCTCCACAATAAAACTCACAGCAATGTGTGGTGTGTATGAGCGGAGCGTATCACAGAGCTCCACAACAATAAAAATCACAGTAATGTGCCTCCCCCCCCCCCTCCCCGCGGGGCCTATACTCCCGGCGCAGCATGTGGGAGTTTGATCCCACACACACTGCAGAGTAAATTGGAGATACTTTTCCCGACCCCTGCCCTGACTGCAGGGGCAAGCAAAGCCAATCCAGGCCCCCCCACCCATCAGGGCCCTCGGGCAGCGCCCGAGAGCCCGATGGGTCAGTCCGGCCCTGCACGAGACTTCATTGTAATGGCTGCTATTGAGTTAGAACCTTCTAGAGTTTTTTAAATTCTTTATTTTATTTATATAAAGCCGTATCCTTGAAGGATGCTATAAAAGCTACTCTTTCCACATAAGCCCAGAGTTTGTTTTTGAAAATTCGCATTTAATCAAAATCACTCATACTTTTTTTCGTGCGTTTTTGCTATGATCATTGATTTGGATCGAACCATTGTCTCGTTATTTTTGTTGTCGTTATTATTCAGACATCTCTCTATACAAAACCTGAGCTGGTTCCTATGCTCCCTTATTGGCTGCTAAGTTTAATATAATGTTGTCAAGAGTGCCATAGTGTATGCTTTACTACCACGCTTTTCAAGTTCGTGCCAGGCTGGTACAATAAAATTTTGTGTGCATTCATGTTTTAAGAAAATCCTTGCATTTGGCACCAAAATGTTGATATTTCGCACACTGTTTAATATATATGTCTTGCAGAAAGCCAGGCGCCCATTCATAGAACACTTCTTTTTTCTACTGGCCGAGATTTCTGACACCTTATGTAATTTTACTATGCATCATCAGTGTTTGAGTGTATGTTTTTAAATGTGAGGAGACCCTTCAAATTTTACTCAATATTCATCCATTGCTATGTATGGTTCAGCAGCCTCATAGAACATGGACCTTTTTATAGGATACAGGTGAATGTTGCAAACTAGTCCCCAAAAACATGGTCTTTTTTTTTTTTTTTTTTTTTTTTTTAGCAGGGATTAACATAACCTGCACAAAGTGATACAGTATTAAAGAAAAAGAAACCTAAGCCTTATTCCAGACTTCCTTTTTTGCAGTGTGATGTGTGTGTTTTCAATCAGCCAAGTAAAAACACGAATATGTTTTCTCTCTTGCTTACAGGAGAGCTCACCTAAGGTTATGTTTAGAAAAGCTCAAAGTATTGGTGCCTCTTGGGCCGGAATCCAATAGACATACTACGTTAAGTCTATTAACTAGAGCGAAAATGCACATAAAGGTGAGTTTGGAATACAGCAGCTCGGCCAGCGATACTCGAATGATTTTGATAAAGTGCGTAATCAATGTGTATTGTTTTACAGAAACTTGAAGATTGTGACAAGCGGTCACAACACCAATTAGAACAGTTACAGCGAGAGCAGCGACACCTAAAAAGGCAGCTAGAGAAATTTGGCGTAGAAAGGATACGGATGGACAGTGTAGGATCTGCCGTCTCTTCGGAGAGATCGGATTCTGACCGAGGTAAGAAACAAGAGCGATCCATATATCTGTATTTTATATATTGGTATACAGTGTTAATTCCTCTTCAGATTATTTTGTAGACGTGGCCTGTAGCATGCTACCATCACAAAACAATTTTGTGATGCAAAATTACTGTTGTGGGATCTTGCTCCGATATCATATTTTTATGGTAGATTGACAGAAGCAAACACAAATGATGTTAAGTGCCAGTGTTTGCTGCTGTCAAATGCAGACGTTTCACAAAGGTATTGTCAAAATGTTGTTCAATGTATTGTAACCCTGTCTATACTGTGCCCGTTGTAAAGCGCTGCAGAATATGCTAGCGCTGTATAAAGAATAATAAAAGGTAAAATTCAAAGTGCGATTGGAGAAGCTACAGTGTGAAGCTTCTCCTGTTGCTCTTTGGATTCTACTTTTGTGAACTGCTGGTGTTGCAACACTGACACTTATTGAACAATCCCCAAAATGTTCATGGATTGCGCAGTATCTGACATGGATTTTATTTCAATCGTGTGTATTTATTCAGTAGTATGTTAATTACTTAATCACTGGACACTATCTGTATCCCGTGTGATTGTCTGTAACACACTCTCATTTCTTCCTATGTTCTTACAGAGGAAATCGACGTGGATGTTGAAAGCACAGACTATTTAACTGCAGAACTGGACTGGAGCAGTAGTAGTAGTAGTGTGAGTGACTTGGACGAGAGAGGAAGCTTGCAAAGCCTCTGCAGCGATGAAGGCTACTCCAGCTCTGGTATTAAAAGGATACAACTACAGGACAATCCCAAAGCCAGTGTGACCCTATAAGTCACCTGATTTAAACAAGGTGAGGGGGTGAAGTTTCAAACATCCCAGCAGTTCCCCCACCCCACCCTAGGTCTCCCACGTCAGATACTGTCTTATCTAGCGACTGCTTTCACACCATAATCTTGCACGTGAACTGTCCCACTCAGACTTTTATTTTTCTCCCAGATCTGGTTCCTTCTACCCCCTTGCAGCTCCTGAGAAGTACGCGGCTGTCAGTTTACACAATAAAAGATTCTGTCCCATCAGCCCGTACTTCTCCAGGAGACAACATTCCAGAAACACAATGAAGCACTCAAAGGAAAAAACAAACTATAAATCTATATTTCTATCTATGTGTACTGGGAGCTAATGTGCTGTTCTGGTAATGCAGTAAAGTGGTAAGTGCATACTGCTCACTCAACTGGTCACCATGTTTGCATCCACTAAAAATGGCCAAACAACCAAGGTGTCTGCAATGCTGAATCTTTTATTGTTTTATTCCTTTCCTTATCACGTGGGATTCCAATCTGGAAATGGTATGAAGGATTATGTCAAAAGCCTCTTGCTGTACAGCGGGGTCTCAGTTTACAGCTCCTTATTTTTAATGAGAAGCCACCAGGACTCGTATGGGAAGGCCACTGCGTCTTTACACCACGGTCTTGGCTTAGAACGGTGAGAATGCTGCTAACCTAAAATAGTTTTTTTTTTTTCTACTTCACAGAACTGTGCATTTTTTTTGTTAAATTGCACTGAACCCAGCACATTCTAATACAGAGAGCTGGAGCCTTCTGGCGTTCATATATATATATATATATATATATATATTTTATTCGTTCTTTTTTGTGATCTGTAAAGCCACTCTCATGTCACCGTTTTTATTAAGCTTGTTGTTATTTTGTTTTTCTGTTGTATTTTTCTGATGTTGGTGTTGGTCTTGCTTTATTTTCATACGTTATCTGTTTATTACATCATTTTCATTGTTGGCTTACACTGGCCCCTATTACTTTCCTCGCGCATTTTCGTTTGCGGAGTGGCACAACCCTTTGCGCAGAACATCGTATTACAACGTTCGCACAAACAATGCGCGTTTTCGTTTAACGCGGATGGACCTGCGTGAGCGTGATGAACTGTGCGGGTCCTATACTTAACATTGTGAGCGCAAATTAGTTTGTGCGCTGGTATGCGGATGGTATTACAATCGATGCGCATCTTTTTACGAACGACGTTTGCGCACATTTTTTTAACGTCTTTGAAAAGCTGGTGGTAACTGCAAATCGGAGCGTTCTGGCCGAAACGAAAAACACCAGCACGAAAAAAAAATACAGCACAGTATAGTTACACATTCTACACATACCCAAACAATAAAATTGTGGATTCGTGCATATTTTTTTTTATTGCTGCAGCATGTATACTCAGATTTACTTTGACAGGCGCAAAAACTTAAGTCAATTAAGGTTCTTAATTCTGATTGGCTGAATCTGGCGAAAAAAAAAAAACAGTCCACACTGATTTACGTGCGCTACGTTACTGCGCGCGTATTACTCTTCGTTTCGGGCATCGTTTTTACAAACGTTATTTTCGGACGGATGCGAAAATGCATTCGGATCGGTATACTCCGCTACGTTTCGCGCGCTAACACCGGACAATGCGCACCAAAAAATTTGCACTGCGCGAACAAAATTGCGCAAAGAATGTAATAGGGGCCACTATGTTTTATTTTTCGCTTCTTTGTGATTCCTAGTTCCTAAAAGTATATATATTTTTTCATAACTGGAATCTAGAAACTGCAAAATGGGCAAAGCTGTCAAAAAAATTGGATTCCTTCTCGCCCCTCCCAGCACAGATCTGCATGTTTGGGGATACCAAGAAGTGTTTATGTAGCACCTTGTTATGTGAAGTCGTACAGCCCTAACATCTCTCCTCGTTCCAAATTCTGAAAGTTTGGTAAAGCTGTAACAGACCATGTACCCTCAAAGACCACACACCAACTGCACAAAAACCCCTAACTCTTATGTTCCACAGATCAGTGGTTTTTTTTTCTTCTTCTTACCAGACAGTGTTTAGATGGGGGGTTTTCTGTCATCAGTGGTTAATCTCTAACCAAGACCTGATCTCCAACCCTGTGTCATTTGGTTTCACATTTGCAGCTGCATCAGATTGTCCCAGGCCATTGAAGGATTCGTGCTTTTGCTGAATGGGACAATCCGTTTAATTTCCTACCTCAGAGAGATGAACAAGTATAATTTTAGAGCAGACCGAATCTAGCCTTTTGCTTTAATTTCTCCTTTTGTTTTTGGTTTCTTCTACCTCGTAACCACCCACCCAGGTTTAGTTACTTGCTCCACTCTTACAGCGTCATGCTTTGCTCATGACCTCTGTTCACACGAAGATTTTTCAGTGTTATCAGGAGCTAAACCTTAGCCGATCCAGAACGCCTTAAAACGTAGGGAAGCCATAGAGACAATGAAGCAATAACCCTGAAGCATTAAGCGAGCGACTCTGGTGACATCACAGTGAAGTTCTGCGCAGCATTAGGAACCCAGCTCCTGAATTCTGTAACAATAAATAACTTTATTTAGCTCTTCCTAGTGTTTCGATTTCAAACCCAAGTTTATTCTCCTGAGATCTAGTTAAGCCCCTTCCCCAGGGCCTATTTGTTAGATTTTAATATGTTTTGTCATTATTATTGCATGTGTTATGATGACTAACCAGCAATACTGAAAAACCATCTTTCACATTCAGCTCAGCTTATATATAGCTCTTTTTGCACATCCACCTGCAAATCAAGACGTCGAACCTGTTTACTTGGATTCATGTGTGTTCTGTCCAACCCTCCGCAGTAATTAAGAATAATGAAGGATTGGGAACACTAAAAATATAACACACGCCCTTCTGGCACTGTTTGGGTTAAACCCTTTTCCTTGTAAAACTTGTTGAATACGTTCGAAACGACCGACTTCATTAACTACTCTAAAGTAGAAATGGGGATGCAGAAAAGCCAGCACAAAAAAGGGCTCAAAGGAACACTTGATGCAGACCAGGCACAGTTTGGGACTAATTCCTCTATTAACAGCATTTCATCATTTCAGAGACAGACTGTATTATTTTGCATATATAGATTTTACCTGGTCTAGAAACATACTGCTGTATACCCCTCTATTATTATGTTTTTATGTTTATTTTTTTTTTCCTTTTTGTTTATGGTTTCTTATTAATCACTCCTGCTAAACAAAAATTTTCTATGTTTATAAAAGAGAGATGTAACGTTCTGCTCGAAAAAAAGCACACCTAGATGTACATAAATCACATGGAAATATATAACTATTTATTCATGTTTTGTATAGCTGATGTAATAGAGATTCTTATGAATTTGTGCTTTTATAAATGTTCTGAAACACTTTTTTGTATGTGGTTTTATGTTGCTAATTTGTGTTCGCGTGTAACTTTTTTCAATCGGAACAGTGAATATAAATCTAAAAATCCTTATACATGTGAGTAAATCTTTACACTGACTGACTAAATGAACTCTGTGGGACTTGGATGGATCACCAGAGGTCCAGAATGAAGAGCTTTTCTAATCCTGATCAAATGATGGTGAAACCTGCACCAATAGTGCTACCTGTACTTTATGTCCAGGTTTCTTATCTTTGCTCCACATGTGAAGCTCCAAAGTGGCTGCTTCACTAAACGGCATTACAGGTCTATTCAAAGAAAAGGTTAAAACCAGGAGAATGACTGGAGAAGTGAAAAGTCTAACAGGGTTATCCAAAGAGATCCGAATTGCTTGAGAAAGGTAACCGAACGCTGAAAATCAGCGTTCGGTTACCTTTCCTGGCCATTCGGCTATCCAGAGAGCAGGCAATTCGCCAAATCCTGGCGAATTGCCTGAACATACGGTGCCTGTTCGGTGCCTCTTCGAGGGCAGTGAAATCCCCATAGAGAAGCACTGCTTCGGCTATTCAGAGAACACAAACCAGCAGTGAATGGTTCCTCTAATGCCCTGCCATTCGGTGGTTTAATTCGGCAAATTTATTCAGGAGAATCCCATAGGCTTCAATGTTAAAAATATTCCCGTTTTAATTCAATATCTAATAAACCGTTCATTATAAAATTCTGCAGCAAAGAGTCTCTTTATTTATAGATTTTTTAGGATACTTTAAGCATTTTTCTGATTTTTTTTTTAAAAGTCCGATTTTTTTTTTATTGTTTTTTTTCAGTTTACTTCTTTTTTCTGTAACAGCCCTCTTTATTATCATTCCCTGGACCTCCTGTGAAAATTTCAGACATTTTCGCTCAGTAGTTTCTTTGCAAACAGCGTTTCATTTTCCCAGATTCATACAAATGGTTTTTCTAATTTATTCACTGCCTCCTCTACGTCACAGCTGCTTCGGCTCTGTGTGATTCGGTTCATGTTCGGCTCCTGTTCGGCTCATGTTCGGCTTTTTTGAAGGTTAATCCAGATGTTTTTGCTTGTTTTCAGCGTGCATTCGGTTAGTTTTCGTCAGGTTTGCGGCAGCTTTTCCCTGCAATTCGGGGACCCTGTGGTGCTTGCTGAATACACCGCAGGGTCACCGAAATGGGATCGGCAAAAGGAACCGAATTGAAGAGAACGAAAAGTCACCGAACGTGCGGTGACTTTTCGAATCTCTTTGGATAACCCTGTAAGTCAAAATAGCCAAACCAGAAAAATTCTCCCATTTATCTCACTTTCCAAATCAGCTATTTGCTCTACATTGTTCTCTTCTCCTGCCAGTTCTTCTGGTTTTCACCTTTCTCTGAATAACCCTGATAGTCTACCGGCTTTTGGTTTATTACAGGAAAGGTGTGAGATGACATTCAAATTAAAAGCCCAAACCTCAATACATAAAGTGTACCTGAGGTGCATTCAGTTACGTAGCTGCCGCTTTGAAGCAATGCAGGTAGCTGCCGCTTTGAAGCAATGCAGGTAGCTGCCGCTCTGGAGCAATGCAGGTAGCTGCCGCTCTGGAGCAATGCAGGTAGCTGCCGCTCCTGGAGCAATGCAGGTTGCTGCCGCTCCTGGAGCAATGCAGGTTGCTGCCGCTCTGGAGCAATGCAGGTTGCTGCCGCAGTGTTACTGAATGTCCTGCAGCAACTAGGGCTAAAGCTGTATCCACTTCCTGGTTTCTACTGGTCAGGAGCCAATCAGCTTCTAGCTTGAGCTCCAGATGCTCTGCAGGCACAAACGCTTCCTGTGTCAGTGCTACGTTAGCCGTGCTGAGCCTTGAATCACAGCATTGTGTTCTGTTCTGATTTGCTAACTTGACACTCGCAGCCCCTTACTGACCAGACGTGCCTCAGGTGCGTTTTGCCTGCAATATCCCATCAGCGGTGGTTAGCACATTGATCTAAGACCAATATGATATCTCTTCACCCGAGATGCTTCCGTTTGTACTCACTCTGATCCAGTGACATCCGCCACCATGTTTCGCCTTCTTGGGGCAGAGTTGCTGGGGGCCTTTGCCAGCATTGTATGATTGTCCCTCACCAGCCTGTGGCTGACAGTAGGAAACGCTCAACTCCTGATCCAAAGCAAACCTTTTAAGGTGAATTCCACCCTTTTTGTAGTGGTTTCACACTGCGCCTGGAATATTCCTGTCAAATGGACATGCTGTGCTGAAATCAGGCATTGGGGGATTTTTTTTCCTTCTATCTTGAGCTAGATAATCTTTTGGCATAATCTGAATGTACACAAAGGTTTGAAATCTACGCTGAACCAGAGGGACAATCCCTGCTCAGAGATCTTCAAGTGACAGATGTTTTTCTGAAAAGCTACAGTGCCAAAGGTCTCCAAAACCTCTAAACTTAAGTGGTTATTCAGCAAACGTTTCAGCACTGACAAACACCCAGCATTTAAAAAAAAATTTTTTAATCCAAACCGCAACAGGAGAAGCTTCACTGTGCAGCTATGGCTGTTCCGTTTATGCAGGTGTCGCAACATGACTGCTTATACCTGGATCCTCTACGCCTATGCCCTGAAATAACACACAGACCACGGTATATTTGGAAAGGGCATAGGCCACAGCTTTATTTGATTTATACAGCATTCCTTAATCCAACACCACACAATTCGATCTGACCCTACCGCAACCGAACCTGCGGCAGGCCGTTACCACTTAAACCCAGAGCTCGTTGCTCAGCCTGACTTACCAGGAACAGAGCACGTCTCTCCCAGAGCCCACCTTATTCGGCGGCTTACCCAATAACTTCTTCGCTGGCCAGGGATACCGCCAAGCTGTGACACCACCAAGGAAACCACCCACCACAGGGCGGGCGGGCGGGAACGTGCAGTCTCTTCAAATCACCAGCAAGTGTAACAGGTACTCACACACCTGTGCATCTATATATATATGACCTCCTTCATTAGCATAATGCCTTGACCAATGACCCTGCATACTTTAATTGATCGTCCCAGGCCAGCAGTCATGCCCCCCTTCCAGAATGTTCCAGGGGTTGCTTAGTGGGCACTATCCCAAAATTGGTGCTAACTTATCCAGAGTTGTTGTAAATTTACCAGAGCCATTATAGTCTATGGGGTTGTTAAGTTTACAACAGCTCTGGTTAAGATAGCACCAGTTTTGGAATACTGTCCATTGTATTATATCTGGTGTTTGCAACACTGGCACTTCTGAAAAACTAGCTAAAACTACAACAGATGGGAATAGTTATGGACACAGACACCAAAACACATGAAGGTTTGCACGCAATCCCGTTAAGACAGGGCACACAGACCAGGCTTAAAAGGCAGGGTAGTGATTGGAGCTCTGCCGTAAAGTGAAAAACCACCGCAAAGGTGATTTTTTTTTTTTTTGTTTTTTTTCTTTTTCCATTTTTTCAAATGCTAGTTTCTTTAAAAATATGTTCAGTACATGCAGAACATTTAGACAGGGACCGTGTGCAGTGCCGTTAACAGTAGTACAGCAATGCAGTACCGGCTGGGTGGAGTAGAGGTAACATCACTGCTCTGTGTGGAGAGAGCCTGTGGAGACATGGGTTCGATCCCAGCAAGAGCACCTCTCCAGTAAGTGTCCTTGGGCAAGACACCTAACGGTACATACTCGCCACCCAGGACATACTTGAAAATGTATCCTTCCTGGTAAAAATCCTTTCTCAAAAAAAAAAAGCCTACATTTCACTCCAGAGGTTGAATTTAAGCTGGTAGTGTCGTAAAGCGGAGTATGGTTGTTGTGTTTAGACCTACCATGATAATTTCTATGGTTCTTGCTCTGTGTCCACAAAGTGCCAAGGGGCTCAGTCTCAGTCTATGAAGAAACATGTAAAACCAAGCTCTTTGTACATATTCGACACTCCGTGCACCATTCTGTGAAGCTTTTATTTCATGACCTGGCAAAAAAACAAACATATAAACAACTTCCAGAGAAACAGAGACCCTAAGAAATAACAAAACTACCAAAATATCAGTACAATAATGTTTGGATTTTTTTTTTATTCTTCAGGCTACAGTTATACGTTGACATGTTATGAGCTATAAAAAAAAAGGTTTGAGAAGATTTGTCTTTTGATACACTACAATGTTTAAAACTCCAGGCGGCAAAAAACAAACAAACCAAAGTTGTAACTATTCTAGATTTTCCGTTTGGCACGTACAATTTTCTGCTAATTCTTGTAACTCCTGTACATAGTGAATCAAAGTAATGTTTGTGCTGTACAAAACATGTTGTTATATATGCTCGGGCAAAGCATAAGGCCCCGTTCACACTGTGCGATTTTATCGCGATGTCGCAGCAAAAATCTGCGCGACGTCGCACTATGTAACTTCTCAATGCATTTCAATGGAGCTGGTCACATCTTGCCGCGCGATGTCGCGGTAGCATGTCGCTGGTACATGACCCTTTTTTTTTTATGATTTGCATTGGTGGTGCTTTGCAAAATCATGACGTTGCGCGACATTATCGCTCTGTCACGAATAGGAAAATCGCACAGTGTGAACGAGGCCTAAAATAGTTAAACTTGCCCCCCCTCAACCTAAGCAGCAAGATTATACATTAACAAGTAACGGTCTGTATTGAAAATTAACTTAAAGAACCATTGTTATTATTAGAAACTCTTTAAACAAATGGTACTCCTAAATGCTCAACATGAATATTTATTTTACATTGAGCATGTGGGTAAAAATTCTATTTTTTTTTTTCTTTCATATTTCCTCACCTTTTAGGCTAGGGTCAGACGAAAGCATTTTTCCCCGCGAACGTGAAAAAGTGCGTCCGAACGCATTGACGTATTTTTTCACGGAATGCGCAAAAACGGTCAGACGACGCGCATTTTCGGGCGTGATTTTGTACGGATCGTCAACAAAACTCTTTTTGCGTCTGGACGTTATGTAGGCCGGACATTAGCAGTGTCTGACATCTCCTAATCACGCAAACACGCCGCTATGCCGCAGCTGCGCACTCAGTACGTCAGTACTAGCGGTTCAGCGTTCTCAAAAAAATGCGTTCAAATTCCACTTGCGTTGCACGGCCGGACTTTTGTGCGGCCGTACATCGTATATTGGCCGTCATTGCCCGTCATCTGCTGCTAGTGCGGCCGTAATTATGTGCGCCAGAACGCACGTTAAAAGTGCGCTGGTCTGACCCCAGCCTTAACCCCTTCACGCCAAAAATCGTGTTAACTCTGCTTTGCATTGTAATACATCGAAAAGCAATCATTAGCATATTAAATCAGTGTCACACCAAGCTAAAGCAAGATTAGCGTGCCCACTGTGAAGAAATGAAATCCTTTTGTTTTATCTCTCTCCAATCTCCCTGAGGAGACGTAAACAAGCTGCAACAACTGGTTTAAACACTTTGCTGCTGCAATAGAACAGCCAGGTAGAACGCAGAATAAAGGGAGCGCTCTAGTGTTGCTCATTACTGTACAGGGATAAGATTCAGTGAGTTATAAATAAAAATCCTTGGACAGTACAGATACAATGTTCTACTGTAATTTCCATACATAGGCATTATGCCACATATATTTATATTCTATTTGTTTTTTTTGGAAGCTGCAGTGCTAATAATGATTATAATTGAGAAATTATTTTACCAGGAAGGATACATTGAGATTTCTCTCGTTTTCAGGTATGTCCTGGGTGGCGAGTATGTACCATTGGGTGTCTTGCCCAAGGACACTTGCTGGAGAGGTGCTCGTCGGGATTGAGCCCATGCTCCACAGGCTCTCTCCACGCAGGGCAGTGATGTTGCCTCTACTCCACCCAGCCCACAAAGCCCCATAGGCAGGAGATCTGACCATTTTTATTATTTCTTTGTCATATACAGTAATTGTGATGAATAAGCGATTTCTGCCTGTGTTTTATTATTATACCTTTTTTTTTTATATATATTTTTATTAGAAAGATTTTTACCAGGAGGATACATTGAGATTTCTCTCGTTTTCAAGTAGGTCCTGGGTGGCGCCAGCATATTCCGCAGCACTGAACAATGGACACAATATAGACAGCGTTACAATACACGGAGACTGAACAACATTTGACAAACCAGTACAGGAGGAAACGAGGGCCCTATTCCTGTGAGAACTGTATGCTGAGGATAGAGACCCCATTTGAAATTGTGTATAATAAGGAACACAATTTAGAGTTCAGAAACTTTACATTTCAACAAGGGATAATGGAATACATGAAAAATTATAAATGAGCAAATTTACACTTTCATTTTTTTTAACTATCTCAGAACAACAATTTTTGAGCAAAGTTTCTAAGTTCTCATCCCTTATTTCAATTAAATGTTATGATAAAAGTTTAACAAAAAATGTTTGGTAGTGAAGGGGTTATTTGACGTCTGTATTTACATAGACCTTAACGTATTTAGGGAACACTACACCGTTGAAACCAAAACTGTTGATATTTGTGTGTGTGTATTTTATTCAATTTTTCAAAACAAAAAAAAGTTAAATACAGTTCTTTTGTTTTCTGGAAATTCCCCTAGACATACAGCTTCTACTGTTAGCTCTAAACCTCTCAACCAAGTTTCCACCTACATGTTCCCAGGGCTGTTGATCCAGTGTCTTGGGCTCCTTCTCTGTGGCTGTCAGGGGGAGGTGGGAGTGTGAATACTAAGCACAGACCTCTCAACCTTCACAAGGAGGGACAGAGACATCTTTTGTTATCTGTCAAAGTGGAGAAAAGCTTTTAGATGCAGCCAATTGTTTTTTGTAGCTTTTTCTTCTTTTTTCAAATGACTGCATTTCTGATTAACATCCAGTTAGGGGACCTCCTTCCACTCTAATGTGCGTGGTGCTCAGATTGCCCCTTCCAAAAAGGTGCTACAATATAATTTAGGTTTTAGGATATTAATGAATTCCTGTGTCTTTAGGTGTTTTATTTTTAGCCTTTATGGTGGTACTGTGTTCCATCTTTTGGGGCATGGTGGAAGAGAATGACCTCAACCACTGGATTACTCATGATCCTCCATTCAGGGGAAGATGTTTATCAGACACCTGGGCCTTCACGCTTGACATACCAGACCAAATACTCCATACAAACATTACAACTTTATAACCTTTGACTCAACACCTCTGGAACTTAACACAGTATCATCCTGCTGACAGTGTTCTTGGTGCCATACAAGGAATAAGCTGGACTGCATTTTATATTATTGATGTAACTTCTTGATGCTATAATTGATGCTTCTGCCCATTTGTGGTTTTTGTGTGTTAATATGATCTAATGAAAGGAACAGTCAACTTACTCCTCCAAGTACCGGCTGGATGGAGTAGAGGTAACATCACTGCTCTATGACTGTGGAGACACAGGTTCGAATCCCAGCAAGAGCACCTCCAGTAAGGCCAAGGTCAGACGAACGCATTCTGAGCGCACTGTGCGTCCGTGCACAACGGACGTACTTTCTGACTGACAACAAGGTAGTGCCCACACAGTCCATTTTTGTGACTGATGTTTTTTTTGACTGATGTAGATGGGAAATAAAATTAATCTGAAAAACATTTTGTCTGTCAAAATGCTGGACGTCAAAAATGCAGTCTGTCTGACTACGTTCCATCACTCACACACAAAGCTATGCGGACGTTGCAGACGCAGTGCACTCTGTGCGTCCGGATTTACATTCTTGCCTAACCTGCGTCCGTTTGCCGCATCCGTTGTGCGTCCGCAGTTCAGTGCGGATGTACTTTGTGTGTGGGGCTCCATTTGTCATAATTCTATGCTATATTGGACGTACAAATTTGCCAACACGGACGTGATCAGTGCGCTCGTCTGACACAGGCCTTAGTGTCCTTGGGCAAGACACCTAACTGTACATACTCACCACCCAGGACATACTCGAAAATCAGAGAAATCTAAATGTATCCTTCCTGGTAAAATCCTTTTTCAAAAAAATAATCTTAAAAATAACAAAAACAATGGCAGATATTAATATAAAGTATACCGAATACATTGTATAATATATACTTTTTATCTCTTTATTATTATTATTATTGTCAGCATTTATATAGTGCCATCAGTTCATGGTTGCCAAATGTACTGTATATTGGATTAGCCGTATTAATACAGAGGCCAAAATCATCTGTGTATTGCAGGATGCAGTGATGCCTTTTTGTGTTGTTTTTTTTTTTTAATTCTCCCTCTTTAGAGCTATTCCCCTTTTGTATAGCTACATGTGTATCTCTGTTGTTTTAAGGGTGTATGATATCTTCTTCGTTTTGTTTTCTTATCCTGGTCATTCTCTTCCACCATTCAGTCCTCATCTGACATTTATTACACCCCGCACTACGCACTACCTCCCCTCTCTCAGTGGATGTGAGTTACTTAGATTTTGCCAAAGCTTTCGACACAGTTCCACACAAAAGGTTACTATTTAAATTAAGAAAAAATGGTCTAGATGAAAATACTTGTTCTTGGATAGAAAACTGGCTAAAAGATAGGGTACAGAGAGTGGTCATAAATGGTACATTTTCAAGATGGACACCAGTGGTAAGTGGTGTCCCTCAGGGGTCTGTTATAGGACCAATACTATTCAATTTATTTATAAATGACCTTGAGATAGGCATTGAAAGTCATGTATCAGTGTTTGCAGATGACACAAAGCTAGGAAAAGTAATACAATGTGAGCAGGATGTTACTTCGCTGCAGAGGGATTTAGATAGATTGGGGGACTGGGCACTTAAATGGCAGATGAAATTTAATCTAGATAAATGTAAAGTTATGCACTTTGGAGTAAAGAACACACAAGCAATGTATACCCTAAATGGTACGGAGTTAGGGAAATCCAAGCAGGAGAAGGATTTGGAATAATCATAGACTTCAAACTAGGTAACAATGTGCAATGTCAAACAGCAGCCGCCAAGGCCAGCAAAGTACTGGCATGCATTAAAAGGGGAGTTCACTCACGGGATGAAAACATAATTTTGCCTCTGTATAAATCAATGGTCAGGCCGCACCTTGAATATGCCGTGCAATTTTGGGCACCAGTCTTAAAAAAAGATATTATATCGCTAGAAAAAGTGCAGAGACGGGCAACTAAATTAATAAGGGGGATGGAAGGGTTAAGTTATGAGGAAAGACTAACAAGCTTAAACCTGTTTAGTTTAGAGAAAAGGCGCCTTAGAGGGGATCTGATAACCTTATATAAATATATACGGGGCCATTATCAACCATTGTCTGATAGCCTATTCATTAACAGGACTATACATAGGACAAGGGGTCATCCATTTAGACTGGAAGAAAGAAAATTTAGCTTAAAGCATAGGAAGGGTTATTTTACAAGGAATAAGCTGGACTGCATTTTATATTATTGATGTAACTTCTTGATGCTATAATTGATGCTTCTGCCCATTTGTGGTTTTTGTGTGTTAATATGATCTAATGAAAGGAACAGTCAACTTACTCCTCCAAGTACCGGCTGGATGGAGTAGAGGTAACATCACTGCTCTATGACTGTGGAGACACAGGTTCGAATCCCAGCAAGAGCACCTCCAGTAAGGCCAAGGTCAGACGAACGCATTCTGAGCGCACTGTGCGTCCGTGCACAACGGACGTACTTTCTGACTGACAACAAGGTAGTGCCCACACAGTCCATTTTTGTGACTGATGTTTTTTTTGACTGATGTAGATGGGAAATAAAATTAATCTGAAAAACATTTTGTCTGTCAAAATGCTGGACGTCAAAAATGCAGTCTGTCTGACTACGTTCCATCACTCACACACAAAGCTATGCGGACGTTGCAGACGCAGTGCACTCTGTGCGTCCGGATTTACATTCTTGCCTAACCTGCGTCCGTTTGCCGCATCCGTTGTGCGTCCGCAGTTCAGTGCGGATGTACTTTGTGTGTGGGGCTCCATTTGTCATAATTCTATGCTATATTGGACGTACAAATTTGCCAACACGGACGTGATCAGTGCGCTCGTCTGACACAGGCCTTAGTGTCCTTGGGCAAGACACCTAACTGTACATACTCACCACCCAGGACATACTCGAAAATCAGAGAAATCTAAATGTATCCTTCCTGGTAAAATCCTTTTTCAAAAAAATAATCTTAAAAATAACAAAAACAATGGCAGATATTAATATAAAGTATACCGAATACATTGTATAATATATACTTTTTATCTCTTTATTATTATTATTATTGTCAGCATTTATATAGTGCCATCAGTTCATGGTTGCCAAATGTACTGTATATTGGATTAGCCGTATTAATACAGAGGCCAAAATCATCTGTGTATTGCAGGATGCAGTGATGCCTTTTTGTGTTGTTTTTTTTTTTTAATTCTCCCTCTTTAGAGCTATTCCCCTTTTGTATAGCTACATGTGTATCTCTGTTGTTTTAAGGGTGTATGATATCTTCTTCGTTTTGTTTTCTTATCCTGGTCATTCTCTTCCACCATTCAGTCCTCATCTGACATTTATTACACCCCGCACTACGCACTACCTCCCCTCTCTCAGTGGATGTGAGTTACTTAGATTTTGCCAAAGCTTTCGACACAGTTCCACACAAAAGGTTACTATTTAAATTAAGAAAAAATGGTCTAGATGAAAATACTTGTTCTTGGATAGAAAACTGGCTAAAAGATAGGGTACAGAGAGTGGTCATAAATGGTACATTTTCAAGATGGACACCAGTGGTAAGTGGTGTCCCTCAGGGGTCTGTTATAGGACCAATACTATTCAATTTATTTATAAATGACCTTGAGATAGGCATTGAAAGTCATGTATCAGTGTTTGCAGATGACACAAAGCTAGGAAAAGTAATACAATGTGAGCAGGATGTTACTTCGCTGCAGAGGGATTTAGATAGATTGGGGGACTGGGCACTTAAATGGCAGATGAAATTTAATCTAGATAAATGTAAAGTTATGCACTTTGGAGTAAAGAACACACAAGCAATGTATACCCTAAATGGTACGGAGTTAGGGAAATCCAAGCAGGAGAAGGATTTGGGAATAATCATAGACTTCAAACTAGGTAACAATGTGCAATGTCAAACAGCAGCCGCCAAGGCCAGCAAAGTACTGGCATGCATTAAAAGGGGAGTTCACTCACGGGATGAAAACATAATTTTGCCTCTGTATAAATCAATGGTCAGGCCGCACCTTGAATATGCCGTGCAATTTTGGGCACCAGTCTTAAAAAAAGATATTATATCGCTAGAAAAAGTGCAGAGACGGGCAACTAAATTAATAAGGGGGATGGAAGGGTTAAGTTATGAGGAAAGACTAACAAGCTTAAACCTGTTTAGTTTAGAGAAAAGGCGCCTTAGAGGGGATCTGATAACCTTATATAAATATATACGGGGCCATTATCAACCATTGTCTGATAGCCTATTCATTAACAGGACTATACATAGGACAAGGGGTCATCCATTTAGACTGGAAGAAAGAAAATTTAGCTTAAAGCATAGGAAGGGTTATTTTACGGTGAGAACAATAAAGCTGTGGAATTCTCTGCCTGTTGAGGTGGTTGGGTCAGAGTCTGTACAGACTTTTAAAAAACGACTGGATGACTTCCTGCAGACACAGAATATTAAGGGTTATAATATTTAATATGTGGGTAAAAGCTTCTTGATCCAAGGAGAAATCTGACTGCCATTCTGAGGTCAAGAAGGAATTTTTTCCCAGTATGTTGCATATTGGCAAGCATTCAGACTGGGTTTTTTGCCTTCTTTTGGATCAACAGCAGTAGGTTATGTGGGAGAGGCTGAACCCGATGGACGCATGTCTTTTTTCAGCCTATATAACTATGTAACTATGTAACTATGTAACCTCTTATTAAGTGTTTTACACTTTTTTTTTATCTGTTTGCTTCGGACCTGATGTGAGGTTACATCTTAGGCTAGGGTCAGACGAAAGCATTTTTCCCCGCGAACGTGAAAAAGTGCGTCCGAACGCAGTGACCTATTGTTTCACGGAATGCGCAAAAACGGTCAGACGACGCGCATTTTCGGGCGTGATTTTGTACGGATCGTCAATAAAACTCTTTTTGCGTCTGGACATTATGTAGGCCGGACATTAGCAGCGTCTGACATCTCCTAATCACGCAAACACGCCGCTATGCCGCAGCTGCGCACTCAGTACGTCAGTACTAGCGGTTCAGAGTTCTCCGAAAAATGCGTTCAAATTCCACTTGCGTTGCGCGGCCGGACTTTCGTGCGGCCGTACATCGTATATTGGCCGTCATTGCCTGTCATCTGCTGCTAGTGCGGCCGTAATTATGTGCGCCAGAACGCACGTTAAAAGTGCGCTGGTCTGACCCCAGCCTTAAACTCTTGCCTTTTAAAAGTATCATTAGTACAAATAAAGGCATAACTGCATCCTGCGATACACTGGGGATTGGTGCAATGTGAATGGTTTTGCACATTTGTTATAGGTTAATACCACTTTGTTTATTACAGTTACTAAAAAGACTTTTATTCATATAAACATTTAGTCTGTCAGACGAACTGAGTCTGAGTGCACTCTGCATGCGCGCACAACGGACAGATGTACTGATGGAAGATACTATAGACACCACACGATCCGTTTTTCTTGACTGACGTAGAAAAAAAAGGGAACTATGGGAAATAAAATATGAAAAATGATAAAAATTTGAAAAGGATATGAAAAGCTATTTTGTGCGTCAAGGTGCTGGACGTCGCAAATGCGCTGCGTCTGACATCTCATCACTCACACAGAACGCTACGCGGACTTGGCGCACTCTGCGCGTCCGTGGTAGCAGTTTTACGTTCTTGCCTAACTTGCGTCCGTTTGCCACGTTAGTGGTGTGTTCGCAATTCGGTGCGCACGTACTTCATGTCTGGGTCTCTAATGATCATGATTCTATGCTACAACGGACATTAAACTGCGGCAACACGGACGTGATCACTGCATTCGTCTGACACGAGCCTAAATCTGGATAATGTTATTCAATAAAGTATAGGCACACATACACTACAGATAATGTGACTAGAACATTAGTTGACTGTGTGAGGTTTACACTACAGGTGCATCTCAATAAATTAGAATGTCGTGGAAAAGTTCATTTATTTCATTAATTCAACTTAAATTGTGAAACTTGTGTATTAAATTGAAATGCACACAGACTGAAGTAGTTTAAGTATTTGGTTCTTTTAATTATGATGATTTGGCTCACATTTAACAGAAACCCACCAATTCACTATCTCAAATTAGAATATGTTGACATGCCAATCAGCTAATTAACTCAAAACACCTGCAAAGGTTTCCTGAGCCTTCAAAGTGGTCTCTCAGTTTGGTTCACTGGGCTACACAATCATGGGGAAGACTGCTGATCTGACGGTTGTCCAGAAGACAATCATTGACACCCTTCACAAGGAGGATAAGCCACAAACATTCATTGTCAAAGAAGCTGGCTGCTCCCAGTGTGCTGTATCCACGCATTTTAATAGGAAGTTGAGTGAAAGGAAAAAGTGTGGAAGAAAAAGATACAAAACCAACTGAGAGAACCAAACAGGGTTATTCAGAGAGCGTGAAAAGCAGGAGAATGACTGGAGAATGAAAAATTCTAGGTCAAAATAGCCAAACCAGAAAAATTCTCCCATTTATCTCACTTTCCAAATCGTCTATTTTGACCTAGAATTTTTTATTCTCCAGTTATTCTCCTGCTTTTCATGCTCTCTGAATAACCCTGATAGGCTTGAGAGACTTGTCAAGCAAAATCGATTCAAGAATTTGGCTGAACTTCACAAGGAATGGACTGAGGCTGGGGTCAAGGCATCAAGAGCCACCACACACACAGACGTGTCAAAGAATTTGGCTACAGTTATCGTATTCCCCTTGTTAAGCCACTCCTGAGCCACAGACAACGTCAGAGGCGTCTTACCTGGGCTAAAGAGAAGAACTGGATGTTTTGCCCAGTGGTCAAAAGTCCTCTTTTCAGATGAGAGCAAGTTTTGTATTTCATTTGGAAACCAAGGTCCTTGAGTCTGGAGAAAGGGTGGAGAAGCTCATAGCCCAAGTTGCTTGAAGTCCAGTGTTAAGTTTCCATAGTCTGTGATGATTTGGGGTGCAATGTCATCTGCTGGTGTTGGTCCACTGTGTTTTTTGAAAACCAAAGTCACTTCACCCGTTTACTAAGAAATGTTAGAGCACTTCATGCTTCCTTCTGCTGACCAACTTTTTAAAGATGCTGATTTCATTTCCAGTAGGATTTGGCACCTGCCCACACTGCCAAAAGCACCAAAAGTTGGTTAACTAACCATGGTGTTGGTGTGCTTGACTGGCCAGCAAACTCACCAGACCTGAACCCCATAGAAAATCTATGCAGTATTTATTTAATAAGTATTTTACCAGGAAGGATACATTGAGATTTCTCTCGTTTTCAAGTATGTCCTGGGTTCAAGAACATTAAAATGTTACAGTTGTTACAGAAATACAAAGTAATAAATTCAAGATATTAAAAAAACACAAATATACAGATTAACAGAAAATAAATATGTAGGAAATAGTCATTATGTTACATGTTTACAGGTGCATTGTGTATTGAGGTATGTTAATAGGGAGCTCTTGAGTGACTTTAGACTGGGCGAAGATTTGATGGTGTCTTGGAGGTTATTCCATAATTGTGGTGCTCTGTAGGAAAATGAGGACCGAACCACTGTCTTTTTGTATTGTGGTATTGCAAGTAAGGTGCTGGTCCTGGATCGGAGGTTATAGGATGAGGGAATTGCTGGGGGAAGCAGTCTATTCAGATAGGGTGGCAGCTTTCCAGAAAAGCTCTTAAACACCAGGTTGGAAAGGTGAAGAGTGCGTTTAGACTCCAGCGACGGCCGGTTTAGCTCTTTTAACATGTCACAATGGTGGGTCATATAGTTACATTGTAGCGCAAAGCGGTAGAATGAGTTATACAATGTGGTAAGTTTCTGAAGGTGTTTTTGCGGGGCCGCTGCATACACTACATCTCCGTAATCAATAGCTGGCATAAGCATTTGTTGTACAATTTGCTTTCTTACCGTGGGGTTTAGGCAGGATTTGTTTCTGTACAGGGCACCTAGTTTGGGGTAAAGTTTAGATGAGAGTTTTTCGATGTGGGGGCCAAAGGATAGATTTGGGTCTATCCACATACCTAGATATTTGAGAGAAGTGACTGTGGTCAGCGTGCCATTTGTTTTTGTCCCCACACATAGATGGGGATTTTGCAATTTATGTAGTTTAGGTGCTGTTCCAAAGAGCATTGTGACAGTTTTGTCAGTATTTAGAAAACGTTTTGTGTTTGATCCACTTTTCTACCTCTGTGAATTGTTCTTGCAGCACGGCTTCCAGCTGCGGGAGATTTGGTTTGCTGGAATAGATTACGGTGTCGTCTGCGTACATGTGTACAGTTGAGGCTTTGCAGATGTTCGGCAGATCATTTATGAATATTGTAAATAGCAGGGGGCCGAGTATCGAGCCTTGGGGTACACCGCAAGTGACGGAGGGGGAGGGAGGAGCTGCCAGAAATGGACACATATTGCCGTCGGTCGGATACATATGATTGAAATCAGGTTAGCATGCGATCACCAATACCAGAGTCTTTAAGTTTTTTTAACAAGATGCCATGGTCTACTGTGTCAAAGGCTTTGGCAAAATCAATCAATCGGTATTGTCCAGAGGAAAATGAGAAACAAGAGACCAAAAAATGCAGATGAGCTGAAGGCCACAAGAAACCTTGGCTTCCATAGCACCTCAACAATACAATATTTTAAATTAATTTTGTCCTCTGTCACATGAGATCTTATGTGACATTTCCACTTGTGGAACATGGCTGCTCTCAAAACATTTCTGGATTTTGAATAAGTGATACTCAACCTGTACTTTAAGTGAAAATCGATCCTCAGCACTCTCATATGATTTACAACTTGTGGTTTAGACAAACTGTGACTCAGGGATCCCATAGTTGTTACAGTGTCTTTGGGGTTTATGTCTGTGGCTAATCTGTGTTTACGTTTTCCATCGTGGTTAACTGTCCTTATTTTCAGTGTAAATTCAGCATCAGCCATTATACCGTCACTATCATTTCATAAGATTTCTATTGAATGCGGTTTTACAGTTCGGCGGTTTATCGGCGAAGATTGCTTACTATCGCAGGTGGTCGCAGACAATGTCTGCAGGCTCTCAGCGTGCTGACGTTACTAGCGACCAATCATCTGGGGATGACCAGCAGCCAGAAAATTTACTCTACACATCCTGATCACTTTAAAACACCCAGGATGAGTAGAGTGTTCCTTTCATTCAGCAAGATATCCCCATGGGAGCCTCTCTCCTGCAGTGCTGTGTGTATAGAGATCCCAGAGCACGTCACTGTATGTGATCAGGATAAGAATGGCCCTGGGATGTTGTGGACTTTCAATCTCATTACTAGTGACCCATGGGCAATAGTCGTAGTCTTTTGCAGTTTTAAGCTGTGAATCAATGTTTTTTTCCAGATTGTGTAATACATAGATCCTTACATAGGCGTGCACACAGGGTGTGCCTGGTGTGCCCAGGCACACCCTAATGTTGGGTGAAGGTTTCATCTTTGACCCCCTACATAGATATTTTGGATGTTTCTTATCTGTTTCATGATAAATTACATGAATATTGAGTGTATCGCAGCGTAAACATTGGTTATGCCTAACTAAAAATAGCTGTTTTCTACAAACTCCAAGCATAGATGTGTAATTAATAAATATTCCAGGGGTGCACACCCTAATGAAATAGACTGCTCACTCCCTTGGATGCACATTATGAAAAACTTGTTTATATGTGCCATGAATATTCCATTACTCTGTTTTATATCATGACACTTTCACTGATCTAATAGAATATCCCTTTTAATGTTTTACTCTAACAAAGTATTTGGTGGTTTATTTCATGGGACTGTGAGTGTTTATACTGGCAGGTGCTGCAGAATGGAAATGTAGATGCATTTTTAAATGAGATGTTTGCTTTTTGTTATGTTCTTTTGTGGTGCATGCAATTAATAGAGCAGATTTTCATAGATATATTTTTCCCTTCAAAGACACCAAATCAAATTCTTCAATAATGACATACGGAAGTGAGATTTGAGGTTTGTGTCAGATTTTATTATTATTATTATGACTTAGATGTACTGTGAGTCGGCTCACACAGAGGTCGATCAATGCAGAAATTCTGAAAATTCTCCAATTCTCCTGGGCTCGTCATCACAATCACCATCATATGGGGGAAAGGCATGGATATCCTGAATCCTAATACATAAAAGAAAGCATAAGGGCTCACAGTGTGGTGCTGTATTAGAAAAGCCATAAATAAGGAGGATCATCTCAAGCAGCTTGCAACACCAGCAGTTCTTATAGGTTGTAAATAGTCTAATAAACATTGATTGCCATCCCTGGCTTAAAGGGACACTACCACCAAAAAAATGAAATGTCCTTATTTTGTTTATTTTATGTTGCTGCCATCTTCAAGAGAAAAAACAGTACATGTATGTTTAGTTAAGAAAATATTTTACCCTATATGTGTCCCTGGGTGCATCCATTTGTGATCTTTTGTGTTGTAAACTGCCCCCCCCCCGTATCTTTCCATCACTTGTGGCAATGGCCATAGAATGAAGTGAATGGGTTAGTCACCGACTCAAATCATTGTATTGTGTGCAATGTAGTCAAAGGACATCACCGGGTGTATATTAGAAGTCTCTTAAGCTCCCTGTTTTATCTCATTCAGCTGCCACCTCTTATCTCAGGTATCCAGGATTGAATGTTTAACCTGCCTGGCGGTATTCCCGAGTGTGACTCGGGGTTAAATTTCGCTACCGCGATCGGTAACCCCGAGCCACACTCGGGCTGGATGCATACTCACCGCACCCTTCGCTCCCTCGCCGTCTCTGCAGTCACCGTGGCAGCCGGCGGCTTTGCTTCCTGGTTCCGCTCCCTGCGAGTCACACGACACAGGGGGGCAGGACCAGGTGGCAAATTTAAAAAAAAAAAAAATTACAGTAAAAAAAAATAAAAATTCAATAAACTTTGCTGTGCAGTGGGTGCTGGGATTCCTGTCCAGATGTACACTCCTTTGCCAAAGTAATACAAGACACGGGGTGCCAAAAAAAGCATATTCTCAAAGCAGTTTTACAGAAATAAACCCAGATCCACCAGCGAAACTTGTATTGCAAAGCCTTATTACATTTTAGAAATTATTTTTATTTGCCTTTTATTTCTGTAAAGCTGCTTTGAGAATACTTTTTTTTTGTACCCCCGTGTCTTGTATTACTTTGGCAAAGGATTGTACATCTGGACAGGAATCCCAGAGGAAAGAGGCATGTTTTTGCTTTGATTATTTATTGAATATAATTTAGTTCCATTATTTTGGATAATTATTTTTGGGATAATAAATTATTATTTCATGTTTTAAACCTTCTCTGACTCCGTGTGTTTACTAGTCTCTTGCTTGCACGGATTTCAGTGTGTTATTCCTACAGAATACAGGCTTACTATATAAAACAACACATTTCCTTTCCAAAAAATTGAAACGCTTTTAGACACAAAATTTTGCAAAAATTAGACCGCCAGGGAGGTTAATAGCCTTATCTAAACATTCAATCCTACACTCCACTTGCTGTTAAATACTGTATGATAAACCACAGCAGCAAAGTAAAACGTTTGCACAGATTTTGGTAAATGTTTCATCGTCAGCAAAATCCACAAGATGGAAACCGGAGATTAGGAAAAACTAACTTTATTTTTCCTTTTTACATGCAATTACTTCAGGCAAAGTAAAACAAACATCAGCATGTGTTTTAGAAGGTGATTTTGTTTGTAATGCACACGTAAACTAGTTAAAGTTTATGAAAGTGGTAGTGTCCCTTTAATAAACTCCTTGCTGAGAACCCATTACCTGTCTGTGTGCCTTTTAATCACTGCATTTGGGCTCTTAACTACATAATCCTGCACACACCAAGGCAAAGGGTATCCATCCAGGTGGATAATGGCCCTTTATTAATTGTTTGCTCAGAGCCCTGCAACATTCAAGACCTTTGGCATTCAATAGAAACCTTATGGAATGATACTGACGGTATAATGGCTGATGATGCTGAATTTGCACTGAAATTAAGGACATCTAACCACAATGGAAAACGTGAACACAGATTAGCCACAGACATAAACCCCAGAGACACTGTAACAACTATGGGATCCCTATCTGAGTCACAGTTTGCCAAAACCCCAAGTTGTAAATCATATGAGAGTGCTGAGGATAGATTTTCACTTAAAGGAAGTACAGGTTGAGTATCACTTATTCAAAATCCATAAATGTTTTGAGAGCAGACATGTTCCACAAGTGGAAATGTCACATAAGATCTCATGTGACAGAGGACAAAATTATTTAAAATATTGTATGAGGTGTATATGAAACATAAAATGAATTTTGTGTATAGACTTGGGACCTACCCCCAAAATATCCCATTATTATATGCAAATATAAAAAAAAAAAAAAAAAATCCAAAACGCTCAACCTGTAATCGCATGGCTATTTGTGTCCCTGGAAAATAATAGTAACTAGGGATGCACGGATACCGATACTAGTATTGGTGCTGATGCCAGCATTTGCAGGAGTACTTGGTACGCATTCTAACGTGCGGCCACCGGCCTGTGAAGTCTGTGAAGCGGACTCCAGCCTGTGATCTCGCAAGGGTCGTGGGATCTCACGAGAGTGGGTCACAGCCTTTCACAGGTCGGCAGCCGCTCGGTTGATCGCGACCGGCTGGAGGGGAATGCTGGCAGAATGCTGTTACCCTGGGTTCACACCTGAGCGTATCTCATATGCGCGTTTTACGCGCGTTTTTGTCGGGCGTTTTTTATGAGCGTATTACCTGCCATTTACGACAAATAGAAACGTGCATCGTACGCGTGTTTTTTTGATTGACTATAGAGGCGTCCAATGAGAAATACTTCCTGTCTTATGGAGGCCAATGAAAAATACTTCCTGAGATGCACCATTTTCAATTGCTCGTTCATACACACGTTTTTGATGACGCAAACGCCCATTTCAGCACGTTGAAGTCTATGGCCGCAAACTAGCTGTAATACGCCCCAAAGAAGCTCCTGTACTTCCTTGGGCATAGGGCGTTTTACAGCACGTTCCTACACGCTGTAATACGCCCAGGTGGGAACCATGCCCATAGGAAATAATGGGATTTCAGTGTTTGACCGTTTTTTACAGCGCGTAGGAACGCGCTGTAAAACGCCCAGGTGTGAACCAGGCCTTAATGCATTCTGCCTGCAGCCCCAGTGTCTGAGGTCTGTGGGCAGGCCCGGACTGGCCATCAGGCTTACTAGGCATGTGCCGCTCATGAGCTGGCCTTAAATTTACCTGCCTGGCCAGGCTGCCTGGGGATCACAAGAGGTGTTCTGATGCCAGCCTAAAAGGCATTTAAAAAACAAACCACTACTGCATGAAAATGCATGCAAATTACTAGGGATGCACCGATACCACTTTTTTAAGGCCGAGTACGAGTACCGATACTTTTTAAAAGTACTCACCGATACCGAGTACCGATACTTTTATTTAATGTCATGTGACGCTTTCCAATAAGAACAGACCTCATATAAAAATTTATATGAGATTTGCCCCCAGCTCACATGGATTTGCCCCAGCACTCATGGATTTGCCCCCAGCACTCATGGATTTGCCCCCAGCACTCATGGATATGCCCCAGCTCTGATGGATATGCCCCCAGCTCTGATGGATTATGCCCCAGCTCTGATGGACTTGCCCCCAGCTCTGATGGATTTGCCCCAGGTCTCATGGCTTTGCCCCCAGGCCTCATGGATTTGCCCCAGGTCTCATGGCTTTGCCCCCAGGTCTCATGGATTTGCCCCCAGGTCTCATGGCTTTGCCCCCAGGTCTCATGGATTTGCCCGCAGCTCTCATGGATTTGCCCGCAGCTCGAACGCTGGGGAAGCTGGCCGCATGCATGAAAAGCACGCGGCCAGCGTTCCCTTCCGGCGCGCCGCGATACTCACACATCCTGAAGGTCCGGTCGCTTGTTGGCAGTGATGCGATCACATGGCCGCCGGGCGCATCTGTGACGCTGCCTCCAGCCGAGAGGCAGCGTCACAGGAGCGCCCAGTGGCCGCGGGAACGCATCACTGCCCAGCGACCGGACCTTCAGGAAGGGTGAGTATCGCGGCGCGCTGGAAGGGAATGCTGGCCGCGTGCTTTTCATGCACGCGGCCAGCTTCCCCAGCCCAGCGGATACCGGCAAGCCGGCCCAGCGCCGGCTTCCGGTATCGGCGGGATGTATCGGGCCGTTTGCACGAGTAACAAGTACTCGTGCAAACGGCAATAACGGCCCCGATACCGATACTAGTATCGGTATCGGTGCATCCCTACAAATTACATATGAAGTCCTTTGTAACAGACATTTTTATTATTATTCAGAGAAAACCCGTCATTTAAAAAAAAAATCGGAAAATAATATTTCGCTGAAAAAATCTCAGTGTCTTAAAAATAGCCTTTTTGCTGCAAATGAAAAGAATACACGGTTGAATAAATATTTAAAAAAAACACGATTTTTTTTTTTACATTGAAACCTATGGGATTTGACTGATTAAACCTGCAGAATGAAACCACTGAAAATCAGGGCATTTTACTGACATTTCTCTACTGTTCGGTGTCTCTGAATAGATTAACCATTGCTTCTCTATGGGGATTTCACTGCCGTCGAACAGGCACCGTATTTTGCCGGCAATTCGCCAATATTTGGTGAATTGCCTGCTCTCTGAATAGCCAAATGGCCAGGAAATTGCTCCGTATGGGAAAATTCACTGTTCAATGTAATTTTGTGGCCAATTCGGTGTTCTTTGAATAACCCCTAAAGATCACTGGTGAATTCCATTGTGCGGAGTGTGCCACGTCCGTGTAGGTTTGTGTGTGAGTGATGGAACGTGGTCAGACGGACTGCATTTATACGTCCAGCATTTTTGACGGACAAAATGCTTTTCATTTTAATTTATTTTCCCTCCTACATCCGTCAAAAATCACGTCAGTCACAAAAACGGACTGTGTGGTCACTACTGCGTCTTCCGTCAAAAAAGTGCGTCCGTACTGCAGGGGCGCACAGTCCGTAGAAAACGCGCTCGTCCGACCCTAGCCTAAAATGTTTGCGAAATTCCAATTTTTTTACCTCACCATTTTTTTGGTGATTAAGTTTGACAGGTTTAAAAAGGTGAATCCCATAGGATTCAATGTAAAAAAATATTATCAATTGCATTATTTTTTATTCAACCATTTATTCTTTTCAGTTCTAGCAAAAAGCCTTTTTTATTTCTTAGGTATTTTTCTGGATTCGTTTATTTATTTTATTTATTTTTTATTCTGTAACAGACCATTATACATATTTTTTAATAGGATCTTTTATTATTTTCATGCATTTATTGTTTTAAACGCCTTTTAAAGAATAGCACTCTTTAAAAAAAAAATTACCCCCGTTCTGCGGCTGATTGGCTTTATTTGGTGGCGTGTGGTGGTCGGCGGATCATCGGCGGTGGGCTGCTCAGTCCAAAATGCCCGGGCTTATTTTTGTCCCAGTCCTGTCTATGGGTATTCATGTATACTATACATGTGTCTGAGGTCTGGTGTGGATACCCATGTGTCTGAGGTCTGGTGTGGGTATACATATATATCTGAAGTGAGGTCTGCTGTCTGTGTGTGTGTGGTCAGGGTGTGTGTAGGCCCTGCAGTGGGTAAAAGGGGTGCCTGGCCATACATGTCAATATAAACATAAATTGGAAAGGCTTTCAGCAAAATCCTAAATTACTTATTGGAAAGTGGTCACATGACATTAAAGTATCGTTACTCGGTATCGGTGAGTACCTGAAAAAAGTATCGGTGCATCTCTAATAGTAACCCTTCCAGGAAACTTACAGGGTTATTCAAAGAGATTCGAAAAGTCACCGCACGTTCGGTGACTTTTCGTTCTCTTCAATTCGGTTCCTTTTGCCGATCCCATTTCGGTGACCCTGCGGTGTATTCAGCAAACAGCACAGGGTCCCCGAATTGCAGGGAAAAGCTACCGCAAACCCAATGAAAACGAACCGCAAAACCCAGCGAATGCACGCCGAAAACCCTCAAAAACATCTGGATTAACCTGCCGAAAACCACGGAAAAACCCCAGCAGGAGCCGATCACCCGCAGCGAAGCCGTCGGAAAAAGCCGAGACCACAGACGAGTGAAGTGAATAAATTAGGAAAACATTTGCATGAATGTTTGAAAAGTGAAACACTGTTTGCAAAGAAACTACTGAGCGAAAATGTCTGAAATTTACATATGAGATCCAAGGAATGATAATAAAAAGGGCTGTTACAGAAAAAATAAGTAAACTTAAAAATAAATCGGACTTTTAAAAAAAAAAAATCAGAAAAATGCTTAAAGAGACTCTTTACTGCAGAATTTTATAATGAATTAGATATTGAATTAAAACTGGAATATTTTTAACATTGAAGCCTATGGGATTCTCCTGAATAAACTTGCCGAATTAAACCACCGAATGGCAGGGCATTAGGGGAACCTTTCACTGCTGGTTCGTGTTCTCTGAATAGCCGAAGCAGTGCTTTTTCATGGGGTTTTCACTGCCCTCGAACAGGCACCGTATGTGCAGGCAATTCGCCAGGATTTGGCGAATTGCCTGCTCTCTGGATAGCCGAATGGATGGCAATTCGGATCTCTTTGAATTACCCTGTTAGAATAATGAAACAAATTCATGTACTGTATTTTGCAAAGATCAAAATAGATTTAGGAGATCCTGCAACTTCCGGAAAAAACATGAATTTGGGTGTGATTTAATTGTTTCCCTGTGTTTACTGTATCCCAGTAAATCATACTGCAGATCTGACTGGCTAACCAGGAAATATCTACGCTTCTTTTCTAGTTTCCCCAAAGTGAGTGGGCAGGAGATAGTTAATCGGTAGTTTCTATAGCACAGTTGGTAGTCTGAGTCATAGTATGCATATGTTGCTGTGTTTATGTCGATGATTTATGACTGTTGTTTTAAGAGATATGTGCGTGTTGACGATTTCATTTTGTCCTGAGCAGACTACACTGAATTGCTTATGGTGACTATATTTAGATTATCTGTCTGCCATGCTCATCATTGCCTTAAATCAGCAGATCATCAAGTCTACTCTTTTCTCAAGGGTGAAATGAGGTCCAGTTGACTGTCTATATCCTGTGCTTATGTCTTGTCAGCACAGATGAGGGTCTGCGTGTGTGCAGTGCTTTGCACTCCCTGTTACTTACACAAGAGTTACCTCTGAAACATATCCAGCTTTATTATTCAATTCTGGAAACCATATTTTACTTCTTTAACCCCTTAGTGACCGGGCGGTTTTACACAAATCCGTCCTTTAGTGACCGCTGCTGTTTTTACGTTTCTGCGCTGTTAGTGTTTAGGACAAATTTTCCTCTTACTCGTTTATGCAACCTACACATATTTTACACTGTTTTTCTCGTCATTAAATGGACTTTATAAAGATACCATTTTTTTCATCATTTCATATAATTTACTATAAAAAACATTGTGAAATATGACAAAAAAATTGAAAAAACACCACTTTTTCGAACTTTGATCCCCAAAATTTCTTATGTATCAACAACCGTCAAAAAAATTTAATTCCTTAGTAGTTTCTAAATTTAGTTCTGAGTTTAGCAATACCCAATGTTTACATATTTCTCGCTTTTTTCCTTATTTTATGCAACAATAAGTGCAAGTAGCACTTTGCCATTTCCAAAGAGTTTATTTTCAAAACTAGTGATAGTGACATTGTAACACTGATATCTGTCACTAATTCCTGAATAACCCTCCACATATACATATTTTTTTAAAGCCCACAAATCAAGGTATTAAACTTGGGGTATTTTGACTCTTTCCATGCAAACCATTTTACCACAAATCTATGCCAAAGTTTGAGAAAAAAAAAGTTTTGGTGTTTTTTTTTTTTTTTTTTTAACGCAATTTAAGAATACATGTACTGTGAACTTTAAGGTTTACTGCCAAAGAGCACCCCAAAATATGTTCAGCAACATCTTCTGAGTAAATTGATACCACCCATGTATAGGTATGTCGGGTCATTTGGGGGCTAATAGGCCTTATTTGGGGGGTGCGCATTTCAGTTTTCCAACTTGGAATTTTCACATTTCGTCATCATGCACCCATGTCCTATTTGGGACATTTTTGAAGCCGGCCAAAGTAATTTACCCCATCAAACCATATATTTTTAGAAAGGGCACACCCTAGGGTGCTTCAAAGAGTTGTATTTTAACACTTTCCATGCACTAGCTCTATGTCAAACTTTCAGGTAGTCACTTTTTGTGTTATTTTTTCACACACATTGTACTTTAGGCATGAATTGTCAAATCCAGTTATGGGTTACTGCCAAAAAACACCCCAAAACATGTTCAGCAACATCTTCTGAGTAAAGTGATACCACCCATATATAGATTTGTTCTGTTGTTTTTGGGGTGCTACGCCAATCTTTTGACATGTGCTTGTCAATTTTCTAATTTGACATACAGTATCTTCTTTGCTTATCTTCTTTTTAGGGGCCTTTTTACATACCCCAATTTTATTAACGTGCATATATTTGGTAAGCTAACACCCCAAAGTATTGTAAATGGAGTGTTTTTATGCCATGGATGCAACCGTTTGCTCCAAACAAATTGGATACTGTTTGGTGGTCATTTTTCATTTTCACACCCACATCAGTTTTGGACTGTGATTTAGGAGACACTGTTGTTTGTTACTGCATGAAAACTCTCCAGGTTGTTTTCTGCAAGGTCTCCTGAGTACACCCATGCCCCCCATGCATAGGTTTGCCAGGATTTTGGGAAGGTTCAAATACAATTTTTATGACTTTGTCATTGGAGTTGAAATTGAGATTATTTCTTCAGCTAGGCCTATCTTTGGTTTTGGGTCTACCGCATACCCCAGTTTGAATTATTGCCAGAAAATTGTTTATATTTGTTATGTTGACACCCCAAGGTATTGCATATGGAGTGCTTTGATGCCATGGATGCAACGGTTTTAGCCCAAAACATTTGAGAAGGTGTGTGGCGGTAATTTTTCAATTTTCAGATTTTTACGCCCACATTAGATTTGGACTGTGATTTAGGAGACACTGTTGTTTGTTACTGCATGAAAACTCTCCAGGTTGTTTTCTGCAAGGTCTCCTGAGTACACCCATGCCCCCCATGCATAGGTGTGCAAAGATTTTGGCAAAATACAGCACCAATTGTAGAACAAAAAAATGTACGAATAAAATGTAAAAGTCTGGTGCAGTAAAAGAAAAAAAAACTAAACTGAACTAACTAACTGGAGTGTGAGAAAAAATAGAAAGGAAAAAAAAAATCACAGATCACGCACAGTGTGATATAGCTTGAAACAGTCCCAGAGACACAGACCGGGTTGTCCAGGGCATTCTGGGCAGTAAAAGATTGTGTCTCTCCTCTGCCCCCTCTTGAAACACACCCTGCATCTTTTTTGGGGTTTCTGTTTGCCCTCAGTAGGGGGGATTTTATAAATAAAATGTGTAGCCCCAACTCTGTCCCCCATCACCGCCCGGGGAGCAGGTGCATCCTGGTACAAAAACCCCGAAATGACCTGGAGCTGAAACTGTAAAAAGGACAGCGTCACTCCGGGGTTTGCCTTTTTGCAGAGCAAAAAGGCATTGTGGGTTGCAATTTGCATCAGGTAAATTGCAACCTTTTTGTACCAGGCCCTTGACTTCCGCATAATCTGGTAGGGCTGGAGCAGCTGATCTGCCAGATCAACCCCACCCATATGCCGGTTATAGGTCTTTGATGCACACTGGCTTCCTGATGCGCTCAGCTCTGCCACGTACAGAGACCTCCACAGACCTCTCAGTGTGGATGGTGGATAGAAGGTATACATCCTTCTTGTCTCTGTACTTGACCGCCAACAGCTCCTCTTGGCGCAGAGCTGAGGTCTCCCCCCTTTTTAGCCGGGTGCGGACAAGCTGTGCTGGGAATCCTACGCGGTTCTTGCGAACAGTACCGCATGCTGCTGTATCAAAACAATACAGCAGCTTGAACAAAGGGACACTCGTATAAAAATTATTAAGATACAAGTGGTACCCTTTGTTCATCAGGGGAAAAAGTAGGTCCCACACAATCTTGCCACTGGTTCCCATGTGTTCTGGGCAACCTGGAGGGTCAAGGCTACTATCCTTTCCCTCGTACACCCGGAAGGCCTGAGTATACCCACTCTCGCTGTCACAGAGCTTATACACCTTCACTCCATACCTGGAGCGTTTGGAAGGAATATACTGCTTGAATCCCAGCCTTCCCTTGTATTTCATTAGGGATTCATCCACGCAGATATTCCTTCCAGGTGTATAAGCCTCTGCAAACCTGGCGGCGAAGTGGGTAATCAGGGGGCGGATTTTATACAGCCTGTCAAACTGGGGATGCTCTCTAGGAGGGCACAGGCTGTTGTCACTGAAGTGCATGAAACGCAAAATGTTTTCATACCTTCTACGTGACATTGATTGGGGGTAAATGGGGGTAGAGAAGATGGGGCTACTGCTCCAGTAGGAGCGAATTGAGGGCTTCTTTATGATGCCCATCAGCATAGCAAGTGCCCAGAATTTCAGAAATTCTGGCACATCTAGCGGGGTCCATTGCTGCCTTGCCAAGTAGGAGTCTGCCTTCGCAGCACAATGCTGATGGGCATACAGATTTGATTGGGCCTCGATGTGGCCCAACAAATCATCCCCCATAAACACCTGCAAAAACTGTGTGGCGGTAAATCCTGCAACATCAATATTGATGCCAGGATTTGCCGTGAAAGGAGGGATATCTGGCCTCTGGCGATGAGGCACTACCCACTCCTCAGCTGGAGCTGTGCGTCTCCTGCTGGCAGGTGGTGACCCAGGATCTGCATCAGAAACATCACTAGATACATCAGCCAGCGTAGATGATGTATCTAGCGACGTCTCTGAGCAGTTAGCGGGGTCGAAATCAGGGTCTGAGTCTGACGCAGATGCCTCAGATTCTGACGCCAGGATGGCATATGCCTCCTCGGCGCTGTACACCCTCTCAGACATTATATATAATAGATTATAAAATTTTATAATTATTATATATATAAGCGGATTATTGGTTCTTAGAAGAACCGTTGGGTTTCACAAGAAAATACAAATAAACACCTAAATCTCTCTAAATCACTCTAAACCTGCCTCAATTCTTCTAAATCTCCCTAAATTCTCTCTAAATCTGCCTCAATTTTTCTAATCTCACTAAATCTACCTAAAATCTCTAACCTGTCAAATCTGATCTCTCTCTCTCGCTCACCAAAACACAAGTGAGGAGAGGGAGGGAGAATCACAGAGGTCAGAGCCAATATTTACAAAATATTGACCTGACCTGACAAATTAGAAATTTTATTTTGATTTTTTATAACTTCTGATTGGATGTTGCTAGCCTGCCTCTCTGATGAGGCAGGCTAGGAACATCCCACTCAGCCCCAAGATGACCCTGCCCTTAGAAGGGCAGCGCCATCTTGGCTGTCAGTTTATTTTATTTTATACCTTTTTATTTATTTTTATTTAACTTTTTTTTCTTTTTTTACACTTTTTTTTACTCTGCTGGGTGCCTTGATCCCTCAAGGCACCCAGCAGAGCACCTGATCACTCATGTGATCTATTATGTACTGAGTGCCACGATACCTCGTGGCACTCAGTACTTCCTTCCGCTACCGGAAGTGATCGCTCGGGGGGAGCGATCACGGACGGACCGGCGGCAGGTAAGCATATTGCAGGGATGCCTCGATGTCGAGGCATCCCTGCAATATACACAGAGCAGCTGGAAGCGATACCGATCGCTTCCAGCGCTCTCTAGAAGTGCCGGGCACCTCTCCGGTAAAACCGGATGTTGATCGCTCCCGGGGAGCGATCACAAGGTGCCCCGGCACTTCTGTCCGCCATTGCATGGATGCCTGGACTCCCAGGCAGCGTGCAATGGCCCTGGAGCTGCTGGAAGCGATCCGATCACTTCCAGCTCTCAAAACACCGCAGGACGTACCATGTACGTCAGCGGGTCTAAAAGAGACCCGCTGCCATGACGTACATGGTACGTCCAAGGTCCCTAAGGGGTTAAACACTGGAAAAAAGTTTAAAAAACGTACCCGTCACCCCATAACGAAGTATATTGCGCGATATGTTGCTTTCTTCTTTGTGAAAAGACACTGAGAAAAATAGTTATTCAGTGTCCTTAAGGCTGGCGTCAGACGAGCACGCTATGTGCGCCCGTACTGACTTGCTTACCGGCGTCCGTCGCGGTCGCAGTGTTGTGACGCTGCAACGGGGCCGGTCACACTCTTATGCACGCTTGTGCGCGCGCATGAAATGCGTGCGCAACAAGTGTCAGTTATCCAATCCTCTCCGGCAAAGCGCTAGGACACGCGTTGACAGAGCTGCAAAGCACGATTCTCCATAGGAGGATCGCGCTTTGCAGCGCTGAGCGCACTTAGTGCACTCAGCGAGGTGGCCAGACAGGCGTCGAGTGGAAGGAAAGTCCACTCTCACAGACGTTCCTTCCGCTCTCCAAAGTCGCTTGTCTGACACTAGCCTTAGCCCGCCATTTGTAATCCTGAAACGTGTGCATGTGAAGCAATGAGACTGTACATGGAGTCCTATGTACTCCAGGAGAGGATACCAGAGGCAGGGCATGGCTCTGGTGTCATTTAGTTGTTACCTAAAATCACCAGCTGAGCCACTCAAACTGCTGTAAGGCACTTTATTCGAACATTGGCGCAACATTTTTTAAAAAGGCTGCAAAATGATTACTACACACACAAAAAAAAGGAGAGTCTCATCATGGGATAGATCTAAACCTGAAATGTAGGGCTTAATCCTCAAGGCTTGTGTCAGATGAGCTTTTTTTAAGAGCAGAAGGAACGTCCACCTCGCTGAGTGCAGTTAGTGCGCTCAGCGCTGCAAGGCTCGATCTTCCTATGGAGGATCGCGCTTTGCAGCGCCGTCGAGTGCGCATTGTAGCACTTCGATGCG
Organism: Leptobrachium leishanense; assembly: GCA_009667805.1. Lineage (NCBI taxonomy): Eukaryota > Metazoa > Chordata > Amphibia > Anura > Megophryidae > Leptobrachium > Leptobrachium leishanense. Next base: position 141,048,554 of record CM019065.1, read on the forward strand.
GAGGCTTGCACCACGCGGCCATATCATATCCGCTGTCGCACGCACAATTCGTGCGCACGCAACAGTGTGTGGCCGGCCCCGTCGCAGCGTCACAAAGCTGCGACAGACACCGGGAGGCACGTCAGTACGGGCGCGCATAGTGTACTCATGTGACACCAGCCTAAATTGTTCAAAAAAGCAAATTACAGGGTAGAATTAAAATTCCAAAGAAAATGGAAAAAAATAAAATAAAAGACAGAATGTGAACTACAACATGATTGTGCATTAACCATGTAGTTATTACAGTGGCTCTAAGATTGAGATTGGTTGCATTAAAAAAATTAATCACAAGCGATTAAATATACTCCGATCATTTACCTTGCACATCCAACGTTAATAAAATCACATAGAAGGGAAATCAACACTAGCAGGTCTGTTCACTGAAGGGTGAAAATCAGGAGAATTGGCAGAAGTGAAAATTCGAGGTCAAAATAGCCAAACCAGGAAAATTCTCCCATTTATCTCACTTTCCAAATCGGCTATTTGGTCTAGATTGTTCTCTTCTCCTGACAATTCTCCAGAATTTCACCTTTTAGTGAATAGACCTGTAGGTATCTCACTAATACTACCAAACAATAAATACAGATGTTTAGATTTTCCACCACAATCCAAAAACATATATATTGCGTTGTTGTGGAAGCTCTCTCAATCTAGACCTTGTTAAAATCATAAAAGATCACAGCAGTGGCACTTAGATCCTGCAGCCCCAATGTAATAGATACTACCGATAAATTGGTAAAAATACTCTGACAACACCTAAACCAATCAGAACTTCAAGGTGCCTTCACCATTATGCATATCTACCAATTGTAAGTTCCTTCATATCCCCCTCCTATTGGTCAGGATAATAGCATGGGTTAAATCGCAACACCAAAAACATCATATCCATTTTCATTTATATTGGTAGAGACAAAAACTCCCTATGACAGAATCACTTTGCTGACTATATCACCTATAATATTATGCAAAGATCACAGCTACTGGCACCTGGAGTGGCACAACCCAAAATAATCATGACTTTAAAGAAACCATCCGCCCAACGCATTTCACCGCCTACATCTACAAATATTCAATAAAATTGGAATATAAGTTCTACCCTGTAATTTCATTTATTTTTTTAGAAAAGTCTTTGTTTCTAGCCAAGACGATGCACTGATGTCGGAATAAGGTGCCTTCCAACAATTTGGAGTGCCTAGTCTCCCCTTCTTTCTTCTGGATCCTCTGACGAGTTAGTGACTCTGGGACACAATGGGCACCTTTAGTATTGGTATTGAATACTGAAATATCACTACTGTGTGCAGGATGCCCCCTGCTTCTACTCAGGGGCGGATCCAGGGGGCAACGGGGCAATCCCCCCCCCCCGAGAAAATGTGTCCGAGTGCTTCTTTCGAGCGGCCGCCGGCATGAAGCTAATATATATAAAATGTGAGCTGGGGCAATATATATACCCATGTGAGCTGGGGTAATTTATATATATATCCATGTGAGCTGGGGCAATATATATATATCCATGTGAGCTAGGGCACTATATATCCATGTGAGCTGGGGCACTATATATCCATGTGAGCTGGGACACTATATATCCACGTGAGCTGTGGCAATATATATCCATGTGAGCTGTGGCACTATATATCCATGTGAGCTGTGGCAATATATATCCATGTGAGCTGTGGCACTATATATCCATGTGAGCTGGGGCACTATATATCCATGTGAGCTGGGACACTACAGTATATATCCTTGTGAGCTAGGGCAATATATATCCTTGTGAGCTAGGGCAATATATATAAATGTGAGCTGGGGCAATATATATATATCCATGTGAGCTAGGGCACTATATATCCATGTGAGCTGGGACACTATATATCCATGTGAGCTGTGGCAATATATATCCATGTGAGCTGTGGCACTATATATCCATGTGAGCTGGGACACTATATATCCTTGTGAGCTAGGGCAATATATATCCATGTGTGCTGGGGCACTATATATCCATGTGAGCTGGGGCAATATATATCCATGTGGGCTGGGGCACTATATATATCCATGGGAGCTGGGGCAATATATATCCATGGGAGCTGGGGCACTATATATCCATGTGAACTGGGGCACTATATATCCATGTGAGCTGGGGCAATATATATAAAATGTGATCTGGGGCACTATATATCCATGTGAGCTGGGGCACCTATATTTCCATGTGTGAGTTGGGCTGGGGCAATATATATATCCATGTGTGAGCTGGGCTGGGGCAATATATATGAGCTGGGGCAATATATATCCATGTGTGAGCTGGGCTGGGGCAATATATATCCATGTGAGCTGGGGGCAATATATTAAATGTAAGCTGGGAGGGGGGTACCCTGGGCCCATGATATGGAAAGGGTGCGCAGGGCAGTGCAGATGGGGTGCCACGTGTGTCCTGCTAGCATGTAAAGAGTGCAGACCCCAAGGCCCAGCCCCAGGGACCAAGGCCCAGACCCCAAGGACCAGACCCCATGGACCAGGCCCAGCCTAGACCCAGAACCCAGGGCCCAGACGCCAGGGACCAGGCCCCAAGGCCCAGCCCCAGGGACCAGGCCCAGACCCCAGGGACCAGGCCCAGACCCCAGGCCAGACTCAGGGCCCAGACCCCAGGGACCAGACCCCAGGGACCAGACACAGACCAGACCCCAGGGACCAGGCCCAGCCCAGACCCCAGGGCCCAGACCCCAAGACACTGACCCCCAAGGCCCAAACCAGACCCAGGGCCCAGCCCAGACCCCAGAATCAAAAGCCATCATATACAGCCCGTTACTGTGAGATTTATTGCTGTGGATTCTGTGATACATTCATACACACCGCACATTACTGTGAGTTTTATTGCTGTGGATTCTGTGATACACTCATGCACATGTAGCGCTGCTTTAAAATTGTGCTTGCTGCATTTACTTGTTGTGGCCACCAGAGGGAGACAGGGGCAATATGGACTATGCTGGACACAAAAGAAACTACAATTTCCATCGTGCTTTGCGGTGGAGACAGGAAGTGGGTGGGAGAGAAAGGGAGGACATCCGCAGCCTCCCTCGGAGGATAGCGAGTGTGAGCCGAGCGGCGAAAGGTGGAAGACGCACGTGAGACTGCCAGAGATTGTGACCAGGCCGGAGAGCAGGCGCTGCCTCGCGTGTGCTGGGGATCAGGACAGTGACTTGCCAGAGACCTACCTACACACCGCTGAGAGTTTCTGTACAGACACAAAGTTCTGGTTGGACCCCGAGTAAGAAGACCGCGATGATCCACTCAGATTGCAGGCGGTAGGCCGTAGTTTCTCATTGCGGAGATCGGACAATCAAGGGAAGCGGATCCGGTGGCACAGAGTTCCAGAGAGTAAAAGCGGAGAGACATCCTTGATCGGGCAGCGGAACAGATTGTCTAACGGATGGGTGAGAGGCCTTCCAGGCCACAGTTCCAAGTTTAACCAAGCACGCTGCATTATTGTCTAAATCTACAGGGCCCCAACGTGACTAGTCGAAGATTTGCTCATTCCATTCACTGGCCAGTTGAATACAGTACCCGGGTACACTAGATCATACACACACACACCTTTCTGAGACATTACTTTCGCGGGAGTTACACTCCAGAACTGAAGGGGTTAAACTTTTCTTTTTGCCGCCGCGTGTTTTTCTCGCATTACGAAATCCTGTCATTCATATACCGTATCTACATTTATATATGCCGCTTTATTGGGATCAGTAAAGTATATAATCTATAAAATCCACAACAGTGCTGGTGTATATTTATTCCCTAGAGCGGTGAGACTAACCCGAGGTTAATTCAGCGGCTCCTTCAGGGGTGAGCGCTACACACACTACTGTGAGTTTTATTGTTGTGGTGCTATGTTATGTCCTTTTTTTTGAAGGGGGAGAAAAGCTGTTAGAGGTTGAGGGAGTGCCGGGGGGGGGGCTATTGTGAGGTTCAGTAAGGGGCCCCATCATTTCTGATGACTGCCCTGGTTGCACTGCTGGGATTACTATGGGGCTGGTTACCATTGAGGAATATTGAGTACATACACAATAAAGGCAAGTATAAAAGCTTTGTATTTCAGATGACAGCAAGATTGGTGTATTTTACAGTGAAGACAAAACAATTATCAACTTGTGTGCCATCATCTAGAATTTGCAGCTCCCTATAACCCGCTCAGTTTGATTGGTGGTTCCTGTTACAGTCATGTATGGTATGGTATGTGTTTTAAATATATGTCATGTCTTCTCATTTCACAACCTATAGGACTGCAAGGAGTTGGTTATCACTACAAACCAAAAATGCAGAGCTCTTAATTTTTAGCCGGGGGAAAAAGTACTGATAGATAAATCGATTAAACCAGTTAATCAAGCTTTCTTAGTTCCTTACTGCACAATGAAGACTTGCAAGAACTTTTTTTTTATAACATATTCAAGAAAACTTGCAAGAATTTTTATCATCCCAATAAATATCCATGCAAGGGCCGTAATATCAATGTTTTGCACCTGAGTTTAATAAAGCCTTTGCAATGGCCTGTGACTGTGTCCCTTGGCTGTTACACAAATGTATATCTAAACGGTGTCATATGTGTTTCCATATCAGATGTAGAGCTGGGCCTGAAAAAATGTTTTCCGACTGCTAGGGAGATATTCAATGTATAGAGCAGTATTATAACGAAAATTATACTCTCGGGATAAAATGGGAGGGGGAATGAAGGGGTTAAACTTTATTCCTTCCTCCCCCTCCCTACACACCCCATCCCACTTTAACCCTTTGTGAGTGTAATACTATCTTGAATGCAGTGCTGGGCTCCATCCTCACTGCTCAGTCTAAAGGTGACAACCGGCGCTGTCCACATCAGTGAGTGTCCAGCCAATGCAATGGTTACAATAGTGTGTCACTTTAAAACCATTAGCAATAACAAAACAATTAATAATCATTTGCAGAACATGAAAATTTTCAAGGAAAGAAGCGAAAACCAAATCAGTACTGTTGGCAACTTTCTCTACTGTACTGCATTGCTTAGAAAAACAGTCAAACCTCAGAAGCTCACATGTGTGAGGGCGGTGGAAGCAAGCGGGACACCCCAATAGGCATTACCAAGAACCCCTTAAGCCAAGAGCAGTACCAGTCCTGGAACCTCTGAAGCTAGAAATGGTGGTGTTAAGGTTAGGACCACACAAGACCTGATTACCACTCAGTCCTTAATAGTGGCTGGGCTTAAAACATGTTTGGAGCGGACCTCACACTACCCTACAGTTGTGTTCAAAATTATTCAACCCCCACTGAAATTGAGTGTTTTGGCCAGTTTGACATTGATTTTGATCATTCAGTCATCTTGCTTACAATTAAATCAAAGAGGCACGTGTAGGTCAGACAAATATAACATAACATTTATAATGAAATAACCACAAATGTCTTTTCTGTGCTCACATCATTATCAGTTTTATTCAACCCCCAAGTGACATTCAATCTTAGTACTTAGTACAACATCCTTTTACAGTTATAACAGCTTTTAAACGTGAAGCATAGCTTGACACAAGTGTCTTGCAGCGATCTACGGGTATCTTCGCCCATTCGTCATTGGCAAAAGCCTCCAGTTCAGTCACATTCTTAGGCTTGCGCACTGCAACTGCTTTCTTTAAGTCCCACCAGAGGTTCTCAATCGGATTTAAGTCAGGTGACTGCGATGGCCACTCCAAAATGTTCCAGCCTTTAATCTGCAACCATGCTCTAGTGGATTTGGAGGTATGCTTGGGATCATTGTCCTGTTGAAAGGTCCAACGTCTCCCAAGCCTCAGGTTTGTGACGGACTGCATCACATTGTCATCCAATATCTCCTGGTACTGAAGAGAATTCATGGTACCTTGCACACGCTGAAGCTTCCCTGTACCTGCAGAAGCAAAACAGCCCCAAAGCATGATTGACCCCCCGCCATGCTTCACAGTACGCAAGGTGTTCTTTTCTTCATAGGCCTTGTTCTTCCTCCTCCAAACATAGCGTTGATCCATGGGCCCAAACAGTTCTAATTTTGTTTCATCAGTCCACAGAACACTATCCCAAAACATCTGTGGTTTGTCCACATGACTTTTGGCATACTGCAGTCGACTCTTCTTATTCTTTGGAGACAGCAAGGGGGTGCGCCTGGGAGTTCTGGCATGGAGGCCTTCATTACGCAGTGTGCGCCGTATTGTCTGAGCGGAAACTTCAGTACCCACATCTGACAAATCTTTTCTCAGTTCCTCAGCAGTCACACGGGGACTTTTCTCCACTCTACGCTTCAGGTAGCGCACAGCAGTCGAAGTCAGCATCTTCTTTCTGCGATGACCAGGTAGCGTTTCAACAGTGCCCTTTGCCTTGAATTTGCGAATGATGCTTCCTATGGTCTCTCTTGGTATGTTTAACATCTTTGCAATCTTCTTATAGCCATTGCCCTTCCTGTGAAGAGTAATCACCTCTTCTCTTGTCTTCCTGGACCATTCTCTTGACTTCACCATGTTTGTAACCACACCAGTAAATGTCTAGAAGGAGCTGAGTATCACAGTCATTTTAAAGCTGCCTAATTGGTGCTTATTATGCTTTATTGCTGCTCCGTGACATCCACAGGTGTTTTCAATATCTGATTGAAAACACTTGAATGAACCTCTGTTCTTCAGAGTGGTAGTCTTTAAGGGGTTGAATAATTGTGTCAATGAAGAATTCACAAAAGAAACATTTACTACTGTATTACAAAACCAATTGATGTCATTTTAGTTGCATATGGTTCTTTAAAAAGTCCTTGTAGGATTTCATTCTGAATACAATTACAAATGTACACAAAATTCCCTAAAACCCTTTACAGCATTGGGGGTTGAATAATTTTGAACACAACTGTATATACCAGTGTTTCCCAAACCTGTCCTCAGGACCCTCAACCAGGCCAGATTTTGCAGATCATGTTGGGGAAATGCAGACTGAATCCTGCAATCACTGAGCAGCAAATCATATCACCTGTGCTGAGCTTCAGATATCTGGCAAACCTGGCGTGTCAACGGATCCTGAGGACAGGTTTGGGAAACAATACTATATACTATAAGAAAGGACAGAAGGGTACCAATCTGTCAAGATAGGTGTATAGGGAGGTGAGGGTATGAGCCCCATATGCAGTGACACAACACAGACACTCAGGTAAAGTCCAAAATGGTGTTTATTGGCAAGGATAGAGACTATGAAATGGATACTGAACAGTAAGGCAGATATGAGAAGGTGGTGAGGAACAAGGCCTGAAAAGGGCTGACCAAAGGACAAAGCAGAGGGAAAGACAAAGGTAGGGAAAACCAGAGACAATGTATAGGGGAACAAGACAGAGAAGAGGAAAAAAGCCTATCTAGGCTGAAAACTGACAATAATTTTATTAATAAACTTTTATAGTACTGGTACATAATTAAAATACAAATAACAGGATAGTGGTAGCTGCCCTTGATAGATAAATTTCAATAGTATTCCCAATTTAATAAATTGTGTCCCGAGAGGGAACTCAATATAGGAAGGGAAAGATATAATATATATAAATTAGTACTCCTTAGAAACTTGATATTTCGTATCACTTACTGCAGCTCAACAGTATATAATAATTCATATGTAAGATACAGATAAAATATCTGTGACATGCAGTAGAGAAATGAATATACGAATTAAGTTTACATTCCTTATTCCAGCAAATACCGTCAGGTCCAGAAATATTGGGACATCGACACAATTCTAACATCTTTGGCTCTCTACACCATCACAATGGAGCTGGAATGAAACAAACACAATGTGCTTTAACTGCAAACTGACAGCTTTAATTTGAGGGTATGTACATCCAACTCAGGTGAACGGTGTAGGACTTACAGCAGTTTGCAGATGTGCCTCCCACTTGTTAAGGGACCAAAGGTAATGGGACAATTGGCTTCTCAGCTGTTCCATGGCCAGGTGTGTGATATTCCCTCATTACTCCAATTACAATGTGCAGATAAAAGGCCCAGAGTTCATTTCAAGTGTGCTATTTGCATTTGGAATCTGTTACTGTCAACTCTCAAGATGAGATCCAAAGAGCTGTCACGGGGGGCGTGGCTAACTGCCGAGGTGAGAGGACGCAGAGTGCTGGGGCTCCTGTCCCGAATTAGACTTTTGGGCATTAATTTGCCCATCCAGCTGTCCTATCGCTCTTACCTCGGTCCTGAGGCTTCCTGGCTGACTTCCCCACCGTTCTTGCTGTCCTCTGGGGCCAGGGCCTGATTTTGAGCCGAGGGCGCCCGCCTTTTTCGGCCTGAGATTCTGGCCGGCAGCCATTTTGGGGCCTTCTCCCGGGTACAAGGCGGATCTGCTCCACACTGCCCACCTTGAGGGGGACACCTGATGCTGGCTGAGGTAATGGAGAGCCCACGGTGTCTGGCTGATATGTATGTCCCTATGCCGGGGACAGGTGGACCAGATGGAGCTCGGCGGTGTGACAGTCTCCCTCCCCCTGATGACACGAGGGCCAGATATTCGGGCCTAGCGGAGCTTTTGGAGCCCGGGCGGTTTCCTTTCTTGCTGGGAGGAGCCGACGATAACCAGCCACTGACCAAGGGTGATGTCCGTTGCTTACTGGCGTTACTGCGGAGTACCCCAGATGCCACTTTGATGATCGAGCAGGATTTCAGTGCTATGATGAAGCGGGGGGAGAGGTGCCCTGTCCTGATGGTGGATGGAGAGTCGGAGGTTCATCCCGCATCTGGTGGTGAGGAGTTGCCTGGAGGGGTCTTACGGCTGTCAGTGGCGGTCTTACCTGCAGTCCCGGGGGCGGTGGAGGACGGAGGGCTTGCCTTCCCTCGTGGCCAGAGGGAGCCTCCTGACTCTCTGCCCGATGGAGCCCTATGACGGCTGCTTGTTGGATGTGGCCGAGGACGGTGCTGGCAGTGCCTTGTGTCCCGCTGCCTTGGCAGCTCCTCTCCGTGATGTCTCTTTCACTGAACGGCCAGACCTCTGGGCAGTACCCGATGCGGCGGATGGAGAGACCTGGTTACCGGAGACCAGCAGTGTTTGGGGCAACCTACGTAGATCTGTGGAAGACCCTTGCTTCACGTTCCCATTGGACACGGGATGAGGGGACTTATCTCGACGACTTACCGCCTCCCTGCTGTTTTTTGACCCTGGCTTGATCTGACCCGCTGAGTTCCCCCCTCCGGTTCATCACCTTCTGATGACCCCTTGATGAGACCCCCCCGTGCGGAGATGGTCTCCCTTCCTTGGGACCCTGCACCCCTCCCCCCTTGACATGAACTTCGTACCTTCTTTATAGTTGTTACCCTCATCAAGATAGATACCCCACACCCCCTCCCCCCGATATTAACCTATTCAGAGACACTCTTTGAGGACTCTCCTTTTCCTTTGGACACTCTTTTATGGACCTTGTTTTACAGAGAGGTGGTTCCCTGCTGACTTATTAATGGCCCCCTTCAATTTTTTTTTTTATTTTATTTTTCCTATTTTATATATGTTTTTATTTATTTTATTTTTATTTATTTTTTTTTATTTTATTTTTCCTATTTTATATATGTTTTTATTTATTTTATTTTTATTTATTTTTTTTTATTTTATGGCGGCATTTTTCGGGTGGCTTTGAGGTGCGCCATTGTGGCATTCACCATGGCCCTGTTTGCCATACTTGGCCCTCAGGCTCCCGGGCCCCGTGACACTGTTCTTCCATGGCCTCCCTAGGGAGTGCGCCAGGAACGTCACAGATGTGGCTTTTGCTGCCAGCCCCATCCCCCACCCCACCCCCCTTTATCTTTTTTTTTTTTTTTTTTTTTTGGGGGTTCCCATTGGCCTGTAATCCACCTCCTCTCTGATTCTGCTGACCTATACATCTGAGTGTCCCTTTTGTTCCCTTGCTGAATATTGTTACATACTTTCTATGTCTATTGTATGGATGACTTGTTGCAAAATAAAAACTTTGAAATAAAAAAAAAAAAAAAAAAACAAAGAGCTGTCACTACCAGTGAAGCAAGCCATCATTAGGCTGAAGAAACAAAACAAACCCATCAGCAAGATAGCAAGAACATTAGGTGTGGCCAAAACAACTGTTTGGAACATTCTCAAAAAGAAGGAACGCACCGGTGAGCTCAGCAACACCAAAAGACCCAGGAGACCACGGAAAACAACTGTGGTGGATGACCGAAGAATTCTTTCCCTGGTGAAGAAAACACCCTTCACAACAGTTGACCAAATCAAGAACACTCTCCAGGAGGTAGGTGTTTGTGTGTCAAAGTCAACTATGAAGAGAAGACTTCACCAGAGTGAATACAGAGGGTTCACCACAAGATGTAAACCATTGGTGAGCCTCAAAAACAGGAAGGCCAGATTAGAGTTTGCCAAACAACACCTAACAAAGCCTTCACAGTTCTGGAACAAGATCCTATGGACAGATGAGACCAAGATCAACTTGTACCAGAGTGATGGGAAGAGAAGAGTATGGAGAAGGAAAGGAACTGCTCATGATCCTAAGAATACCACCTCATCAGTGAAGCATGGTGGTGGTAGTGTCATGGCGTGGGCATGTATGGCTGCCAATGAAACTGGTGCTCTTGTATTTATTGATGATGTGACTGCTCACAAAAGCAGCAGGATGAATTCTGAAGTGTTTCGGGCAATATTATCTGCTCACATTCAGCCAAATGCTGCAGAACTCATTGGACGGCGCTTCACAGTGCAAATGGACAATGACTAGGGATGAGCTGTTCGGTTCGATCTGTTCGGAGTTTGCATCGAACATCGGCCGTTTGGCTGTTTCGTGAACTCCAAACATTTCCGCGTGTTCGGTTCGAGCTCGCCCACAATGCACCACAATGGACTACAATGCACTTTTCCACTGGCCTGAGGCTTGTAATTGGCTACAGCCTTGCACCTGACCACAGGTCAGGTGCAAGACTATGCCGATCACGGCTCAGAGTCCTGATTGGGCAAATTTTGCCCAATCATGGGCTCACAGAGCTAAGTCCCGCAGCACACTATATAAGGCGTCCCTCGCAGCCCCAGCACGTGTTTTCTGAGAGGAGATTGTTATGTTAGTGTGTGTTCTCACTGCCAGCAGCTATTGGGGGGTCTCACTTCTACAAGATATCTGGGAATTGTTGTAATCTGTGTGTTCTCACTGCCAGCAGCTATTGTGGGGGTCTCTCTTCTACAAGATATCTGGGAATTGTAATTTGTGTCTTGTCACTGCCACCCATCAAGGGGTCTCACTGATTTATAGGAGGTTTCTGGGAATTGTAATCTGTGTCTTCTCGCTGCCAGCTATCAGGGGGTCCCACATACTTCTAGCAGATTTCTGCGAATTTTAATCTGTGTCTTGTCACTGCCACCCATCAGGGGGTCTCAGATTTATAGGAGGTTTCAAGGAATTTTAATCTGTGTCTTGTCACTGGCTGCCAGCTATCAGGGTGTCTCACTGAGTTATACCAGAGTTCTGGAAGTCTTTAATCTAGATAACACAGTTGAATCCGAGTTCTGCATATTTAATCTATATATCACTCACCATGTCAGAAAGACCACAAATGACAGGCAGACGCTCCCAGACACAGATAAGAGAGCAAGCAGCCTCTGTTTTGGAAGGCTGTGCCCCTGGTCGTCGTGGATGTGGTGCATCCTCTGCAGGGGCACTCTTGTCCTTGTTTCTAACTGGTGCTGGCCGTCTTAAGCAGCAGCAAGATACAGAGGATTTGCAGGATTGGCTAACCAGGCCATCCTCATCCTCCGAGTCCTCTGCCAGCCAGGCTTGTAGTAGCTTACAGTCCACCTCAGCTGCCAAAACATCTAATTCAGCCTCCATGTCCACAGCTACTCCTGCCGTAGCCTCACTATCACACACGGAGTCAGCTGAATTGTTTGACTACAGTGACAGTGTCAGTGACATGCTGCTTGAGGATGCGCAGCAACTCCAGTGCTCTGATTCAAACTCTGAGGTTGAGGAAGGGAGTAAAATCAGCCTAGAGGGAGGGGGTGCCAGTGACACACAAAGAACTGGCACTCATGTTCCCCCAGCAGCTGCAGCATATTGCGAGGTTGGCTCCAGTGAAGAGGAGATAGGGGGTGATGTCGATGATGAGGTCACTGACTCCACCTGGGTGCCTGACCGAACAGAGGAGTCAAGGGAGGAGGAGGCACAACAAAAACGAGGCAGAACGTCCTCTATGACCAACCGTAGCCAGTCCAAGGCATCAGAAGTCACAGCTGCTCAGGTGCAGAGCGCTGTTGTCTCAAAGCACATGTACATGTGGAATTCTGCAGTCTGGGAGTTCTTTAAGAAATGTGCAGCAGACCGCACCGTTGCTATTTGTAATCTATGTCAGATGAGGATCAAGCGTGGGAAAGACATCCCACTCTTGGGTACCACGTGCTTGAGGCGACATATGACCACCTGCCACGCATCCCGTTGGCACAACACTTTGCATAGGTCCTCCTCCTCCTCATCTGTCTCTACCCCCACTATATGTCCTGCCATGTCATTGTCTACAATCTCCACTGACAGGGATGAGTGTACCATTACACAGTAATGGGTGTACCAGGTCATTCCTCCGAATGTGACAGCATTCCATCAGCTGAAGATTTACGCAGTCAGATTACATTGCCCCAGCTGCTGCAGCGTAAGAAAAAATATAGTCCCAACCATCCCCAAGCACAGCGTCTAAATGCCAGCTTAGCAAAATTACTCGCATTACAGCTGCTGCCTTTCCAGCTGGTGGACTCTGCTTCCTTCTGTGAATTTGCTGAATGTGCGGTACCAAAGTGGCAGGTTCCAAAACGCCATTTCTTTTCATGGAAGGCCATTCCAGCACTATACCAGCACGTAGAAAACAAATGTTATGGAGTCATTGGGAAAGGCAGTCAGCAGCAAGGTGCACATGACTTTAGACACGTGGTCCAGCAAGCATGGACAGGGCCGTTACATTTCCTTCATGGCACACTGGGTAACTCTGATTGCAGCGGGGAGGAATCCAGGATGGGGCTCTGTGCTGGAGCTTGTTCATCCACCACGCCTCCAGAAAGCTGCTTGTATGAGGTCTGTCTGCTCCACCACCTCTTCCTCCTCCTTCTCTGTCTCTGGTGAAGTGGCAGTTAAACCGACGCTTGGCAGGCGCTACGCAATGGCTCAAGCAAAAAGATGCCATACTGTGCTTGAGCTGGTTTGTTTAAGGGACAGGCGCCACACCGGGCCAGAAATTCTGTCAGCTCTGCAGGGGCAGGTGCAGAGATGGTTAACACCACGCCAGCTTCAGCTGGGAATGGTCATCTGGGATAATGGCAGCAACCTTCTCTCCGCCCTACGCAAGGGTAAATTGACGCATGTACCATGCCTAGCACACGTCCTAAATCTGGTGGTACAGCGTTTCCTAACCAGGTACCCAGGGCTGGCACAGCTTCTCAGCCAGGCCAGAAAAGTCTGCAGCCACTTCAGACGGTCATTCCCAGCAAGTGTTCGCCTGGCAGATATTCAAAGAGAATTCCACCTTCCCACAAACCGCCTGATCTATGACATGCCCACCAGGTGGAACTCGACATTGGCAATGCTGCAGCGTCTGCACAAGCAACAGAGAGCCATCAATGAGTACCTGTGTGAGTATGGCACAAGGACAGGTTCAGATCAACTTGTTTTTTCCCCCCGCAGTGGCTGATGATCAAGGATGCATGCACTGTACTGTCACCATTTGAGGAGGCAACGAGGATGGTGAGCAGGGACAGTGCATGCATCAGTGACAGAATTCCTTTAGTGTTCCTGCTGGAGCACACTCTGCGGGGAATTATTGATGTGGCACTAGAGGCAGAGCAGTGGGAGGAAGAGGAGGCCTTCCCTAGCTCTCAAGACCCCAGTTTTTGCGCAGACAGCATTCCTGCAGGTCCTCAGGTCAGACAGGAGGCGGATGAGAAGGAGGAGGAATATTTAAGTAGTGAGGGGCATTGAAGGTGGGGATTCCTCAAGGGAGAGTTTTGTGTGCCCAGAAACCCAAGGACTAGTACATGGCTGGGAGGGGGAAGTGCACGATGGGGTCATCCTCATTGACCAGGAAGACTCGGAAGCTAATGCCACCGCCAACCTACGCTGCATGGGCTCCCTTATCCTGCAAAGCCTGCTAAAGGACCCCAGGATTTGTGCTATCAAGGAGAGGGATCATTACTGGTTGGCAAGCCTTCTTGATCCACGATACAAGGGTAAAGTTGCAGAGCTCATCCTGCCCGCACAGATGGAGGACATAATGAAACAACTTGAGGACGCTCTAAAGCGACACTTGTGTAACACCTTTCCAGGCACTTTTGTAGGTTACCAAGTGATGACACACGTGCTTCTGAGGCTGCGGATGGTCAGAGGAAGAGAGGTGAAGGCAGGGGCCGCTTGACTGATGCCTTTTTAAATTTTTTTAGTCCACGACGCCCAGGGATGTCAAATGTAGGCACCCATTGCCAGCGTCTTCACCTGCAGGACTACCTAGGGGCAAGAGCAGACCTGGATATCTTTACAGAAGATGATCCACTGGCTTACTGGGTGTTGAGATTGGATCACCGGCCAGAACTTAGCCAATATGCTATGCAGCTACTAAGTTGCCCTTCATCCAGCGTGCTTTCTGAAAGGACGTTCAGTGCCGCTGGAGATTTTGTCACAGACAAAAGAGTGCGTCTGTCCACCGACTCTGCAGACCAGCTGACATTTATAAAAATGAATCAGTCCTGGATCAGCAGCTATCATTCCCCTGATGCTGACGTAACGGAATAGATCAGGGATCTCTTCTGCATTCCCAAAACCTCCACCACTACACTCTTCCACATTACCACAAAGGGGTTACGGTGTGAAGGCACTTGCTGCCACCAAAGGCATAATATTTGGGTGCACTGACGCCTGTACCAGATTCATTTCATATTTTAATATTGGACCGCAGAGTCCAACCCTGCACTCTTCCACAATACCACAGAGGGGTTACGGTGTGATGCCACTGTTGCCGACACTAAAGGCCCAATTTTAAAGCACCTATTGTTACTTTCATCCAAAGCCTGCATAAGTTTCACCACATTTTAGCCAAAAAATCACTAAACTTGTTCTGCATGTCCTAAAATGTCTCCTCTTTTCATACAGGCTGCCGCCCCAAGCAGTTGTTTATGAATAGATTAAAGGAAAACCGTTTACCGTCTTTTGAAACGTCATTTTTTTGTTTTTAAATGTTTCTATACATCCTACAAATCTGCCACTTCACGGGCAGGTTATGGGGACCTCCTAGGCACGATATTTGAAGGAATTTTTCGGTTTTATTCTTAACCTTTATTTCATGGAAAACTCACTGTCCCTTTAAAAACGTTTTTTTTTTTTAACTTTTTGTCCTTGTTTCCTGTCCCCCAGGGCACTACCCGGACCCCCATACACCTTTTATGGCAAATATCTAGTATATATGCCCTCTTGAAGGGCACTCTAAAAATCAAACTTTCGGATCCTATTGACTTACATTGAGTTCAGTTCGTGTTCGAGTTCGAACTTTTGAAATTGTTCGAGTTCGAATGCGAACCGAACACGGGGGTGTTCGGCTCATCCTTAACAGTGACCCAAAGCATACTGCAAAAGCAACCAAATAGTTTTTGAAGGGACAGAAGTGGAATGTTATGCAATGGCCAAGTCAATCACCTGACCTGAATCCCATTGAGCATGCATTTCACTTGCTGAAGACAAAACTGAAGGGAAAATGCCCCAAGAACAAGCAGGAACTGAAGACAGTTGCAGTAGAGGCCTGGCAGAGCATCACCAGGGATGAAACCCAGCGTCTGGTGATGTCTATGCGTTCCAGACTTCATGCTGTGATTGACTGCAAAGGATTTGGAACCAAGTATTAAGAAGGGAAGGTTTGATTTATGATTATTATTCTGTCCCATTACCATTGGTCCCTTAACAAGTGGGAGGCACATCTGCAAACTGCTGTAAGTCTTACACCGTTCACCTGAGTTGGATGTACATACCCTCAAATTAAAGCTGACAGTCTGCAGTTAAAGCACATTGTTTCATTCCAACTCCATTGTGGTGGTGTATAGAGCCAAAGATGTTAGAATTGTGTCGATGTCCCACTATTTCTGAACCTGACTGTAAATTCTTGTTATAAATCAGCCGTCTGTAGCCCTTCGTTTTGTGGGGGTACGGTTTAAATGTCTGTTGTATACAGCATTAGATACAATTTAGCTCCTGATGAAGCCACTTTAAGCGGTGAAACGCGTTGAGATCTACGCTCACTTTTTAACAGATTACCTTTTCTTCTTCGCTGCCCGCCTATCTCCCTTCCTTTATCCAAGTTAATAGCTCAGTGGTGTCAAGTAGGTGGCAGGAACCACCAAGGTATAGACTAGATTCTATTTCCACTATTGTGTGGACTTCAAATACCATCGGCATGTCTGTCGGTTCGGGTGCTTTCAACTATTCTTAAAACGCCCGCCCTATACCGCTAAGGGATATTACCTCTTTTCCCACTGTCAATTTTAAGGACGTCTGTGGTCCTGCTGCAATATATTGTTATTGACTGTATGGTCTTTGAACTCTCTGACCACGTGTGTCGTCTTGGGGGGTTTCAAATCATCCGTATGATCGCCTGATACTGTTAAGGCTGGGGTCAGACGAGCGTGATTTCTACGGACTGTACGTCCGTGCAGTACGGACATCGTCAGTACGGATGACGCAGTAGTGGTCACACAGTCCGTTTTTTCACTGAAGTTATTTTTTGACGGATGTAGGAGGGGAAAATAAATTACAATGAAAAAACATTCTGTCCGTCAAAAATGCTGGACGTATAAATGCAGTCCGTCTGACCTCGCTCCATCACTCACACACAAAGCTATGCAGACGTTGTGGACGTGGCGCACTCCGCACGTCCGTTCTAGCAGTATTACGTTCTTGCCTAACCTGCGTCCGTTTGCCGCGGCCGTTGTGCGTCCGCAGTTCAGTGCGGACGTACTTCATGTGTCAGGCTCCAATGGACTTACTTTCATGCTATCACGGACGTACTTTTAGGCGCAATCACGGACGTGAACACTACGCTCGTCTGACACCAGCCTAAGAGATAATATTCTCTACTGTACAGTTTACATCTTCTAAGCGTTCATATGGATTCTGTTGATACACTCTGCTAAAACTGTGTCAGTCTAATATCTAGCTAAATTGTATCTAACTCTGTATACAACAGAGTAGACATTTAAACCGTACCCCCCACAAAACAAAGGGCTACAGACGGCTGATTTATAACAAGCAAGAATATAATTCGTATATTAATTTCTCTACTGCATGTCACAGCTATTTTATCTGTATCTTACATATGAATTATTATATACTGTTGAGCTGCAGTAAGTGATACGAAATATCAAGTTTCTAAGGAGTACTAATTTATATATATTACAACTTTCCCTTCCTATATTGAGTTCCCTCTCGGGACACAATTTATTAAATTGGGAATACTGTAGAAATTTATCTATCAAGGGCAGCTACCACTATCCTGTTATTTGTATTTTAATTATGTACCAGTACTATAAAAGTTTATTAATAAAATTATTGTTGTCAGTTTTCAGCCTAGATAGGCTTTTTTCCTCTTCTCCACACAGGGTTAACCCCCTAGGGTCATGTCCCTTTTTCTGACAAAACACCTATTTCTGCATTTTGTTTAGGTTGCTCTAGCACCTATTTTTTCCTCCTTTTTGAACAAGACAGAGACACTGTAGGCAACACTCCAGGAACTTACAGGAGGTACAGGATAGGAAGAGGGCTAACTGGATGCAAGACACTAGAAACATGGATGGGTGGCAGGAACACAGATGACACGAGAAGACTCTGGAGGCTGTGAGGGCACAAGGAGGCACAGACACAAATATCACTACATAGGAGACAGAGAAGAGCGAAGGCACTATATTGTACATGGGAGTCGGTACACAGGAAGGCAATCAATGGGAAGCCAGCAACAGGCCTGGGTCGGTACACAGGCAGTAGCGAGTCAGTAACAAGCTGGGATCAGTACACAGGAAGACACTCAAACTGGACAGAGTAGCACACTACCGGGAGCCAAGCAACTGCAATAGAGCAATGAACCAAATGCAGGTTAAGGTTCATATAGGCCCAGGCTCCTCTCCTCCTACTGATGTCATCTTTCTGTACCAGAATGTATGAGCTTGATGATGCCGAACTGAGCTGATACAGTCGTGTCAGTGTCATTTCAGTCGCCCTGGTTATAAAATGACACCAAGTGTGAGTGTTCTGCATCAGTACAACTGTTTGATGGACAAGGAATGGTGCCCGTGTCATACTGGGGGCTCAAAATAGCAAGAGCCCTAGAGGGACTGACAACAGTGGCACCTGAACAGCGTGGGCCAGAGTGCAGGGAGGGATAGTGACGCTGAGGAGCCCCTTGAGCCCCAGTAACCCTCACAATAAAGAGCGTAACAGCAGTTTTTCTTTAAGATGTACTCCAGATATTCTTCCAAGCTAACACAATCTGATCATGGCTCCAGAATTGAATTCATAAATATGAAGGTCAATGATGGAGACTACTTCCCCAATTTTCCATATCCTTCCTGTAAGAGTGCTAAGAATCGATTGTTTGAGAGAAATACCCATTCTGATACTGCATGCTATCTGTGGTCTTGTTTTAAGATATGATATACATAAATACAGAAAAAATGGCGTCGCGCCCATACTCACCGGAGCGGCAGCAACTACCAGGAGTAACAGCCCAGTTAATGTATAAAACATAACAAGGAAAAAAGTGTCATCTGCGCTCGTTTCTATGTGTTCCATGTACAACAAAACTGAGGTTTTTGTTTGTTTCAATGGCCATTGCAACGTAAGCTCACTCGCCACTTCAAGGCACCTCTTTACAGAGTGAGTACCTAACAAATGTACCAAAAGGCCACTCTACTGAGCAGCTCCAAGCCCCTCGTGCTGCTTTTCAGCCAAGGAGAGGCAGAGATATGGTGGGTTTTATTTAGCCACCATATCTCTGCCTCTCCTTGGTTGAAAAGCAGCAGGAGGGGCTTGGAGCTGCTCAGTAGAGCGGCCTTTTGGTACATTTGTTAGGTACTCACTCTGTAAAGAGGTGCCTTGAAGTGGCGAGTGAGCTTACGTTGCAATGGCCATTGAAACAAACAAAAACCTCAGTTTTGTTGTACATGGAACACATAGAAACGAGCGCAGATGACACTTTTTTTCCTTGTTATGTTTTATACATTAACTGGGCTGTTACTCCTGGCAGTTGCTGCCGCTCCGGTGAGTATGGGCGCGACGCCATTTTTTCTGTATTTATGTATATCATGCTTGTAACTCCAGTCCGTCGTTCTGCAGCTGTTCCTCTTTCCATGTGTTTGTTTTTAATCCCAAATGGGAAGTGTTTGGTGCGTGTATAAATAAAACCCACCATATCTCTGCCTCTCCTTGGCTGAAAAGCAGCAGGAGGGGCTTGGAGCTGCTCAGTAGAGCAGCCTTTTGGTACATTTGTTAGGTACTCACTCTGTAAAGAGGTGCCTTGAAGTGGCGAGTGAGCTTACGTTGCAATGGCCATTGAAACAAACAAAAATCTCAGTTTTGTTGTACATGGAACACATAGAAACGAGCGCAGATGACACTTTTTTTCCTTGTCTTGTTTTAAGATATGTTTATCAATATGCCGGAGAGTTTAAAAAATGCTATTGTTAATCTTGAACTATTACTTTCTTTAACAGAAAGGTCAGGTCTCCAAGTAGAATATTGAATATTTATTAGTAAATAGATGACAACATTGTTATAAAGAATTGTATTAACCTCTATGGACGTTGGCGTGACTAGCCCATTGTGTTTTGCTTTGCATGGTTCACTGTCACCTACTTGGGTGGGTATGTTTACATTTGACAGTTGCTAGAATTCTGAAACTATCTATCATCTTATTCTTATTATTTGCCCCCCCCCCCCCTCACAGAAACTCCTGCTCTAGCAAGTGGGCTCTTTGAGGGGTTGAAGAGGAAGATGGATGTTAGAAACTGTAACCAGTTATGACATGTGATGTCTGGACCTTTTTTCATGGATCTTCATAACTGGTTCTCATGTAATACTCCAAGCTACACGGATCGATTCAGCTTCCATCACATTTTTACCTGTGCTCACTGTCATTTCCTGACCATCTGTTTCAAGCGATCAGCATTTTGTAAAATATCATTTATTTATAAAGTATTTTACCAGAAAGGATACATTGAGATTTTCTTCGTAAAATATGCCTCCCTAACACCCAGACAACACAATCAATCTTGTTTGTTTAGTGTAAGCTATTGAGCACTGTTGGGAGTAGACAAGGAAAGCCACTTTCACTGACCATCAGTGGACTACAACTTTTTTCCTGATGCATTATTTCAATAATGTACTAGCCATCAAGACGTTATATAAGTTCTTGTCCCTATGGTACAGAATTCTGACAAGGATCCTGATACTTGGTCCATCTTTGGATGACAATTGTTGACTGTGTCCAAGAGTCGCACCTATAAATATATTTGGTGGGAGCACAACAATTGGCCATTGGAGCTTCTGCCAAAGAGTACAATTGGAAGATTTATCCCTGAAACATCTCTTTCTTGTCCTCCTGAACATGTCCCTGCTCACCTACTCACAAATGATTGAAGCTGCTTTTATGGCCCCACCATTCCCAAACCACAGGCACTAATGATCCTGTTGTCCCGTAAAACTCCCCTCGTCTTCCTCAACCCCAATCCCTCTAGACCAGGGTTTCTCAACTCCAGTCCTTGGGACTCGCTACAGGCCAGATTTTGCTATCAATGAGCAGTAAATTATATCACCTGTGCTGTGCTTCAGCTATCTGGAAAACCTGACCTGTTAGTGGGTCCTGAGGACTGGAGTTGAGAACCACTGCTCTAGACTGTAAGCTCCTATGAGCAGGGCCCATGTCTGTTTATCTGTATCTTGCTCCCTTTGTGTATTGTAAAGCGCTGCGTAAACTGTTGGAGCTATATAAATGATGATGATAATAATAATGTCAGTATTGCGCCATTAATATCTATACAATCATCACAGCAAGAAAGTTGGAACCCATCCAAGGGAAAGCTATGCATTTTCTAGCAAATGTTGGAAGCGTGGAGGAGAGCTGACCATTTAAGGTACTCTCCATTTCAGCAGAGGGCAGGATAGGATGGGATGGTACAATCAGATGATATGAGGAACTCACCTTATTGGCAAAGGTCAGGATGGTTCAGGATGGTTCAACATACTCTGTGAAATAAAATTTGGGTATGTTGAGTCTGAGGAGGGTGCACCATGAGCCAGGTAATACGGCGAATGTGCATGACATCTCACAAGGATTACTTTATCTTGCAAGATTCCAAAATTGTGTAGTGGTGGGACGTCTGCTATTTTGGGAGTGAGCTAACTTTCTGGCTTACCATTTCCATCTCCACTCCTCTTACTATATTATGCTTCCATCTTTTCATATCCAGTCCTTTCTGACCCCCTTCCTCACTGTGTTTTTCTCTTTCTTTCTTGTTTTGTTATTTCATGTTTTTTCTCCACTTGTTATCTGGAACAACTCAAAAACTAAAATTTTTATCACACTTGTTACTTGTAGCTGAAGTATTCTGTTAATCTACTCTTGCTTTTTATTATTTTGATCTTTCCTCTGCCCAACCTTGCTTCAACTTTATTGCTTCAAAAGTTTTTTTTCCCATATCTTTATCAGTATTTCCCAACCCTATCCTGAGGTCAGATTTTACAGATTACCTTGGGGAAATGCAGACTGAATACTGCAATTACTAACAGTAAATGAAGTCTGTACTTCAGAGATCTCGCCAACCTGGCTTTTTAGTGCTCCCTGAGGACAGGGTTACAGAAACCCTGCTCTATATTGGCAAAATTTGAATTAAAAAAATTGAGCACCTTGAATATATTGCATATTATAAAAGATCTCTGTCCCCTCTGAAAACACTTCTGTTCATTAGCCCCTAAAGTTCGTTCACATACTAGTTATGATATTTAATTTATCTATTGCACCTATCATGGTTCCTGCATGTTGCCCAGATGTACCTAGTGTCTAACCCGGCTTGTCTGTGCATCCCATTCATCAGTGCTTGGGGAAACTTTACCACCGACATTTAAAATTTGCATAGAAAATGCATTCAAATAATTCTGCATCTCATTCTTGTGGATATTCCGATGACCTGTCCCACCTCAGGTTAGGGTCAGACGAATGCATTTTTCGCGTTGTCCGTGAACAAGTGCATTCGAACGAATGGACGTATTTTTTCACGGAATACGCGATAGTGGTCATACGATGCGCATTTTCGTCCGTGATTTTGTACGGATCATCAATAAAACCCTTTTTTGCGTCTGGACGTTATGTTGGCCGGACATTAGCAGCGTCTGACGTCTCCTAATCACGCACACACGGCGCTAGCGGACGCAGCGCACTCTGTACGTCAGTACTAGCGGTTTGACGTTGCTCGTTTACCACTTGCGGTTTGCTCGTTTGCCACTTGCGCAACGCAACTTGTGCAACTTTCGTGCGGCCGTTCTTCGTATATTGGCCGTCATTGGATGTCATTTGCTGCTAGCACGGCCGTGAGTAAGTGCGGCTAAACGCACGTTAATACTACGTTCGTCTGACCCTAGCCTCAGTGTAGTACATTAAGTATGAGGACAGATTTCACATGGATATTCTGTAGATTAACATTTCATTAATTATTCAAATGAATGAATTTAACTCAAAGAGGCATCCTGTAACCTTTTTTTCATAACTATTATTATATTTGCAAATTTCTTGTAACATTGGTCATGTTTCAGTGACAGGGCTTTAAGGTAAACTAATGCTCGGTTATAACACCATTCATAAATGATGAGAAAAAGAATGGGTGGAGGTAATGGACAAGTGGGTTTTGCAGTTTTGCTTTTTTTTGTCTCTAGAGAAAAAGGTGCACCTAGCATAGTAGAAAGATCAAAATATGTTATTGAAGGGACACTCTAGGCAACATGACCACCTAAGCTATTTTAGGTGGTCATGATGCCTGGAGTATGCCGCCCTCTGTCTCCCCTCCCTCCGCTCGGCAGTTCAGCAGAAAAAGCTGAAAACAGCTGAGAGAGGCGGAGGAGTTTACTCCGCCCTCCCAGCTGTCAGTCAGCAGAGCGGGAATCATAATTCCCACTTCTGCCGACTTTTGCCAAGTAGGAGACGTCATTGCGCTTTCAGCGCGATGACGTCTCCAGCTCGCCGCAGTAGCTGGCTGCAGCGGCTGAGGGTTAGTGTTGCCCGCATCCTCTTGCACGCAACACTAATCCTCAGAGGGAGCCGGGAGGAAGCCTGCCGATTAGCTGGCTTATGTGAGAGGCGCGTATGCACGCTTCTCACGTAAACCAGAATGCAAGAAGGACGGGAGCGGAAGAGGAGGGAGGGGAGTATATATAAAAAAAAAAGACGCCGCTGGAAACAAGTGGATTTTAGGGTAAGTATTACAGTTACATAAAAAAAAAAAAAAATTATTAAGGGAATAGGGATAGATTAGGAAAATAAAACAGGGGGGGGGTGATTTTTGAGTAGAGTGTTCCTTTAAGTGTGCTTTTGCACCTTAGGTTCACATAGTTTCCATATGGACTGTGTTTCATAAAGGGGAACTATTCTCTAGCTCTGTAAAGGCTAACACTGGCTTGTTTTGCAGACTGCTCTGTCTGTGTGCCATTGGTTATTCATCATTTCTTTGGACTTTCTGCCAATGTTATTACCCTGTGATCTCTGTCCTATTATCATTTACATTTAAAGACTTACTCACTAACTACTGTTCTTTATTAAACGAATAGTGAGTCTGCGTTGGTGAACTACAGTAGATCAAGTATGGTGAAATTATGGCAGGCTTGGATTGGCCATCGGCTGGCTGGCGGCCCTCAAGTTGCACGCGGACTAAGGCCTCGTCCTAGGCTAGGGTCAGACGAAAGCATTTTTCCCCCCGACCGTGAAAAAGTGCGTCCGAACGCATTGACGTATTTTTTCACGGAATGCGCAAAAACGGTCAGACGACGCGCATTTTTGGGCGTGATTTTGTACGGATCATCAATAAAACTCTTTTTGCGTCTGGACGTTATGTAGGCTGGACATTAGCAGCGTCTGACATTTCCTAATCACGCAAACACGCCGCTATGCCGCAGCTGCGCACTCAGTTCGTCAGTTCAGAGTTCTCAAAAAAATGCGTTCAAATTCCACTTGCGTTGCACGGCCGGACTTTTGTGCGGCCGTACATCGTATATTGGCCGTCATTGCCCGTCATCTGCTGCTAGTGCGGCCATAATTATGTGCGCCAGCACGCACGTTAAAAGTGCGCTGGTCTGACCCCAGCCATACTCGAGGGCTCGTATTTTTTGCTGAGTCAGCGAACAATTGGCACAGAAGCATGGGGGAGGATCAAAAATCACAAACCCCAGTCAGTGATTGGGGATTCGGATCTTAGCGGTCCCTCACTATTGAAGTAATGCGGTCTGAGCAGCGATTCCGCACAGACCGCATTCACACTGTTAGTGTCAGTTAGCCCATGCGCCCAGTGTACTCTGAAGACGTATTACAGTGCTGGTGCCTGGCCTCGCTGTCAGGAGGCCATCACGAGAGAAGACAGGACTCCTCCCACCCAGACCCACTCCCACTAGACCACCAGTGATTTTGGCCACCTCCCTGCACAAAAGATAAGCAGGAGAGGGGGAAATAATTCCTTTTAAATTGTATGTAATATATTGTTAAAATTATTACTTTAATTTTTATTTCACAATATATGCAGTTTTTATATAATTATTTTATATACTGAAATATAATAAAATTATTTACTAATCTGTAAGCGAATATATGTTTTAATATAATTTTTAATGTATATTTATTTTAATATTTAAATATAGTGTGCTTACTTATTTTAATACGTAGGTGTGTATGTGTGTGTTAAGGTGTACGGGGGCAGTTAGGTAGGTCTGTGTGTAGGTGCACATATAGGTATATAATGGGATGTGTAGTCGCACATACACTATAGGTATATAATAGGGATGTGTAGGCGCACGTATAGGTATAATAGGGCTATATATATATATATATACTGTATATGTATGTCTACAAGGGTTGTGGTGGAGGACTAAAAATGAGATAAAAAGCCTCCACACTATAATAAGTGTGTTTATTATTGCAGAAGCCACCTGCACATCATAGCAATTCAAAGAATTGCATCCCAGAGTTCCTGTGCCACATTTCTCACATGCAGCAAGGAACTCTGGGTAGGATATGCAAATGATCTCTGTCTCACTTTTATGCATCCTGGGTCTGATATATATATAATATGAAATTTTGAGCCCTCTGTATATATATATGAGGGCTCAAAATTTCAAGTCCTGAAATACTAGCCAGGCCTTAAGAGGTACTCGCCACCAGTTGCCTCACCTAACCCCTACCCTGCCCTTTACTCTGCCCTTAAACACATCCACTTAAATTATCTTATGAAATGACACTTAAATATTATATTCAGAATATAGTTACAAAAATAAATGACAACAACATTAATACCCAGCCATCAGACCCCAAAAACATGTATACCCAGACACAGACTCCAGATACATGTATAACCAGACCCCAGATACATGTATACCCTGTCATCAGACCCCAGTTACATGATACCATGTCATCAGACCCTGGATTCATGTATACACAGACATCAGACCCCAGATACATGTATACCCATAAATCAGACTCCAGTGTGAGCAGAGCGAGGAGGCAGGGAAGCTCCTCTCCACCCTCCTGCCAGTGACCGAGACAAGCTCGGTCAGGGAAGGCAGCTGCTCCCCATGTCTCTGTCACTAGAAGGGGGTGGAGAGGAAAGGAGATACAGTGGTGAAAAGACCCCTGTACCTCCTGCAGTAAGTTGTCCCCCCCGAACGGAATGGTGGCAGGGAGCAGCTATCTTCCCTGACCCAGTGCATCACTATCACTTGGCAGGAGACTAGGCAGGCATGTGTAGCAGATGTCTGGCATGCCCTCTCTGACATCACTGGAGGGGGCCACCGGCTGAACATCTGCCATCTTGGATTCTCCGGCCGGTGGCCGGTCCTAAAAAAAAACAACAACACAGCTGCTGGCTGAAAACGCAGCGCAGGCAGCACAAATTAATTTGTCATGGTGCCTGCGTGTGCACTCGCCCTCAATTAATTTCCATTCGCCAAATCCGAGCAGGTGAGTGGAAATTTTGAGCCCTGTAATATATATATATATATATATATACAGTTGTGTTCAAAATTATTCAACCCCCAATGCTGTAAAGGGTTTTAGGGAATTTAGTGTACATTTGTAATTGTATTCAGAATGAAATGCTACAAGGACTTTTTAAAGAACCATATGCAACTAAAATGACATCAATTGGTTTTGTAATACAGTAGTAAATGTTTCTTTTGTGAATTCTTCATTGACACAATTATTCAACCCCTTAAAGACTACCACTCTGAAGAACAGAGGTTCATTCAAGTGTTTTCAATCAGGTATTGAAAACACCTGTGGATGTCACAGAGCAGCAATAAAGCATAATAAGCACCAATTAGGCAGCTTTAAAATGACTGTGATACTCAGCTCCTTCTAGACATTTACTGGTGTGGTTACAAACATGGTGAAGTCAAGAGAATGGTCCAGGAAGACAAGAGAAGAGGTGATTACTCTTCACAGGAAGGGCAATGGCTATAAGAAGATTGCAAAGATGTTAAACATACCAAGAGAGACCATAGGAAGCATCATTCGCAAATTCAAGGCAAAGGGCACTGTTGAAACGCTACCTGGTCGTGGCAGAAAGAAGATGCTGACTTCGACTGCTGTGCACTACCTGAAGCGTAGAGTGGAGAAAAGTCCCCATGTGACTGCTGAGGAACTGAGAAAAGATTTGTCAGATGTGGGTACTGAAGTTTCAGCTCAGACAATACGGCGCACACTGCGTAATGAAGGCCTCCATGCCAGAACTCCCAGGCGCACCCCCTTGCTGTCTCCAAAGAATAAGAAGAGTCGACTGCAGTATGCCAAAAGTCATGTGGACAAACCACAGAAGTTTTGGGATAGTGTTCTGTGGACTGATGAAACAAAATAGGAACTGTTTGGGCCCATGGATCAACGCTATGTTTGGAGGAGGAAGAACAAGGCCTATGAAGAAAAGAACACCTTGCCTACTGTGAAGCATGGCGGGGGGTCAATCATACTTTGGGGCTGTTTTGCTTCTGCAGGTACAGGGAAGCTTCAGCGTGTGCAAGGTACCATGAATTCTCTTCAGTACCAGGAGATATTGGATGACAATGTGATGCAGTCCGTCACAAACCTGAGGCTTGGGAGACGTTGGACCTTTCAACAGGACAATGATCCCAAGCATACCTCCAAGTCCACTAGAGCATGGTTGCAGATTAAAGGCTGGAACATTTTGGAGTGGCCATCGCAGTCACCTGACTTAAATCCGATTGAGAACCTCTGGTGGGACTTAAAGAAAGCAGTTGCAGTGCGCAAGCCTAAGAATGTGACTGAACTGGAGGCTTTTGCCCATGACGAATGGGCGAAGATACCCGTAGATCGCTGCAAGACACTTGTGTCAAGCTATGCTTCACGTTTAAAAGCTGTTATAACTGTAAAAGGATGTTGTACTAAGTACTAAGATTGAATGTCACTTGGGGGTTGAATAAAACTGATAATGATGTGATCACAGAAAAGACATTTGTGGTTATTTCATTATAAATGTTATGTTATATTTGTCTGACTTACACGTGCCTCTTTGATTTAATTGTAAGCAAGATGACTGAATGATCAAAATCAATGTCAAACTGGCCAAAACACTCAATTTCAGTGGGGGTTGAATAATTTTGAACACAACTGTATATATATATATATAGTCTGTGTTTCTGTATAGCGGTAGACAAAAGTGGGCTGCTCAGTTTAAAATGCCAAGCCTAAGTTTTGTCCCAGTCTGGGCCTGATCTACGGCAAATTCATTGTTCGGTGTGCTGTATTGCCAGCGTAGTTTGCTATACAAAATACAGTTCCTTCCACCATAGTTACTGCCGAATGTTCGTAGCATAGTTTTCTATGGTGTTTCTACTGCAGTTTCTGCCAAAGTTATTTAGCGTACCTTTCACCATAGTTTCCACTGGGGTTTCAGTTGAAATATTCTAGCATTGTTTAATTTGCATTCGAGAATAACAGTGGTACCATTGTTCAGCATTATTCACTGTTGTTGTATCAAAATTTACTTTCTCTTTATAGCCAAAGTTTACCTTAGCTGCAAAGGTCATTTTTACCTTGTCACTTGTGTTGGCTGGACCTCCTGTAGTCATTCAGGTGAGACTTGTTTTATCAACCATAGCTTACTTTTCTTTGCCTCCAGACCACGAAAACTGTAGCTGTTTACATCTTTTACTGAACCTTAGCCTTGATCTAAAAAAACATGTGACATTTGACTTCTTATAGCTATGTAGCGTAAGGTCATATGTGTAGTATATACTTACAAGGGTGATATGAGGACAAGTAGCTTCCTTCTTTGTGCTTTTTTTTCTTCTTCTTTCATACCAGTGTTGTAACATACGTCAGATGTCCTTACCCAGGGAAAATCAATGGTCACTATTCCATAGTTGGCGCTAATGTTAGCACCTCAATATATATACCACTTCTAAAGTACAGGGCTCGAGTTGCTTTAAAGTGACATGCATGCTTTGTCAGTGTGCCTTTAAAAACATGTAGTGCCTTTTGAATGAGCCAGTAGCCTCATTCTACAGGCATACAAAGCAAGTAAATGTGATGTGTTTTCATATTTACCTGTTTTTCTTTCTTGGCGTTTTCCACGCCCTCCTCAGGAGGTACACTGAGCTATCCAATCAGTGTGTGTTCTGTGGAATGCAAAAAAAACACACCGAGCATGTGCGACTGAGTCGCTCAACCTCCTTTCTGCACAAAAGAGCACGCGCAAGAGACAGCACAAGAAAGAGTGAGACATTGAGTGACCTGTGAGGAAGTTTGTTTGAGACAGTGAATATATGCAAACCAAGAGCGAGAGTGAGCATATCAACAGGTGAGTGTGTGAGCGTGTCAGATGAGTGAGTCTTGCTTTCACAATTGCAGAGATAGCTAATATTCAGTATCTCAGTTTCCTCAGCCTGAGGTCTTGAGCATGCACAGGGTTTCACGTACACAGCTTGTGCTAGTTCATGTGAAGTTCTGATGGGTGGAGTAGTGGGGGGAAGGCGGGAATATTCAGGAAGTGTGAGCTGGAGAAACACCCCTAGCTGAGGGGCGTGGCCAGAGAAGATGAAATGACAGAGTTTAAAGCAAGAAAATACAATTTTTTACACATTCTTAAACCTTTTATTGATTTATTCTAGTTTGCCTGTTGGTATAAAAGCGTTTAAATGTAAAAAAAGAATTAAAAAATATTCTAGACATGCATGTCCCTTTAAGACAAATATGGAGTTTGTCTAGAGCCCAGCCCAGTAACATATGATTGGGCAGCATGAAGACATGAAAGACAAGGGACTAGATCCCAAGCCTGGTGTAGACATAAACTTGGCAAGTCCCTACACTTTAATGACTGGTAAGTTTGCCATAGCTGTAGTTCAGTTTTCTCTCGATTTGAGATCTAGCCCAAGAATTCTGACCTCTCATTATCGGATACTGTCTTACAACTCAAAGCCCCACTTAGACGTTCAAACATAGTAAATCATGATCTAATTTCAATGTATCCTTCCTGGTAAAATCCTTTATAAATAAATAAATAATTTCATCAGGCACCTAGGTCCGCAAGAGAGGTCTGATGCTTGCTTGAAGAAGTAGAAGTTTATTTTTTACAGGGAGCATATATTGCACAGCTGTATTACATGTAGTATAGTCAGCAACAAATGTTATCACTTTGTTCAGAGCTCCTTAACAATGCATGGCCTGTCTCAGCTATGACACTGAACAATAAACCATGTTAATACAAAAAGTGAGCCTGTAAAATAAACCAGAAATCTCTTCTACCTTGTTCTCTATATTGATAAAAAAACAAAACTAAAACTAGAGCTCCCAAGAAAGGAAATGAAAACAGTGTACACATAAAAAGGCTCAGCCTACCTAAACCAGAAAATTAGAAATTATGTTAATATTCATGTATTAACCTCTATCCAAGACACAGGACCAGGGGTCATCCTTCGTTCATTTGGTTTGAGTTTTTTTGCTATAATGGTTTAACACCTTATGAGTGTGTTTTTTGGCAATGCAAAAAGCATTGATAAGAGCTTTGTATGAATTTTAATGAAGAAAACACGTTATAAATACAAACATGTGACTTACCACCTTAGGGTTCTATAAATCGAGTAAACCACTAAGATTTAATTCGCCACTTACTCATTACTCGTACATCATTTTACTATGAGAATTACAATACAATCCCAAACTGTCACAGAAAAGTCTAAAACACTGTAAATTGTGGGAAGATAGGGGCGCGGATACCAGGATATTCCCCCAGTATGAGAATTTATCTTATCACTTACCAGCAGGGGTCAAGTTAAAAAAAAAAGAAGTGTGGGAACTCACTAAGATTTCTGTCCCTCAATTAGCAATTACCATCTCGCCCTTAACACAAACACACACTCAATAAGAAGAAGGTAGAGGGTAATCCTACAACGAATTAAAATCACTTAGAGGTGCATGTTAAATGAACAAATAGTATTTGAATCAATTCACGCACATCAAAAAACAAGATCGTTATCACCGTTCCATGGATGCCTAGGACCTGGGGTGTGATTTCCTCCACAGCCGGTGCACTTCAGGAACAATCAGCCAAGACCAAAGTTTCTCCAGTCAAAGGATTTTATTAATAAAAATAAAGATAAGACTGCTCACGCTCGACGCGTTTCGTCAAAAGACTTCATCAGGAGCAATATGTGCACTTCATCAGGAGCAAACTTTATTTTTTAACCATGTACTTATGACTGCACATATTGCTCCTGATGAAGTCTTTTGACGAAACGCGTCGAGCGTGAGCAGTCTTATCTTTATTTTTATTAATAAAATCCTTTGACTGGAGAAACTTTGGTCTTGGCTGATTGTTCCTGAAGTGCACCGGCTGTGGAGGAAATCACACCCCAGGTCCTAGGCATCCATGGAACGGTGATAACGATCTTGTTTTTTTGATGTGCGTGAATGGATTCAAATACAAAGTGATTTTAATTCGTTGTAGGATTACCCTCTACCTTCTTCTTATTGCATACTGCTTACGGGTTACCGGGAGCCCGCAGAGGGAAGATCCTATCTTCATTAATAAGTTAAGTGATTCAGTGTGTGTTTTTTTCTTTGCAAACACACACTCAAATCTGATATATTTACGTATATATATGGAATTTAGCAAAAATATATGAAAAATCATATATTTATTATGACTTAACAGGGAAAGATATGATTGAGCACCTGAATACAGGCTTTATAGTGTATGGGACCAAAGGGAACTGCGTTTTCTCTTCAAACCTAGTGCAGGAACTACGTTCCCTTGCATTCCCCCTGCACCTGACCCCTGCTTACCAGAAATATTAAAACGAGGAAGATCATTTTAAAAAAAATCTCCTTCTTAAATTGTGAATGTTACTGCCTTACATATGGACCTCATCAATACTTGAATTTAAAACTTTTTAAAAGAAAGATTAACCTGAGTTACCGTATTTTTCGCTCCATAAGACGCACTTTTTTCCCCCCAAAAAGTGGGGGGAAAAGTGGGTGCGTCTTATGGAGCGAATATGGCCAGCAGCTCGTGGATGTGCCTCCGCTCACCTGCCGCCGCCGCGTTCGTCTCCCTCTGAGCATGCGTCCGGCGGCAGGAAGCTTGGGCACTCGCC
Organism: Leptobrachium leishanense; assembly: GCA_009667805.1. NCBI lineage: Eukaryota > Metazoa > Chordata > Amphibia > Anura > Megophryidae > Leptobrachium > Leptobrachium leishanense. Next base: position 141,080,463 of record CM019065.1, read on the forward strand.
TGGGGGAGCCACGTGACCGCGATCTCGGGAGATCGCGGTCACGTGGCTCCCCCAGGCGAGTGCCCAAGCTTCCTGCCGCCGGACGCATGCTCAGAAGGAGACGAACGCGGCGGCGGCAGGTGAGCGGAGGCACATCCACGAGCTGCTGGGCCATATCCATATGTGAGCTGGGGCATTATCAATGTGTGAGCTGGCTGGGGCAAATCCATGTGAGAGCTGATGGGGCAAATCCATGTGTGAGCTGATGGGGCAAATCCATGTGTGAGCTGGCTGGGGCAAATCCATGTGTGAGCTGGCTGGGGCAAATCCATGTGAGAGCTGATGGGGCAAATCCATGTGTGAGCTGGCTGGGGCAAATCCATGTGTGAGCTGGCTGGGGCAAATCCATGTGTGAGCTGATGGGGCAAATCCATGTGTGAGCTGGGGCAAATCCATGTGTGAGCTGGCTGGGGCAAATCCATGTGTGAGCTGGCTGGGGCAAATCCATGTGTGAGCTGGCTGGGGCAAATCCATGTGTGAGCTGGCTGGGGCAAATCCATGTGAGCTGATGGGGCAAATCCATGTGTGAGCTGATGGGGCAAATCCATGTGTGAGCTGGCTGGGGCAAATCCATGTGAGAGCTGATGGGGCAAATCCATGTGTGAGCTGGCTGGGGCAAATCCATGTGAGAGCTGATGGGGCAAATCCATGTGTGAGCTGATGGGGCAAATCCATGTGTGAGCTGGCTGGGGCAAATCCATGTGAGAGCTGGCTGGGGCAAATCCATGTGTGAGCTGGCTGGGGCAAATCCATGTGTGAGCTGGCTGGGGCAAATCCATGTGAGAGCTGGCTGGGGCAAATCCATGTGAGAGCTGGCTGGGGCAAATCCATGTGAGAGCTGGCTGGGGCAAATCCATGTGAGAGCTGGCTGGGGCAAATCCATGTGAGAGCTGGCTGGGGCAAATCCATGTGTGAGCTGGCTGGGGCAAATCCATGTGTGAGCTGGCTGGGGCAAATCCATGTGTGAGCTGGCTGGGGCAAATCCATGTGAGAGCTGGCTGGGGCAAATCCATGTGTGAGCTGGGGCAAATCCATGTGTGAGCTAAGGCATATCCACGAGCTGGGGCAATATCCATTTTTACACTATTTCATTCAGAATATTTATTTTCCGGTTTTCCTCCTCTAAAAACTAGGTGCGTCTTATGGTCAGGTGCGTCTTATGGAGCGAAAAATACGGTATATCTTATGAAATCTAAATACATTTTTTTTTTTTAGTTTTTCAAGTTGCTAGGTATGCTTGTGTTATGGAATTTTCCAACTTTTCATGTTAGTTTTTTAGTGGAACATTCCTTATAACCACAGACAAATATTTTGAGGCTAGATTTACCTGATGGCCTTGAAAAGTAGACACAGCCCCACGTGCAAACAATGTTTTATGTATTGGCGTCCAGACAGCCCTTGGGGCAAAGTGAACCAATGACACCGAGGGTATATAAGGGAAACCTGACACTTCAGCCTGCAAGAAGAGTGTTACTTCACGGGAAAACAAACCGTGTACTGGTCTGAAATAGATAATTGGTTTTAAAAGCTACATTCCATACAGGGATATTTTCAGATCTTCAAAGTGTTTTGTTAAGGGCCATGACGGTAGCACATTAGACAAAGCACCGCCTGCTGCTGTTAAATTATTATTTTCATGACTGGAAAATTCCTACTGAACCCATATAGAGTCAGATCTAGGGTGTGGGGCCCAGAGGATTTGTCCAATCGGTATCAGAATTAGACAAAAGGGGTATTTGGAGAGAGACGAAATTGCACCGAACAGTGAATTTCCCTGTATGGTACAATTTCGTGACCATTTGGTTATTCACAAAGCAGGCAGGTCACCAAATTTTGGCAAATTGCTAGCAAAATACATTGCTGTTCGACGGCAGCGAAATGCCCATAGATAAGCAATGGTTAATCTATTCAGAGAACACCGAACAGCAGTGAAATGCCCTGATGTTCGGTGGTTTCATTCGGCAGGTTTAATCAGGCGAATCCCATAGGTTTCAATGTTAAAATTATTCCTGTTTTTATTCAATATCTGTTAAACTGTTTAGACTTTTTGCTGCAGATTAAAAGAATTTTTTTTAAGCATTTCTTGGGATTTTTTCGCCTATTTTTTTTCAGATTTTTTTTTAAATAGCAGGAGTTTTTTTTCCTGTAACAGACCATTTTATTATTAATCCTATGACCTTATATGTTAATTCCAGACATTTTCGTCCAGTAGTTTTTTTGCAAACAGAGTTTGAATTTGTTTGAGTTTCAATAGTTTTTGTTTTGGGTGTTTTATACCCCGTTCGTCGGCTTGTTGGCTTTTTCCGGTGGCTAGTCGGCGATATGTTCTTCGGATCGTCGGCTTTTTCCGGACACGTTCGGCGGGTTTGCGGTGGCTTATTGGATCTGATAATTTCTGCGTATTGGATGCGAGCCAGCCGAAATTATCAGATCTGATAGGTTTGGCGGTTTTGAAGAGTTTATTTTTTTTAAATCGGCGGCTTTTCTCTGCACTTCAGGGACCCTGTGGTGGATACTGAATGCTGAATTCACTGCTAGGTCGTGGAATTTGATTCCCCGAAGTGTGGGGAACGAGAGAGCACTGAGATGTCGGTGACATTTCAGTGCTTTCTGAACAACCCTGTAAATTCTCCAATGTTCAGGGACACATAAAAATGCCCCAAGCTTGAGAAATTTTCACAAATCTTGCTATATTTACAAGTCACTGATTGTTGCAATAAGGAGTTTAACATAACTGTATAGACTATTTGTGGTGTTGTTCTTTTGCTGTGTCTGGTCATCATGACCAGTTAATGAGGTTAATTTGGTCACGGTGGCTAGAGTGTTCCTTTTTTTTAACATTCTTTAGAGAAATCATAAACGTTTTCAGGAATAGTAATCAGTCATAAAAAGGAAATAATAGAGCTCGTTCGACATTAGCATGTGAACTTGTACAAAGCTGCCATGAGGAGCCCGTGAGGACACAGAACAAATAAGATTTGAACATGCAAACCGATAACATGTAGCAAAAACCCTATAAAGGGGAGAGGGAATCTCGCCTACGAGGCTGAAGAAACAGAGCCTGTGGGCTAATGTAGGTGTGAAATCACAGGAGAAGAGGGGGAGAATAAAGCAGAAATGAAGAAGAGAGAGAGAAAGAAGAAAGAAAATAAAAACTCACCACTTAAAAGGCGTTTGATTGAAAAAAGGGAGGGAAGTGAAATTGCCCTGCCATCCCATCCAGCTCTATAAAGGAGGGGGCAGACAGAGGCAGGGCCAGATTAAAGGAACACTCTACTCAAAAATCACCCCCCCCCCCGTTTTTTTATCCTAACCTATCCCTATTCCCTTAATAAATCTTTAGTTTTTTTTTTTTTTTTGTAACTGTAATGCTTACCCTAAAATCCACTTGTTTCCAGCGGCGTCTTTTTTTTTTATATACTCACCTCCCTCCTCTTCCGCTCCCGTCCCTCTTGATGCTTCTTGGCTTCTGGTTTATGTGAGAAGCGCGCATGCGCGCCTCTCACATAAGCCAGCCAATCGGCAGGCTTCCTCCCGGCTCCCTCTGAGGATTAGTGTTGCGCGCAAGAGGATGCGCGCAACACTAACCCTCAGCCGCTGCCGCCAGCTACTGCGGTGAGCTGGAGACGTCATCGCGCTGAAAGCGCGATGATGTCTCCTACTCGGCAAAAGTCGGCAGAAGCGGGAAATATGATTCCCGCTCTGCTGACTGACAGCTGGGAGGGCGGAGTAAACTCCTCCGCCTCTCTCAGCTGTTTTCAGCTTTTTCAGCTGAACTGCCGAGCGGAGGGAGGGGAGACAGAGGGCGGCATACTCCGGGCATCATGACCACCTAAAATAGCTTAGGTGGTCATGTTGCCTAGAGTATCCCTTTAAGAGCTCTATGGGCCTGGAGCTGAATATTTTGGGTGGGCTTTTTTTGGAATGTAGTGTAATGAAAACACATTTTAGGTTATTTAATAGCGCAGATATGGGTATCTCTAACCAGTGGCGTAGCGTGGGTTGTCAGCGCCCGGGGCAAGGCAAGAATTGTGCGCCCCCCAACCTGTGGACATGATAACACACCATGATTCCCTTCTACCAGTAGAGTATTGATCCCGTTACCCCACAAGCACATGTATTGTATATTAACAAAATACTGATATAATAAAAAAATGAAACACACATGGCCCCCCACGCTACACCACTGCTACCAGTCACCCTGTTCCAGTATACCCTAGCATAGTTCCACTCTCACACTATACCCAGTCACTCACTCCCAGTAACCCCCATTCTCTCTCTCAATCTTTCTCCAAGTACCCCCAATTTCTCCCAGTACCCCCAGTCACTCTCTCTCTCTATTCAAGTATCTCCAGTCACTTTCTCCCAGTATTCCCAGTCATTCTCTCCCTGAACCTCCAGTCACTGTCTCCCTGTACCCCTCACTGTGTGTTGGTCACGCTGCTCTGGTGCCACACAGTGTTGCCTACCTGTGTGGAGTTGCTGGTGGCCTGGGGGGGGGCTGTCCAGGGGGCTTAGTGGAGGCCGAATTTTAAATTGTGCTGCAGGGCAGGTTTCTCCCTCCCTCCTCCCTGGTCAGCAGCTGCAGGGCTGCCAGCGGCAGGGGGGCTGGAACAGTGCTTCAAGGGGGGTTGACATGCGTGGTACAGGGTGTTCCGTCTAATAATGCTACGCTGCTTCACGTGACTCATGTCGGCGTTAGGAAGGAGTCAGGACAGGACCAGAATTTTCTGTCCTGGTCCTCCCATCTGGATGCTGAGTGCTAAGTCACCGCCGGCGTGGCACAACTGGCAGACACCTTGCTGATCCGTGCTGGAAAATATTAGTGTTTCAAATTTCTTTTGAAATTTTGCGCCCCCTAACAAAATTGCGCCCGGGGCGACGGCCCCTGAGGCACCCCCCCACGCTACGCCACTGTCTCTAACCAGGCAGATACTGTGCGAGTAAATTTTCATTCAGATTTCAATCATTTACAGCGTGTATGTGATGGGGAGTATATACGGTTCCCTGAGGAAAGGGTTAACTTGGCAGGGTTGATCAGCCCAGCAACACAAGTTGCTGATGTTGAGGTTGCTGGGGTTTTAAAAGGGACATGCCTATAGAGGCACAGGAGGTTGATTTTGGTGGATCCCCTCAGACAGACACAGCTCCAGAGGACTGTGGTTTGAGGATACAATCATTTGTCAGCATTACGTTGACTGCTGGATAGCAGAGAGAGGGTTTTTTTTTGTTTGAACTAAGCAGCTGTGCCTGTAACCACCTATGGTATAAGGAATAAAGACTGCTTGAGAAACATTAACCCTGCTGTGGTGTTCACGTGACAAGGTTCACTCCGTTAAAATATAAAAACATTATCATCAAAACCTTTGTGGTTATATATTCTATAAGGAATTCTTGTTAAAAAAATTGAAATGAGAACCTGTTCTAGCATTTTTCTGAGAAAATATACAATTTTAACCACAAAACGAGAAAAATTAAATATTTCCTTTGTGTTTTGGAGAATGGTGTTTTATGAATAATATGACTATGTATAAAACATTGACCTTGCTCCCAGCGTGGGAAATGAGAAGGTGAGTAATAGCAGTGGTATTGCTTATTTTATACCTGACAAATGGACAATGCCATCGCTTTGGAACTAAAAAGTGTTTTTTCATTTCTTTTAGATTTTACATTGTCACAATTGGTATCATTGTAAAGGCCAGACTCTGACCTGTCCAATGACACCTCACTTGACCTTGTGAGGTAAAGATTAGTGATGCAGGGTTCTAAAGTTCTCCCCAGTGCTCTTCACTGCAGTGCGCCTGTTTTAGGTTTTTGATGTACCAATTTGTAGCGATGGATTGTGCCATCATCTCCACGCATGTTGGCGACATGAAAAATGAGATGGTGAGTTTGTGTAGCATCATTGTTCCCTTTATATCTGAAAGTGAAAAATATTGCTGTGTTTGAAAGAAAAATAAAGTAATATAATTTTTTTATTAAATAAACCCTGGTCATGTTTGGTGTCATTGGAAAGGCCATGGTCTGCCCTTTGCAGTGATACCTCACATAACCCTCTAGCTGCTATGGAGTTTGAGTTGGAGGGGTCCAAATGCCCATCAATGCTGACATGGTTATCCTTTTTCTGGGGCATGGGCCTGGAGCTGCTGCTCCAGCAGCCCCTATGTTAATACGGCCCTGGACAGAGGGGCAAAATACACCAGCCACGGATCCCAAAGCCTGTTGTGAGTCTCATGTTAAACAGCCCTCAATATGGCTATCTCCACGGTGTCGGTTAATTTGTCATGGACAATGCAATCACAAGGGATTTGTGGTGTATTCCAGGACTAGGCTATTGATCTTCGCGCCCGCTAAAGTGACTTTGGCAATGAGTTTATTTCCTGAGTGGGTGAAATTGCCCAGTGGCCCACAAGACCAAAGTGTCAAGAGGGACCATTGTACCCAGGGCAGACGACAGCAAGCCCACAACTCATCTCCACAAGAGTTGGATCATAGGGCAGCATCACCAGTTGTGAATAAATGTACCTTGTGCTCCACATAACTTGCCGCACAGTCTGGGAACTGAACTTTACCCAATTTTGGAGACATACGTTGAAATCAAGTACCAACAGAAAATGCCTTTTTAAAGCTTGTTCTTTGTGATTGGTTCATGTAGGATATAGAAAGCTCTCTAGCTTCCCATATATTTTGCCAGTATGTGGGATCTTCTACCCGGCCTAAATCTTTTTGCCAGGCTGAGATATACGGTAAAAACCCCTGGGAGTGGTAGTCAACAAGATTGCATAAATCCCAGAGATCTGCTCCCCACAGATTGGAACATCCCTATAGTTTACCTCAAAAGGTATCAGAGTCTCCACACCCTCAAATTATACATAGCACCTGGAACAAGGACCGCACCATTTTGGACCAATGCCCAACTTGGGTAAAGGCCTTGTACTGAAGGAAAGGTGAGAGGATGAAGACAGGTCAAAATAACAGCTAAATTTATCCCACAAAATCAGGGAGCTTAAAGTTGCTGGAGTTCTTGTTGGGATAAAAGGTATGCCCTCCCTGGACTCAGCAGCATTAGTCATGCAAGATTAGACAAAGACATGTGTGTGATTGAGAAAAAGGAAGAATGGACACTCCATACGTCCTTTTTTAGCTATATGCCTAGCAGTTTCATATTGTGCTGAACAGGACAAAACTTCTCCATGTAATTGTTTTTCTACGTAAGGCCATGTACTTGTGTAATAGTCTGCATTCCTGTGTTGTACCAGAATTGTTCTTATGGAAACTTTCCTTGTGTCAGGGAACAGCTAACCCAGGAGGGCAAGGGTACGGGCCCAGGGGTGCAGTGACACACTGGAGGCACAAATGGGTTAAACAAGGAGGTTTATTTGGGTATAAACAAATGAGGGGCAAGGCTGGGAAAGAGCTGACTAACAAATACAGGAGGGAACAGAGAAAAGACAGGAAGGGGTTAAACCAAAGAACACACAGAAATCAGGATAGAGAGGGAGTTAACTGACAGAGGGAAAGGGGCAGGAACAGGACTGACAACATATAGAGAGGCTACTTACAGAGCGAGGATAGGTAGGGATTGATAAATACACAGGCAAAAGTAATGAGAGTAGGAGTCCAAGGCACTGGGAATCTGGCAAAAGGGTAGGGAACGGCAGCAGATGAGGGTCTTGATAAACAATGAGTCTTTGATACAAAATGGGGTCACAGCAAATAACTAAAGGTTTCCAGACGTGGTGTCCAATAGGGGTAGAGGTCCAGAGTAAACCAAGAGTGGCAAAGTTCGGTAATCCAAGGCTAAGGGGTCTGGTAAACAAAATGGATCAGACTTCTTTCTCCATGGGCTCGTTACTGGACATCAGGTAATTCTGAAGCACCCATTAGGAGCATACTGGCTTGGTGCACCTGAGCGTGTTACTGAGCTGAAGGAGAAGTCAGTTCATCCTGGGGCAGCACCTTTCATGCACTGCCCAGGTGGATTCTGAGTACAGTAGCGCCAGATTTGCCCATCCTGCGCCAGTGGTGGCGAGAGCCGTGACACCTTGTGTGATTTTTTTTGGTCCATTGTTGTGTTTCTATTGCATGTATAGGTACAGACACACAACTCCCCTATTATGATTCACTTAGATCTGAACGTTCAGTGATATATAAAATAGCAGGCTATTAGTAAGGGATTCACGGAAAACGTGAGCAGGAAATATAAAGGGTAATAATACTCTGTATACAGAGGTGTGTGTTTTCTTAATGGAGCACGCCCAGAATTTACTTCTGCTGTCCGAACAAAACCCAGCTCAGGTATCATAATAATTTTATTTCCCCAAATAGGTTCCTTTTTGTCTCCTCATCCTTTTCTGGACCCCCCCCCCCCCACCTGTATGTTTTATTAATTTTATACTGCTGTGGAATGGCTCCTTTTGAGAAATGTCTTGAAAAACGTTAATTTACTATTATAGCATAGCTGATAATATTTAACTATCTTATGCTGGAATGAGGTTGGACACATTGTTGAAGGTTTAAGACACATTGGGCACTATCAGCTGCCCTGAGCTAAAACCGGGATGCTAAGGGAAAAAGCAGCATTCGCTAGCTTCCCCTTGGCTTACTGGTTTCCCCAACAGATCATGGTGCAGGCGCTGAGTCCGGCAGCCTGCCCCTTAGCAATCACTAAGCTCACGGATACTGGGGGGGCAGCGCTACAGCCCATAGAGGATCATACTGCCAGGTCACATGACTGGCAGGATCTCTCCTCTCGCATGATCCTGCTGGTCGGCAGAGCGATTGTGGAGGGAGACAGGGGACTTTCTTCCCCCAGTCTCCCTCTGCTCCCGGTGGCCAGAAGCAGTGGATCGGGCCGCCGTTCTCACCACGAGAAGACAGGTAAGTATGTGATTTTGCAGGGGGGGTTGAACTGCAGGTAATGGATTTTGCAGCAGCGCAATCCATTACCTACACCTTTGAGTTGGTGGTAACTTTTTCGTTAGCGCCAGCTCTTAGGATCACTTGGTCCTAACGCTAGTTACTAATGCTAGTTAATCTGTGCTTGCACTTTGCGCTCCCCATGTTAGGTATAGGGAGCACAAAGTACAGTAAATTCGAGCAACGAATTGCTAATTAGCGAGCGTTAATAGGTTTTTTAACCCATTAGCGATTCAAAGGCGATGTGGGCGCAGCGCTATGGCCTCCTTTAAGCTAACGCTGATGCTAGTGTTAGAGCCTATTGATTGTAGTGATTGAAATCCATAACACCAGTGGCGGAACTACCAGGGTCGCAGCGGTCGCAACTGCGACCGGGCCCTGGCAATTCCGCCACTTGAGGGGGCCCACTTGCTTGGGGAGAAGTTTGGCAGCAATGGCGGCTAATTTCGACCAGGCTGAGGCTGAGCGCACTATTTTGGCAGCAGCCGCGATCGGCGCGTTGAACGCGTTCCATAGCCTCGTTCCTCGTCATCTTCCTTCCTGTGACTCCTGTCCATTAAGTTCCTCCCCCGGCCGTCCCTCTCCCTGCTCGCTCTCCTGCTCCGCCTCCGCCCGCACGTGTGTCCATGTGTGTGTGGGCGCGGCAAGGAGACAGTGAGCAGGCCGGCCTGGGATTAATGCGCGGCCTTTCTCTTCCTCGCGGCCGGAACGCTTTCCTCTCCCGGGCCGCGTCCAGTGCAGCAGTCCTACGGCTCCCGCTGGTGTCACAGTCTCGGTGTCTGACTCTGTCCTACACTTGACTTGTCACTGCTGACCTGACTGTCAGTGAGTGTCTGAGAGGAGTGAAGTCAGTCAGTCGTCTGTCTGTGTCTGGCTGGCACCCGGCCGTGACGTGAGTGACCCAGGTCCCACATACCCGCCAGTGCCACACGCCACCACATCGCAGCAGGCAGCAGCAGACTACCGAGGCCGAGTCCCGACTCGTGGCATGCCCTGCCTGGGGCCCCCCCGTGACAGTCTACTCCTGCTCTACTCTCTCTGTAACAGTACTGTCTCCAGACAGTCTAGTCCAATTGCCTCCGCTCGCCTCCCACTGACTCACCCACTCTGTCTGAGCCGACCCGGTCATCCACATTGGAGCTGGGCCTGACGCCACCACCGCACCGCTGCAGCAGACTCTGCCGTGACTGTGACAGTTACTGCTGTGCTGTCTCTCCTGACCTGAGGCCACACATCAGCAGCACGCGGTCGCCACCTGACTCAGTCTCAGGTAATTATGTTCAAATTGTTCAATGAATGAATGGTCAATCAAAATCAAATTGGGGGGGGGACGGGGTCTCAATACCAATATTGGCAGACACAGCCTGGCCTGCGTTATCATGGGGGCCACTGGGGGGCCCTTCCAATATGGCAGCCAGGCCTGCATTACCGTGGGGACTGGGGCCTGGCCCATGAGTTAAAATAGGAGTTAAAAAAAGTTAAAATATGGATATTTTTGGGGGGGGCCCCGTCATGGATTCTTGCACCGGGGCCCTCAGGTTTCTAGTTACGCCACTGCATAACACCAATGATTCTCAGCTAAGCAAGACCTACTTAGACCCCGATAACCTTATCCCTAGGCTCTCTCTATCCCTAAATATTATATCCTAGTCCTAACTTACAGTCTAACTAACCTACATCTCTAACACCTTCAATACAGATTGGCTAAATCCTAAAAACAATAAACACTGCTCACTGTTTAAAACTTTGCAGCTAACTCCATTAATCTCCTCCCCCACTCGCATTAATATGAAAAGCCCTAACTATACCTTGCTGGACTGGATTCTCTCCTCATCTCCTGATAGCAAGAACGCCTGCCTCCTGTATTCTAATAGCTTTAGTGACCATTGTCTAGTGTACTGCGGCCAAAGGCCTTGAAATCTCCCCCAAAGGTAATAACCACCAGGTCTTTCAAGAAATTTATCCTTGAATCCTTCCTAAGTGATCTCAAACAGCTGCCCTGGTACAGGCTAAACCTAATCCCAGACCTAGACTGTGCAGTTGAACACTTTCAGTCTGAGCTCCTGCAAGTCTGGAATTCCCATGCCCCGCTGCGTAAAGTGCGAGTAAAAGGGATCCATCTCCCCTGGGTTACAGCTGATCTTACACTAATGTACCAGCTTAGAGATTCACTATGGTCAAATTTCAAGAGTACTGGTTCCATGAACGATCACTACGAATACCGAAAATGCCGGAATGAATGCACAAAACAAACAAAAATGGCCAAAGCCCATTACTTCAATGAAAATCTAAACAATAACATCAAACCATAGAAACTTTTGGAGAACCATAAGCAACATACAAGCACCCCAGTCCACTCCCAGCCAGCTGCTGTCAAAGTAAACAACCAAACCCTGCAACACCCCCTAGATGTAGCAAATGCCTTTAATGATTATTTTGATGGATCCGCCACCACTTTGATTGCCAAGCTAGGAAATGACATGCAGTCAGAGAGGCCTCATGCAGGTCAGGCCCCTCCAACTTTGCAAAGTCCCTGTATCAGACAGGAATTCAGTTTTAGACCAGTGCCTGTCAGTGTCGTTACTAAACTTCTCCGTAAGCAAAAAATGAAATACCAGTCTGGACCTGATCAAATACCAGCAATGCTGCTGAAAATCAGTGCGCCGGCAATAGCAAATCCTGTCGCAACCCTAATAAATGAATCACTGGCAACTGGATACATACCCAAGCTCTGGAAGACTGCAAGAGTGGTACCTACCCATAAAAGTGGTGACAGTACTTTGGTATCCAACTACCGTCCGATATCGTTGCTCCCTGTAATGACAAAAGTCTTGGAAAAATGCATCTACACACAATTACGTGATTATTATCAATATTGGAACTACTTAACCCCGGATCAATCAGGCTTTCGTCCAAATCACTCAACTACAACCGCCCTTTTAAAAGTCTGCAATGATATCCAAGCTGGGATGGAACAAGGAAACCTAACTGGAGCCATCTTCCTTGATTTTGCCAAGGCCTTTGACACAGTAGACCATGGCATCTTGTTCGAAAAACTTAAAAACTCTGGCTTTGGTGATCGCACGCTAACCTGGTTTCAATCATATGTATCCGACCGATCACAATATGTGTCAATTTCTGGCAGCTCCTCCCTCCCGCCCCCAGTCACGTGTGGTGTACCCCAAGGCTCAATACTAGGCTCCCTGCTATTCACAATATTCATAAATGATCTGCCCAACGTCTGCAAAACCTCAACTGTACATATGTATGCAGACGACACTGTAATCTATACCAGCAAACCAAATCTCCCGCAGCTGGAGGCCGTGCTGCAAGAACAATTCACAGAGGTAGAAAAGTGGATCAAACACCACAAACTTCTTTTAAATAATGACAAAACTGTAACGATGCTCTTTGGAACAGCAGCTAAACTACACAAATTGCAAAATCCCCATCTATGTGTTGGGACAAAATCAAAAGGCACGCTGACCACAGTCACTTCTCTCAAATATCTAGGTATGTGGTTGGACCCTAATCTATCCTTTGGCCCCCACATCGAAAAACTCTCATCTAAACTTTACCCCAAACTAGGTGCCCTGTACAGAAACAAATCCTGCCTGAGTCCCGCTTTAAGAAAGCAGATTGTACAACAAATGCTTATGCCGGCTATTGATTACGGAGATGTAGTGTATGCAGCGGTCCCACAAACACACCTTCAGAAACTTACTACATTGTATAACTCCTTCTGCCACTTTGCATTACAATGTAACTACATGACCCACCATTGTGACATGTTAAAAGAGCTAAACTGGCCATCGCTGGAGTCTAAACGCACCCTTCACCTTTCCAGCCTGGTGTTTAAGAGCATTTCTGGGAAGCTGCCACCCTACCTGAATAGACTGCTTCCCCCAGCAGCTCCCTCATCCTATAACCTCCTATCCAGGACCAGCACCTTACTTGCAATACCACAATACAAAAAGACAGCGGCTCGGTCCTCCTTTTCCTACAGAGCACCACAATTATGGAATAACCTCCCAGACACCATCAAATCTTCCCCCAGTCTTAAGTCACTCAAGAGCTCCTTACTAACATACCTCAATACAGAATGCACCTGTAAACATGTAACCTAGTGACTATATTTCCTACACATTTATAATCTGTATATTCGTGTTGTTTTTTTTTTAATATCTTGCATTGTATTACTTTGTATTTCTGTAACTGTAACACTTCAATGTTCTTGAACCCAGGACATACTTGAAAACGAGAGAAATCTCAATGTATCCTTCCTGGTAAAATCCTTTATAAATAAATAAATTTAGCTTTTGTCTTGGCGTAGTATGGCAAGGAGCTCCTGGGACTCTTGTGTCACATACCCAGGAACCCAGGACATACTTGAAAACGAGAGAAATCTCAATGTATCCTTCCTGTTAAAATCCTTTATAAATAAATAAATAAATAAATAAAGAATGAAAATCCAGAATTCAACCACAAAATTATGTAATAAATAGTACGGAATGAATGTGCTATATTACCATTATGGAATTCTGGGAGATAAATGTTGCCAATGTATATTCGTATTCTTTATAGATTTATAAACTTGTAGTAGAAAATACAGGACCTGATGTTGCAAGTCAAAGAGCACCTTCTGTGAAATGTACTTGTTAGAACGTCATTTACGGCCCTATGCTCTGTGGAAACTGTCACCACTTCCCCTCTGTTTCCTCTCCTATGCTGTAAACACCAGGGGAAGGAAGGTGTTAAAATCCTCACATTTACTGCAACATAATTTGCAGGAACCTAGGAACTCTGTGACTCCCAGTGCGCTGCTTTCTACTTCTGTCAAACCTCACATCTGATTTAATCCAGCACCTTCCATTAATGTCAAGAGTCTTAGCTCTGTAGTAATTATTACTGGATTGTCATACTGTACTATATCTCACATGTCATCCAGGGTGATAATGTAACTCTTCATGTTTCCTCTCGGCCTGTTTATCATTGTAAAAAATTATTATAATTCTTTTTAAATCTTTTTTTACATACTTCACTAGCAAATGGGCCTCCATTATCAAACACAACAAACTTTTTTTAAATACTGACAAAACTGTCACCATGATCTTTGGAACAGCACCTAAACTACATAAATTGCAAAATCCCCATCTACGTGTCAGGACAAGATCAAATGGCACGCTGACCACAGTCACTTCCTCTCTAATATCTAAGTATGTGGTTAGACCCAAATCTATCCTTCAGCCCCCACATCGAAAAACTCTCATCTAAACTTTATCCCAAACTAGGTGCCCTATAGAGAAACAAATCCTGCCTGAGCCCCACGGTATGAAAGCAAATTGTACAGCAAATGCTTATGCCGGCTATTGAATATGGAGATGTAGTGTATGCAGTGGCCCGCAAACACACCTTCAGAAACTTACTACATTGCATAACTCATTCTGCCGCTTTGTGCTACACTGTAACTACATGACCCACCATTGTGACATGTTAAAAGAGATAAACTGGCCGTCGCTGGAATCTAGACACACCCTTCACCTTTCCAACCTGGTATTTAAGAGCTTTTCTGGGAAGCTACCACCCTACCTGAATAGGCAATAACGTGAGCATTAGCGCTAGGTTAAATGGGGTTACTGTATGCTGCCCATATCACATCCCGTACGGTACTGGCTTAAAAAACCTGTTAGCGCATCAATGATAGCGTTTTATACCGCGGGCTTACTGTACTTTGTGCTCCCTTTACTTCAAATGTCACCATGTCACTTTTTTTTGAGTCGCCCATTGCAGAAATATATTGAGAGAAAATAATGTGTTGCATCTACTGGAATAGAAACCTCTTGGGGGGAAAATGTCTGAAAAACCTAATAACTGCTGAATAATTAAATGAGAAAAACAAGGTTAGAGGGTTTTGAACGTATTTAAATCTCTCTATGGTAGTCAGTTCATAAATGCAGTTTAAATATTAAATACCAACATGCATTTTGCCTTCAATGACCCTTGATCCCTGGCAAGATATGCTTGAGATGGTCCTGACTAGGGCGAAGCAGAGCAATCTAATCAATGACACTGATTATTTTTAGTCCTGTCAGGTACCAGAAAGAGAACCGGATCACAGAACGGAGGCTTGAAACTCACGCCAGACGATTAACTAATTAATCAGTAAATGGTTTGAAGGGTTATATATTGGCAGCAGGACATTTGGAATGGGAATACCAACTAAAGAAGCCACGTTTGTATGGGGAAATGTTTTCTGGTTTTATTTATATTATTTTTAAAATAAATAAGCGCTTTTCTGAATCCTGCTTGGTGTCGTTTGGAGTGACATTTTAGTGTATTTTGGCTGAAAAATCCACATGCGTACATGTAAGAGCCAAGGATGGCTCCAACAAGTGTAAGTGGTCAATTGGCATTCCTTTTATTGTATTTTAATATATTTTAATACTGTATTATGCTAGGGATCTTCCCTTGTATGCTTTTTTTCTTGAAAGGAGAATGGATATGGAAATCTACCGTGATATAAGGTGGATGGGTACCTGAGAGAGAGAAGAAAAAACCCACTGGCGCTCTTCACCCAGAACCAGTTTATGGCTCATCAAATTGTGAGTGGAATGGTTTAAAATTTCCTTTTATCCAAATTTAGTTTAACATACTACACCATACTGGACTTGTTCTATTTTTCTTTATCTTTCATATATTGAAAAGGGTGTTGTTTTAAGATTGCTCTGTGGATATGTATGTATATTCTACATATTCAACCTTCACTTGCAATCACCTGGTGATTTACGCCGTACCGTATTTCCACAAATTATTTACGAGTATTTGGTTCTTTGGGGTTACCACCATTTGGATATATAGCAGTTGAAGGTGTGTATTGGTGGAAAATTTTTGTGGGCACCTCAGTTTTTGGGTTTAATTACCAGAAGGAGATGTTTTTGAGGAGGACTGATGGTGAAATACATATACAAGCCTATATACATAGGTGTGTGTGCACAATCACACTTTAATGTTGGATTCATCTTTGACCCCCTGCATTGATATTTTGGATGTTCCTTTTCTGGGTCATGATAAATAGCACAAACATTGACTGTATCGCTGCATAAACATAGGTTATTCCTAACTAAAAATAACTGTTCTGTACAAAATTATCCAAGCACAGATATATAATTAATAAATATTCCATTGGTGCACACCCTAATGAAATGGGCTGCGCACGCCATTGCCTACATACATTTAAGGGTTTTTTCAGAAAGCACCGCAAACTTCACTGAAATTTTGGTACTTTTTTGTTTGGCGCACTTCAGTGTGTTTCGGCGATTCCAGTGCACCGACCTTGCAGAATCTCTGAAGGGTGGAAAACGTTGAGCCACAGAAGACCGCCGTCAACCGCTGATCGCTGTTGAAGACCGCCGATCAGACTGCCGAAGAGCGGCGAACTGACAGCCAACAGCCACCAAACCACAGAAAAAAAATAAAAAATTTGCTATTCTTCTAAAAGTTGTTTAAACCAA
Source organism: Leptobrachium leishanense (assembly GCA_009667805.1). NCBI lineage: Eukaryota > Metazoa > Chordata > Amphibia > Anura > Megophryidae > Leptobrachium > Leptobrachium leishanense. The sequence goes on from CM019065.1 coordinate 141,096,932, forward strand.
TAAAAATTCATGAAAATGTGTGGAAGAAAAGGTCCTATAAAAAGGTCTGTTGCAGAATAAAAAAAAAATGCCTTTCAAAAAAATGGGAATCAAAAATTTTGCCTAAAAGGTACCTACGCCCACATGTGGTGGTTTGCTCTGCAGTCCAGCGCTTCTGGGATCAGACGCATACTCTTCTTCAAGCAGTGTTTCCAACAGAAACCTCACTAGATGCCTGGGCCTACTTAGGCTAGGGTCAAATGAAAGTATTTTTACACGCGAACGTAAAAAAGTGCATCCGAACGCATTGATGTATTTTTTCACGGAATATGCGAAAACGGTCATACGATGCGCATTTTCGTGCGTGATGTTTTATGAATCCAAACCAGGAAACTTTTTGCGTCTGGACGTTATGTTGGCCGGACACGAGCAGGGTCTGACGTCTCCAAATCACACACACACGCCGCTAGCGGGCGCAGCGCACTCTGTACGTCCGTACTAGCGGTTCTGCGTTCTCGAAAAAATGCGTTCATTTTCCACTTGCGTTGCGCGGCCGGACTTTCGTGCGACCGTACTTCGTATATTGGCCGTCATTGCCCGTCATTTGCTGCTAGTGCGGCCGTGATTAAGTGCGCCAGAACGCACGTTAAAAGTGCGCTAGTCTGACCCCAGCCTTATTGTCCAGACCGTTACCGGAGTTGTCGCGGCATGAAAATAAATTGATGGCCAGGATCACGCTTGCAGCCCGCCGTGTGTTGGCGGAACACTGGAACTGCCCAAGGATTCCTCCCTTCTCAAAGATTTACCCTAAGATGAGAGATGTACAACTAATGGATGAACTTACGGCCATCACCAAACACTCCCTTCCGAATTATTATAAGATATGGTCGCCCTGGCTTGACCAAATGGGCTAGGTTCGAGTCATGACGGGATGGGGAGCCGGTGCCACCTGTAATTTTGCCTTAACTGATTTGGGTTTGCTCTTTTCACTGCGAGGAAATGTATCATTGTTGTAAACGGTGTCACAGCTCCTTTCTTGAATTTCTTTGTCCTTTTTTTGTTCTCGTTTTTCTCTTTTCTCTTCCTTCTCTGGGCTTGGGCAGCCCCTTCTCTTTCTTTTCCCAATTCCCTCTTTATAGTGTTGTAAGGGTTCTAAGACTTTTTTACTTCATTTATGTTTGAACACTTATTCTCTTAATTTTTTATTTATTTTTTAAATGTAATTTTTATTTTGTCTAAAAAATACATTAAAATGTTCCAAAAATAAATAAATAAATACGCTGTTTGCTGAAAATGAAAAGAATAAACGATTGAATATATAAAATTAAAAATGATAATTTTTTTTTACATTGAATCGTATGGGAGTCGCCTGTTTAAACCTGTCAAACTGAATCACTGAAAATCAGGGCATTTCACTGATACTTTGGCGCAGTTCGGTGTTCTCTGAATAGATTGACCATTCCTTCTCTATGGGACAAATTCACTGCCGCCGAAGATTCGTGAATTGCAGAGATCTGCAGGTGAACTGCACCATATTTCTTTGTCAATTCACCAGTATTTGGTGAAGTGACAACTTTTTGAGTAGACGAACTGCCCTGAAATTGCACCGTACGATGAAATTCACTGTTCAGCGCCCTTCGGTGGCAAGTTCGGCTCTTATCGAATAACCCCTTTCGATGTAGTAATAGCTGAGTTGGAAAAACATTACTAATTCACCTATTTTGGTATGAATTGAACTTGAACAACAGGTCTTTTGTCATGCCTCACCTACATAGCGCGGCTGTGGTGTCATGGCGACCATCAGCGTCTCCCGCGGTGGGGGAGGTCAGGTATTGGGAACCCCGATACCGCTGGTCGTGATGTCCTCTTGGTGCGGAGTTTTGGCTCCCCCGCTGCCTCCATCTTTCCCCTGTCGGCCTCCTGCGTGGTTTGGCGTCACTTGCGGGCGGCGGTGGGTGTGGTCTCCCATCGCGGCCACAGGAGAAGGTCCTTGGATCTCCGCGGTGTCTGTGGGGGGCGGTGCCCTCTGGCTCGCCTGGGGGGCATGGCCTTCACGAGTTCCGGATGGGACCTGGGGAAACCCGGTGTCACGGTCCACGACGCCGTCGCCGGAAGAAGGGCCAGGCTGGCACCATTCCCTCCTGATCTGCACCTTGGCAGCACAGGAAAAGTGCATGTTTCTCTCCTCAGCACTAGAACCACAGGTTCTCTAACAGTTAATGCACAGCTAACACACCACACCTTTCCCCATCTCAAATAAAGTTCCCTCCCTCTTTCCCTTCTGTGCTTTAGTGTTGTTTATCCCTTCCTAGCAGAGAGACGTGTTTAGCTCTGCTGTGTCCTGTATCCTGTATCCAGAAAACCCCTTATTGTGTTCACCAAGATTACCACCGTGTTACCTTCAGTATCCTTCTAGTATCCAGTCTGCATTCATTCATCAAGGTCTGGTCAGTCTCCTCCATCTCACCCTCCTCCACCCTCTATCCTGTTGGTAGTAACCGCATATTGGGCCATATTTCCTCTATCTGGTTAAACCCCAGAAACAGACCGTGACATACACTGAAGCCCAAAAATGTATGAGCCTGCGGTGCTACACTATCAGGGTTATCCAAAGAGATTCGAAAAGTCACCGCACGTTCGGTGACTTTTTGTTCTCTTCAATTCGGTTACTTTTGCCGATTGCATTTCGGTGACCCTGCGGTGTATTCAGCAAACAGCACAGGGTCCCCGAATTGCAGGGAAAAGCTGCCGCAAACCTGACGAAAACTAACCGAATGCACGCTGAAAACAAGCAAAAACATCTGGATTAACCTTCGAAGAAGCCGAACAAGAGCCGAATCACACAGAGCCGAAGCAGCTGTGACGTAGAGGAGGCAGTGAATAAATTAGCAAAACCATTTGTATGAATCTGGGAAAATGAAACGCTGTTTGCAAAGAAACTACTGAGCGAAAATGTCTGAAATTTTCACAGGAGGTCCAGGGAATGATAATAAAGAGGGCTGTTACAAAAAAAATAAGTAAACTGAAAAAAAAAAAATCAAAAAAAAAAAAAAATCGGACTTTTAAAAAAAAAAATCAGAAAAATGCTTAAAGTATCCTAAAAAATCTATAAATAAAGAAACTTTTTGCTGCAGAATTTTATAATGAACGGTTTATTAGATATTGAATTAAAACGGGAATATTTTTAACATTGAAGCCTATGGGATTCTCCTGAATAAACTTGCCGAATTAAACCACCGAATGGCAGGGCATTAGGGGAACCTTTCACTGCTGGTTTGTGTTCTCTGAATAGCCGAAGCAGTGCTTTTTCATGGGGATTTCACTGCCCTCGAACAGGCACCGTATGTTCAGGCAATTCGCCAGGATTTGGCGAATTGCCTGCTCTCTGGATAGCCGAATGGTCAGGAAAGGTAACCGAACACTGATTTTCAGCGTTCGGTTACCTTTCTCAAGCAATTCGGATCTCTTTGGATAACCCTGTATATGGTGGAATTGATCCAGAGAAATTTCCATGAAGCTGTCAGACACCTGGTTAATTTCCTCAGTGATCTACTGCAGAGACTGTGGGGCACCTCAACTAAAGTGTCCACTCCTGCAGGAGAGAAAAAACGTGCTTCATTATCCGCTGAGGAGCGTACCAGAAGGAAAACCTACAATCTGTGCCTGTACTGTGGAGATTTCTCCCACTGGCTCATGGACTACCCGTTGAGACCCTCCATGAAGCAATCCGCTGGTCAAAGGTCTGAAACAACCTCTATGCCCAGAGATGCACCCCGACCCAAAATTACAGTATCTTTGCCGAAACTGGCCAAAGCACCCAAGCCTGCTAAAGTGCTCCAGCCAGTTCCAAGGAAGCCCCCCACACCGAGACCTGTCCCCAAAAGACCCTCCAAGACCTCCCTCACCAAGTTCAAGCAGCCATTGCCGGAGTCCAGCAAACGACCTGCTGTGTCTCTAACCCCTGCCCTTCATGTTGACCAACCTGCAGAATCCATGGATCTGGAATATGCTGTGTTTGAAGAGACAGAATCGGTCTCCTCCATGGAGTTGGGGCCCACCAGTTTCCTGGAAGCCAGGTCACCTGAACAAATGGACCTAATGCCGCTTTTGAATCTGGAGGCAACTCCCATCGCTACCAGCCAGCCAAACTTTGGCTCTGCCGTGCCTCCTGTACCCACCCAAACTGCTTCTCCACTTCCTGAGGATGCTGCTGAGGCATTACCAACTCGAGGTGCCATCAACCCCGCAGGCTCTCCAGTTGTCACTGCCCTGCATCCCGCAGGCTCTCCGGTTGTCGCTGCCCTGCATCTCGCAGGCTCTCCGGTTGTCGCTGCCCTGCATCTCGCAGGCTCTCCGGTTGTCGCTGCCCTGCATCTCGCAGGCTCTCCGGTTGTCGCTGCCCTGCATCCCGCAGGCTCTCCAGTTGTCGCCGCCCTGCATCCCGCAGGCTCTCCGGTTGTCGCCGCCCTGCATCCCGCAGGCTCTCCGGTTGTCGCTGCCCTGCATCCTGCAGGCTCGCCGGTTGTCGCTGCCCTGCATCCCGCAGGCTCTCCAGTGGTCCACTCCATTGTCGCCACCCTGGCCAGTCAGGTCAGTGACCTAACCGCAGTTCTGGAGAACTTCAAGACTGACCATGCCCTCATACATGCACAAGTTCAGGACCTCCAGACCCCCACCTATGTGCCACCTTCTGACCCGGTCATGGATGCCTCCAGCCCAGAACCCTGGATGGAAGAATACCCAAGGTCTGATAACTTTCTGGAGACAGACTGGGAGACCGTGGACTATGAGGATCATCTGCCCTCATTAGCGGAGTGGTACGGCCTAGGACTACCCAGTCAAGGTGGGGCATACCTGGGTGCCACCATCTCCGCACCGGCAGTCACCTCAGCCACCCCCGTGTGACTCTTTTGTACCCAGGAAGACCTCCTTCATGGCTAAGGTGCGGTCTCCTATTACCCACACTCGCAGGATCAAGTCGTCCCCCTGTTTCTTGGCATCTAGTTTTTCTCCCGCTGTCTCCCTTCAAGAACCTCTGCCGACCAACCTCTGCCCAGAGGCTGAACCTCATGCCGTTACCCCCAAGAGCTCTAGTGCGGCTGATATATGTCAGATTTGTGCCAGGAAGGAGCCATGGCACGACCTCAGTGTGTTGTTATATTCCCAAGCGCTGGGGGTGAGCAGGCAGAAAGACACTGGAGACAGTATATGCACAACAAAGCTTGTATTGTGGGATGGTTCACAGCAAACAGTCCAGCACAGAACAGATAGTAACACAGGCAAGTGGATGGTGAGCCACGTAGTCTCTCTCTAGTTCCTCTTGAGGGGAAGCAGGAGCCTTTGGTAATAGTACCTGATAGAAGGTCTTCCTCCTGGAGAGAGCTTGAGGACTGGAAGCCACTTGAGAGTCTCTGGACCCACTGGATAGTGGGCCACGCAGTGGATCTTCCAGCAAGCAGGAACCATGTAACGCAGACACAGCAAGGATGGAATACCTGGTGTACACAGCAGAGTGGAATATACAGGAACATACAATAAGAGGGAGCTCTCAGGACCTCTGACATCAGGGAAGGAAAACACAAAATGAAAGAGCAAAGGGGAGAAGGGTGTGGTCTGGTTTTACGCAGAATCCTCAGGTTCAGACACAGGAGTTAACCCTTAGGTGGGAAGCAGGTATAGAGAGCTAGTGACCCAGGCTGGCCACAGCAGGCTCTCAGGGCTGAGGCATGACAATGTAGACTTTATTTTTTCCCGAAGTTGTTTTTCACCCTGTGAGACTGATGAGGAGACCTGCAAGGCTTATGGCTGCCCTGACACCTTGACTCCAGATTGTACCCCGGCATCTGATGGGACTGTCATATGCCAAGAAGACCCCCAGACCGTTGACGCCTCTTTAGTCGCCTGGAGTGCGACTTTAGGGGGAGGGATATGTCACGGTCCACGACGCCGTCGCCGGAAGAAGGGCCAGGCTGGCACCATTCCCTCCTGATCTGCACCTTGGCAGCACAGGAAAAGTGCTTTCTCTCCTCAGCACTAGAACCACAGGTTCTCTAACAGTTAATGCACAGCTAACACACCACACCTTTCCCCATCTCAAATAAAGTTACCTCCCTCTTTCCCTTCTGTGCTTCAGTGTTGTTTATCCCTTCCTAGCAGAGAGACGTGTTTAGCTCTGCTGTGTCCTGTATCCTGTATCCAGAAAACCCCTTATTGTGTTCACCAAGATTACCACCGTGTTACCTTCAGTATCCTTCTAGTATCCAGTCTGCATTCATTCATCAAGGTCTGGTCAGTCTCCTCCATCTCACCCTCCTCCACCCTCTATCCTGTTGGTAGTAACCGCATATTGGGCCATATTTCCTCTATCTGGTTAAACCCCAGAACTAGACCGTGACACCCGGCGAATAGGGGAGGTAGGGGAGGAGCCCCACTCACAGGAAGGGCAGAGCTCATCACGATACCTCATAAAAGCCCCAAACGCCAAGGAGAGAGTGCTCAGTCGTCAACTCCCCGTTGAACCTAAGCTTCTTGTTATACTTTCCTGATTCCAGATTTACTTATAACGAACCTTTGCCTCCATTGTTGACCACATCTTTTGAATACTCCCTTGTACCTCGTATCGATCCTATTGACCTCCTGGCTTTCGACACTTGGCTTTCCTCCCTCGCTTATGAACGTACTCCGCCTGGACCGACCACTTATCTGATTCCGACCATCCCTATGAATAATCCTCCTGTACCGCGAACCGCATACTGGACTCCAAAACCCGTATTATGAGTAAGCATGACATAACGACTGAGCCAGGACCCGAAGTCCACGGAAGTGGCTTCTGCTATACATACCCTCACCGAACAAGTAACGGCCATCGCCCAATCAGTGCAGCAGTTGCAAGTAAGCCATGCTACGCTACAAGCCCAAGTACACACTGAAGGTACCCCAGCTGCCAGGGCACCTGAACCCCCTGTTCTCCTACCAGAAAGATTCACGGGAGATCGTAGTTCATACAGATCGTTCGTGACCAGTTGCCAAGTGATGTTTTCACTGAAACCACGTACTTTCTGTAATGAGTATGTCAAGGTACAAACGGTCATATCATTATTATCTGGCGAACCCCAATCTTGGGTCCATCAATTGTTGAGGACCCAAAGCCCACTCCTCAATATCTGGGAAACCCTTCTGTCCGCCCTGGATGATCCATTCTGCCAAGATACAGCACAACGTGAGATCAAAGCAATCAAACAAGGTCGTCGCCCTGTGGAGGACTATGTTATGGAGTTCAAACAATTTGCCTTAGATACTGCATGGAACGAAGCGGCTCTTATCACCCAGTTCCGCAGCGGGTTATCAGACCAAGTAAAGGACGAACTCGCCCGGATCGGCGTACCATCTACACTAGAAATGTTGATGCAGGCATCCATATCCATTGACAGAAGACTCTGCGAGAGGAGACAGGAAAGAAACCTGTATCTCCCCGTACAACCACGTCGTGCTTCGCAACCTGCCCCTCATGATACTGCTAGAGCGTTGGTTCCCTACACACCACGTAACGTACAGGAGGAGACGATGCAGATAGGCACAATTGACAGACGCCTCCCACCGGAAGAGATGGCACGCCGCAGAACAAATCGCCTCTGCCTCTATTGTGGTCAGGCCGGCCATGTGATTCATAATTGCCCCGAGAAGGCCGAACGCGGAGGTAAGAAAATGAATACGTCTTCCGGTCTTGTTTCCAACCGTAATTCACTGCTGATTGCCCCTCACCTGTCTATCCCTATCTTTCTACAGTTGAATGAACAACGCCTCCCACTAACCGCCATGATAGATTCCGGAGCAAGCGGAAGTTTCATGGACTTATCACTCGCCACTAGTTTGTGTGTACCTATAATCAATAAAAAACACCCTGTTCACGTAAAACTGATTGATGGCTCGTCATTGAAGTCAGGGTTGGTTACCCTTGAAACCATTCCTATCCAAATTTATAATGGTCATGACCACCTCAAAACCATTTCTTTTGACCTTGTATCCTCACCAGTGTTTCGAATAATATTAGGGTTACCCTGGTTACGTATACACGATCCGCTTATACGTTGGGAGAAAGAGACCGTATTATTCATATCCCCACATTGTCTACAGCACTGTTTGAGACCACACGTTAAAACTATCAATTCTTTTTTTTTGTATTTAAGATTTTTATTTTGTAAAGAAGGCAGCATATAATCAAACGTATTAATGCAAGGGCCACGCAGGGCCCACCACAGCATAAGTATTACTTGTGAAAAACAACAAACATCCCCAAAAAGGGGGGTCTCAGCTTAAAAGAAATAAGGGGGGGGAGATGTCTCAGGGGAACACAGAGCAATATACAGGGCAATATTAGGGACGGGAATCTCGGCTTCAATATATCAATATGTCATAGGGGGGGGAAAGGGGTGGTGGGGAAATAAAAATTAGGAGGGGGGGGGGACAAAACGAAAGTCTGCAGGTGCTTCCGAAAAAGATAGAATAAACCCACATTTATTCCTAAAAGTAGCAAAGTCATCTTAGGCGTTTCAAGGTAAAAGCAAAGTCCAGAACGAAAGCGAGGAGGTCATCAACCAGGGTAAATAACACACGGAGGTCCGCAGGTATACTCTCAGCCAGTGTCTCGAAAGGGTAATTTTGGTGCGCAGGCAGGGAGAAGAGACGATGCCCACCGGCTACAAAAACGGCTGGCAAATCAAGTAGACCCTTGCCTGCACCACCACCAGTGTTTCCGGCCGCGCCAGGTAGGACCGCAGGTGGCTCCGAAGCAGGGGATCGCGGGGGGGACCAGGCAAAATCCCATCTTCAAAGGTAGGGGGATAAACGGTCTCCATGTACCGGTCGGTGCCAGCGGGTGCCTCCAGCACACCCACCAGCTTCCTCCGGCTTGACGACCCTCTATATGCAGGCCACCCCCGGAACACGCCACGTGGTCATATCTCCCTTCTGGGGAACACGCTGTGGAATCAGGCGTTCAGGTGCCCTCTCCTCTTCCCGCAACTTCTCGGCCTCCTCCGTCTCAATAACACACCAGCACGTGGTTCTCCTCCTGCGGGCTGCCCGCCGCCCGAAACTCCGCCGGTCGGGGGAACATCCTGCAGCATCGGGTGATCTGGCGTCCCTCCACATCCCGCGGTTCCTCGACCTCCACCCTCGCAGGCAACTCACCGCCTCGTGGCACCCCTGTGGGCTGCTCGCACCCAGGAACGCCGCTGGTCGAGTCTTCAGTGCTCCGTAGGCGCGTAGCACCGCCAGGATGCGGCGCATATCGCCCCGCGTCACAGGGCTCTCGTCGTCCCCCAGCAGCTGCAGCGCGCATCCAGCGCAGCCGGGAAACGGGGGCCCTCCGTCTCTCCAGCCGCTAACACGGTCTCCATCGCAGAACTGGGGGGCAGTAAAATCTGTGAGACAGGCCGCAAAATGGCCGCCAACGGCATGCTCCCGCCAGAGATGGCGTCTAGCAGGTGATTCTCTGGACCGGAGGGGGGGGAAACAGGCTCCGGTCAGCTCAGTCCTGTTGGCCAGGCCGCCCAGGGTCCTCGGGTGAGGATACTCATCAATTTAAATTCTTAAAATATGCCCAGGAAAGGAGAACGCCGCGGAGCTCCAGCAGCATGCAACCTCTCTCCTCGGCAGCCGGCCACGCCCCCCAAAACTATCAATTCTATCCTAGATCTACACATGGAGAAAAAACAAGTTTGTCCTTCCACCAGTTTATACCGAATATCAGGACGTGTTTAACGAGAAAAAAAGCAGAAGGTCTCCCTCCTCACAGGGTGTATGATTGCCTGATTGACTTGCTTCCAGGAGCTGCCATTCCCTATGGAAGGATATATCCCCTGTCAGAACCAGAACTTAAAACCCTAAGGGAGTACATACAGGAAAATTTACAGAAAGGATTTATCCGTTCATCTACCTCCCCTACGGGAGCCGGGATTTTCTTTGTAGGAAAACAGGACGGAGGACTGCGACCCTGTGTCGATTATAGAGATCTCAACACCATCACAATAAAAAACAGGTACCCACTTCCACTGATCCCTGAGCTCATGGAAAGGTTAAAAACAGCCAACATATTTACGAAACTGGATCTGAGGGGCGCCTACAACCTCCTGCGTATCCATCAAGGCGACGAATGGAAAACCGCTTTCAACACCCGCTATGGGCATTACGAGTATCTCGTCATGCTTTACGGATTATGCAACGCCCCAGCGACTTTTCAGAATTTTGTAAATGATGTGTTCAGAGACCTCCTTGACATATGTGTAGTGGTGTACCTCGACGACATATTGATCTACTCAGACACCCTCCAAGATCACAGACGACAAATGACAGAGGTCTTTTCCAGATTACGAAGACACCACTTACAGGGGCAAGAAAAAGTATGTGAACCCTTTGGGATTACGTGGAGTTTTGCATGAATTGGTCATAAAATGTGCTCTGATCTTCATCTAAGTCACAACAATTTGAAAAACACAGTCTGCTTAAAATAATACAACACAAACATATGTTTTCATGTTTTTATTGAACAGAACATGTAAACATTCACAGTGCAGGGTGGAAAAAGTATGTGAACCTTTGGACTTAATAACTGGTTGACCCTCCTTTGGCAGCAATAACCTCAACCAAATGTTTCCTGTAGTTGCAGATTAGACCTGCACACCGTTCTGGAGTAATTTTGGACCACTCCTCTTCACAAAACTGTTTCAGTGTAGCAATATTCTTGGCATGTCTGGTGTGAATCGCTCTCTTAAGGTCATGCTACAGCATTTCTATCGGGTTGAGGTCAGGACTCTGACTAGGCCACTCCAGAAGACGTATTTTGTTTTGTTTGAAGCCATTCTTTTGTTGAATTACTTGTATGCTTTGGGTCATTGTCCTGTTGCATCACCCATCCTCTGCAAAGCTTAAGTTGGTGGACAGATGGTCTTACATTTTCCTGCAAAATGTCTTGATAGACTCTGGAATTCATTTTTCCATCAATGACAACAATCCGTCCCTGAGGCAGCAAAGCAGCCCCAAACCATGATGCTCCCTCCGCCATGTTTTACAGTGGGGATGAGGTTTTGATGTTGGTGTGCTGTACCTTTTTTTCTCCACACATAGTGTTGTGTGTTTTTTCCAAACAACTCAATTTTGGTTTCATCTGTCCACAGAATATTTTGTCAGTAGTGCTGTGGAACATCCAGGTGCTCTTTTGCAAACTTCAAACGTGCTGCAATATTCTTTTTGGACAGCAATGGCTTCCTCCGTGGTGTCCTCCCATGTACTACATTCTTGTTTAATGTTTTCCTTATTGTAGATGTGTCAACAAAAATGTGCCAGAGATTAGCATGTGCCAGAGATTTATGTAAGTCTTTAGCTGACACTCTAGGATTCTTTACCTCATTAAGCATTCTGCGCTGTGCTCTTGCAGCCATCTTTAAAGGACGACCACGCCTAGGGAGAGTAGCAACAGTGCTGAACTTTCTCCTTTTGTAGACAGTCTGTCTTACCATGGACACATGAACATCAAGGCTTTTGGAGATACTTTTGTAACCCTTTCCATCTTCATGCAAGTCAACAATTCTTGATCGTAGGTCTTCTGAGAGCTCTTTTCTATGAGGCATGGTTCACATCAGGCAGTGCTTCTTGAAACCAGTAAACCCAAAACTGGTGTGTGTTTTTAAAGGGCAGGACAGCCTTCAGCAACATATCCAATAATATCACACTGATTGGACTCAAGGTTGGCTCACTCCTGGCTCCAATTAGCTCTTGGAGAAGTCATTAGGCTAGGGGTTCACATACTTTTTCCACCCTGCACTGTGAATGTTTACATATTATTTTCAATAAACACATGAAAACATATAATGTTGGGTTGTACTATTTTAAGCAGACTGTGTTTTTCAAATTGTTGTGACTTAGATGAAGATCAGAGCACATTTTATGACCAATTTATGCAAAACTCCACGTAATCCCAAAGGGTTCACATACTTTTTCTTGCCACTGTATTTTCTAAAACAGAGAAATGCGTATTTGAAACCAATCGAATAGCATTCCTGGGCTACATCCTTTCCCCTGGCAGGATTGAAATGGACCCTGAAAAGATAACCGCCATTACGTCTTGGCCGATTCCCACCTCCCGCAAAGAAGTGCAAAGATTCATAGGGTTTGCTAATTTCTATAGGAAGTTTATACGCTCATTCTCAAAACTCGTTGAACCTCTCACAAACCTAACCAGAACCAAGGTACCATTCAAGTGGTCGGAATCTGCATCCCATGCCTTTCACACCCTTCAAAAACAGTTCATCACAGCTCCCATCCTCATATTACCCGATCCTGTCCTGCCGTATTACCTGGAGGTAGATGCTTCGGACAAAGCTACGGGTGTTGTTCTCTCTCAGAGAAACATCACCGACCAGGAACTCCATCCCATCGCATACTTCTCAAAACGGCTTACTCCTGCTGAATGCAATTACGAGATTGGTGACCGAGAAATGTTAGCCATTAAAAAGGCCCTGGAGGAATGGCGTCACCTTTTGGAAGGTACTATATGCCCTATTACTGTATTTACCGACCACAGAAACTTAGAGTATCTTCGTACAGCAAAACGAGTCAGACCCCGTCAAGCTCGCTGGGCTCTTTTTTCTCGCTTCCAATTACACATTACCTATCGACCAGGTGCGAAAAATGGCAAGGCGGACGCCTTATCCCGTCTGTCGAACCCCGAGGAATCCATACCTGTGGAACCAGAACCGATTCTTTCTTCAGGTCAATTTTTGGCTACATATTATTGTTGATCTACCTCCTTCTCAAGGATGTACGACTATCATGGTCGTGGTAGATCGTCTAACAAAAATGGCCCATTTTATCCCCACAAAAGTATTGCCCACCGCAAGAGAAACTGCACGTTTATTCCATAAGGAGATCTTCCGTCTCCATGGAATCCCTACCTCAATCCTGTCTGACCGAGGTTCCCAATTTACATCACGCTTCTGGAAAATGTTTTGTCTCTCTCTACAGATAAAAGTTAAACTGTCCTCTGCCTACCATCCACAAACGAATGGACAGACCGAGAGGGTGAATCAAATCGTGGAGCAATATCTCCGGTGTTACACCTGCCACTTACAAGACGATTGGATTGACTTATTATCCGCAGCCGAGTTCGCTTATAATTCAGGAACACATCAGTCGTTACGTGAGTCTCCTTTTTTTCTCAACTATGGGTATCATCCTGTTCTTCTTCCTGACCTACCTCAGATAGGAAACGTCCCCAACGTCCAAGAGCGACTAGAACGACTGCGTGATGGGCATCGACAGGCACAGCGTCTACTACAACAGGCACAAAACACGTATAAAACCTATGCTGATAAAAAACGAAGACCCTCTCCCACGTATATCGTTGGTCAAAAAGCATGGCTCTCCAGGAAGAACCTTCGTCTTGCTTGTCCCACCAAAAAACTAGGACCTACGTATATAGGTCCTTTCCCCATCTCAGCCATAGTATCCCCTACTGCAATCCGTCTTCAATTACCGGATACCCTACGTCTCCACCTAGTATTCCACGTTTCTTTATTAAAACCCTGGACTGCACCTTCCGTTCCTTCCCAACTCACCACACCCCCTCCTCCTTTCGAAGTACATCGTGTCCTGGATTCCCGCTATCAACGACGACAACTCCAGTATCTTATCCATTGGAAGGGATATGGTCCGGAGGAACGATCCTGGGAATCCGCTTGGAATATACATGCACCTCCGTCTTCTTCTTCGATTTCATCGCTCCTATCCGACCTGCCTGGTCCTTTGCTTTCCCGGAGGGCTTGCCTTGTGGGGGGATTGTGTCATGCCTCACCTCCATAGCGCGGCCGTGGTGTCATGGCGACCATCAGCGTCTCCCTCGGTGGAGGATGTCGGGTATTGGGAACCCCCATACTGCTGGTCGTGATGTCCTCTCGGTGCGGCGTTTGGGCTCCCCCGCTGCCTCCATATTTCCCCTGTTGGCCTCCCGCGTGGTTCGGCGTTATTTGCGGGCAGCGGTGGGTGCGGTCTCCCATCGCGGCCGCATGAGAAGGTCCTTGGATCTCCGCGGCGTCTGTGGGGGTGGCGCCCTCTGGCTCACCTGCAGGGGCGTGGCCTTCGCAAGTTCCGGATGGGACCTGGGGAAATCCGGCGAGTAGGGGAGGAACCCCACTCACAGGAAGGGCAGAGCTCATCACCGATACCTCCTAAAAGCCCCAAACGCCATGGAGAGAGCGCTCAGTCATCAACTCCCTGTTGAACCTAAGCTTCCTGTTATTAGTAAATCTGGAATCAGGAAAGTATAACGAACCTTTTGCCTCCATTGTTGACCACGTCTTTTGAATACTCCCTTGTACCTCGTAGCGATCTTATTGACCTCCTGGCTTTCGACACTTGGCTTTTCTCCCTCGCTTATGAACGTACTCTGCCTGGACTGACCACTTATCTGATTCCGACCATCCCTTTGAATAATCCTCCTGTACCGCGAACCGCATACTGGACTCCAAAACCCTTATTAAGAGTAAGCATGACATCTTTAGAGTTTGTTTATGCATTGTAATAGTAAGTGTATAGATTTAATTTTAAATTCTAGTAGAAAAGCTGACCCCCCCCACCCACAACAATCATCTCCTTGATATAGGGGTTTTTGTTGCCGTGCCGTGAGAAATGGGTGACGGGAGAGAACAGTAGAACACCGACCATAGTTACTCATGCTCTCTGTTATCTACAGGACCAAGTGCTGGCAAGGAAGCCAACATGTTGGTGGTACATAACCAGGATATGGTCAAAGCCAAACCACTGTTGTGGGCAGGCCTCATATATCTGGTTGGGTGTAATTATGGTTAGAGTTGTAGTGCTAAGAGGTTTAAAAGGGGCTTGGATTTATGGGGTACCAGTGTATCACAGAATGTGGACTGTCAATCCCTTCATCCTCAACCATTCCCTACCAAATTCAAAAACAACAAATATTTGTTATTGGTAGCGTAATGTATATGTGAGAATAGAAAAGCAACCAGAACGTGTTGCTTAAACATTGTAGATCAGATTTAATAAATCCCATCTCCTGATTTTAGAAATAGTTCCTTGTAAACACAGATTTTTTGATCCTCAACTTCTCCATCAGTGCCTTTCTGATGCATAATTGGTGCTTATGCTTGGATAAATGAGTTTAAAGTGGAAAAGGAACGATATACACTGTATTACAGGTATTTTCTATGTATATTTTTCACGTGTATTTCAAGTAGTGTTTGTCCAGGAAATGTGGAGTATCTGGCAACTATACTTGTGGTTTCCTTCTCCATATACATTTCGTTCCACTATATTAGAGTGTCAGCCTCATAGAGCAATAGGAAGCAGACAGGCACTCATACTTTTTCCTGTAGGCTGTAAATATGCCAAGTAATTCCTTCCATGACTGTACATTGTGTTACTCTCCTATTGACATTTAGGCAACCCACACCCTCTACGTTTACTCAGCAGGTCTCCATATAACATTCCTGCCTGCTGTGCATGTTACCACAAGCCCATACATGTCCAAACATGACCTGCTATGACTGGGAACCTGGGGGACAAGTCTTCGTTCTGCCCCAGCCCCTACTTCAGCATTATTTTCTTGTGAAGCAATGAGCTTGTGTATATGATGATATCTTGGATATCAAGGTTTTCTAGTTTCTAGCCTTAAGGTCACAGTAGAAAATTTTCCAAATGCGAATGTGTCTGCATATATTTCTGTCATTCAGAATATTTAAAGTTTGTTTCCAGTCCACTAGAACGTATGTTCACAGTCATGAGTGAGAACAATACATAGTAAGGTCAGGTGAGGAAACCAGATATAGGAACTACTCGCCCAGGGGTGTAGTTAGGTTTGTGGCTTCCCTGGGTACTCCAAATTCCGGTGCCTCCCAAACCAGGTATGAAAAGTATTAGTCAAGATGAAATAAGATGAATATTCATTTTATGTCAATAAAAATGTAATTTAGAACCAAAGCCAAGTATCTGATTTACACCAAACGATCTCTAACATTTATTATAAACTTATCACTGGGAGATTTATTGCTTTGCTACTCTTTTATGCACCATCACAACTCAAATATGTTGGACCTCTAAAAGAAAGGATATTTGTGTAAAAAAGAAAGAGAAGAAGAAAAAAGGAATGAGATATCTGGACTAAAGATAGGAAGTGTCCCTTCTAAATATTGACCCTGGGGCCGTGACTAGCCAGTGGCACAAGCGGTCGCATGTAGTAGGAACTCCGTATCGTAATCGTTTTTCTTCAATCCAGCGGCAGATACAGGGGTCCTCACAGCCTTAAACATCCCCTCTAAGGCCCTGATACTCACCAGCACCACGATGAATCCTCCAAAGGCCCAGCGGCAACTGGACGGTTCGCGCTTCGGCAGGTCTGACAAGTGCTGCAAGGCCCAAGATGGCGGCCCCCGTTGTCCGGTTCATCACACTCTGAAGTGTACTCCATTTGTCAGAAACTTACCCTGCACCTGAGAGGACAATGCATGCTATGCTGCAGGGACTCAATGCTACTTTAGAAGCTGATTTTAAAGAGGCTCTGCAGGAGCTGAGACGGGATGTTCGAGAACTTGGTGAGCGTGCTGACATTCTTGAATCTAAATCTGATGATATCTGCTTAGCGCACAATGATTTGGTGGACAGGCATCAAGCCCTACAGACGGCTCACTACGCTTTTGCTTTAAAGGCTGCTGATATTGAAGATCGTTCCCGCAGGAATAACGTCTGAATTTACTGCATTCCAGAGGCAGTTGCTCTGGCTGATCTTCCGGCCTATGTCTCAGAGATTTTCAAGATGTTGCTTCCCTCAGCTACGCCCCAGGACTTGCTCTTGGACCAGGCGCATAGGCTGCCAAAGGCGAGAAACCTTCCATCCGATGTACCTAGAGATGTCATTGTGCATGTTCACTTTTACTATATTAAGCATGCCTCGATGGCGGCTGCCAGGAAGACTCCTAACTTGCCTAATCCTTATACAGCGCTTTCGTTTTTCGTGGACCTCTCAGCATTGACCCTGCGAGAAGAGACTTTCTGCTGTTGATGAAACTCCTCAGAAATCATAACATGGATTATCACTGGGGCCTGCGGTGGCACCTGTCGGCGAGGTTTACCAGTATGCCTTGCCGGCGTTAACCGTCAGGAAGCGCCAGCCCTTCGTGAAGGGATTAAGGGTCAGGGGTTTGAATGTTCCCTTGAAGCACCATTGTTTATTTTGGGATTTACGTAAGTATAAACCTGCAGTTGTTTGCTTATAAGAAACACATTTTAGATCCAGATCCAGATGTCCCCCACCATCTTGGACGAAGAAAGGATAGACCTCCAGTGAATGAGAAGTGAAAATGGGTTTATTCGGGTACAGCAAGCCCAGGAAAAAATCAGTGACGTTTCGACCCTAAGGTCTTAATCATACAATCTATCCTTTCTTCGTCCAGCCGATTCAGGGGACTAGCCTCGTCCCCACATGATAGATACCTCGTGGAGACGGTTGGTGAATTGGGTCTCCCACCGGCAGTGCTCGTGGCGCTTGGATATTGCGTCCCTCACCTCTTATCACTCTCTGGAGCTGACAAAATCTAGAGGGGTTTCTATTCTTTTTCATAGGGTAGGGACTGGTTATTCCAATGAACATCCCACTATCAGGATGTAGAGGAGAGGATTCTGATTCTAACAGGCTTCCTCAATAATATCCCGGTGACCTTATCTACCTTATATTTCCCTAATGGCAATCAAATCCAATTCCTTCGGAAAGTTCATAAATGTTGTGCCAGGGTGTCTTGTATATCCGTGGGGATTTTAACATGACTCTCCACCCTGATACTGATATTCAGGCCACTCATGGTTGCACTCCTTCCCGTAAGGTGCGTTCAATGGACTGCCATCTGACAGACTTACTTCACTGTACCGATTTGTATGAAGCATGGAGAATATCGCACCCCAATGTTAGGGACTATGTGTTTTTCTCAAAGGTCCACTTTTCCTACATATTAATCGAAAACCTTATAAGACTTGAGACTCATCGTGGGGGCAGGACATTTACGCTGTTGACCATTCTCAGTGAGCTCATAAACATTTGTTCACTATGAGTCTAGAGGTTAATCCAGACGTAAACCCCTTGCTCACGGTGCTTTAGAGAGGTATCAGCTATTCCCTCCTGGCGAGGCCCAAGTAGGCCAAAATTATAGTCACAGGTTGTTGTATTTTTAACGGAAAGAAGAGTTCCCAGACATTGCAGTTCTGGCCACACATTTTGGGCGAGCAGTCTGATTGGCTTATGGTATAGCCTTTCTCTGTAATGGCACTTCAATGTAAAATCTTGTGATCTGAGTGGGGACTCGCTATAGGACAAGCCACTTAAGCTACCGACTGTTCTCTGAGCTATCATAAACATGTTTTTCATTTTCCCTATTACTCTCAACCAGCCATCGCAGACTTAGGACTTTATAATAAGTGTCAACTGAAAAGGTCTCCACCTTCTAATTGCTATTGACCCGTTTTACAATAGTTTCATTTTGATATCTTTGTTTTGTGTATCCTTTATACTGGCTGAGACATGCCAAGACATGCAAATATAATACAATTCTTATCTCTGACACCAACTGCAATTATGGTTAGAAAATTCTCATAAAAATGTACAAAAACAACATTTATAGGGACTGTTGGAGCACGAAATGCCTGGATATCCTACTGGGAACCACATGATAAATCTAGAGGGAAAACTAACTATATCCCATTAGCACAAAAGCAAAGCATTAGGATTTAGAGTAAAATGTAAACCTTTATACTTTATGCACTACCAGTACTTAATGTACATCTTCTACAAACAATGTAAGCAGAGCTTGCACTTCCTTTGTGTGCCTGTAAAGCGGGAATCTACATTGTGTACAGCCATTTCCTCCAGTAACATGGCTCAGGGCCTTTGGTTCCGTGCTTAGGTATTGTGTTTTCGTCTTTCATGCATTACGTGTTCCTGGCATTCAAGCTGCTTGGTGTCACTGATGACCCAGCAAAGTCCTCTTGCTTCACTGATTTACAATGTTTACTGCATCTGCCACATCGCTTGTGTCCTGAAGCTTGAGAATTCTGTGAATGCTTGAATTCTCAGTGTCTTGAATCCAGAATGTCCAGTAGCATATATTATCATGTCTAGCATACCGCTATGCATACACAGAATTTATCATGACCTGCATGACCTCATGTTTTTATAGGTGTCTCTTCCTGTCTTTCCTTGTTCATACCTTTCAGAATAATACACATTCAGCCACACACTGGCCATGACCTATTGAATACGGGGATGTAGTGTATGCAGCTGCCCCACAAACGCACCTTCAGAAACTTACTACATTGTATAACTCACTCTGCCGCTTTGTGCTACAATGTAACTACATGACCCACCATTGTGACATGTTAAAAGAGCTAAACTGGCCATTGCTGGAATCTAGACGCACCCTTCACCTTTCCAACCTGGAGCCACATTACAATCTTGGTGCTAACGTTAACGCTCACCTGCGTGAGCATTAACGTTAGCCGCGGTGTCTACCACATATTACAATCCAAACGCAAACGGGTTAAGTAACCTGTTTGCGTTTGGTACCTTGCGCTTTCAGCACGAGGTTACTGTACTTTGCGCTCCCTATACTTAACATGGGGAGCGCAAAGTGTTAATCAGCGTAAGGATTACAAAGTCTTTGCATTTTTCTTTGCACACCGACTGAGGAAGGCGCAGGATTGCGCCGAAACGCGTCTCGAGCTTTTATTTCTATTTTTATTCATTCCCTTTTTTTCCCTCTCCTCTATATTGATTGCAAATGTAACCCATTGCACTTGTAACCCATATTTTTGTATATGAATTAAATTTTTATTATCCCCACACTTATCTAGTCACTATATTTGTATTGGTGAACCAACTTGATAAGGCAAGTTGCCCAGGATCCACACGGACACCACAACCAGCATCCGAAGCAGCAGCTGTAAAGAGGTACCGGTACTCACCACCAAGTAGTACCACACGCACAGCAGTTGAGCCTGGAACAATAAGGCTCCTCAATTGGTGAGTGTAACCAACCCCCCTTCTTTTGTAACAAGTCCGTAACCACTGATGCTGTGCCATGAGAGCACTTTTTCTCCCCCTGTTTATGTCTCTCCACCTGAGGTGAAGGCGTCACAGTAAAGAAGGGAAGTGGTCACCCGGAGTTCAACTCCAGAGCCCGGATTTAAGTGGCTCTGGCTCTTGTAAGTGCGCAATTATTGAGCACAAGAGATTTTACTAGCATAAAACGCTGCTGCACTATCATTGTTTTTTCTCTCTTCCCCCCGTTCCTTATCTCCCACTTTCGAGCGGAGTTAACCAACGTCATAGGAGGAACTGCTGCATCAAGCACAAGGCAGAGCACGTTCAGTGCACATTCTGTTACCTTAGGACTTCTGGAAGATAAAGATACTAAGGACGGTAGACCTTCAATACACATAAGAAACAAGTGTAAGGTCATTTTGTACACTAAGACTGCACCAATCACCATAACGCCGACGCAGACATCTGCGCCACCTTTCTTTTTTCTCAAGTATCTATCAACGTGCTATACCAAGCCCTCCCTACGCACTCAGGTTGTCACTGTTGCACTTTATTAATGCATAAACTGCTGCATTTTTAATACCGTATGAACTGTTGCACTTTTGATATCGTGTAAACTACTGCACTTTAGTACCATACCAATTGTGACACCAGCACTTTATTCTGAAATTGCACTAGTGAAGCTGCATGATTGTGAATCATTTAGGTATATATACATCTGTTGATTCAAGGTACGACATTGAAACTTGTTGTATATAACTGTTGCGCCACTAGGAACCCCCCCTCCTTTCTTCTCTGATATCTGCACACCCATTCGAGAATCTGTGCCATTTCCTAGACGGCAGCAAATCAAAATTAGCACCCACACCTAGACAAGAGCGCCCATACCGATCCTCATTTTTTCTAACGCTGATTAACGTCCGGCTCTGGTTAGCGGAAAGTTAACCAGAGCCAGGACTTGGTGTTAACGGATTCCGCTTCTGCAGAACACGTTAACACCATCCATATAAATAAAAAAAAGAATTGTATACTCACCTCCTGTCCCACGGTGAGGACCGCAGCTCCATCCGCCTCCTCCATCCGGCGGGAGCAGGGAGAGATTGGGGGGAAAAAGTTCCTCAGTCTCCCCCTGCGTATTACTATGCTGACCGGCCGGATCTCGCGAGGCGAGATCCGGCAGGTCATGTGACCACCGGCGTCTGTCTCAATGGATCGGGTGGATGCTCGTGGCTGCGCTCAGTCCTGCCGCGAGCATCCCGAGGCGTAGTGCCCGCTACAAATGCAGGCAGCATTTATTGCTCCTGCATTGCAATCCCCCATTAAAATGGGGGCAGTAGGGGGAAACTGTGGGCGCAGTTTTTTCTCCCTACCGCCCCCGTTTTAACGCGGGGATTGTAATGTAATGTTTAAGAGCTTTTCTGGGAAGCTGCCATCCTACCTGAATAGACTGCTTCCTCTAGCAGTTCCCTCCTCCTATAACCTCCGATCCAGGACCAGCACCTTACTTGCAATACCACAATACAAAAAGACAGTGGCTCAATCCTCATTTTCCTACAGAGCACCACAATTATGGAATACCCTCCCAGACACCATCAAATCTTCCCCCAGTCGAAAGTCACTCAAGAGCTCCTTACTAACATACCTCAATACAGAATGGACCTGTAAACATGTAACATAATGACTATTTCCTACATATTTATTTTCTGTATTAATCTGTATATTTGTGTTTTGTTTTTAATATCTTGCATTTATTACTTTGTATTTCTGTAACGACTAACACTTCAATGTTCTTGAACCCAGAACACACTTGGAAACGAGAGACATCTCAATGTATCCTTCCTGGTAAAATACTTTATAAATAAATAATGCTCAAGGCTCCTCATATCTGTCCAGATGAATCTGGCACCAGCTGCCCAAAAAGTGGGACTTGGCCTTTGGAGAAAGATAATTATTCTACCCCAGGTATGTACCAAACAACTGTTTGTATCCTGCTTTCCTATATCCTTCAATGTACTTGAACCCAGGACATACTTGAAAACGAGAGAAATCTCAATGTATCCTTCCTGGTAAAATCCTTTATAAATAAATAAATAAATAAATCCTTACACTTAAATTGTACTATGTGATGCTGCCTGAAAGAGTCGGCACTCCTCTCCACTGTTAAAAAAAGGAATCCCCTATCCCAGGGGTCAGCAACCTTGGCTCCCTGATGTTTTGGGAACTACATCTCCCAAGATGCTCAGTTACTCATTAGGCTGATTGAGCCACATGGGAAATGTAGTTTCCAAAACATCAGTGAGCCAAGGTTGCTGACCCCTGCCCTATCCCAACGTCTTCATATTGTAATAGTAGATGAATACTGGCCATCCATCAACTCTGGCTCATTACATGTGTGAAAAGAAACATGCAAGAATGTTCTGGAATGAGCTTTCTGATGAGGGTTACACACTCTGGCCCACATCAAGTATAATTATAATAAATTATGAAAGTTGGACTAGGGTGTAACCTGGGAAGTGACATTCCATAAAAACCTGCTTCTGCCAGACTTACTTGATATATTAGAGTTAGTTTTAGCATCATCATCACAAGTGAGAGCCGGATTATAATACATGTGATAAATACGTGTTTTATTCATGTGTGGTATTTCATAGGCCTTCTGAAAAACGGCCCAGCAAATGTTATAGCCTAGCAGGAATACTACATTTACATCATCTAACAAATATTAAAACAATGTAACGGCACATTAAAGTTCCACTGATTCATCTTCTTTTGGGATTCTATGATCCAGGACACTGCTTAGTGTTTTCCTTAGCCATCAGGGCAATTTCAATGCATATTACTTGTATGATGAGTTACTTGACTTAAACTAGATCGTGAGAGATGTAGAGGTTAGGAAAAACACATAAACAAACGAGCGAACATGCAAAACTGATACATTCTGAAAATATTAATATGTGCACATTTATAAACATTGAAAACAAGATGAATTTATGGAAAAACTATTATGTTTGCTACATACAGTATAACCATAATAACAAACCAGGAGAAGAGCACTCAAATTCATATATTCAACAACTTTAACCGTAGTTCACACATTTAAAGATTAATTAGATTTCATAGCTCCAACAACTCTTAACCCTTTTAAGATTTTAACAATTTTTGACCCATAGAAGAATTTTTACAAATATTTCATCCTAACCTCGGTTTCAAAATGATGGGAATTTAGTTCACAAGATACGCCTGTCACAGCGCCACTGTATCCCAATCGATGACAGGTCCTATTCTTATCACCTAATGACTGCCATTATGGGATTAACTCACTGAGGACAGAATACTCTCTGGAGCTTCCTGCGATTCAATGTTAAATAGAACCTACAGTGCTGCCCTTCTGGTTTATTTTGTATGAAAAGGGCTGACAACCCTCCGGCAAGCACCCCTCCCTATCACAGGTGTTTCATCTGCAGGTTCTATTTAACCTTGAATGGCAGGGCACTCCAGAAAGGATTCAGTCCTCAGTAAATTAGTCAATCCCATAATGACGGCCATAAAATGATAAGAATAGGACCTGTCATCGATGGGATACATTGCCGATGTGACAGGCTTAAGCAATTTATGGCCATATTTTGTGAACTAAATTCCCATCATTTTCAAATAGAGCTTATTACACATTTGTGAAAATTCTTCAATGGGTTAAAAATTTGGAAAATCTTGACAGATTTAAGAGTTGTTGGATTCTTTGAAATCTATATATAATTTTTAAATGTGTGAGCTACTGTTAAAGTTATTGAATATATAAACTGGATTGCTCTCCTTCTGATTTGTTGTATTTTTTGTCTTGAAGCACTCGCCAGTTAAGCTTGGTAAAGGTTGAGTGCTGCCCTCCTGGTGTATTTTATAACCATAATAAGATGTAAGCATCTCACACCATGCCAGAGGGATCGAAAGTATATAAATTGAGCAGAACAAATACAAGCCAATGTGTGTGTTTCATGGACTAAATAGCCACTGGAGATCATGCACCATGAAGTTTTGTTTGTATATTTTCTTTGTACATTTATGTTTCAGGTTTAAGGTTGTCCCTGTGTGTCTCACGGGGTCCTAATAAATTATTCACAACTTATATCTCCCTCTCTATTCAACCAGCTCACCGAGTATCTTCCAGCTATGGCAAAAAAGAGACGTGTATTGTGGGCAATATGTTATTTTTAATATGTTATAATTCTTAGCGCTGTGCAATGGGAGAAACAGAATAACAAATATACATACACGGTACACACACCATACAGAATGAGGGCTTACAATCTAAGAGAAGGGTGACGCAGTAGGTGAGGGTGAATAGGTTAAGTGAAGTAGCGGGTTGCATGAGGACTGAATGGGAAGAGGAGCAAGAAGTGTGTATTGGGGGACGATGAGTGAGCCAATAGGCTTCTCGAAAGAAGTGCGTTTTCAGAGACGTCTTGAAGGACTGAAGAGACGGGAGAGTCTAATGTTGCGGGGGAGGGAGTTCCATAGAAAGGGGGCAGCTCGAGAGAAGTCTTGAAGACGAGAGTTAGGGGTGCGGATACGTGGAACTGATAGCATCAGATCATTGGTAGAGCGAAGTGGTGGGGATGGGAGATACCTCCTAATAAGGGAGGAGATGTAGTTAAGGGCGCAGTTATGGAGAGCTTTGTAAGTGAGCAGTGCACCAGTCTTTTGAAATGGATTCTAAAGGAGACAGGGAGCCAGTGTAGAGACTGAGGTGCGGGAGGTGAGGTGGATGAGTCTGGCACAGGTGTTTATTACAGACTACAGAGGGAGAATCTGGGATCTCTTAAGGATAGATATAAGGTGGTTACAGTAGTCAAGGTGGGAGATAATAAGAGCTTGGATGAGCATTTTAGTAGAGTCCGGATTCAGAAAGGGACGGATGCGTGCAATGTTTTTTTAGGTGGAAGTAGCAAGATTTGGTTAGAGACTGAATGTGAGGGGTAAAGGATAGACTGGATTCCAAGAGGACCCCAAGGCAATAAGCCTGAGAGCTATAAGTAATGGTGGCACCATTCACCTGAAGGGAAATCTGACGGATGTGTGCAATGTTTTTTTTAGGTGGGAGTAGCAAGATTTGGTTAGAGACTAAATGTGAGGGGTAAAGGATAGATCAGAGTCCAAGAGGACCCTGAGGCAATGAGCCTGAGAGGTAGAAGTAATGGTGGCATCATTCACCTGAAGGGAAATTGGAGCAGGAATAGGAGGTTTTAGACAGAGGGAAGATGAGAAGTTCAGTTTTCAAGAGGTTGAACTTTAGAAAACGGGAGGTCATCCAGTCAGAGACCGCTGACAGGCAGGCTGTAACACGGTCCAACACTGGAGGAGAGAGAGATCGGGAGAGGAAAGGTAGACTTCGGTGTCGTCAGCATAGAGATGATAATTGAATCCATAGAAAAGAGATGAGGTTGCCCAGAGAGGCGTTATAGATCGAGAAGAGTGGGGACCCAGAACAGAGTCTTGAGGTGGAGATTCTCCCTACCGCCCCCATTTTAGCGTGGAATTACAATGCAGGTGCTTAAAAAAGCTGCCTGCATTGGTAGCGCGCGCTACGCCCTGGGATGCTCGTGGCAGCGTTGAGCGCTGCTGCGAGCATCCACTCGATGGAGTCCATAGGACTCCATTGAGCCAGATGCCGGTGGTCACATGACCTGCCGGATCTCGCCTTGCGCGATCCGGCCGGTCGGCGTAGTGATACGCAGGGGGAGACTGAGGAACTTTTTCCCTGAAAAGCGCAAGGTACCAAACGCAAACGGGTTACTTAACCCGTTTGCGTTTGGATTGTAATATGCGGTAGACACCGCGGCTATTGTTAATGCTCACACAGGTGAGCGTTAACATTAGCGTCAAGATTGTAATGTGACCCTCAGAGTATGTAACTATCCACCATAAAAAAAGAAACAATTCTAGTCTTGTTTCCTTATTTGCAAACCTATAAGTGACGGGGTTAAGGACACGTGAGGTCATTTGTTGGGAAACCAAGATGTTTGTGCGCGCACAGGTTGTGAAACGACATTCTATGTATGTGTTTACTGTCATGCGACGTCTGAAGTCTGATTTTATTTCCAAGTCAGAGTGATTAGTCATCTTCTAAGGGTTTAAATTTTCCTGGACCCTGCTCCTCAAATCAGGTTAGGTTTCGGCATGACACACCTTCCTCGTAGAAAATAATTCCAGCTGTTTGTTGTGCTATGTAAAGGCACGCCGCTGAGTGAGTTTGCATTGAGTTTCTAGGGGACAGGAGGGGACATATTAACCAACGACACAAATCACTATTAACAGCATCCTGGCATACATTTTAAGTAAACAAACAACTTTGTTTGTAGGGGCTGCCAATGTGATTTATGGGGGTAACAGTGTTGAATTTTGCCTTGGACGTTTTTTAACCGCCTTTTTAATGATATAATATAGTCTCGCTAATCTAGTTATGAAAGCATAATTCTTACAGATTGAAAATTGTTTTGAGCAGGACCTTCAATGCCTTTTCCCCCCTAATTAGTTATTTTTTTGCTGTTTTATTTCCCCATGTACAATAGAAAGCAAGCAGTATGATGAAAATGTTGGCTCAATGCAATTGTTAGGAATAATAATAAAGTTTAATGAAGATGCATGCAAGAGCTGCCCTGATTGGACCTAGGGTGACCATGGAAACAAACAAGATGGCTTCTATGACCTGAATAGGCGGTGTAAAGCACAGCAATAAAAAGAACATGGCATTTTAATATAGGCTGTTGAAAAACATAATTTACACAGAACACTAGGAACCTTGGTTGACCCTGCTGTTTCTCTGTAATAACATACTTTTGCTAGTACACTGCACATCAGGGACACTTCTTGTAAATTTATTGAATAAAGGCAATCCAGGTCCTTCACAGTAGGTCTCTTCCTACGTAAGTCCACTTTGACTTCATTAGATTTCATCAATGAAAATTTAATTTATTTGAATTTCTAGCAAATTGAAGGTATAAAGATATATTAAAATGCACAACATAATTCAAAATCAATATGACATTTTCTTGGCTGCATCTTTCGCTCCAACAGTGGATGCACCTTAGGGTCAGTGGTGGCCGCCTCCACAGCATTTCTGCATTTCTGACCATTATTCTGGGCAAAGTCCAATTGAACTTCATAGGGTTGCATGGAGAAATCCTCTCTAGCTGTGAAGTCTGGAATTGTGCTTAGAGTCATTATCTTGATGGAAGAGGAACACCCATTCTCACTTTCAACTGTCTGAAGCAGGTTTTGCTCTCTAGCAGGTTCATGATACTTCAGACTTCACATCTTGTTCCTTATCTTCCTTGTTTACAGTAGAGGGTGGTAGTCTTTGCTGTACTGTGCAAGGGCAAGAACGCTGTTATCATTTCACAGACAACATAAAACTCAGATGTAAAACAAAAAAATTAAGATCTCTTGTTTTTCAGATAGCAATGTAAAAAGAAAATTATTTGTCAATGTTTTTATAGGCTTAAAGAGAATTGTGATCCAGTTGGTTTTAGGCTGGATACTTGACGACTATATCTTTAACATGTCATTGTCATACCCAAAAGAAGTTTGACTCATTTAACAGGGGTTTACTCCCTAGCTATGTATGATCATTTTTTTGGTAATACATATAATTGGAAAAAGGGAGCTATTTAAAGTTCCACTGTCACTCACTTCCATGCGGCATGCCACAGGGGGTCATGACAGCTCTGAGCAGAGAGCCCTCCTACAGGACAGCCATCCACTCAGTCCGCGCATGCCATTAACTGCCAGCGAGCTGTCAATTCTGGGTGCTGATATCACTGGTGAGGGTCAATTGGAATGGCCACGCAATGTCTCTCTGTAAGCTCCGCCCACAGTGAGGGGGAAATCTGGTGGCATCCAAGACTGGATCTGGGTGTCTACAAACTGTAATATCTTATCCACAGATTGGTCTTTAAAACCAATACAATATCTACACCTTGATGGGGTATTACAGCAGTAATACAAAGTAAACCTGGTCATTACAGGTGCACTTTAAGATTTGGAAAGCTCTGTGTGCATGGTGCAGTGACCTACATGCTCTGTGCACATGATGGGGAGGTCTGAGACACACAGCTTTTTAAACATGGAAGGAAGGTATGTAGAAGAGGATAAAAGTCTCGCTGACTGCCTCAATGAATATTTTTGTTCAGTCTTTGCAGAAGAAAAGGAAGGAAAGGGACCTCAGTTAGGAGAGAACACTAAAGAGATATTTACATATCAGTTTACAGAGGAGGAGGTTCTACAGCAGCTGTCTAAAGTAAAGACAAATAAGTCAATGGGGCCTGATGGGATCCACCCTAAATTATTAAAAGAGCTCAGTGATGTAATAGCAAAACCGTTAACAGATTTATTTAACCAATCCTTGTTAACGGGAGTCGTCCCAGAAGACTGGAAATTAGCAAATGTTGTGCCCATTTACAAGAAGGGTAGTAGGGAGGAATCGGGGAACTATAGGCCAGTTAGTCTTACGTCAGTAGTGGGGAAATTAATGGAAACCATGTTAAAGGAAAGGATTGTTGAACATCTAAAAACACATAGATTACAGGATCAGAAACAACATGGGTTTACCTCAGGGAGATCATGCCAAACTAATCTTATTGATTTTTTTGATTGGGTAACAAAAATAATAGACACAGGTGGTGCAGTAGACATTGCTTATTTAGATTTCAGTAAGGCTTTTGATACTGTTCCGCATAGAAGGCTTATCAATAAATTGCAATCTTTGAGTTTAGATTCCAATATTGTTGACTGGATTAGGCAGTGGCTGAGTGACAGACAACAGAGGGTTGTGGTAAATGGAGTTTATTCGGCACAAGGTCTTGTTACCAGTGGGGTACCTCAGGGGTCAGTACTTGGACCCATTCTCTTTAATATTTTTATTAGTGATATTGCAGAAGGTATTAATGGAAAAGTATGTCTTTTTGCTGATGACACAAAGATTTGCAACAGGGTTGACGTTCCTGGAGGGATCAGCCAAATGACAAATGATTTAGGTAAACTAAAAAAATGGTCGGAGTTGTGGCAATTGAGTTTTAATGTGGATAAGTGCAAGATAATGCACCTGGGACGTAAAAACCCAAGGGCTGAATATAGAATATTTGATACAGTCCTAACCTCAACATCTGAGGAAAGGGATTTAGGGGTCATTATTTCAGAGGATCTAAGGGTAAGTAGTCAATGTAATAGAGCAGCAGGAAATGCTAGCAGAATGCTTGGTTGTGTAGGGAGAGGTATTAGCAGTAGGAAAAGGGAAGTGCTCATGCCACTGTACAGAGCACTGGTGAGACCTCACTTGGAGTACTGTGTGCAGTACTGGAGACCGTATCTCCAGAAGGATATAGACATCTTAGAGAGAGTTCAGAGAAGGGCTACTAAAATGGTGTACGGCTTGAAGGAGAAAAGTTACCAGGAAAGGCTTAATGATCTTAACATGTACAGCTTGGAAAAAAGACGAGACAGAGGAGATATGATAGAAACATTTAAATACGTAAAGGGAATCCACAAGGTAGAGGAAGGGGGTATATTTAAAAGGAAACAAAATAGCAAAACAAGAGGACATAGTCTTAGATTAGAGGGGCAAAGGTTTAAAAGTAACATCAGGAAGCATTATTTTACTGAGAGGGTGGTGGATACATGGAACAGTCTTCCAGTAGAAGTGGTAGAGGCCAAAACAGTAATTGAATTTAAGCAAGCATGGGATAGGCATAAGGCTATCCTAAACAAAAGATAAATCCAGGTAAAGTATCCATGTAATTGGGCAGACTAGATGGGCCGAAAGGTTCTTATCGGCCGACATTTTTCTATGTTTCTATGTTTCTATGTTTCTATATTACAATCTTCGCGCAAAAACCTTTGCCGAAGCAAATTTTTTTGCACCAAGCATTATCCTTTTGTGCGCGCAAATCACTGCTGGAATTACAATCCTTGCGGTTTATTTCTTCCGCCGATCAATTGCACGCGCACAAATGCAGGCGTGGTGCCGTCTCGCGCAAAAAATCTTTGGGCGTGCAGTTTCTTGCACCCATTCAGCCAATCAAAATGAAGAAACCCACCTTTCAAACGCAACTGAATTGCGTCTGCCAGAGGCATCGGAGACGGGTTCTGCGTCTATGATGCAAAATGAGCACATATGCTACAGTAATAATACACACACACCTGCCATCATCCATTATATTGTTGCTGCATTCCTTTTTATGTGCGTTTTTTTTTTTTGGGTTAGCCAGATTGTTCAGATTTGCCGTTAGCACCAGCTTTTAGGAGTTGCTAAAATAATGCGCGCAAAGGCTATGCAGTAATTATCGCGAATAGATTGTAATACCATCTGCATACCAGCGCACGTTCTCATTTGCGCTCACAATGTTAAGTATAGGACGCGCGAAGTACAGTAAGCTCGTGCAAGGTTCGCGCAGGTTCACCCACGGTAGACGATTGCGCGCGTTTGTTGCACTGACTATGTAATACAGGATTCGGCGCAAATGGTTTTACTCCTCAAGTTAATGTTTTTTTGCGCCGGCGCAAACGTTTGCGTGAAGATTGTAATTTAGCCCGTGATGTGTGGAACCAAGAGACAGCAAACCATCAATGGGAGGCTTATGAGACTCACAAATACTCTACAACTATTGGGGAGAACTGTGAAACGGATACCCTTTTGAACACATTAAGGACCCTATCACCTCCTTAACGCTAGTGCCCACATACGTCCGCATTAGCGCTAGGTTAAATGGGTATAATGCATGCCGCCCAGATCACGCCTCGAAGTCGTAACGGGTTAAAAAACCCGTTACTGAATCGGTGATAGCGTTTATTACTGTGAGCATACTTAACATGGGGAGCGCAAAGAGTAATTAGCGTTAGGATTACAAAGTCCTAACGCTAATTACGCACCAGTACTATTCACTAAAAAGTTAACACCAGGTCTAAGCTGGTGCTAACTGATTCTGCAGATATCATCAGCTGAACCCCCCCCCCCACCCCACAAGAATATCAGATACTCACCTCTCATCCCGTGGTGAGAACCGTGGCCCGATCCACTGCTTCTGGTCACCGGAAGCAGAGTGAGACTGGGAACGAAAAGTCTCCAGTCTCCCTCCATGGATCACTCCACGCCCCTGGTCATGTGGCCCAGCAGCACAAACCTCGATGGAGTCCTATGGACTCCAGGCGGGGATACTCCGCGAATATCCAGAATATGCACACACACACACACACATACAGTTGTGTTCAAAATTATTCAACCCCCAATGCTGTAAAGGGCTTTAGGGAATTTAGTGTACATTTGTAATTGTATTCAGAATGAAATCCTACAAGGACTTTTTAAAGAACCATATGCAACTAAAATGACATCAATTGGTTTTGTAATACAGTAGTAAATGTTTCTTTTGTGAATTCTTCATTGACACAATTATTCAACCCCTTAAAGACTACCACTCTGAAGAACAGAGGTTCATTCAAGTGTTTGCAATCAGGTATTGAAAACACCTGTGGATGTCACGGAGCAGCAATAAAGCATAATAAGCACCAATTAGGCAGCTTTAAAATGACTGTGATACTCAGCTCCTTCTAGACATTTACTGGTGTGGTTACAAACATGGTGAAGTCAAGAGAATGGTCCAGGAAGACAAGAGAAGAGGTGATTACTCTTCACAGGAAGGGCAATGGCTATAAGAAGATTGCAAAGATGTTGAACATACCAAGAGAGACCATAGGAAGCATCATTCGCAAATTCAAGGCAAAGGGCACTGTTGAAACGCTACCTGGTCATGGCAGAAAGAAGATGCTGACTTCGACTGCTGTGCGCTACCTGAAGCGTAGAGTGGAGAAAAGTCCCCGTGTGACTGCTGAGGAACTGAGAAAAGATTTGTCAGATGTGGGTACTGAAGTTTCAGCTCAGACAATACGGCGCACACTGCGTAATGAAGGCCTCCATGCCAGAACTCCCAGGCGCACCCCCTTACTGTCTCCAAAGAATAAGAAGAGTCGACTGCAGTATGCCAAAAGTCATGTGGACAAACCACAGAAGTTTTGGGATAGTGTTCTGTGGACTGATGAAACAAAATTAGAACTGTTTGGGCCCATGGATCAACGCTATGTTTGTAGGAGGAAGAACAAGGCCTATGAAGAAAAGAACACCTTGCCTACTGTGAAGCATGGCGGGGGGTCAATCATGCTTTGGGGCTGTTTTGCTTCTGCAGGTACAGGGAAGCTTCAGCGTGTGCAAGGTACCATGAATTCTCTTCAGTACCAGGAGATATTGGATGACAATGTGATGCAGTCCGTCACAAACCTGAGGCTTGGGAGACGTTGGACCTTTCAACAGGACAATGATCCCAAGCATACCTCCAAGTCCACTAGAGCATGGTTGCAGATTAAAGGCTGGAGCATTTTGGAGTGGCCATCGCAGTCACCTGACTTAAATCCGATTGAGAACCTCTGGTTGGACTTAAAGAAAGCAGTTGCAGTGCGCAAGCCTAAGAATGTGACTGAACTGGAGGCTTTTGCCCATGACGAATGGGCGAAGATACCCGTAGATCGCTGCAAGACCCTTGTGTCAAGCTATGCTTCACGTTTAAAAGCTGTTATAACTGTAAAAGGATGTTGTACTAAGTACTAAGATTGAATGTCACTTGGGGGTTGAATAAAACTGATAATGATGTGAGCACAGAAAAGACATTTGTGGTTATTTCATTATAAATGTTATGTTATATTTGTCTGACCTACACGTGCCTCTTTGATTTAATTGTAAGCAAGATGACTGAATGATCAAAATCAATGTCAAACTGGCCAAAACACTCAATTTCAGTGGGGGTTGAATAATTTTGAACACAACTGTACATATACATACATACATATTATAGAGAAAGAGTGAGAAATTTTACCTGGACCTTTAAAAGGTATTTCCCCTTACTGCTAGTAGCATGGGTTCTATGAACCAAGGAAAACAGATGTTTGAAATTCTACCAAATAATAGTTTGAAAAATATATGTTATTTTCATTTTCCATTTCAAGCACATTTGTAATTCATGTCTGTACATGAAATAAGAAAGGTGTGTTCAGTATTTCATAAAACTTATGCTTTTGCATTTTCTGGTGAGAAATACAGGGTTATTCAGAGAGAGGTGAAAACCAGGAGAATGACTTGAGAAGGGAAAATTCTAGGTCAAAATAGTCGATTAGGAAAGTGAGATAAATGGGAGAATTTTTCTGGTTTGGCTATTTTGACCTAGAATTTTCACTTCTCCTGTCATTCTCCTGGTTTTCACCTCTCTCTGAATAACCCTCTTAGACTTTCTATTCATTCATTTTGTTCTTTATCTACTTACCTGTTTGCCTGTCTAGCCATCTATACATCTTGTATGATCTATCTATGGTATCTGTTTAATCAGATTTGCCCATGTTTGTCTGCTTTGTGAATATTAAAGGGCCACTCTATTAAAAATTAATAACCCCCCTTTTAACTCATTAAATAATTGGGCAGATGCGGCTGACAGCTTTCGGAGACAAGATATCGTCAGCACGTAAAGCGTGCTGACATCATCAGCCCCTGAATTGGTCCGCAGCTGGTGGGATATTCAATTCCCAGCTGCTTGTGACAGCTGTGTGAGCGGAGGAAACACCACAAGTTCACACAGTTGTAACCAGTGCTTTTTTTCCTGCAAAAATAGGTGGGGGTACTCTCACGTCCGGGGAAACACGGATTATTATGACTATTTTCGTGTCCTAATAAACAATAGTTGCAGCTCACTTAAAGGAAGACACTATGGGCCCTATTACATTCTTCACGCAAACACGCACGTGCAACGCGTGAATTTTTACGCGAAGCATTAAACGTTAATGCACGTAAAACAACGCTGATATTACAATCCTCGCATATTTTTTCATCCGACAAAAATTAACGCACGTAAAACGGACGCACACAAACGCACGCGCGCAGCAACGTTGTGCACCAAAATCAGTGTGCGGACCATTTTTTTTCACGCGATTCAGCCAATCAGAATTAAGAACCACAATTGTCTCACATTAAGTTTTTGCACCTGTCAAAGTCACTCTGCGCATATATGCTGTATCAATAAAAAAAGCACGCACAACTTCTCAAATTTATTGGTTTGGGTATGTGTAGAATGTGTAACTATACTTTGCTGCGTATTTTTTTTTGGGCTGGTGTATTTGGTTTCGGCCAGGTTGATAGAATTTGTCATTAACACCAGCTTCTAGGAGTTGCTAAAATTATGTGCGCAAAGGCTGTGTGTTACAAACTGCGCATAGATTGTAATACCATCCGCATACCAGCGCGCAAAAACACATTTGCGCTCACAATGTTAAGTATAGGATGCGCAAAGTACAGTAAGCTCGCGTAGCGTTCGCGCAGGTTCACCCGCGGTAGACGTATACACGTGTTTGCTGCACTGACATTGTAATACAATGTTCTGCGCAAAGGGTTTTGCCCCTCGCGTTAATTCGTTTTTGCACACGCGCTGACGTTTGCGCGAAGATTGTAATAGGGCCCTATAAAAGGGAACCATATTTTTTAATACTGTGCTCTTTTAAATGAACTACAACTATTGTTGTAACCCTATGGGGGTTATCCACTAAGTGCCTCTGTTGCAAGAAAAATCTGTATTGCAATGCAGCTAGCTGTATTTTTATTTATTTTTGCAATGCTGTCACTGAGTGGATAATTCCCTAGCATTTGTGAGCACCTCAGGAATGAAACTCACACAGGGTTATTCAAAGAGATCCGAATTGCTGGCGAAAAGGTAACTGAACACTGAAATTCAGCGTACAACTGTACGCTGAATTTCAGTGTTCAGTTACCTTTCGCCAGCAATTCGGATCTCTTTGAATAACCCTGTGTGAGTTTCATTCCTGAGGTGCTCACAAATGCTAGGGGATTATCCACTCAGTGACAGCGTTGCAACCTTTCCTGGCCATTCGGCTATTCAGAGAGCAGGCAGTTGGCCAAATGTTGGCGAATTGCCTGCACATACGGTGCCTGTTCGAGGGCAGTGAAATCCCCATAGAGAAGCAATGCTTCGTCTATTCAGAGAACAAAAAACAGCAGTGAAAGGTTGCCGAAATGCCCTGCCATTCGGTGGTTTAATTCGACAGGTTTATTCAGGCGAATCCCATAGGCTTCAATGTTAAAAATATTCCTGTTTTAATTCAATATCTAATAAACCATTCATTATAATATTCTGCAGTAAAATGTCTCTTTATTTTTAGATTTTTTAAGATCTTTTAGTCATTTTTGGGAATTTTTTGCAAACATTTGTTTTCCGTTTTTTTAAAAAAAACAAAAACTTTTTTCTTTTTTCTGTAACAGCCCTTTTTATTATCATTTACTAGACCTTATATGTAAATTTCAGACATTTTCGCTCAGTAGTTTCTTTGCAAACAGCATTTTACTTCTCAAACATTCAAGCATACTGGGTTTTTTTTCACTCCATTCGTCTGCGGTGTCGGGTTTTTCTGGTGGCTGCTCTGCGCTGTGATCGATGGCTGCTCGGGTTTCTCCGGCGTGTTCGGTGGGGTTAATCCAGAAGTTTTTGCGGGTTTCCGTGTGCGTTCGCCCTGGTTTTGCGGTGAGTTTTCAGCGGGTTTGCGGCGAGTTTTCCCTGCATTACGGTGGCCCTGTGGTGCTTGCTGAATACACTGCAGGGTCGCCGAAATGGGATCGCCAAATCCCACCGAATTGAAGAGAACGAAAAGTCACCGAACGTGCAGTGACTTTACGATTCTCTTTGAATAACCCTGACAGTTTTGCTGAGTATGTATGAGCTCCACAGCAATGAAACTCACAGTATTGCGCAGTATGTATGAGCTCCACAGCAATGAAACTCACAGTAATGCACAGTGTGTGTATGAGCTCCACAGCAATGACACTCACAGTAATGTGCAGTGTGTATGAGCTCCACAGCAATGAAACTCCACTATCCACCAAGTACTGTTTGAATAATATTGGGGTACTCCAATGAGAGGGTGTTTGACCTTGAGAAGACCCCCACATGGTGGTAACAACAGGACCAGGTGAACATACCTGTGTTGCCAGAGCTGATATTTTTAAATGCTGTTTTGAAGTGTATTTGGAAGCAGCAGCAGTTTTTTTCTTTGTTCTGAGGCCTGCCTGTTACTGAGCCCCTGCAGAGCAATACAGCCAAGACTTACATTTTCACATTCTCACCTTCCAGGGTGCACCTCACACTGTTTGGAACTGCTGGGGAGGCTGGGGGTAGGGCGGCAATGTAGAAGTCTTTTGGCACGCCCTCCTCTTGACATCATCAGAGGGGGCCAGGCACCAGCAAGAAGTAAGGTAACAGGAGGAGAGAGAGCGCAGGTTTCATTTCCAGCGTGGCGGAGTCTGCTCTCTGACCTGGCAGATACAATGCAGCTCGCTGTGCACCGGCTGCATCTTAGAGGAGGAGCAGCAGGGACACAGCGCCAGGCAGATAGGTTCAAAATTTGGATCCCTGTCAAGGCAAGTGACCAGGGATTCAAATTTTTTTTGCACCCCCTCCTGGTCTTGCGCTCATAGGCGGCCACCTGTACCACCTTAGAGTGCCAGTTCCTCTGATCGCACCGCTTGCCTCACAATCCGCAGCTCTGGCAGATGTGTGTAAACATGCTGCAACCCCCCCTCCCCATGCTGTTCAAAGTTTCAGTGGCTGCAGAGAGATGGGGGTGCAGCATGTTTACACACATCTGCCAGAGCTGGGGCACTGAAGAAACAGAGGGGAGATTTTACTTAACCAGCCCTCTATTGTCACTTACTGGAAGGGGGGTTATCGATCCCTACATACACTCCTGACAATCGGAAGCGTTGAGGAGCAATATGGGCTGCCGAGCACTCTCGATTCTCTGCCTGCCACTGCAGGAGGAGGGAGAAGCATCATGCTCTCTCCTGTTAGTTCGAGCCGGTGGTGAGGTGCCGGTACTGCGTACCGGTGAGTACCCCCTGAAAAAAAAGCCCTGGTTGTAACAGACAATCAGGGCAGGATGGAAAGGGGAGAAAGTAGTGGGACACTCCACTCAGTCTAACCACTTTAAAAAGCTAAAGTGGCAAATGTGTGTAGCGTGTCTATATAAACATTTGAAAATTATACAGCTATGTAAGTTACTAATGTATTTCAGAAGTCATCTTCCTGCATTTTTAGTTTAAAACAGAGGGGTTTGTTCTCTACATAAAAATACGTAGAAAGAGTAGAGACAGCTCTGTTTCTAAAAAAGGTACACTAATGTCCCGTGTTTTAACCCCTTAACAGCAAATGGGTGTCGCACGTCGGGAGGGGGTTAACGCCGGCATGGGCGTCCGCAGGATGGGGCAAGGGGGGGCACTCGCCCCCACCTGGAACTAGGACTGTCTGTCTGCTCTGCCCAGACAGCTGTGTGTGCATCCTGGTCGAGTGTTTGTTACTCGCAGCAAGGCTGCACAGGAGTTCCGTCAGTGTGGGGGTGGTCTGTGTGGATCTTGTGATGTCACCTCCTCACTCCGCCCCCAATCCACTCTAGCCTGGGCTGAGATGCAGGAGAGGCTGCCTGGGCTGAGATGCAGGGGCTGCTGCTGTGGCCACTGGAATGCTGGACACAGCAAAAAAAGGTGATTGTCAAATCCTTCTAAAGCTTGATACCCCCTGGTCTGAGGTCTAGTTTGTCTGCCTGGGGAGGAGGAACACCATGACTAATAGTAATCTGGTGGGGTTGAGTTTACAATCTAAGAGGAGGGGGACCCTGCTCCAGAGTTTACAATCTAGAAGAAGAGGGGTCCCTGCACGAGAGCTTACAATCTAAGAGGAGAGGGGACCCTGGTCCAGAGCTTACAATCTAAGCAGAGAGGGGACCCTGCTCCAGAGCTTACAATCTAAGCAGAGAGGGACCCTGCTCCAGAGTTTACAATCTAAGAGGAGAGGGGACCCTGCCCCAGAGCTTACAATCTAAGAGGAGAGAGGACCTAGGATACGCTCAGAAACACCATACGTGGAACGACAGTCCGTGAAGTATTCAAGGTGCAGGACAGACAGATGCAGAAACCAATCGTTCTGGTAAATACTTAAGATTAGTAGATACCTGGTGACTCTCGGAAGGTACTGGCTTGCATACAAGATTGTTATTGCTAATATGTACAGAGATGCGATTAGAAATAACATTAAACAGAAATAAACAATCGTTTGTTATCGTGGTCTTTGCAAAAACATTAACATGAGTAGTAGCCTGGGTAAAGGGACCCCAGAGGGTTACAAACGATACCCCTAAACGTGATGGAACAGAACCCAAACAGCAAGCGATCAACCCAGCAACCAGCTTGGGGTTAAATCACTAAAACACGCAAACAGCGTAATATACACGATAGAGAGAGAGAGTAGTCAAAGCCAAGCCGGGTCAAATAACAGGAGCAGGAATCTCATACAAAGCAGGGTCGTCAACAGTAAATTCAAATAGATTCAGGAAGTAGCGGTGCGTGAATTAAACTCCACAACAGGGCGATGAGGCAACTCCTTGAGCCCTGTTTTAAAGCCTGCGGCTCCTGGTAACCATACCTGACCCCGCCCCCTCAGATAACGATCTGCCAGCAGAAATGCCAGTCACCCGGCCAGCCAGTGGTCCCCCTTCTTGCCCAGACCCACCTGGGGGCACAGTGGGGCTGAGAATGTAACAGGACCCTGTCCAAGAGCTTACAATCTAAGCAGAGAGGGGGATACAGATTGTATATCTGTATACAGAGCCGGCTCTGTCACTGTGTATACAGAGCTGGCTCTGTGTATACAGAGACGGAGGGAGGGGGATGTGTGTATATATACAGTTGTGTTCAAAATTATTCAACCCCCACTGAAATTGAGTGTTTTGGCCAGATTGACATTGATTTTGATCATTCAGTCATCTTGCTTACAATTAAATCAAAGAGGCATGTGTAGGTCAGACAAATATAACATAACATTTATAATGCAATAACCACAAATGTCTTTTCTGTGCTCACATCATTATCAGTTTTATTCAACCCCCAAGTGACATTCAATCTTAGTACTTAGTACAACATCCTTTTACAGTTATAACAGCTTTTAAACGTGAAGCATAGCTTGACACAAGGGTCTTGCAGCGATCTACGGGTATCTTCGCCCATTCGTCATGGGCAAAAGCCTCCAGTTCAGTCACATTTTTAGGCTTGCGCACTGCAACTGCTTTCTTTAAGTCCCACCAGAGGTTCTCAATCGGATTTAAGTCAGGTGACTGCGATGGCCACTCCAAAATGATCCAGCCTTTAATCTGCAACCATGCTCTAGTGGACTTGGAGGTATGCTCGGGATCATTGTTCTGTTGAAAGGTCCAACGTCTCCCAAGCCTCAGGTTTGTGACGGACTGCATCACATTGTCATCCAATATCTCCTGGTACTGAAGAGAATTCATGGTACCTTGCACACGCTGAAGCTTCCCTGTACCTGCAGAAGCAAAACAGCCCCAAAGCATGATTGACCCCCGCCATGCTTCACAGTAGGCAAGGTGTTCTTTTCTTCATAGGCCTTGTTCTTCCTCCTCCAAACATAGCGTTTATCCATGGGCCCAAACAGTTCTAATTTTGTTTCATCAGTCCACAGAACACTATCCCAAAACTTCTGTGGTTTGTCCACATGACTTTTGGCATACTGCAGTCGACTCTTCTTATTCTTTGGAGACAGCAAGGGGGTGCGCCTGGGAGTTCTGGCATGGAGGCCTTCATTACGCAGTGTGCGCCGTATTGTCTGAGCTGAAACTTCAGTACCCACATCTGACAAATCTTTTCTCAGTTCCTCAGCAGTCACACGGGGACTTTTCTCCACTCTACGCTTCAGGTAGCGCACAGCAGTCGAAGTCAGCATCTTCTTTCTGCCACGACCAGGTAGCATTTCAACAGTGCCCTTTGCCTTGAATTTGCGAATGATGCTTCCTATGGTCTCTCTTGGTATGTTTAACATCTTTGCAATCTTCTTATAGCCATTGCCCTTCCTGTGAAGAGTAATCACCTCTTCTCTTGTCTTCCTGGGCCATTCTCTTGACTTCACCATGTTTGTAACCACACCAGTAAATGTCTAGAAGGAGCTGAGTATCACAGTCATTTTAAAGCTGCCTAATTGGTGCTTATTATGCTTTATTGCTGCTCCGTGACATCCACAGGTGTTTTCAATACCTGATTGAAAACACTTGAATGAACCTCTGTTCTTCAAAGTGGTAGTCTTTAAGGGGTTGAATAATTGTGTCAATGAAGAATTCACAAAAGAAACATTTACTACTGTATTACAAAACCAATTGATGTCATTTTAGTTGCATATGGTTCTTTAAAAAGTCCTTGTAGGATTTCATTCTGAATACAATTACAAATGTACACTAAATTCCCTAAAACCCTTTACAGCATTGGGGGTTGAATAATTTTGAACACAACTGTATATATGTATACATGTATATATGTGTGTATATATGTGTATATATATATATGTGTATATATATATATATATTAGTATGTAGGAAGGGGACTGGTGTGTGTGCGTGTATGTACGTATGTATATGTTTGGAGGGGGACCTGGTGTGTGTGCCAGTATGTGTGGAAGGGTCATGGTTTGTGTATACAGAGATGGCCTAGAAAATGCAACACTCAGATCAGACACTTAGACCTTTATTCTTCTATTAGTCTTGCATCATGTTTCGCAGCCACCGTATTACTACGCCTTATTTTATGACTGTCCCCTTCATTACATTGTCAAAAGGGCAGAATATGGATATCCCCCCCCCGGAAATATTTCTGCGGACGCCCATGAACGCCGGTGAGGTTTACTAGTACACCTCGCTGCCAGGTGCCTCAGCGAGCCTCTGGTTCGGCCTGCCCACACAGCTGACCGACGCACATCATTGGCTGCAGGGGGATGGTCTGAGTTCAGGCCATCTCTCTGCAGCCAATGGAGTACAGCAGCTGCGGGGAGGGGAGGAGATGAGACAGCCCATTGAGGTCTGCGGGGCGTACCAGTACGCCCGCGTACTCAAGGTCCACCCGTCGTGCGGATGGCATGGAATGCCTCATGGCGGGAAAGGGTTAATGCATACGATGAGCATCAAATACAAACAGTGTAATGCCCATATATAAAAATAATAAGGAAAACAAATAAGGGTTGGAGTACATCTTACCAAGGATAACATTGTCAAACTGAGCAAATCCAGACAACACCCTAATGTGCAAACCACACTGTCTGTTCGTCACATACTATTTTTGCTGATTTTCTAACATGGTATTATGTTGTGTGCTATGTGATTTGAAAGTTACCTTAAATACCCATTTTTTTTGATCTCATGTTATGGCTATACTTTTTGTTGAATAAAGTAGGAGCTACAGAAAATAGGTAATGTGAGATTTAAATCTATAAAACACAAAAGGCTACATTACAATCCCCGCGTTAAAACGGGGACAGTAGGGAGAAAAAATTGCGCCCGCAGTTTTCCCCCTACCGCCCCTGTTTTAACGGGGATTGCAATGCAGGCACAAAAAATGCTGCCTGCATTTGTAGCGGGCGCTACGCCCCGGGATGCTCGCGGCAGCGCTGAGCGCAGCCGCGAGCATCTACTCGATGGAGTCCATAGGACTCCATTGAGCCAGACGCTGGCGGTCACATGACCTGCCGGATCTCGCCTCGCGAGATCCAGCCAGTCAGCGTAGTGATACGCAGGAGGAGACTGAGGAACTTTTTCCCCCAGTCTTTTCCTGCTCCCGCCGGATGAAGCAGGTGGTTGGAGCCGCAGTCCTCGCCGCGGGACAGGAGGTGAGTATCTAATTCTTTTTATATTTTTTTAGGCAGGTGTTAATGGATTCTGCAGAAGCGGAATCCGTTAACACCAAGTCCTGGCTTTGGTTAACTTTCCGCTAACCAGTGCCAGACATTGATCAGCGCTAGGACTTTGTAATCCTAACGCTGATTAACACTATGCGCTCCCCATGTTAAGTATAGGGAGCGCAAAATACAGTAACCTCGCGCTGAAAAGCGCAAGGTACCAAACGCAAACGGATTACTGAACCCGTTTGGATTGTAATATGTGGTAGACACAGCGGTTAACATTAATGCTCACACAGGTGAGCGTTCACGTTAGCGCATAGATTGTAATGTGGCCCAAAGTGTATAGTATGGGAGCTTTGGAAATGTCTTTTTCATGCCTGACTTCTGCAGGAGACTTGACAATCCTAAACACCATGTCCTGCTGACTCTGGGCACTAGGTCAGTGAAGGCTGCAGAGCGCAACATGCTGGAAGCTGCAGCAAGAAGGAGATTGTGGCTGTCCTGGGACCGGCTGGGTGGATTAGAGGTAGCATCACTGCTCTGCATGGAGAGAGCCTGTGGAGAGTCTGGAGACATGGGTTCGATCCCAGCAAGAGCACCTCTCCAGTAAGTGTCCTTGGGCAAGACACCTAATGGTACATACTCGCCACCCAGGACATACTTGAAAACAAGCGTAATCTCAATGTATCCTTCCTGATAAAATACTTTCTCAATCTTGTTCCTTTCTGACATCGGATTCTGAAATCTGGAAGGATCTGAAATCCAGAAAGCTTGGGGTGCTGCTGAGCATTCCAAATAAGGGGTGCCGACCTGTATTACTATTTTGTTAATTAAAGTCAAGGTAACTTCTCTAAGACAAATTGTGCTGAATTGCATGCCCAGATGACCATGGACAATTTCTGCAGCCTCACACTTTTACTAGAGAGCATTTCTAACCCCACTAAGTCTAATGCTATTAGTCTAAAGCAGTGGTTCCCAACCGCGGTCCTCAAGTACCTACAAGGCCAGGTTTTAAGGATCACCTTGGGAAAATACAGACTAAATAAGCAAACACTGAGCAGCAAATCATGCCACCTGTGCTGTGCTTCAGATATCTGGAAAACCTGGCCTGTTAGGGGGTACGTGAGGACCACGGTTGGGAACCTCTGGTCTAAAGAAATGAGGTTAAAGTGCGCAGGATGGGAACTGCACGACATAATTGAAATATGGAACACGTGGTAAAAAGTGAATTTCCACAACATTTAGCCTTCCAGTCAAACGGAATGTGTGACAAATGTGACTGCAGTTATCTTATGTTAACCCTTTCGCTGCTGAGGCATTTCCCGCCTCTGTGCTGAGGTCATTTTTACCGATTTTGCTCATCATGTTTAAACGTGTTTTGAAGGCTTATTTTAGTATATGACCGAGACATATTATATATCGTTCTTTCCGTCAGACTCGGCAGATTCATAATATGTCATTATTATATGTATACGTCATGTCCTGTCTGTATATTATAACAAACAATGCAATAAAATATGAATTTTCAATCATTTACAACGTGTAAAGTGTTTTTTTTTTCACATTTTAACATGCGAGCAATTGCGGTTATATTTTGTATGGGGTGCGCTTGTTAAAAAAATTAGAAATGGGGTCTCGTTACATTTTTTTTGGGGGAAAATTACACGATTTTTAACAAACGCACCGCATACAAAAATTGTTAGTGCAGCATCATTGTTCACATTATAATTGAAATGGGAACAATATTGCTGCATTAACAAACCAAAAAAAAGAAAAAAAATATTATTTTTTTTACAATTTTTTTTAAAATATTTTTTTAATTTTTATTTTTATTTTTTTTTTTTTAACTTTTTTCATAGTCATGTTTGGTATCGTTGGAACGGCCATGCTCTGGCCGATCCAACAGTACCAAACGTTAACCCCTAGCTGCCACGGATCGGGAGATAGGGGGTTCCTTAGAACCCCCTATCTCCACCATTGGTGGCAGCTAGGGGTTAACTCCAGGACTGGCGTCATCATGCTATGCGCGATGACGCCAGTCCCCAGGGGGAGTTCCCGGAGGCTTGGCCGACATCCAAGATGTCGGCCAGCTCCGGGAAAGGATCACGGACTGGCGCTTTTCAGCACCAATTCGTGATCCGGCTCCCCAGGGGTTAATGACAGCCACCGTTTGGAAGGGCAGGCTGTGCCCTTCCAAGCGGTGCCTGTATTAACTCCCTGCTCCCCGGCGATCGGGAGGGAGAGAGGTCCGAAGGTCCGAGAGAGGTACCCCCCCCTCCCTTTCAGGCGCCTCCTCCGCACATGTGGGGGGGGGCGCCTGAATTAGATGTCATTGCGTCGCCGCGATGACATCTAATGTCCCCGCCGGGGTCCCGAGTGCTGGGCTGACATCCAAGATGTCAGCCCGCACGGGGGGGGGGGCGCAGCAATCCGCCGGAATCCGGCGGATTGCTGCCTCCTGTGCATGGACGCGCTCAGCGCGTCCATAGCACAGGAGAACCACTTGGCTGGACACGCTGAGCGCGTCCATAGCAGCCAAGTGGTTAAAGAGGCGTGAATACTGAATAATGTGTTAGGGGTAGACAAAAGGTAATATGTAATATACAACTATGTTG
The DNA here is from genome assembly GCA_009667805.1 of Leptobrachium leishanense. NCBI lineage: Eukaryota > Metazoa > Chordata > Amphibia > Anura > Megophryidae > Leptobrachium > Leptobrachium leishanense. The sequence goes on from CM019065.1 coordinate 141,141,445, forward strand.
TGTTTTAAATGCATGAAATGTGCCTTCTGATTATATCAACCTCTACAAACTATATAAATAATATGATATAAAAAAGGACACATTTAAATATAAATGCGAATCCTCAGATCCAGGACCAGCACCTTACTTACAATACCACAATACAAAAAGACAGTGGCTCAATCCTCATTTTCCTACAGAGCACCACAATTATGGAATAACCTCCCAGACGCCATCAAATCTTCCCATAGTCTATAGTCCCTTAAGAGCTCCCTATTAACATACCTCAATACAGAATGCACCTGTAAACATGTAACATAATAACTATTTACTACATATTTATTTTCTGTTAATCTGTATATTTGTTTTGTGTTAATTTCTTGCATTTTACTACTTTGTATTTCTGTAACAATGTTCTTGAACCCAGGACATATTGAAAACGAGAGAAAGCTCAATGTATCCTTCCTAGGAAAATACTTTATAAATAAATAAATAAATAAATACTGAAAACTGACCACAAGCAGTAGATCATTTGGATATGTTCAGTTTATATTTACTATATGTAGATCAGGTGTGCCACCATTGGCGTCTCCCCTGTAAGTTATTCCTTGCCCCCCATATGCTCCCCCACCAGGAATCCGCATCCAGCTTTCCCCACTTATTCGGACCGATGTATCTCTGTCGCATTGCATCATAGGTGGTTGATCGCCTTTCCAATGATACCCAACATGACCATATTCCGTGTAACATAAAAATCATAAATAATAAAATAAAAACGTAACATTTTTTTCCACAGTATTGAAATGGCTCAGCAGTGAAAGGATTAATGGTCAGACCATATATTACATTGTGTATTACTTTCATTTTTCCCTTGGTTTAGTTGTAAATTAAGGATTAATGGGCAGGCTTCATCCCCCACAGTACACATTTCGGGCCCTATTATGCTCTGAGCGTTAAAACGCGGGCGCAAGGGAGGAAAAACTGCGCCCGCGTTTTCCCCCTTGCGCCCGCGTTTTAACGCTGGATTACAATGCAGGCAGAAAAAATGCTGCCTGCATTGTTTCCGAGCGTAAAACTTCAAGATGCTCGCGGCAGCGCTGAGCTCAGCTGCGAGCATCCACTCGCTGGAGTCCATAGGACTCCATTGAGTTCCTCCCTGCCGGTCACATGACCAGTCGGATCTCGCATCGCGAGATTCAGACGGTCGCGTAGGGATACACAGGGAGAGGCTCGGGGGACTTTTTCCCCCCAGTCTTTCCCTGCTCCCGCCGGCCGGAGGAGGCGATCGGAGCCGCAGTCCTCGCCGGGGAGAGAGGGTGAGTACATCATTAGGTTTTTTATTTTTAAAGCTGGTGTTAACGGATTCTGCAGAAGCGGAATCCGTTAACACAAAGTCGTGGCTCTGGTTAACTTTACGCTGACCAGAGCCAGGCGTTAATCAGCGCTGGGACATTGTAAAACCAGCGCTGATTAACACTTTGCGCTCCCCATGTTAAACATAGGGAGCACAAAGTACAGTAACCTCGCGCAGCGCAGCGCAAGGTACCAAACGCAAACGTTTTGTTTTAACCCGTTTGGATTGTAATATGCTGTAAATACCGCGGCAAACGTTAATGCTCACGCAAGTGAGCGTTAACGTTTGCGTTAGGAATGTAATAGTGCCCTTCATGTTTTCCCTTAAGGCTGCTATGGACGCACTCAGCGCGTCCAGCCAAGTGGTTCTCCTGTGCTACGGACGCGCTCAGCGCGTCCGAGCACAGGAGGCAGCAATCCGCCGGATTCCGGCGGATTGCTGCGCCCCCCGGTGCGGGCTGACATCTTGGATGTCAGCCCGTCAATCCGGGAGCCCGGCGGGGACATTAGATGTCATCGCGGCGACGTGATGACATCTAATGCAGGCGCCCCCCCGCATGTGCGGAGGAGGCGCCTGAAAGGGGGGGGGAGGTCCTTCGGACCTCTCTCCCTCCCGATCGCCGGGGAGTAGCGAGTTAAAACAGACACCGCTTGGAAGGGCACAGCCTGCCCTTCCAAACTAGGGATGTGCGTTTCGGAATTTCGGAATTTTCACGAAATTTCCCGATTCGTGTTTTCGGATGCGGACGAATTTCCGAAAAATTTTAGATCCGAAAAGTTCAGATCCGAAATGTTTTCCGAGCCGAAACGAAATATTTTCGGATTTTTCGAATGGGCTTGAAATGTGTCAAACGAGGAGAACAGATGTTCCGAAAAACGAAAATTTGGTAAAAACGAAAATTTTCTGAAAAACGAAAAGTTTCCGAAAAAACGAAAAATCGATACAAAAAACGGGCAAAATGACACGAAAAATACGAAAAATGGTCGATATCCCGAAAAATGTGCAATTCCGAAAAACGAAAATTTCCGAAATTACGAAAAGTCGATACAAAAACCGAGCACAGTGACACGAAAATACGAAAAATGGTCGAAATTCCGAAAAAAAAATGTACCCGAAAAACGGGCCGAACCGAATCGAATCGAAACCGAAATCGGTCGAAACGAGCCGAATCGAAAAGTTTAAAAATCCGAAAAATCGAACCGAATCGAACCGAAAAAAAAAATCGGTGCACAAGCCTATTCCAAACGGTGGCTGTCATTAAACCCTGGGGAGCCAGATCACGAATCGGCGCTGAAAAGCGCCGGTTCGTGATCCTTTCCCAGAGCTGGCCGACATCTTGGATGTCGGCCAAGCCTCCGGGAACTCCCCCTGAGGACTGGCGTCATCGTGCTCTGCACGATGACGCCAGTCCTGGAGTTAACCCCTAGCTGCCACCAACGGTGGAGATAGGGGGTTCCAATGAATCCCCTATCTCCCGATCCGTGGCAGCTAGGGGTTAATGTTTGGTACTGTTGGATCGGCCAGAGCATGGCCGTTCCAACGATACCAAACACTACTGTGAAAAAAGTTTGTTTAAAAAAATAAAAATTAAAAATAAAAATAAAAAAATATTAAAAACAAATTCTAAAAAAACAAACAAACAAGTTTTTTTTGTTTTTTTTTGTTTTGTTAATGCAGCAATATTGTTCCCATTTCAATTATAATGTGAACAATGATGCTGCACTAACGATTTTTGTATGCGGTGCGTTTGTTAAAAATTGCGTAATTTTCCCCAAAAAAAATGTAACGAGACCCCATCTCTAATTTTTTTAACAAGCGCACCCCATACAAAATATAACCACAATTGCTCGCATGTTAAAATGTGAAAAAAAACACACTTTACACGTTGTAAATTATTGAAAATTCATATTTTATTGCATTTTTTGTTATAATATACAGACAGGTCATGACGTATACATATAATAATGACATATTGTGAATCTGCCGAGTCTGACGGAAAGAACGATATATAATATGTCTGGGTCATATACTAAAATAAGCCTTCAAAACACGTTTAAACATGATGAGCAAAACCGGTAAAAATGACCTCAGCACAGAGGTGTGAAACGCCTCAGCAGCGAAAGGGTTAACGGCATTTTAGGGGTTAATGGGTAGTCTACATGCCAAACTGTTTATTATTTTTATTGTATTTCCCTGCTTTAATGGCATTTTATGATTATTGTGGAAGTTTAGAATATAAAGGGTCTATTCATCTTTAGATCCTTTGCTTTTTGTCACATTTTGGGGAATCAATTTCACCGAAAATCTAGTGAATTCCCTATTTAGCGAATGGTCGCTGTAATATGCAAAAACTGGAGTCGCTGAATCAGTTATCGAACGTTGACGAAAATCGCCAAATTGCGGCAAATAAAAGATTGAATTAATGTATCAGGTTAGTACAACATAAAGGTATAATTGCACGACATTACTCTGGGATTTTGGAATCTTATTTATATAACCTTAAGGTTTTTCAGTGGTATGATATAGTGGTGAAAATTATTAGTCCCCCTCCCCCAGTTTTGACTGTGGTATCTTATGTGCCCCCCTATTTATTGTTCCTAGAATCAGCACTGTTTGCCAGTTATCTGAAGCACAGCACAGGTGATATGATTTGCTGCTCAGTGATTGCAGGATTCAGTCTGTATTTCCCCAAAGTGATCTGCAAAATCTGGTCTGTTACCGGGTACCTGTGGACAGTTTAGGGGAACACAGATATAGCATTGAAGATAACCCAGACGATTTCCCAGTATGCAGTACAGAGGCCACCATGTGTGTTTGCTGCCTGACTCAGAACAATAGCGCCTTTGCCTCATCTCCCACAAGCTTTGCAGGCAGCACACATGGTTCCTTGAACTCCTGTCAATGCGCTCTGTCACTGTCAGCTGAGCACACACATGTGTTATCTAAGGAATGTTAGTTTTACTTTCCTCTAAAGCTAGGGGATTTTTTCCACACCTTTGTTCGATACCTTAGTTTTCAGTTTCCCTTCTTTGTTTTTCTGACTACCACAATGTCACGTAAATACTGTGGTTTATTATGCAATTTGTCACCATAGAAATGCACACAGCATCTTTATAAGTTTCAGTAAAGAGGAAGTTTCAGAGTAAATATCATTACCACAGCCAACACGTGCATTCTGAGAAAGAAGCCTGATAAAGGGCAATTGCACCAGACAATTTAAATGTTGTAGTAAGATGAGAGAGATCATCCTTGTATTAAGTCGAGCAATAAATATTAAGCCCTTCCGGGGCTGAAACATCACTTTATGGTCGACTTGGGGATGAACAGAATAGCGCAGCTACCATCAGTTAGAAACGAAAGACCATATATACATGTTACTTTTCACGTACGTTCGTCTCAGTAAAGGAGTTGGAAAATTATACCTGTAAAGAAGGGAAAAATCTGCATTTAACGTTTTTGCAGGAAACATGCATGGTCTAGTGTTGCTGATCTGAAGTGTATTGGGGTCAAATGTGGGATAAAAAGAATTGTGTTTGATTTCAGTTTCATCAGTTGTATCGGTACGTAGATACTCGAGTATAGCGCGACCCGAATATAACGCAATGGATAGAGATTTATTATGGAAATGAGAGAATCCTCAAGACTCGAATATAACGCGAGGAGCAAAATTATAAAAGTATACTGTACCGGTAAACAACTAAAATCCTTTGAGGTTCTCTTAACACAATCCGGCTCCCCCTCAGGCCAGGGTGCTCTGCTCTAGAATGATTGTAGTTGTTACAAAGTATGAAGCCACCAGCCTCCCGTCTTCTTTACTTGCGATAAGATGGACGGCGGAGCAAGGTGAACAACGCAGTGAATCATTCACCGACAGCCAGCACGCTGGGAAGTGTAGTTTTCTGACCTCTGGTTCCAGCAGGCAGGCTCATCCATCCTTTTTGTAAATGGTGAAAAAATGATTGTCGTTATTGTTTGAAAGTGAGCTTTGACATGACGTACAGTATGTCTTCTATTGTACTGCTCAGAAGATCAATCTATAAATATTTATTTATTTATAAAGGATTTTACCAGGAAGGATATATTGAGATTTCTCTCGTTTTCAAGTATGTCCTGGGTTCAAGAACATTGAATTGTTACAGTCATTACAGAAATACAAAAGTAATAAATGCAAGATATTAAAAAACAACACAAATATACAGATTAACAGACAATAAATAAGAAATGTATTCACTATGTTACATGTTTACAGGTGCATTCTGTATCGAGGTATGTTAAGTGACTTCAGACTGGGGGAAGATTTGATGGTGTCTGTGTATATAATAATCTACACTAGTATACTGTATATTTGTGACTGCACTACAGCTTGTCACATTTCTGAGCTTGAACCGTAATGTTGGCCATTTCATTCATTGCTATTGCCATTCAGTATAATATATTTACATAACTTTACAGTTGCATTGGCATAAATATTGCATTTGACCTAAATATTAATGGAAAAGATCCTCTCCTACTCTTTAACGTAGCTTTATTCACATAAAATAATCATGATGCCGTCAGTAGATTTTGTAAACTAAAAGAACGCATCAGGTTTCTGTTGCCATTCTATGAATTATCCCAGTGTTTTTGCGCACCTCTCTTTTTATTCCTTCTTTTTCAGTATATGTCGGTTTTTAACCTTTGGCTTTTCTCAGGTCCATCCTCCAAAGTTTAGTAAGGGTGTTTGCAGTCTTTCATTGTTTTGTTGGTAAGAGAATATATCGTTTTAGTGACCCTTCAGCAAAATCTAAATTATGTATGTCCTTCAGATTTGGACTGACACCCAGCTGCTATTTTACCATCTGGCTGGTGAAATAATAACACACATCCAATTAAAAACGTGTGAAACAATAGAATAATAGAACGGCTAGAATTTTGCTGCATTAACACGTGTCTGCACTAACTTCAGAAGACATGGCGTCCAAAACTGAACATGTCTTTTTCAGTGACATCAATTTTAGAAGGATAAGCCGGGAAATATATTCCTTTACTTCAAGAAAAAACATCTTTCTCAGAGAGTCAAGCAAAAAAACCCCATGGTGCTTAATTTTTTTTGGACATAAGCTGCACAATCCTTTACACCTTTAGTTTCAGGGGTTCTAGTTTAGTAAGGACAATGCAGCTTTGGGGCCAGATTCTTCTGCCCCACTTTACCATGACCTGCATTTTGTTTAATTTGCAATATAGATTTTTTTGATCTTAAAATATGATAATTGTATTTAAAAAATAAGCAGACATATAATTAGGTCAGCACCCCCACTACTCTTGTAGACGGAGGGGTCATACACCTGAGGAGAAATGTGTTTGGAATATTTTATGTATTTATTCATTTTTTGTTTTCCTTGTTGTTGTTTTTTTTTGTTTGTTTTAAATATATATTTTAGTCCACTGATCCTGAGGAGTTTAAGGGCTTTTTCAGGAGCTGGACCTATCTATACAATCACAATGTCTACTGAAGAGAGCTGGGATAGGCTCTGGGACACTTGATTTTGCCATTTTTTGTATACTTTTATATTGTTTGGTCATACAGATCTACACTATTTACATTCTCTTCCTGTTCTTTTCAGGTTGACTTGAAGATCTATTTCAAGTTTCAAGAAGGGCTGATGGGTGGCCAATCAAATTGAACATAGGTAATAACAATAAGTGAGAGTCCCACTTGCGGCTATTGTCTTTGTGAGTGATTTACATTCACCTACCCCTCCTGTATTGGTTTTATTTACAGTGTTGCAGTCTGTATCATTTGTTTGTCTATTTGAGGTATTGATGTCTAAGATCAATCTACACATATCAACCATAAAGTAATGTAGATTAGATCGGCCATGTTTTTCTTTTCTGCTTTTTTTGTGTCTTTTTTCTTTCATGTTGTCATGATCTTATCACTGTTATTTTAACACACTGTTGGTTCATGGGCCTAAGATCGCTCATGTGGTTATTTTCCCATTTTGACCATACCATTTGGCTCTCACCATTTATGACACCTACCCCGATCTATGTGCCCCTTAATGTTCAATTTTAAGATACTGATCAGTAAGCTTTTACTATTTTGTATTTCTGTAACCACTCAATGTTCTTGAATCCAGGACATACTTGAAAACGAGAGAAATCTCAATGTATCCTTCCTCGTAAAATACTTATATAAATAAATAAATAAGCTTCCAGACCTGAAGGTGAGAGGTATAACTCTCGAAAGCTTGTTTTATAAATTTTACGTTAGTCCAATACTGCTATACTCGTGAATTTAACCATAAATCTATCCTATAAAACAATAAGGGCTGGCGTGTCCGTCGCCAAAACCCTACTGCGCATGCGCGCGCAACCTGCGGCGGTTGGCTGTGCGCGCATCCAACGGCCGTGGCACGCACACAGCCGGCGTGCGAGAGGGACAAAACAAATCCGATCCATTGGAGAGGCGCACAGCACAGCGCCTCTCCAATGGATCGGATTTGTTTTCTGCATCTCCTCCGTGCCCAGCCTCCATCTCCTCCTTGCCGGTCTCCATCTCCTCCGCGCCCGGCCTGCATCTCCTCCATGCCCGGCCTGCCATATTACCAGTCTGCCATGCACAATACCAGTCTGCCATGCACAATACCAGTTCACAGCCATATTACCAGTCTGCCATGCACAATACCAGTCTGCCATGCATATTACCAGTCTGCCAGCCATATTACCAGTCTGCCATGCACATTACCAGTCTGTCATGCACAATACCAGTTCCCAGCCATATTACCAGTCTGCCATGCACAAAACCAGTCTGCCAGCCATATTACCAGTCTGCAATGCACTTTACCAGTCTGCCATGCACATTACCAGTCTGTCATGCACAATACCAGTTCCCAGCCATATTACCAGTCTGCCATGCACAAAACCAGTCTGCCAGCTATATTACCAGTTCGGCAGCCATATTACCAGTCTGCCATGCACAATACCAGTTCGCCAGCCGTATTACCAGTCTGCCATGCACAATACCAGTCTGCCAGACATATTACCAGTCTGCCAGCCATATTACCAGTTCGCCAGCCATATTACCAGTTCGCCAGCCATATTACCAGTTCACCAGCCATATTACCAGTCTGCCATGCACAATGCCAGTCTGCCATGCACAATGCCAGTCTGCCAGCCATAATACCAGTGTCTCATAATACCAGTGTGCCTAAATACCAGCCTGCCATGCCATGCATACCACGTGCCATTAAATATACGCATAATGTATACGCTACAAAAAAAATGCCCGCCCAAGCCCAACACAATCTAAGGGGCCCCATGAGTTTACAATCTAAGGGGCCCCATGAGTTTACAATCTAAGGGGCCACATGATTTTACAATCTAAGGGGTCCCACGAGTTTACAATATGAGGGGTCCCACGAGTTTACAATCTGAGGGTCCGGTTCCCGTGAGCTTACAATCTAAGAGGGAAGAGGAACCTACTCTAATATATAAATTCCTTTGTAATGCGCTGTCAGCTGTGTGCGCACCCATCACAGCTGCTCAGTCGGCCCTCCTGTTGCGGATGGGATGGAGATGGACGCGTTACAAACGTATTTATATAGAGAGATACTCTTGGATAGGACATTGGAAAAAAACTATGTGGACTTGAATTCTGACCTGGCGACAACAACAATAGACTGCCCTCTGGGCAGGCTTTCCACCTAGTACTTTTATAAATAAATAAATAAATAAGCTTCCAGACCTGAAGGTGAGAGGTATAGCTCTCGAAAGCTTGTTTTATAAATTTTACGTTAGTCCAATACTGCTATACTCGTGAATTTAACCATAAAGTATGTGTATATATATATACTGTGTAATTTTCCCCTCATTGTGCATTGAGCACTCGGATTTCTTGTATTAACTCAGACACATGTTGGTACATTTTCATATGTATATTAGTAGATCATGAAATCATAAACGTCATAGTGCAGTCTTTCCACCATTCACACCTCCAGTTACAATCCCTTATATGAAAGTCATAAGGAGCATATGGTTCCTCTGAGAGTCACACGATTTTGTGTTTTCCTTAAACATTCTCTTATCATTATATTTTAAAGATCACTTTAACCCTTTCTTCAGTTTCTTTTTTAATACATTTTTATTGGCAAGCAATTTTAATTTATTGGAAAAAAAATTAAGGTTCACATTTAATTTCATTTAGATATTTTTATTTACCTGTTATAGCATATGCATTTTCAAGATAGTAACAACAAATATGTGCTCTTAACCGTATATTGCCCATTACCGTGGTGACTCTCCCTTAGCAGTGATGACTTCCCTATAATTATGTGTAGCCTTGCCATAAGAGATCTTTTGGATTGCCGTACTTAAAATCTCTTAAACTCTTGCGAGCTAAGATTGCTGGTAGAGGAGATCAAGAGATTCTTCAATTTGGTGACGCTTGATGGAACATGTTTTTAGTGGGATTAGAAGGAATGGTCCTGGGAAGAGCCATTTGACAGACTTGTTCAGCAGGAGAGGGTCCGCATGGAGCAGCAGAGAGGAGCTAGGCTGGCATATTATTATTAAACCTTCCTGATCAGACCCATATGTCAGCCTAAGTACAGAGCTTTCTAGTTGGACTGCCATTGGTGGAGATAACATTGTAGAGTGTCTTTAATGCTATGTGCAACACTAGTCATGTAAGATAATAGCTTCACCTGACATGGAAGGGGCACAAACACTCTACAATGACCCTGTGTATTAGTGAATGTGACTCATGACTTGCCTACTTATTGAATTACAATATGAAGACTTTGCCCTGGTCAAGGGCTACAATCAAGGTCTATAGCAGTGTGAATCAAGAAACCCTAGACCCGGGGGTCAGCAAACTTGTTTCCCCCCTGATGTTTTCAAAATACATCTCCCATGTTGCTCAGGTACTCATTACAGTGGCAAGAAAAAGTATGTGAACCCTTTGGGATTACGTGGAGTTTTGCATGAATTGGTCATAAAATGTGCTCTGATCTTCATCTAAGTTACAACAATTTGAAAAACACAGTCTGCTTAAAATAATACAACACAAACATTATATGTTTTCATGTGTTTATTGAACATAGCATGTAAACATTCACAGTGCAGGGTGGAAAAGGTATGTGAACCCTTAGCCTAATGACTTCTCCAAGAGCTAATTGGAGCCAGGAGTGAGCCAACCTTGAGTCCAATCAATGTGATATTATTGGATGTGTTGCTGAAAGCTGTCCTGTCCTTTAAAAGCACACACCAGTTTTGGGTTTACTGGTTTCAAGAAGCACCGCCTGATGTGAACCATGCCTTGCAGAAAAGAGCTCTCAGAAGACCTACGATCAAGAATTGTTGACTTGCATGAAGCTGAAAAGGGTTACAAAAGTATCTCCAAAAGCCTTGATGTTCATGTGTCCATGGTTAAACAGACTGTCTACAAATGGAGAAAGTTCAGCACTGTTGCTACATCCCTAGGCGTGGTCGTCCTGTAAAGATGACTGCAAGAGCACAGTGCAGAATGCTTAATGAGGTAAAGAAGAATCCTAGAGTGTCAGCTAAAGACTTACAGAAATCTCTGGCACATGCTAATATTTTTGTTGACACATCTACAGTAAGGAAAACATTAAACAAGAATGGAGTACATGGGAGGACACCACGGAGGAAGCCATTGCTGTCCAAAAAGAATATTGCAGCACGTTTGAAGTTTTCAAAAGAGCACCTGGATGTTCCACAGCACTACTGGCAAAATATTCTGTGGATAGATGAAACCAAAATTGAGTTGTTTGGAAAAAACACAAAATACTATGTGTGGAGAAAAAAAAGGCACAGCACACCAACATCAAAACCTCATCCCCACTGTAAAACATGGCGGAGGGAGCATCATGGTTTGGGGCTGCTTTGCTGCCTCAGGGCCTGGACGGATTGTTGTCATTGATTGAAAAATGAATTTCAGAGTTTATCAAGACATTTTGCAGGAGAACGTAAGACTATCTGTCCGCCAACTGAAGCTCCGCAGAGGATGGGTGATGCAACAGGACAATGAACCAAAGCATACAAGTAATTCAACAAAAGAATGGCTTCAAACAAAACAAAATACGCCTTCTGGAGTGGCCCAGTCAGAGTCCTGACCTCAACCCAATTGAAATGCTGTGGCATGACCTTAAGAGAGCGATTCACACCAGACATCCCAAGAATATTGCTACACTGAAACAGTGTTGTGAAGAGGAGTGGTCCAAAATTACTCCAGATCGTTGTGCAGGTCTGATCTGCAACTACAGGAAACGTTTGGTTGAGGTTATTGCTGCCAAAGGAGGGTCAACCAGTTATTAAATGCAAAGGTTCACATACTTTTTCCACCCTGCACTGTGAATGTTTACATGTTCTGTTCAATAAAAACATGAAAACATAAAATAATACAACACAAACATTATAAGCAGACTATGTTTTTCAAATTGTTGTGACTTAGATGAAGATCAGAGCACATTTTATGACCAATTCATGCAAAACTCCACGTAATCCCAAAGGGTTCACATACTTTGACTGAGCCTCATGGGAATTATAGTTCCAAAACATCTTGAGGGTGATTCTAATCTGAAGTATCCATAATACCCCAACGAGGGATACACTGTTACTCTGCATTAATGCGGAATTAGGAGTACCAGTGTATCCCTCTCTGTTATGCCGCTAGATAGCAGCAGCCCTGTAATGAAGAGGAAATATTTTTTTCCAGGTACAGTGTTAGCATGAATGTAAGCATTATTATTATGCTGGCATGAAAATGTAAAAGGAAAGAACAAGGCATGCCACGATTAGAAAGTTGACAGTTAAGGTTAAATACTGCAGGCTTTAGCGACCGTTTTGTTTTTTCAGCCTCAAATTGCACCCAAATTGTGCTATTTACAGTGGAGGCGTTCCTAGTAGATACAGTTGTGTTCAAAATTATTCAACCCCCACTGAAATTGAGTGTTTTGGCCAGTTTGACATTGATTTTGATCATTCAGTCATCTTGCTTACAATTAAATCAAAGAGGCACGTGTAGGTCAGACAAATATAACCTAACATTTATAATGAAATAACCACAAATGTCTTTTCTGTGCTCACATCATTATCAGTTTTATTCAACCCCCAAGTGACATTCAATCTTAGTACTTAGTACAACATCCTTTTACAGTTATAACAGCTTTTAAACGTGAAGCATAGCTTGACACAAGTGTCTTGCAGCGATCTACGGGTATCTTCGCCCATTCGTCATGGGCAAAAGCCTCCAGTTCAGTCACATTCTTAGGCTTGCGCACTGCAACTGCTTTCTTTAAGTCCCATCAGAGGTTCTCAATCGGATTTAAGTCAGGTGACTGCGATGGCCACTCCAAAATGTTCCAGCCTTTAATCTGCAACCATGCTCTAGTGGACTTGGAGGTATGCTTAGGATCATTGTCCTGTTGAAAGGTCCAACGTCTCCCAAGCCTCAGGTTTGTGACGGACTGCATCACATTGTCATCCAATATCTCCTGGTACTGAAGAGAATTCATGGTACCTTGCACACGCTGAAGCTTCCCTGTACCTGCAGAAGCAAAACAGCCCCAAAGCATGATTGACCCCCCGCCATGCTTCACAGTAGGCAAGGTGTTCTTTTCTTCATAGGCCTTGTTCTTCCTCCTCCAAACATAGCGTTGATCCATGGGCCCAAACAGTTCTAATTTTGTTTCATCAGTCCACAGAACGCTATCCCAAAACTTCTGTGGTTTGTCCACATGACTTTTGGCATACTGCAGTCGACTCTTCTTATTCTTTGGAGACAGCAAGGGGGTGCGCCTGGGAGTTCTGGCATGGAGGCCTTCATTACGCAGTGTGCGCCGTATTGTCTGAGCTGAAACTTCAGTACCCACATCTGACAAATCTTTTCTCAGTTCCTCAGCAGTCACACGGGGACTTTTCTCCACTCTACGCTTCAGGTAGCGCACAGCAGTCGAAGTCAGCATCTTCTTTCTGCCACGACCAGGTAGCGTTTCAACAGTGCCCTTTGCCTTGAATTTGCGAATGATGCTTCCTATGGTCTCTCTTGGTATGTTTAACATCTTTGCAATCTTCTTATAGCCATTGCCCTTCCTGTGAAGAGTAATCACCTCTTCTCTTGTCTTCCTGGACCATTCTCTTGACTTCACCATGTTTGTAACCACACCAGTAAATGTCTAGAAGGAGCTGAGTATCACAGTCATTTTAAAGCTGCCTAATTGGTGCTTATTATGCTTTATTGCTGCTCCGTGACATCCACAGGTGTTTTCAATACCTGATTGAAAACACTTGAATGAACCTCTGTTCTTCAGAGTGGTAGTCTTTAAGGGGTTGAATAATTGTGTCAATGAAGAATTCACAAAAGAAACATTTACTACTGTATTACAAAACCAATTGATGTCATTTTAGTTGCATATGGTTCTTTAAAAAGTCCTTGTAGGATTTCATTCTGAATACAATTACAAATGTACACTAAATTCCCTAAAACCCTTTACAGTATTGGGGGTTGAATAATTTTGAACACAACTGTATATGGTTTTATGGTAGATTGCTCAACTAGCATTACGTGTAAGTGGGTATGGATCAGTGCCATGAACCTTATGGAAGGTACATAATATGTCCTTTATTTAGTATATGTTATAGCTTTACAATACTTTTTACACATATACTGCAATAAAGATTTTCACCCTACAACCATCTTAATCATACTTTAAGGATTACAGCAGATTTGCAGACTGTCTTTCTCTCCAAAAAAACTTTTCAGAGTTAGAGAACACAGTCTGACAGCATGGAAAGATGTAAATCTTGTGGTCGCAAAACTATTATTGTCTTTTCCTAATGAGTGGAAGATTAAAAGGGTAGATTCTGAGCAGACAAGGAAAAGTTAACGTTGTGCTCCTACACTGGACGAATCAGTCAAAATGACGTGTTTTATTTTAGTAGGGCATTTAATTATCACTCAAATGGTTCAGGAAAGCAGGTGTCTGAACCTCACAAACGGTTTATAAGACACACCTACCTCTTAACACTACCAAGTAGTTTTCTATAGAACCACTGGCAGAAGCCAGGGTTCTTATGATTTGTTTAATAACGTTTTTCAGTTAACACACACACACACACACACACACACACACACACCTCTCTGCCTCTCCCCCACCCCATGATTGTCCCCTCCTGCCCATTAGTACATTTAAGGGGTAATTCAGAGAGTACTGAAATTTAACCAAAATTTCGGTGCTCTCGCGTTCGGTGCAATTTAGTGCACTTCTGCGATTTCAGTTCGCCGACCCTGCGGTGAATTCAGCATTCACCACAGGGTCCCCAAAGTGCAGGGAACAGGATCCGCTGAACGCCGCCGGAGACAGCCAATGCAACGATCCGCCAAACTGGCTGCCGGCCAGCTGCTGAAAAACACTGATCAGCACCGAACGCCACTGAACTGGTAAAAAACCCAAAAACAAACAAGCTCTGCCATTTTAAAAAAGGCGTTTAAAAAAAATAATAATAAAAAAAGGGTCCTATAGAAAATAAAAAATGGTCTGTTATAGTATAAAAAAATGGGAAGGACCTTTTATTTGAGACCCTATCGGCACTGGGATTTGGTCCACAATGGTTACATTGGATCCACTCCCTTTATAACACTCCAAGCGCCTCTCTACGAGTTAATGGGACTTATTCCCATGACTTACAGATACGTAACGGGACTCGACAGGGTTGCCCTTTGTCTCCACTCCTCTTCATACTGACTCTAGAGCCACTATTGCAAAAAATTAGAGATCATCCTAACATTACTGGACACATACTTCCCCTCCACCACTATAAATTTGCTGCCTTCGCTGATGATATATTATTATCCCTTACAGATCCTAACCGCTCCCTTGCACATCTCATGTCCGAACTAGACATTTATGGACAACTGTCTAACTTTCGGATTAACCAGACGAAATGTGAGGTCATGGGGATAGGCATATCGACATTGACACAGAGGGAGTTGGAAAGATGTTTTCCATTTCGATGGGTGCAACACTCACTTAGATATCTGGGAGTGACGCTGACTAGGGACCTAGACCACTTATATAAGTCTAACTATGAACCTCTCCTGACAGTAGTACAACAAGACCTTAAAAAATGGAGCTTACCTCATATCTCTTGGCTAGGGAGGATTAACGTCCCAAAGATGAATATACTCCCCAGATTCTTGTACCTCTTTCAATCAATCCCTGTAGGAATCCCATCACAATTTTTTGCCCGGCTGAAATCAGCATTTCTCAACTATGTCTGGGATGGGATACATCCCATGGTTTCATACGGAGACATGACGAGACACAGGAATAGAGGGGGTTTAGGCCTTCCGCATATGGAATTATATTACTCGGCAGCCCTATTTCTTAGGTTGAGTGATTGGTGCATGTCCCCACCACACAAGTTATGGGTACCGATAGAACAGAAAACAATTCTAATCCCGATAGCTTCCTTACCATGGCAGACAGCGCCCCTCACTCTTCGCACCCTCTTATTTCCCCAACCCTTTTAAAATGGCGAACATTACGAAAATCACTGCAACTCTCAACACATCCATCACCATTATTGCCTCTTACTTTTAACCCACTTTTTCCAGCTGGGATGTCCAACAATTTTCTGCCTACGCTAGTGGAGGGACCGTACCTTCCCCTTCATAAATGTCTAATAAACTCCAAGCCAATCCCTAGACTATTGTTGCTTCCAGATGAATATGCCACTCCAATTTCAGACTACCGATATTACCAGCTCCGACACTTCAAGCGTCATTAGGCCACCCGGCCTCTCAGACAGGATGAATCCCCCTTTGAGACACTTTGCCCTATTGACCCACACCAGCCACACATGCTGTCCACTATATACGGTACGCTCCTAGACGCTTCAGCTCCCCTCATTCCCTTATATGCAACAAGATGGAGCAAAGAGATGGGTGACCTGATTCCGGAAGATAAATGGGACATGATATTTCAAATAGCTGCCCACTCGTCCCATAGTCTACATGTACAACAGTCACATTATAAATTCCTGTCTAGGTGGTACCTCACTCCCTCGAGATTACATAAAATGTAACCGAAATCTGATGTATTGTGCTGGCGATGTACGAAAGAACCGGGAACCTATTTACATATTTGGTGGGAATGCTCCCACATTCAAGCATATTGGACGTCCATTTTCGCAGAGATCAATGAAATCACGGGATTAGACCTGTTACCCTCTCCACAAGTAGCTCTATTTCACCTGGTCCCCCTCTCCCCTATCACATACAGAAAGTCTCTGGCCATTCACCTGTTTAATATGGCAAAATCATTGATTCCCAGGCACTGGCGCTCCACACATACTCCGACAATCTCGGAATGGATTACAGCAGTAGATAATATACGAGTAATGGAGGAGATGTATTTTTCTATGGATAACAATTATGCTAAATATTTCGCAACTTGGTATTGGTGGATGGACTATCTTACTAAACGACCACGTAAACCACCCATACCGGGTAGTACTGACAAACCTCACTAAGGTTGCCCTAGGATTCAGACGCTCACCCATTGACCCATCTGCGTTTTCTTGCTTTTTATAACACTGTACTCTACCTTATGGAACTTACAACCAGTATAGCTTTTAAATGGAACACTTGTTACTGTATACGAACTTTTATTTCCCTTGTTTCCCCCCCTTTTTTTTTTTCCTTTTTTAGATAGTACGTAATATACGTAATATGATATGTCGCATATTTCCATGTGACAAGAAAATGTCATAATAACCAAAGACGAAAGTATCTTGTTTATTCTTATTTCTGTATCGTTATTTACAAAAGATGTTTCAAATTGTGTTAATTTTGATGAAACTTAACAAAAAATAAAAAATACATTATTTAAAAAAAAAAAAATGGGAATCATAAATTGTGACAAAAAAATCCAGAAAAGACCTAAAAGATTCTAAAAAATAAATGAATAAAAAAAGCTTTTTGCTGCAAATGAAAAAAATAAATGGTTGAATAAAAATGCAAATATTTTTTTATTTTTTTTACACATTGAATCCTATGGGATTCGTCTTTTTAAACCTGTCGAACGGAATCACCAAAAATCTGGTCATTTCGGTACAGTTTGGCGTTCTCTGAATAGATTAACCATTACTTCTCTATGGGACAATTTCACTGTTGCCGAATTGCACCTTATTTCGCTGTCAGTTCGCCAATATTTGACGAATTGACAGCTTTGAGAATAGAAGAACTGTAACAAAATTGTACCGTATGGTGAAATTCCCCATTTGTTGCGATTCAGTGGCAAGTTCGGCTCTTATTGAATAACCCTTTTAGACTTTATTGCTTGTATTTGGAAAGTAGAAGTCTTTCTCTCCTGGACATTTAATACATGGCACGGAGGCTGCCAGAAAGTCTCTTAAAAGACCCTTTTCAGGCCCTATTCCAATGTAAGTGTAAGTTTAACAGCCTGAGCCATTAGTATTGTGGCGCCCTGTACACATTAACATCTTTGTGTCACTATTCCACCCGAGCCATAAGCTTTGGTTGTTGTATCCCAATACAGGAATACTGCCTTTAGTACTGATTGCCATTTCTGATCCAGGCTCAGGTTTAAGTGTACGTTCAACCTTCTAATCTACACATATAGTATATTCATTAAAACAAAATGTTTCTGGGAATATAAAGTATTTTACTAAATGCACATTCCTCCAAAATACACTGAAAAGAAGCTCAATTATCCACATGAATGACAACTCTGTGCCCATCAGTTGATTAAAAAAATTAGAATCAGTGGTTCTAATGAAAAAATTATGGGGTTAATGAACACCGGTCCAATAAAAGAGAAGAATAAATCTCAATAGACCTCTACTCTGCACACCCAACATTTTCTTTCTTGACCAAGTGAGATATATATAAAAGACTGTATACATTACTTCATATTTTTAGTAATCACAGTATGTAGGCAGCCATGTTTGTCCATCAGCTCCATTATTTTCAAGAGTCATGTGGCTAGGGAGATTTTCCTTGGCCTGATTGCTGCATACAGTACAAACAGTGCCATCATGTGGAGTAACTTGGTACAGCAGATATGTTGGAGAAGACATTCAAAAGGTTCTCCACACGGCCATGCTTTAGCCAATACCATATGGGTCAGCAACTTTGGCCCTCTAGATGTTTTGAAACTACATCTCCCATGATGCTCATTGACTCACTAGGTTGTCTTAACCTCCTGAGAAATGTAGTTCCAAGACATCCAAGGTTGCTGATCCAGCTTAGAGTAAGCAGTAGGTCAATGAAACCCACTTGAAAACATTTTCCAGGGTTGGAGACCTTTTATATTAGTGATTCCTAAAGTCCTACTTTGTAAAATATAATGACTGATGTTTTAGTGAGTCATATGAGAGGTTAATATTGAAGGGTGCTGTAATAAATATATGGAATCAATGGGAAAAAAAAGTTTGGGAATCATTGTTTTATACACACTGTATATTGTTACTTTTTAATCTGGCTGATACTCATAATTATTGAATATCTAGAGGTTAGTGGAAGCACACACACAGGTATAAATTCCCACAAGATCCACATAGCAGAGCACGGCTATCAGTCTCCAAACATTAGTGAACAAAGAAAAAAAGCATTGCCGGTCACACTGCAGGATTGATATGGCTGCTTTAATGTGAGCGAGTAACTACAGCGTTACTGCATTGTGACCGCCATTTCTTTTTTTCTTTGTATATTCATAATTATGGACTAATTTATTTATTTATAGATTTATAAAGTACTTTACCATGAAGGATACATTGAGATTTCTCTTGTTTTCAATTATGTCTTATTTGTGAGTCTTATTCATTTATAGTTGTTTATTTGAGTGCATTAACTTGCGTTTGATACTCTTATCACTACAGGCTACAACTTCATGGTGGTTTTATTTCTTTTTACATACTGAATCCATACTGGAAGGTCAGCGGAAAACTGATGGATGGTTTGATGGCCTAGAGATCCATGTGAGTTGCCAGCAGGGCCGGACTGGCCTACCAGGATACCGGGAGGAATCCCGGTAGGCTGCAATCGTTGGGCCGCTTTTATTTTAATTAGACATTGCAGCAGCATCGTACTGTGAAAAAAATGCGAGATGGTAACGGCCGGCGGCGCGAAATCGCAGCTGGCTGGTGGATAGATCCCAGGCGTGCAGCCGAGCTTTATGCTGGTGGCCGCTCGCCTCGTTGGAGGAAAACCGCGCGGCTGACGGCTATGACCTGGGGCCTGGCAGAGGAGAGGTGAACTGGGACAAATATTTCCATTAGAGAGCTGGGGGCAAATATATCCATGTGAGCTGGGGGCAAATATATCCATGAGTGCTGGGGGTAATATATCCATGAAAGCTGGGGGCAAATATATCCATGTGTAAGCTGGGGGAAAATAAAACCATGCGTGAGCTGGGGGCAAATATATCCATGAGAGCTGGGGGCAAATATATATCCATGTGTTGTCACGTTCCATGCTGGCATACCTGTCTTCCTGCCCTCTGTATTTGTATATTGTGTTTTTTCCCTTGTGTTTCTGTTGCTGCCAATTCCTGGGTGGCCTCCCAGGGGTTAATTGGTGTTCTGTGTGCTGCTCACCTGTTTACCCTTGCCTTGATTCCCCTGACTATATTAGAGCAATGTACCTATAGGACATTGCTGGGTCATTTTTACTTTGCCTGGTCTCCTTGCGACTTGTGTCCTGAGAGCTCCTTGCTGTGTTCCTGTTATCCTCCGTTTGTTCATCCTTGTTTAGTTTTTGCCTCTGTTATTTCTGTTCCAGTTTATGTCCGTTCCTTTTGTGTATTTAGTTCTGTCTATTCTGTATTTTGGTTTGCTGTTTATGTTCCATTCTGATTCCCCGGTTACCGATTTTGGCTTGGCTGACTTCCCTTCTGGTCCCTATTCCTGTATCCTGTATGACGTACTCTCTCTGGTTATGACCTTTTGGCTTTCCTCTATATGACTACTCTATAGTATTTTCCTTGTCTGTACCGTTTCCAGGTAACCCTGTCATCTGTATACAACAAAAGACTCTGTACGGCTTCAAGGTAATACTTTCCTTTAGATTAGATCCGGCTATCCTAAAGACCGGCCTTTCAGTGCAGGGAATCTTTGGTATTGCCTTACAGAGGTCTTTTGTTAACCCTGTGTTGCTTTCATCTGTCTTTGCAGTTTACACTGCATCTCTGCATATAGCGGCTTCTCTCAGGAACCAGGGCCTCACCTTGCTGCGAGTTATATTCATAGGGATATATATACAGACCGACCACTTCCAAGGATCGGAGGGCAAGGATAGGGTGGTGCGTGCCTGGTGGTACTGCCACCGTGACATGTGTGAGCTGTGGGCAAATAAAACCATGTGTGAGCTTGGGCAATATATCCATGTGAGCTGGGAGAAAATATATCCATGAGAGCTGAGGGCAAATATATCCATGAGAGCTGGGGCAAATCTATCCATGTGGGCTGGGGGCAAATATATCCATGTGAGCTGGGGGCAAATATATATCCATGTGTGAGCTGGGGGCAAATAAAACATGTGTGAGCTGGGGCAATATATCCATGTGAGCTGGGGGCAAATATATCTCCATGTGTGAGCTGTGGGGGGCAATATATATCCATGTGTGAGCTGCTGGGGCAAATGTATATCCATGTGTGAGCTGGGGCAAATAAAACCATGTGTGAGCTGGGAGCAATATATCCATGTGAGCTGGGGGCAAATATATCTCCATGTGTGAGCTGCTGGGGGCAATATATCTCCATGTGTGAGCTGCTGGGGCAATATATATCCATGTGTGAGCTGCTGGGGGAAATATACTGCATTGCTCTGTATAGCTCTATGATACCCTCAAACACACTACATATTACTGGGGCTGGTAATGAAATTATTTCCAAGGCTGGTTTTATCCCCAGTCCAGCCCTGGTTGCCAGTTGTCTCTATATTCCTAGAGAAGACCGCATTTTATTACATTACCTGTCTGACTGGTAAATAGTCGAGTTGACATCAATATTAAAGTGAAACTGTAGAAATTTCTTAAGAAACAAATAGAAAGGTGCAAAACCTTTCTTTTTGCCTCTGGCTTTTTGTCTTCTTACAGGAAGTAGCTGGATGCCTGCTGTCCAATGAAAAGCTTCTCATAGAGGAGCATTATGGACAAAATGCACACGCAACAAAACAACAAAGGATTCAGAGCACTCTCACAGAAAGGGAAAGCAAACTCACTGCCGTCATGTTAAATGCATGGAGAAGCTCAACTCCACAGTATCTCAGTTCAGAAGATATTATACACAGCGCACAGGGGAATCCCCAATTTGATGCAAATGTATTGGATACCATAGCAACGTTACAGCCAGTGGCGTGGCTGGGGGGGGGGTGCTGGCCCCAGGCGCAGTTTTTTTTAGGGGCACCGGTTTGGGGCGTCATAGTGGGCCCCTGCCGGTTTCCCTGCCCTGTGATGGTCATCAGTGCACACAGGCAGCCAGCGGCGCACTCTGTAAACGCCGCGGTGGCGCCTGCGCCGCCCCCTCACGTGACACGTCAGGTCAACGCCAGTGCAACGTGCCTGCTCCAGTTTTAGACTAGGATGCAGCACGCTGCAGGTGCCACCGCAGCATTTACAGAGTGCGCCGCTGGCTGCCTGTTAAGTGCACTGATGACCATCACAGGGAAACCGGCAGGGGCCCACTATGATGCCCCAAACCGGGCCCCTACCAACCCACAGGCCCTCAGAGCCAGTGAGCAATGGGGGGGAGGGGGCAATATATATCCATGTTTAAGGTGTTGGGGCAAATATATTCATGTTTCAGCTACTGGGGGCAGTATATTTCCATGTTTGAGCTACTGGGGAAAATATATTCATGTTTGAGCTACTGGGGCAAATATATTCATGTTTGAGCTACTGGGGGCAAATATATTCATGTTTGAGCTACGGGGCAAATATATTCATGTTTGAGCTACTGGGGCAAATATATTCATGTTTGAGCTACTGGGGCAAATATATTCATGTTTGAGCTACTGGGGCAAATATATTCATGTTTGAGCTACTGGGGGCAAATATATTCATGTTTGAGCTACGGGGCAAATATATTCATGTTTGCACTACTGGGGCAATATATATTCATGTTTGAGCTACTGGGGCAAATATATTCATGTTTGCTACTGGGGCAAATATATTCATGTTTGAGCTACTGGGGCAATATATATTCATGTTTGAGCTGCTGGGGGAAATATATATCCATGTGTGAGCTGCTGGGGGCAATATACTGCATTGCTCTGCGATACCCTCAAACACACCGCACATTACTGTATATCTCTGCGATACCCTCAAACACATTTCTATGTACAGAAGGAAACCGGCGGGGGCTCACTATGTCCCCCCAAACCGGGCCCCTACCGACCGCATCCCGACAGAGCCGGTGAGCAATGGGGGGGAGCAATATATATCCATGTTTGAGCTACTGGGGCAATTTATATCCATGTTTGAGCTACTGGGGCAATTCATTACCATGTTTGAGCTACTGGGGCAATTCATATCCATGTTTGAGCTACTGGGGCAATTCATTACCATGTTTGAGCTACTGGGGCAATTCATTACCATGTTTGAGCTACTGGGGCAATTCATTACCATGTTTGGGCTACTGGGGCAATTCATATCCATGTTTGAGCTACTGGGGCAATTCATTACCATGTTGAGCTGCTGGGGGCAATTCATTACCATGTTTAAGCTGCTGGGGCAA
Organism: Leptobrachium leishanense; assembly: GCA_009667805.1. Taxonomy (NCBI): domain Eukaryota; kingdom Metazoa; phylum Chordata; class Amphibia; order Anura; family Megophryidae; genus Leptobrachium; species Leptobrachium leishanense. Next base: position 141,164,537 of record CM019065.1, read on the forward strand.
TTCATTACCACGTTTGAGCTGCTGGGGGCAATTCATTACCTTGTTTGAGCTGCTGGGGCAATTCATTACCATGTTTGAGCTGCTGGGGCAATTCATTACCATGTTTGAGCTACTGGGGCAATTCATATCCATGTTTGAGCTGCTGGGGGCAATTCATTACCATGTTTGAGCTGCCGGGAGCAATTCATATCCATGTTTGAGCTGCTGGGGGCAATTCATTACCATGTTTGAGCTGCTGGGGGCAATTCATTACCATGTTTGAGCTGCTGGGGGCAATTCATATCCATGTTTGAGCTACTGGGGGCAATTCGTGTGAGCTGCTGGGGGCAATATATACCCATGTGTTGCGTTGTAGAGGGATGGGTTTTTTATGGGTGTGGCCTCCTGTGGGTGCGGAACAAGGGGGCCCCATGACCTCCTATTGCCCGGGGGCCCCATTAGTTGTCAGTCCGCCCCTGGTACCTATCCATAAAAGTTTGGATGCACCACTACATTCACCACAGGGTCCCTGAAGTGCGCTGAACGGGATACGAATGCCGACAATCCAGCCACCGAAGACTGCCGACGATCCGCTGAACTGACCACTGAGAAAAAGCCGATCAGCCGCCAAATGTGTAACGAAAAACAGAAGTCTGCTATTTAGAAAGAAAAAAAAAAGGGGTTTAAAATAATAAAAATGCATGGAAATAATAAAAAATGTCCTAAAAATAAATATTTAAACGGTCTGTTACAGAATAAAAAAGAAACGTCCTAAAAAATGGGAATCAAAAATTTCACCAAAAAAATCCAGAAAATATCTAAAACATTCTAAAATAAATAAATAAATAAAAAAAAGCAAATGAAAAGAAAGAATGGTTGAAAAAAAAATAATAATAACTCCTATTTCTTTACATTGTATACTTTGGGATTCGCCTGTTCAAACGTGTCAAGCTGAACCACCGAAAATCTGGACATTTCACCAACATGTCAGCGTTCTCTGGAGAGATTAACCATTATGGCATCTCTATGGCACAATTTCACTGTCGTCAAGTTGCAGTAAACTGCACCGTATTTCTCTGGCAATTCGCCAATATTTTGCCAATTGACAGCTTTGTGAATAGCCGAACTCTCACAAAATTGCACAGTACGGCAACATTCACCGTTTGGTGCAATTCGGTGGCAAGTTCAACTCTTATTGCATAACCCTTTTATTGTTAACTTGAAGGAGGAAACGTGTGGAAAGGAAACCTCGATTCAGTGTTTACGCCAAGGGAAGTTTAGTCAGGGGTGATGCAAAGATACTTAAGGAGTGGAATTTTACTTAGGGCCCAGGACACGGATATTTTTGGGACAATTAATGCCCAAAAAACCACCTAATTTAGAAAAAATGTTTGATGAAAGTCCATCAGCCTTACTAGTCCTTGGTTCGGCATGTAGACAAAAAAAAGAAAACCGCTAAGATGCTATTTTAACTGTCTAAAAGAAGAAGAGATGACTCATAAGAGATCACACAAGGATCCAACACATGAATAAAAAACACATTGGTGCTGGAGTCAGCATATAATAGATTAAAGAGTAATGTGGTTTGTTTTTTTATCTTTTACTGAATCACAGTCACAGTAAAGGGATATTCACGCAGTGTTCAATTGTACCTTAAATATATTCTATATACTACCATCTGCCTTATGATTCCATATAAGGCTGACATTATTACACTTTTAGCCTAATATCAGTGCTGCTGATGTTTCTGTAATGGTTTGTTCTTGTTTTGTAGTTTTTACACATATTTTTAAAGGCCATGTTTCTCTATATGTCTGTGCTGCTAATCAATTTGTTGTTTTAAAAAAACATGTTTTTTAACCAGTGATCAGGCTACATCAGATAATATATTTTACTCAATTATTCTGATATGGGGGGGGTCCCTATCTCAATGGAGCTGCCCCCATTCATACACATTCCCTATCCTATTGTATTGAATGTGGGCTGCTCTTTTCTTATTGTTGTAGTTCATGTTTCCTGTCACTAGAGGCTCTCAGGTTCTTATTCTGATGAGAGGAACAGTTGTGTTCGGTTAACCCTTTCGCTGCTGAGGCATTTCAACCGTGTGCGGAGCTAATTTTGACCATGTTGTGCTCATCATGTTTAAACATGTTTTGAAGTCATATTTTATTATAAGACCTAAGCAAAGAATATATCCTTATTTTCAGTAGATTCAAAATATATCATTGAATTATTATATGTATATGTCATGTCCTGTCAAAATACAATAACAAAAATTGTAAAAAATTTAGATTTCAATCATTTACAGCGTGTAAAATTATTTGTTCACATTTCATCACACCGCCGCTGCAGGTGTCTTTCTGCGCCTGCGTTTCATTTCAAGACCAGCTGCTAATATTGTGCCTGGACCAGAATAGGTGCATCAAAGGGGAGAAATTTAGGAAAATTGTCTCATTACGATTTTTACCCTTACCGGCACTCCTTTAGCGTCAGTCAGGGTGGCAACCGGCAGGAGCCATGGTGGGACCCAAACTTTATTTTGTTATTTTCCAAGCGCTGAGGGCGGTCATACAATAACATTGATACCAGTACAATGAATAAGACAATGCAGAGCTCAGCTGCAGACAAGAATAATAAAACACAGGTATAGCTAGGGCTGGAGAGTATCACAGTCTCTAGCTGTCAACAGACTTGGTACCTGTAGCCACAGTGATGACCTTAAATGCTGGATCCGGATACTGGAATATGTAGTGCAAGGCTGCAGACAGGAACCAAAGCACAGGTACAGCTAAGGCTGGAAAGCATCACAGTCACTAGATATTAACATTCTGGGTACCTGTAGCCACAGTGATGAGGATCTTGAATGCTGGATCCGGAAACTGGGAAATGCAGTGCACGGCTGCAGGCGAAACATAGGAACAAACAGGGGTGAGGGCACACGAACAGGGATGGCAATAACAAAATAGCAATATGGAACAAGACTAGACTAGGCTGGATAAGACTTGACTTGACTAGGGAAAATAAAGGACAAGACAAGATTAGATAAACTATAAATCACAGGAGCTTGGGGGAAAGGGGACAAGCGGAGCAAACTGAGTAAAGAGGAAAGGGCGTGAACAGGTTAAATACAGTAGCTGGCTGCTCAGGTGGACTGGGGAAAATGCAGCTAGCCTAAGGAAACCCCGGCGTGGAAGCAGATAGGGAGTGGTATGAGGGAATCAGCAGGCCGGACTAGCCCTCCAGTCAGCAAAAGGAATGGCAGCATGACAGCGTCAAGAGGAAAATAGGGCCCTGAGCTAGGATCAGTGGCAATAATTCTAATTAGTGGTTCTAGGGTGAGATTGAAAAGAAGAGATATTAGTGGTTCAAGGGCAGTGTTTCCCAAACCTGTCATTGGGATCCGCAACCAGGCCAAATTTTTCAGATCACCTTGGGGAAATACAGACTGAATCCTGCAATCACTGAGCAGCAAATCATATCACCTGTGCTGTGCTTCAGATATCTGGAAAACCTGACCTGTCAGAGGGTCCTGAGGACAGGTTTGGGAAACACTGTTCTAGGGTGAGATTGAAGAGAAGAGGTATTAGTGGCCTGGCCATTAGTCTTAATGGCTTGAATTCTAAGATGTTTCCCTTAACAGTAACCATAGACTAAGGTGATGAATAATGGACTTTAAAGAAATATACCAACTTCTTCCCAAAAACGTGGAACTGAAAGAAACTAATAAGATACACCACAATATCCAATCAAAGGCCTTCTTGGCATCACAGCTAACTATGATATTTTGTTGTCCTTCGGTACGTTTAGTTGCCTTGACAACTGCCAAGGCCTTCCTGACATTGGTGGTTGAATGGCTGTTACGGAGGAGCCCAGTTTGGGATGTACTAATCATTTGTTCTAGAGGCATTTGTAGTCTATTTGCCATTAGCATGGCAACAATCTTTAGATTCAGTAGCATCAGATTATACAGATTTTTCTGACCTTTGTTGGGTCCAAAAAAATAATAATTTAGAAACAAGAAAATATCAAGGTTGGCTAGTTTTCTTTTGGGAAGGGAAGTAAGTGGTTAGGAGTTTGAGAACCCCTAGCTATGGAAAGGGGAGCATATTTGGGGTAAACGGCATGTTCCCCCCCAGGCCTTGAATACTCTCTCACCTGATGCCCCTACCTGCTGTACATGAGTGGGGTTGGAGGGTTGGACATGTCCACCATATGTATATTCTTCCCTACCTGATGCCTATGATCGTGACCACCCCCATGAACACCAACTGATATCCATAAATGAGGGGCTGCGGGAGGACCAGTGAAAGGTCCACCCTGTTCATTATTTGCAACTGAGAAGGAAAAAGCTGAGCATTGATAACAGTGATGATTGCTTGCCATTTAGGCGTTATGCCCCCACCCATGCAGGGGCATAGGGTGTTATTGGGTTCATTCTGACTACCCCACGCTTTATTGTTTTAATTTTTATTTTACAATGGCTAGCAATAGCTGCCCAGCCTCCACTAACTTAACCCTAGTGACACCAGTGGGCTTATCTCATGCAAAACACACTACTGAATGAAATTTGCAAGGCCCGAATCAATACAAGAATGATAGTTGGACTAATTAATTTGTCACAAATTTTGGACGATTTGATTAGTACGGAACTAATTTTTTTATATAGGTGTGTACCATGTGTGTGTACAGTAAATAATGTGCATGGTTGGGATGTAGCTGAGCCATAAACTTCCATTGTAGAATCTTATGAGAATGTCTCCGGATTAGCAGCTTAGTCACCACCTTCACATTGCAGGAACTCTGCGGTAAGCGTGGCTGCATGCAGATGAGATTTGGTCTTCCCTTCTCTGCGGCAGCACGGTGTCAATAACTTATCCAAGGGTGAGCCTCTGCAGATGGTACAGCCTGAATATTCGTCGTTCAGAGGCTGCGAGGTCTGCAGCAAAAATCCTGGGCTACGACTCTAAATGCTGACACAGCAAATTGCATGGTACCGTGTGTGCCCTATAAATGGGCCATCTGCAGGCGGACTGCTTATATGCCTCAGTACGTTACACTGTGGAAATAAAGCAGGCTAGTTCCCAGAGAGATTAAATCTAAATGTCCTCTTGGCAGATGATTTTAACGTCAGATCTGTCAACTGTTTTTTATTTGACATTTCTGTAATACCCCACACAGTGTCAGAATCGTGAAAATGTGTGTAAAAATAATGCAATTTACACTTATTGATTGGCCATATGTACACAATCATATTTCTAGGAACTCTAAGGAAGGTCCTCTGAAGCAAATGATGTCCAAGGATATGTGTGATAAATCCCCAGAAATGCTAATTCACGCGGAGTCATTTAAAACTATAATTGTCAAATAAATTTTCGATGCTTTGCTTGAAGTATACTTTAATACCTTGGAGTTTAAAGATAAAAAACAGTTCTCGTGTCTCTTGCTGCTGTGACAGCTTTTCAAAGCGGAAGTCTTATTTTGTTCATCAGTGGTAGCTGAAATGTCTTCTTGCAAACTGTTACTGGAGGCAGAGCCTCTCCTCCCGTTTACGGGGAGTAGGTGAGAAAATTTTGTGGGGCCCCTGACAAAGCTTTCAACTTCTCACCTACTTACACTCCACACCTCCTTACACAGATACAAACACTGACCCCCCCATACTGATCTTCACAAATAGACATCCTTCCCCACAGATAGTGTGTCTGTTTAATGTGGGTGAGGGTGTCTAACACTCCCATGTCATTGCTTACTTGGAGAGTCAGGCAGTCCTGGAGGCAGGTGGGGTTCCATGCTGGACACTGGCTCTGTACATTTACATGGCAGGTGTCGGCAGTGGATGGAGCCCCCTGAAGTGTGGGGCCCAAGATGTGCTCCTTGCACTCTCCACCCAAAACAGGCCTCACTGGAAGAGATCAAAAACAACAGCCCCCTATTCCAATGTAGTTGGTAACAGGGAGCCACTGAAATGAGTTTTGGCATAAACCCATAACCATTAGCAGCTCCATTACCAATGAGCCGCTGGTATCAACTGGAGTCCACAGGACTAAATGAAAACAAGTGCAACTCTACACGAAACTGCATTAGTGGTGTTGCGCGCTCATTGCTATCGGACTCTGCAAACTATTTATTGCTGGTATTCTAGTGGTGAATACTGAGAGGAGGCGGCTGATGCACTGCCCTCTGCCTTGTAGGATTGTCAGCAATAGCAGCTCAAGCTATTAATTTAACGATTAGAGCCATTAAGTAAAGTGGCACCACTCATTAGCTTAACCCCTTCACGGTGGGTGGGTGTCGCCCATAGGGCAAGGGTTAACGCCGACGAGGTGTACTGGTACGCCGTGCCGACACGGGCCTCTAATTTGGCCCGCCCACGCAGCCGATGCGCGGCACGTGTCACTGGCTGCAGGGGGACGGCCTGAGTTCAGTTCTGGCTATGGGGAGGGGCTGAGGCGGCCCATTGTAGACAGCGGGGCGTACCTGTACGCCCTGCATCTTCAAAGCCCTCCCGCCACGAGGACAGCATAGCATGTCCTGTGGTGGCATGGGGTTAACAGCTTGGTATAGCATCACATCAGTGCTGGATTATTTTTTTTTTTGTATTTCAAATTTTTTATTTTGCAATAACCAAAGGGTCACAGACCGACCAGCCAGGTGGCCTCACAGGGCCAGATAAAATACAGAGAAATCACATAAAACAGAAGGGGGGATCTCATGGGAAACTGAAGAATAACAAAAATTGGGGGAGGGGGGTATATAATAACAGGGGGGTGCAGAAACTCATCAGGAGGGTCGATCCAGCAAAAACAAAAGGGAGCGATGGAGTTCGCTGAGGGGGCACCAGGAAAAAAAAAAAAGAAAAAAAAAAAAAGGTAATAAAAAGAAGGTAGTGAAGGACTGCCAAATATTCGTGGCATTCCTGGCTCACCCCGGTAACCAAAGGGGAACCGAGGGCCATGGAAGGGGCCACGTGGCCGGGAGACCTGGGGCCAAAAGGGTGGACAGAGCCTAGGTAGCCACCCTAGCGGCTCACCCAGGCTAGTTCCCAATGTCCCACACAAAACAAAAAAAAAAAAAAAGGGGGGGATAGGGAGTCCCAGTGCTCCAGCAGACGAACAACATTAAACCCAAAAATTCAGCAAGCAGGACCATAACATCGTTCAGGAGTACATAAAAAGGGGGGAGAAAGAAAAATGTCTTGAAAACGGAGTCCGCAAAAATCTCAGCAAGAATCAGTATCCACATAAAGCATTTCGAGAGCACCGGTCTACCGAAACTAGGTCACCGCAGTACAAAACAGAACGGGGACCAATATATCTCTTATGGGGTAGTCCGCTTCAGCCCGTATCGAGCCATAAGACAGCGCAGTAGGCAATAACAGTCCCGTATCCCTGGCATGTTAGCTGACCTCGAGAAGCTCCTAAGCGCGGTACAGCATGTGGTAGGCCCGAAGCCTCCAAAAACGGTAAGCCCTCGAGGGAAAACGGTGCCAGACCAGCGAATCCTGCAGCCTTCCAGACCCCGCAGACCGCCGGTACATCACCCTCACATGGACCACCGATCACCCCATCAGTCCCGGGATCCAGGGACGTCTCCTCAGCCGGGTCACTAGGGTCAGCATCGCATCTTCCTTCCTCTTCAGGGTGCTGCCCGGCCTCCATGAAACCAGGACACCGGGACAACGCGGGCTCGATGTCACTCACCATCTGCGGCATCCCGCAAGTTCGCAGCACGGCCATCATTTTGCGCCAAGTACCTCTGGTAAGTATGCTGTCATCGTCCCCTGACAGGATCTCGAGGCATGCGTCCAGGCCCCGCAGCACAGCCTCCCCCTCTCCACCACGAGGACCTAGACCGCACCGCAGGCTCCCCGCACCCTCCCCCGCTGCTTCCTCTTCAGAGCCATTCGTGTCGCCTGGGAGATGTGGGCCCACCATCTCGTCAGCCCGTATCCGAGTTCCCCACCGGGAACAGAGTCGTCAAGAAGGGTGAGGAGCACCAGCAAAGGGATCCCCCTGGAGCCAGGCCGCAAGATGGCCGCCGGCAAAGTTCTTCAGACAACGGCAGCTTCCGAGATGCTAGTCTGCGGTCCGGAGGGGGGAACTTAACAGGCTCCGGACAGATGTATCCTATGGCCAGCCACGGAGGGACCTCAGCAAGGAAAATTGGCAAAGAAATCCGGCCCAAAAACTCCCTTTTCATGGGAATCTGAAGCGGAGCTCCGCCATGCACATCTTCTCCTCTCCACGGCTAGCCACGCCCCCAGTGCTGGATTATTTGAGGAGTAAGTGTGTAGAACAAGCTAGTCACCAGGGGCGGACTGACAACTAATGGGGCCCCCGGGCAATAGGAGGTCATGGGGCCCCCCTTGTTCTGCACCCACAGGAGGCCACACCCATAAAAAAAACCACACCCTACAACGGAACACCCACATGTACATTATTGTGCTAAAGAATTTGTTTCTGAACTCCTAAAAATAAGCTTTTTGAAAATTGTGTGAATAAAATCCATTTGGACCCAGCAGCGAATTGTGCCCCCCACTACATACTTACAGATGGCCACCGCACTGCTGTAGCAGCCATCACCCACTCATTGCAGCTAAGGCTGCGCCGCGGCACAGAAAGTCCCTGTGAAAAATGTAGGAAACTGCCGATCACTTTAACAGATACTGTACAATCCTGACACACTGCACATTACAGAGTTCCACAGCAATAAAACTCACTAGAATGTGCAGTGTGTATGAGTGTATTACAGAGCTGCACAGCAATAAACCCACAGTAATGTGCAGCTCACACATGGATCTATTGCCCCCAGCAGCTCACACATGGGTATATACTGCCCCCAGCAGCTCACACGTGGGTATAAAGTGGCAAGAAAAAGTATGTGAACCCTTTGGGATTACGTGGAGTTTTGCACGAATTGGTCATAAAATGTGCTCTGATCTTCATCTAAGTCACAACAATTTGAAAACACAGTCTGCCCAGTCAGAGTCCTGACCTCAACCCGATTGAAATGCTGTGGCATGACCTTAAGAGAGCGATTCACACAAGACATCCCAAGAATATTGCTACACTGAAACAGTTTTGTGAAGAGGAGTGGTCCAAAATTACTCCAGATCGTTGTGCAGGTCTGATCTGCAACTACAGGAAACGTTTGGTTGAGGTTATTGCTGCCAAAGTAGGGCCAACCAGTTATTAAGTCCAAAGGTTCACATACTTTTTCCACCCTGCACTGTGAATGTTTACATGTTCTGTTCAATAAAAACCTGAAAACATATAATGTTTGTGTTGTATTATTTTAAGCAGACTGTGTTTTTCAAATTGTTGTGATTTAGATGAAGATCAGAGCACATTTTATGACCAATTCATGCAAAACTCCACGTATTCCCAAAGGGTTCACATACTTTTTCTTGCCACTGTAAATTGCCCCCAGTAGCTCAAACATGCATATAAATTGCCCCAGCAGCTCAAACATTGATATAAATTGCCCCCAGCAGCTCAAACATTGATATAAATTGCCCCAGTAGCTCAAACATTGAAATAAATTGCCCCCAGCAGCTCAAACATTGAAATAAATTGCCCCAGTAGCTCAAACATTGATATAAATTGCCCCAGTAGCTCAAACATGGACATAAATTGCCCCCAGCAGCTAAAACATTGATATAACTTGCCCCCAGCAGCTCAAACATGGACATAAATTGCCCCCAGCAGCTCAAATATTGTTATAAATTGCCCCCAGCAGCTCAAACATGGAAATAAATTGCCCCCAGTAGCTCAAACATGGGTATATATAAGCGCCCCCCAGCTCAAACATGGGTATATATTGCGCCCCCCAGCTCAAACATGGGTATATATTGCGCCCCCCAGATCAAACATGGGTATATATTGGGCCCCCCCCCCCGTTGCTCACCGGTGGCACTGTCACGTGAGAGGGCGGCGTAGGCACCACCGCTGCATTTTCGGAGCGCCGCTGGCTGCCTGTTCAGTGATCAGAGGAAACCGGCGGGGGCCCCTATTTGTTGCCTCACACCGGGCCCCTACTGACCCGTGGGCCTTCAGGCAGTGCCCAAGTGCCCGATGGGTCAGTCCGCCCCTGCTAGTCACTGTGACTCGAATGATAAAAATTGCTTTCCTTCTGCTCCTTGTCTTCCTCCCTATTCTCTGATATTTCTTGTTCTAGGTAAAAATCTACCAGTTAGTGCTTCCCTTATATGCCATGTATGAATGAAAACAAAAGGCATACGCCCTCATTGTACAGAACAAAAGGAAATAAATGACTTATTCATATCCATGTTTGTTTTAACATGCTGTTTTGATTCAGGGTAAAGATAAGAGATCACTAGAATATCCTTATAAATTTGCATTCCTACGCTTTACTAACACTTGCTAAATCTTCCATTTACACACTAGACGTTAGCTGGTAGAGGAACAAATGTTATTAAAGGATAGTGATTAGTCTCTTCACCTGCTCCACACAGAGAGAATGATAATGATGTCCCCTCATTCGTGCAATGTACAGGAGACTGCGTGGCTCATTATGCAGAGCTGATAAAAATCAATCAACGCAACAGCTCTGGACATGTATCACGACATGTTTGTAGGCTGCAGTCACAACCTTCTATTTTGGTGCGTGATGTCTACGTTTATCCAAGCCCCTTTATCAAAGGGGCTCCACGCCTTTCATGCCCATATGCCACACTTTGCCTTGTGTTATGTACATATGACCACCCATTGTCTAGCGACCACCAAGGAGAATATGGCTTGGTGTAGTCTTATCTGCTGCAGTAGAGGCGACTCTAGCACAGACAGGAGTATGTGAATGTAGGTGTGCATTGATGTTGAATGTCATTATGTAAATCAGAAATATAAAACTCTGGTCCCCAGTTTTTTCCAAAATACAATTCCAATGATTCTCTGGCCATCTATTGCATTCTAGGATTTCTGGGAATTGTAGGCAGTCAACGTGGGGGTGGGGGCAGAGTTTGAGATCCCTGATGTAGATGAATGTAGAGGTTGCTTTGGTGTGCAGTAAGGGAGGGGTTTGGTATGTATTTGAATGCAGTGGGTTTGCAGTGTTTGTGTATGCACGGTAAAATACTGCAGTTGTGCATACCACTGATTTCTTGTGTGCGGCAATAATGTGTTGTGTTTGCCAAAGATGAAATGAAGATCGAGAGAGAGAGTGGGAAGGAAAGTAAATGATGGAGAGAATTGAAAATAGAGAAAGGGAGCAAAATCTGGAAAAGTTATGAAAGATGGAGAGAGGGAGTGACAGCTGGAAAGTGTCAGGGGGGCACCCAGCATGAGCCAAGGTGGGCCCAATTATATTCATTAGATAGCCCTTTCGGCAGGTTAGCCGCTGACTGCATAAGCACAGATCAGGAAACATAACCAGACAACAGAACAGGACAACAGGCCTGCAATGGTTAAGAATATACTGGCACCCAGCAGCACACTAAAGGGAACCCTAAACTAGGATACAGTCCTTAGAATGACCATCTAAAAAAAAGCAAGGGGACCTCAGAGCTGGGTGACATACAGAACCAACAGACACGAAAATAAGGTACAATACCAAAGACATAGTCAGGAACAATAACCAAAGTCATAAACCAGAACAGGTTGTCAAACAGAAGCCAGAGGTCAGAAACCAGAGAGGGATATCAGACAAGCCTGGAATCAGTACACAGAAGATCACAGAACAGAGGAATAAATACAATAGAATAGTCAGATAACCAGGTAAAAGTCATACACAGGAGTTCAATATCACAGAAACAAAACAATACAGGGTAAACCAAAATAAGATACCAGACAGGACACTAATATGAGCTGACAGACAAAGGAAACAATAAACCAGAAATAAACTGTATACCGGACAAGGAAAATATCAGAAGGAAATACCAACTCAGGAACCAGCATAACCTCAGAGCAAAGCAACATAGAAACAGCTCATATGCAGGAGCACAGGGCAATGGAGTAGGCTGCTTTAAAAAAGGGAGCAGATCAAGTGATCCCAGACCAGGGTGGCCACAGGGGAATCCAGGAACAGAAGGAGAGGAAGGGATAGCCCAAACAAGGGTAAGAGCTGGCGTGGACTGCTCTCACCAGCAGGGGGTAGGGCTGGAACGGGTGGAAGCGTGACAGAAAGAGACATTAGAAGACGAGGGGAATTGGAAGAGAATACAAAGGAAGGAATGCAAATTTTAGTAAAGGAGTGAAAGATGGAAAACATTATGTACAGCACTGAAAGATTTAAAGAATGCATGAAAGATGGGGATGGCAATGGCATGTGATACAGTTTGTTGGCCACTACTCAGCCTACGTGGTCGGTTACTCTGTCATAGGCTGCTCTTGTTTTGGTCAGTGAGTGCAAGGCCTTAGGTGGATGACTACATGACCTTATCATGGTGCTCTGCAGGATATAATGACTCTTTATAAATCTTATATAGTGTTAATATTATATATACTGTATGTGTGGGTGTTATGCTGACACAGTCACAATGTTTTAATTCTGCTGACATTTCATAATATCAAATAATACCAACAGATTACTTAGAAATGACTCTTCTCATTAAAGTGGAATTATTCAGAAAGTGCTTGTGCTTGTTATTTGTTGCAATGGCATCAAACAGTGGCGCTTCCAAGAAGAGAATTTAAACAGCCGCAGGAGAAGCTTCACAGTGAGTCACAAAAAAAGATAGATATGCACATATATAGGGGAAAGCTGTGTATGTATATATATACATATATATATATATAGTCCTATTCCATAATGTGTGCTTAAATTGAATAATGTTCCAGCTTTCATGCCCAGGATACACAGAATTAAAACATAACATGTTACGTTGACATAACTGGATTACCTTCATTGCCCAGTACATCGTATCCGGTCTGACCATGTCTTTGTGGGATTCATTAGCATGACAGATGCTAAAGAAATCAATAGTATGATGGGTGTGCGTGCAATGTGATACTGCAGACGCAAGCTTTATCTTATATGGCCCATGCAATGCAGAAACATAGTGGGCACTATTCCCTAGCTAACGTGAAAATGGGGATGCTAAACAGGGAAAACCTGCGCCTGCACTACTTCAGCACCCTGCGCCGGAAAGATGTGCTACCCTCAGTGATACTCGCTCCCGCGCCACCGCGAGTATCACCACCTGGAGTCCATAGGACATGGAGGGTTGCGCTTCTGGGTCGTATGACCTGCACAATCTCGCTCTCGCAGGATAGCCCAGCGGCGTGATCGCGGAAGGGGACTGGGGACTATTTGGCCAGGAGAAGAGGCAGATCAGGTCACCGTTGTCGTTGTGGCATGAGAAGTGAGTTTCAGATTTATTGGGGGGGGTTTAGGGGTGCTAAATGATTTTGCAACAGCGTAATCAGTTAGCAGCAGCTTTTAGGTGTAGCTAAATTTTTGGTTTGCGCGCAACGCTGCGGTAATTAGCGCTAGGACTTAATGTAATACCTTACTTATCCTAACGCTAATTACTGATTGCGCTCCCCATGTTAAGTATAAGACGCACAAAATACAGTAAGATCGTGCAAGCTAGCGCAATCACCGATGCGGTAATGGATTTTTTACCGGTTTAGCGTTAGGGATGTAATATGGTGGCATGCGTTAAAGGCACTTATACTGACGTTAATGCTTACTCACCTGAACACTACATTTAGCGTTCACTAGGTTATAGAGCCCAGAGAGTTTAACAGAATTGCAAATGCATCCATTGAACACACATCAGCCCATTTAATACAGTATCACTGTCACAGCCGCACTGTCACGAAACGCTCAATTTAGAGGAATTGCACGTTTAAGCCAAATTAAGCTGAGCTAGGATCCCCTCAATGCAGTCATGCAGGAAAAGTGACTTGCTGCAGAGCATCTCTCCTAGAATAACCCACTTTAATGTGTTAATTCCCTTGTCAACTTCCACCTCCACCTGTTCTGATGAATAACCTTGGCTCCATCTCTTGACCTCTAGGGATCTGTGCTCTTGCACATCACACCAGTGTCACCCTTATTCCACCCTCGCATCCATTCAGTCTCTTTCTGTCCATGCGTTCTCCCTGGCTGTCACTTGTCCCATCTGCTCATTGGACTCACATTTGGTGGTGTGGCTGGTGCTGCAGATGGTCCCTCCTTTTGACTGCAGGATCCCGGGGCCTCCCCTCTGCCTCCCACACCCTGCACATCCTTCTGCAGTGGGTCGCATCCTGGATGTAGCTCTAGAGACACAAATCCAGCAGATTATAAAGATTTCTGATACAATGAGAGGTCGGCGCTTGTTAAATCACTTGCTTTGTAATAAAACAGTGTTTAATAATTCATTCTACTGACAGAGGAATATGCAGAGAAAAAAAAGGCAGCATTTACTGGAAGCCACATGTTCATCTGACAGGCCATCAAAGAACATTATCTTCTTTTCAAGTAAAAGAGATTTAGTTTTGGGTTAGTAATCAAAAATGTGTGTTTCTTTTGACCATTAACCTGCAATATTAATATTTACGTGTGAGACTGTGTGTGATGCATTGTAATGCTGAATAAAAAAATAACAAACATAAAAATAAGATAAACAAAATAAAAAAATTCTTTGTATAAAAACACTCTTTTTTTTCTCCTGTTATTTCCTTTTGTACGTAGATGTTTGTCCTTCAGATAAGTGAACATTATACAGTAATGAAATAAGGCTGGGGAGGAAATATTGATGGCTATTAAATGGACCATGATGTGTGTCCATTGAGCAATGCATGATAAAATATAGATGTTGCATGCAGCGGATAATTCTGCAGAACAATGGAAAAGTGACTTAGATGCAGAGCATCGCTCCCAGAAAAAAACACTTTAATGTGTTAACCATTTATCTACCAGATAGGGTTTCCGGGCCAAGCCCTTCAAGAGCTTTATTCAATGACTAGGGAGTTATAGAGAAATTAAATTAATTAAAGAAGATTATACGTCAATATTGCCAATTTGGAAAAAGTACTTTTTAGGCTAAAACAATTCTCTAACCTTGCAAAATTTCCTCAAATCAAGGATGAAACCCCAATGAGTTAAAGGTCCGTTCTTGCTAAAACAACAGCCACCATCAGCACCTATCAACATTAGACAAAAATACATATATAGTTTTTTTTAACAAAAATTATATATAAATGACCACATGTCATAACAATGATCCATAGCTGCGATTTTAAAAAGACGTGTGTGTATATACATTTATTTGTTTAAAAAGGTTTTACTTATTTTTTGCCTTATTGAAATGTCAAGATGGTCTAATATATATATATATATATATTATTTATATTTAGAGACTGACATTTCACCATAAGGCAAATATAAGTAAAACCTTTTTTGAACAAAAATATATTTACACACGTCTTTTTAAAATCGCAGCTATGGATCATTCTTAGGTCATGTGGTCATTTATATATATTCTTTGTTAGAGAAAAATGCAGGAAAAGCTTTTTAATATTGATAGGTGCTGATGGTGGTTGTTCTTTAAGCAAGGACGGAGCTTTAACTCACTGAGGTTTCATTTATTTTTTTTACTTCATTTTATTTTTAAAGCTTGTCTTGTTAAAGGATCATTGGTCCAATAAAAAAAGGGATCACTGCTATAGTCTGGTATATATATATATATATATATATATATATATAACCAAGGAAGGGATGTTGCACTCCATTGCAGAACCTATATCATCTTAAAGCCCATATAATTCAAAGACTTTCAAGGTTATTCAAAAATTTTCAAGATGTGAAGTTTTTCAGCTTTTCTGCATCCTAGTTCAGAATATATATATATATACAGTATATACAAAAATCAAAAAAAATTAAGGTGTTGATCATTATTAGGACATGTGGTTAGAGCATCCCACCTTTCTGCTGATGCTGTAGTGACCTTAACCCTTTGAGTGCCAGAATGTTTGATCAATGTTCCCAAACTAGCCCTGATAGCCTACACAAAGATGCCAAGCATGTGCCCATGTGATACTGAGGATGCAGGGTGCAGTTAGGGCCAGGCAGTGAGTGGGTTAAAGAGCTGCAGTGAGGATGTTGCAGAGCACACATGCTGCCCTGATAGGCGTGCCCATGCCCCGGGATGGCTATATAAAGTGATGCTGCAGGTCTGCAGTGTGCATTGTGTGCAGAGCAGCAGAAGGAAGCGCCAGTGCCCCCCATCCTTTTGAGCACCAGCAGGTACCACACCCACCTCCAATCTTCAGCCATGACTTCCAGGGATCTCTACACTTCCTCCTACAAGAAGATTTTTGGAGACTCACCCAGGTCTTCTGGTCACCTGTACAGCAGTAGCAGCAGCAGCAGCAGGTCCCAGACATACAGACCCAGAGATGCCTACACCAACGTGTCCTCTTCCTATAGGAAGGTCAGCAGGTCTCCTGGAGGTCTCCTCGGCTCATCTTCAGACCACTTTGACCTGTCCCAGTCCACTGCCCTGAGCAACGAGCTGAAGATAGTGAGAACCAATGAGAAGGAGCAGCTCCAAGGTCTCAATGACCGCTTTGTCACCTACATCGAGAAGGTCCACAACCTTGAGCAGCAGAATAAGCTTCTGGAAGCCGAGGTGACATTGCTGAGACAGAGGCAGTCAGAGCCCTCCAGGCTCAGCCAGATCTACGAGCAGGAGATCAGGGAGCTGAGGTCCAGGCTAGAAGAACAGCTCCAGGACAAGGACCAGGCGCTGCTGGACTGCCAGAGCCTGGACGGATGTGTCCGCCAGCTGCAGGACAAGTTGGACCAAGAAGCAAGCAAGAGGGAGGAGGCAGAGGAAGTCCTGAAGAACTTCAGGAAGGATGTGGATCAAGCCACCTTGGACCGCTTGCAGCTGGAGAAGAAGGTGGAGTCCCTTATGGACGAGGTGGTCTTTTTGAGAAAGGTCCATGAAGAGGAGGTGGCTGAGCTGCAGGCTGCAGTTACCCAGGCTCAGGTGGGTCCCATAGGGATGGATAAAGCAGGGCGGTGGCTTTCTGACCATGCTGGGGGAGGACCAGGATTGCTAACAGATAAGTCAGCATTTTATTGGGATTGGACACTCAAATGTAGCAGAACACTGATATAGAGTGTCTTCCACAGCCTGTATCCTCTTTGGAGCATGTGTGTTATCCATCCAGCCATAATGTGGTTTTTATCCAGCCATAAAAGGGTTAAAAAAATCTGATCAGTCATCTGTCTGGGGGAGGGGAACCACTCACCCCCTCTCCTCTGTACGACCCCTAGGGAAATGGCTGAGGAGTACAAATTACACCATGCCCCTCCCAAGGTTATATAAGAGATGCAGCACTGCAGATATGGCTGGAAAGCATCTTTAGCCAGGGAACCCATAATACATATTATATGTATATAATATACATTGTTGCAACATGACACAGGTTGGAAAAAATATTTCATGTGATATATATTCTATTTAGCATCATCTATATTCTGTTATGTTTTTAAAACAAAGCAATCCTCTCTTGTGAGAAGCTCAAAAAAGATCAAAACAATGAAAGTGAATGTTCACAATGCAGTGTTGCAGCAATTCTCTAGAACTTTGCATTCTATACACAATGTGTTGAACATTCCTGTCACATTTCTATATTTTCCCCTCTGTTTACTGTAACACCAGTTCCATGCATGAAGCAGATTGCAAGCTCTTCATGTCATATACATGAAGAGTGGTGACATATCCCAGGACATACTTGAAAACGAGAGAAATCTCAATGTATCCTTCCTGGTAAAATACTTTATAAATAAATAAATAAATATCTAATCTCTAAAGTACTAAGCAGAACATGGTGAAATGTCTCAAAGTCCCATCTCCAACCAGACTGGAAGCAGCTTTATTTCTGCACTAATATAAGCCAAAATCTCAGTCTGCCTGGCTGCAAATTCGTTTTACACTTGCTTTGCATAGATTAAAGCTCAAACCTGCTCATCGTTTATTACAGTGGCTGGGGAAGAATTTTTTTTTATATAAAATTAAAAAAAATCATGTCTCAAATGTAGAAAGAAATAGCTACAGATTATCAGGCTTTCAACACCATCCATTATTGTTATTTTATTCCATTTGTATTGCAAATATTCTTTAGGCTGGTACAGGGGTTACAATACAACACAGATGGACAGAGGACAGAGGGTGTGTCCATGTCCCATATTTATTATTAAGGATGTTTTTTTTTCCTACAAAGATACTTTGTTCTAAAATATATATATATATAGCAACCCACTGCATGATGCTCTGCATCCACATTATCCCTTAAGTAAATGTTTCAGGTGGAGATTTTTATAGATTAGTAGGATATATTATCTCAAGGGTCTCTTCCTCAAAACGGTGTGGGAACTTTCCAAGATTTCTGGTCCTTAATTAACCCATTGACACGGTGCACTGAGCCCACCACTAATGAACATAAAGTTATACTGGGTTTTAGGGAAGCTCGTTTTGATAATTGTATCAAATTTCCTTACAGGTCTATTCAAAGAAAGGTGAAACTCAGGAGAATGACTGGAGAAGTGAAAATTCTAGGTCAAAATAGCCAAACCAGAAAAATTCTCCCATTTATCTCGCTTTCCAAATCGGCTATTTGGTCTAGATTGTTCTCTTCTCCTGGTTTTCACCTCTCTCTGAATAACCCTGTATATAAATCACTAGAAAATGTATGTTTGGAAGCTAATAAAAGATTCTCAGTGTGTGGGGCAAAAGGGAAATGTATCCACTGAGAAAATAATAGAGGAACTGCATTCCCACTCGCATGACCAGATATCTTCCAGAATTTCACTCATGTCTGAGCTCTTTCTTGGTCTTCTTAATAATGGTGAGAAATGTTTTATTTTTGGAAAATAAATTGTTAAACAGTACATCTTTATCGGGTAATGTTGATTTAATCACCAAGGAGTGTTAAGAGAAAATGGACATTGGTCACATGATCTAGAGCTGTTCTAGTTCGGCTAGTGTACTAGGCTTCTAGGTCATTTATACGGAGAATAAATATAGTAAGGCCAATGACACCATTAATAGGCACAGCACACATGAACCATTCTCAGGTGTTATGTTAAACTTGTATCCCCTGATGACATAAATCCATAAGCCAAAATAATAGACCATAGATACCCGTTACCTTAAAAGTATAGATGTTTATTAGTAAATACTACTTAAGTATAAATATAATCACAAATAACCATTCATTTGCATCGAATCCAAAGACAAATTAACAAAGCAGTTTATTCTATTCTTGGATATGCTTGAAAACAAGAGGAATATCAATGTATCCTTCCTGGTAAAATACTTTCTAAATAAATATTCCCACATAGGGATAAACATCCATATAAATCCAGAATGAACAATACAGCTAATGGTGTCGCCTTCGCTCTTAAAACAGGACAACATGGGAGGCAGATTTGGGAATAAAGCACCCCAATTTTCAGCAGGTCTGCCTTTTTCTACATTGAGCAGAAGAATATGCCATAATGTTTGCCATACATTGGTGTGTGAGGGAAAGGCATTTATGACGTTCCTCTTGCTTTATAGGGGGTCCTCATTTTTTATGACATAATCACCATTATATGCATAAAGGAGAAGCTGCCTGCAATCATTCCGTGTATCCCCTACTTGCCTTAACCCTCCCCAAAAAAATATTATATATTGGTCATCTTATCCAATATCTCATGTGATTGCAGACACAACATGTATAGGTTTTGGATACCTTCTCATTGAGGGTTAAATGTTTTGAAATCAATGCAGAGTTTATTCTTTGAGGGACTGGTATAGAGTTGGGGAATTGTATGTATTATGCAAAAAATATGATATAGCCTATTATGAATTGTGCGAAACGCATCTGATTTAGCATATATTAAAACAGTGGCCAACGACTGTAAATGTAAGTCATCCTGCAATTTTAATGTTTGAAATGCCCAAACAACAGCTGTAATACATGTGTTTGATTGCATGTAGACAGTAATGTCAAACAGGGTTATTCAGAGAGCGGTGAAAAGCAGGAGAATGGCTGGAGAATGGAAAATTCTAGGTCAAAATCGCCAAACCAGAAAAATTCTCCCATTCATCTCACTTTCCTAATCGGCTATTTTGACCTCGAATTTTCCATTCTCCAGCCATTCTCCTGCTTTTCACCGCTCTCTGAATAACCCTGATATTCTTTGCATTCATTGTATAAGAGGTACAGATGACTAAGTGGTTTTAGCTGTCCTGGAACACCAAGCTAGGTTTATGAATCTAATTACGATGATACATTGTAAAAAGAGATTATTAATCAAATTGTCACCAGGCAATTCGCATTTTCTTTTTACAGGGAATCATATCTGTAGTAAACGCTGCAGAAACTGTTGGCGCCATATAAATGATGACGATAATAATAACAATAAACCTCTATCACTACATAGATGTGTATATAGAACCTTTTAGCCAGGCTTTAAATGTCCTCAGGTCCCAGCATGGCTTGATTTAAGATATAATGCTCCTTAATAAATAAATAGAAGTAATGGAACGTTTTATGCAGATACACTGTATAGAATGGCTGATCTCCAGCTGCTGTAACAATATACTGTCCAGTGTCCATAATTCTATGCTGTTGTAGGCTTTTCCAGAATATACACACTGCGCATGGGCCTTTGCGCCTCTGGGATAACTGAATCATCAGTACTTTTATTGGAAGGAAAAGCAATTTTGTCTGATGGTATCCGAGGTATCTACTGATCTAAATTCTGATCACTTACGAGACATCAATTAAAGAAAAAATGTCGTAAATGATTTTAGGTTGTTTCAAGCCATCTCTAACCAGCCAAAATATAATCTCAACACCTTCTACACTGATGCATCACAAAATACCTGTCGCTTTGGATAAGAACAGTGATGTAATATGTTTATTCTAAACCTTGATGGCCCCCATGATGTTAATTAAGGCTTATTGCCTGTCAGCATCTCAGAGTAGGCGATCATTGGCTGCTGGTCCTGTAAAGCACTCTGCAGGACTGACTGTATATTTTAGCATTGGAAATTCTTCTCCCTCTTTGCCCATATAAAATAATGGGCAGTATGGAAATTAATATTGATCTCGTCTCATTTATTCTGTGCACGTAGCTCATGCAGATGAACATGGGCTGTGTGAGACACTTTTATGATTTATATAGATTGCATTGCTCAGCTTTGTTTCTATTCCCTCCCCCCTATCCCTTGAGTCAAGCTGCTAATGGATTTATCTTGCCCATAATGCACTTAACTGGACAAATCTGAGTTTACAGCCTGGAAATTGAGCTAAAGGTGTCACTGGTAGATTTACTCTATATTGAGCATATTAGCACGACTTGTAGAAAAGTATGTGTAAACATGTAACATAATTTTTTTTTATATTAGATATACATCTGTCTAGTGATATATAACCCAAGTGGCCCAGGACAAATTCCAGTTGCAAAGGGCCAAACTAGCTCCAGGCGAGTGGAAATTTTGAGCCCTGTAGTTATCTATCTATCGATATCTCAAAGCCCTGTAAAGGAAAACCGGTTTGTCCTAAAGATGTCATCTAGCACAGAACAATTGGCGCATAGGTTTCCCATGCCACACATTAAAATAATTAACAATGCTAAATTAAAGTAGAGATGTGCATTCGTTTCAGAAAAATTTGGAATTTGTAACGAAATTTGATAATTCGTAGTTCGGAAGTACTTCCGAATAACGAATCGATACGATACGAATTCGAAATGAAACGGTATATAACAAATTTATTTAGTTTTATACTGTGTCATCATCATACAAGAAAAATTTGAATAATTGATATCAACTATCGAATTGATCTTAATTTACAATCCAAGTAATAGTCAGCAAAGGACTTTATGAAACAAATTAATTTTGTTTCACTATTTAATTTGACTCATACTAAATCTGTGACAGCTTAAAATTTAACCCTAGCTTTTCTTTTAACAGCAAAATTTGATTAATTGGTTTTATTTAGTGATTCAAATTGATATCAACTATCGAATTGATATATGAAATTCGAATCGATACGAAATAAAATTAGTTCCGAAATTCCAAAACAAAATTATTTAAAAAGTAACTAAACAAAATGAATTTTTCAGCCATGCACATCCCTTAAAGATATATTTTACTTTGATTATTCCTTGGTTACATCAAAATCTATATGGTTTATCAAATAGTTATTTCTTGCGACCTTGACACCAACCCTTTTTCTTGGCATCCTCAGGAGAACAGTGTATATCTAATAACTGCCATTAAAATAATAATTATGCAGGGTATCTGAACTATTCATTTTCCACCAAAAGACTATTATGGCCAATATTTTGTACAAGACTTAACAATTGATTACACCTCAGAGTTTATTGAATTCACGTTTGTGTTGCCATGTTTGAAAAAGATGGTGATCATTAAAAACAGGTCATGGAAACGCTATCATGTATTCCTTTATTCAAGTCCTCAGCACTCGCTGACCAATAGACCCTAGGCCCCCATTAATAAAAGTACAACATGACAAGGAAAACACAAGGTCTGAGATTTCTCTAGTAGTTAGGATTGTAATTGGTTTCAACCCTAATGAAGTGACCATAACACCACAAAGTATGATTGATGCCTGACCAAAGTTATGTCTTTCAGATCTCCGTGGAGATGGATGTGGTCAGTAAGCCAGACCTTACGGCTGCTCTGAAGGAAATCCGCATGCAGTACGAGGTCCTGTCCACTCGCAACCAGCAGTCTGCGGAAGAGTGGTACCAAACCAAGATCGCCAACGTGACCCAGGAGGCCGCCAGGAATAATGACAGCGCGCGTCAGGCCAAGGAGGAGATCAGTGAGTACAGGCGGCAGCTACAGGCCCGTACCTTGGAGGTAGACGCTCTGCGTAGTGCTAATGAGTCCCTGGAGAGGCAGCTTCAAGAAGCTGAAGACAGGAATAATGAAGAGATAGCTCAACTGCAGGTAACATGGGAGCGTTGTCAGGTTCATTGTAATGTGATTTTCTCTGTATAATGAACATTTTTCTATTACAGCTGTGCGATCTTACATTTTAATAGAGGTAAATTTAACACTGGATAGATAAAAATTATATATTTTTACTTGAAGGAAAAGATATAATTTGCTGGCTTGTAGTTATACATGTATCACCTCAAGGCTTGTTACATAGTATTCCCTGAGGCATCCTCAGGCAAGAACATGAGTCAATGCAGTAGGTTCGTGGCTCATTTGGAGCTATCACTAAACACTTACTTTTCATATAACCCTCCTGAACAAAGGTGATGCCAATTATATACTGTAGAATGAAACCCAGTTTGAGAGGTGACTCAATAGTCCATTGGCATGAATAAGGCAGAAAAGATGCCTTTCTTCCCCCTGGCATCACCTTCTCCTCAAAGTCTATTGGTGGTCTCTAGAGTTGCATTGGAGATTAGCATTCCCCATACAGCAGAATACATATTCAGGTACAGGTTTCAAGCCTCTCACCTGGTGTAAAGTGAGCCTTTGTCTTTGAAGTTCACAGGAGAGGAGGATTAGTAGAGAGAGGTAGCAACCTTGCATGCTACATAGAAGATGGAATATGGTTTTGGAAGGAATATGTAGTAAATCAGATTAACCTTTAACCAAGTGTTTTTAATACTAGTTTGGGGTCTTTTTGGAGATCGGGAAGATTTTGCAGGATACAGTCCCATGTCTTTCATACCCATTGTAACTGCTTTATCCCTTTCATCAACCTCCTGCCACATGAAAGGCCTGAATTTCTTATGTTTTCTTGGCTGGATAAAGCATGGCCTAGAACAGTGTTATGCTGCTCCCCTTGTTCTTAATGTTGGCATGGGGAGGCAGAGAAAGGGACAGGGCACTGGTACGGTTCCCTATTGTAATAGAGCAGCAGGAAATGCTAGCAGAATGCTTGGTTGTGTAGGGAGAGGTATTAGCAGTAGGAAAAGGGAAGTGCTCATGCCACTGTACAGAGCACTGGTGAGACCTCACTTGGAGTACTGTGTGCAGTACTGGAGACCGTATCTCCAGAAGGATATAGACATCTTAGAGAGAGTTCAGAGAAGGGCTACTAAAAATGGTGTACGGCTTGAAGGAGAAAAGTTACCAGGAAAGGCTTAATGATCTTAACATGTACAGCTTGGAAAAAAGACGAGACAGAGGAGATATGATAGAAACATTTAAATACGTAAAGGGAATCCACAAGGTAGAGGAAGGGAGTATATTTAAAAGGAAACAAAATAGCAAAACAAGAGGACATAGTCTTAGATTAGAGGGCAAAAGTTTAAAAGTAACATCAGGAAGCATTATTTTACTGAGAGGGTGGTGGATACATGGAACAGCCTTCCAGTTGAAGTGGTAGAGGCCAAAACAGTGATTGAATTTAAGCAGGCATGGGATAGGCATAAGGCTATCCTAAACAAAAGATAAATCCAGGTAAAGTATCCATGTAATTGGGCAGACTAGATGGGCCGAAAGGTTCTTATCTGCCGACATTTTTCTATGTTTCTATTAAGCTCACTCAACTATATGGAAAAGGGCCCCAGTTTTTACCCTTCCTTGGGTTCTAGCTAGAGCAGTGTTTCTCAACTCCGGTCCTCAGGACCCTCTAACAGGCCAGATTTTAAGGAAACCTTGGAGAAATACAGACTGAATCCTGCAATCACTGAGCAGAAAATCATATCACCTGTGCTGTGCTTCAGATATCTGGAAAACATGGCCTGTTAGTGGGTCCTGAGGACTGGAGTTGGGAAACCGTGATCTAGAGCATGTTCTCAGTGTTTTTCCTGGTATTTGACCTCTAGGCTCGCCCTTCTGCTTATGACCATTTGCTGTGTGGACTGACCCTTTGGTTAACTGCAGAACAAAAGGGTGAAGCACCCACCAGAAACACGTGTCCAAACCACTCGCTGAATGCTGTATACAGAGGTTCCTCTATATACCTTAATTACAAATGGATTGAAATAGCACAACACAGCGCTTAGTGGACCAAGGTCCGTAAGAAAGTGGGACAGACACACTATATGTCCATAGATACACGGATCTACATTTTCAAACAGTATACTTCTTTATGATGTAAACGGTGGAACATGCACTGTGGAGGAAAGCAGAAAAGACCGGAATGGAGCAATACGTCAGCTTCAGATGGAATTGTATCTCATTCACATTCAACTCACATTTGGAGGAGCCTACAACCGGCTCTCGGGAATACAGCAAGCAGGGACTTTATATCAGGTGCCCATATACCCCTCGGTTTTTTCCTCTGGTGTCGCCGAAGTAATACTGCAATGTGAATCAAAAAGACACCTCCTGGTGCAGTAAATCACAAACAGTTTAGCAATGTAATAAAAGAAGCTATGAGTTGAAATTTGGCTTCTTTTTTAACATTGCTAAACTGTTTGTGATTTACTGCACCGGAAGGTGTTTTTTTTTTTTTGGTCTTATTGATTCACGCTGCAGCATTACTTCGGCGACACCGTAGGAACAAACTGAGGGGTATATGGGCACCTGATATAAAGTCCCTGCTTGCTGTATTCCCGAGAGCCGGTTGTGGGCTCCTCCAAATGTGAGTTGAATGTGAATGAGATCCAATTCCATCTGAAGCTGACGTATTGCGCAATTCCGGTCTTTTCTGCTTTCCTCCACAGTGCATGTTCCAACGTTTACATCATAAAGAAGCATACTGTTTGAAAATAAAGATCAGTGTATCTATGAACATAGTGTGCTGTCCCACTTTCTTACGGACCTTGGTCCACTAAGCGCTGTGTTGTGTTAGGGTAACCAAAGGGTCAAAATAACTAAAATTTTATGTGTTGCACTATGACTTTGCTAACTGAACAATCTCCCTCTGTCATTTTCTAAAGGACTCTATCATATAGGAATGGGCTCGTCAGATTAAGTCAGACTGATGTCAGCTAAGATGTTGTCTGATGTTGCAGCATTATAAATGGGGAAGGTGCAATTTGTTTGTGTTGCGGTCAGAAAGTTTAGGCAGCTCTTTACACAACTAAACATATCCTGTTTGCTGCTAAGTTGAGACCTATGGAGATCTGAGAAAGCAACTGCAGTGGTCAGTTATGGAATATGGACCTATACCCAGTTCCCTTGTCAAATGTCATAATTCACATTTAAGGCTGGGGTCAGACGAGCGTGATTTCTACGGACTGTACGTCCGTGCAGTACGGACATCGTCAGTACGGATGACGCAGTAGTGGTCACACAGTCCGTTTTTTCACTGAAGTTATTTTTGACTGATGTAGGAGGGAAAAATTACAATGAAAAAACATTCTGTCCGTCAAAAATGCTGGACGTATAAATGCAGTCCGTCTGACCATGCTCCATCACTCACACACAAAGCTATGCAGACGTTGTGGACGCAGCGCACTCCGCACGTCCGTTCTAGCAGTATTACGTTCTTGCCAAACCTGCGTCCGTTTGCCGCGGCCGTTGTGCGTCCGCAGTTCAGTGCGGACGTACTTCATGTGTCGGGCTCCAATGGACTTTCTTTCATGCTATCACGGACGTACTTTTAGGCGCAATCACGGACGTGAACACTACGCTCGTCTGACACCAGCCTTAGAAAAAGAAAAACACGACTTTCATTTGCTAATGCTGTATTCACCTGGGTATGAACCAAAAATTATTGCACGAGTGTAGGGGGATAGTGTGCTCGCTGTAAAGTGATGGAAAGACATACAGGGTTATTCAGAGAGCGGTGAAAAGCAGGAGAATGACTGGAGAATGGAAAATTCTAGGTTAAAATAGCCGATTTGGAAAGCGAGATAAATGGGAGAATTTGTCTGGTTTGGATATTTTGACCTAGAATTTTCCATTCTCCAGTCATTCTCCTGCTTTTCACCTCTCTTTGAATAACCCTGATAATATTATACTAATACAAAGTAGCAAGCTCAGGTTACAGCTACAAGTATTTATAAAGAGCCACCAAATTCCTTAGCGCTGTACAATGGGAGAAACAGAATAATAAATATACATACACGCTACACACACGGAAAAGGAGGGAGGGCCCTGCTTGAGAGCTTACAATCTAAGAGAGGGGTGACACATTAAGTGAAGGTGAATAGGACAAGTGATGCAGCAGGGTGCATGAGGACTGAATGGGAAGAGGCGCAAGAAGTGTGTAGATCATGGAGTGAGCTGAAAGGCTTCTCTAAAGTAATGCGTTCTCAGGGACGTCTTGAAGGACCAGGACCAGCACCAGCACCTTACTTGCAATACCACAATACAAAAAGACAGTGGCTCGGTCCTCATTTTCCTACAGAGCACCACAATTATGGAATAACCTCCCAGACACCATCAAATCTTCCACCAGTCTTAAGTCACTCAAAATTTCCCTGTTAACATACCTCAATACAGAATGCACCTGTAAACATGTAACCTAGTGACTATATTTCCTACATATTTATTTTCTGTTAATCTGTATATTTGTGTTGTTAATATCTTACATTGTATTACTTTGTATTCTGTAAATGTAACACTTCAATGTACTTGAACCCAGGACATACTTGAAAACTAGAGAAATCTCAATGTATCTTTCCTGGTAAAATCCTTTATAAATAAATAAATAAATAAGGACTGGAGAGACAGAGTCAAATGTTGCGGGGGAGGGAGTTCCATAGAAAGGGGGTAGCTCGAGGTCCTGAAGGCGAGAGTTGGGTACGGGTACATGGAATTGATAGCATCAGATCATTGGCAGAGCGAAGTGGTCGGGATGGGACATACCTGCTAATAAGGGAGACGTAGGCAGGAGCGTGGTTATGAGCAGCTTTGTATTGAGCACCAGTATGTGAGCACCAGTATTTTGAATTGGATTCTAAAGGAAACAGGAAGCCAGTATAGAGATTGACAAAGGGGTGAGGTGTGACAGATGCGGGAGGTGTATGAGTCTGGCACAGGCATTCATAACAGACTGTAGAGGCAGAATCTGGGACCTCTTAAGGCCAGAGAGAAGGAGGTTACATTAGTCAAAGCGGGAGATAATGAGCTTGGATGAGCATTTTAGTAGAGTCTGGATTCAGTAAGGGACGGACGTGTGCAATGTTTTTAGGTGGAAGTAGCAGATTTGGTTAGAGACTGAATGTGAGGAGTAAAGGATTTATTGGAGTCCAAGAGGACCCCGAGGCAGCGACCCTGAGAAGTAGTTATAGAGAGGTTGAGCTTTAGGGAACGGGAGGTCATCCAGTTGGAGACCGCTGACAGGCAAGCTGTAACACAGTCCAACACCGGAGGAGAGATCGGGAGAGGAAAAGTAGATTTGGGTGTAGTCAGCATAGAGATAATTGAATCCATAGGAAGAGATGAGGTTGCCCAGAGAGGCAGTGTAGATCGAGAAAAGTAGGTGACCCAGAACAGAGCCTTGAGGTACCCCAACTGAAAGAGGAACTGATGGTGAAGAGGCACCAACAAATGAGACACTGAAGGAGCAAAAAGAGAGATAGGAATAGAACCAGGAGAGGGTGGCATCAGTGAGGCCAAGCTGACACAGCGTGAGGAGGAGAAGAGGGTGGTTAAGTGTTGAATGTAGCGGAAAGGTCAAGAAGAATAAGGACGGAGAAATGACCTTTGGTTTTAGCAGCAACTAAATCCTTAGTCACCTTGGTCAGAGCTGCCTCAGATTGTTGGAAGCGAAAGACGGACTGGTGCGCATCTAGTAGAAAGTTAGCAGCAAGAAAAGTAGTGAGCTGGTTATAGACCAGAGCGATGGGATGGTAGTTCGAGAGGGAGGTAGAATCAAGAGGTCGCTTTTTAAGAATGAGGGTACTGGTTCCTACCTTTACCAGTCATGACATGTTAATCGAGGGAATTCAGTTCCTACACCCATGGTTGAATGCTGAATGTCTCTCCTTGTGCAAATTGAGACAGCTGGTTGTATTCACAGTAAGATAAGAGAATGTGAATTATATTTTGAGATGTTACTGTCATCATGTTTGTCTTTCCTACTCTTTGTGCGTATTTAAGAACTTTGGATGCATAATAATTTTTCATTAATGTGTTCTAATGTGAACAAAATGTCTTTGTTTCTGCAGGAGACCATAAATCAGCTCGATAATGCCCTGAGGACCACAAAGGGAGAGATGGCTCGCCATCTGAGAGAGTACCAGGACTTGCTCAACGTCAAGATGGCTTTGGATATAGAAATAGCAGCATACAGGTAAAAAAAAAAAAGGGGGACGATATAACTTCTACATATGCATATTTCATAACCCAAAACTCTAGAAAGCGAGGATATTGAGTATCTACCTATAAGCTATAATGAGGCATTATCTACCAAACCCATGCTCAAGCAAGTGTATCCACTAGTCAAACTAACACACATGCATTCATGCACACGGACAGACACACACACTCATAAATGTTTACACTGAGCCCAACAATAAGAACAATAACAGGAAATTTATAGTAAGGTGAAATTATTGACCCATACGATCCACTATTCTGCAACTAAAATCACAATGTTATGATTAAATATGAATATTGATAGAAGGCTGGTTTAAGTGACAACAATCCAAAACCTTTCAAAGCGGTTGCTAACCTTTGACAGGTCCATATTCTAGTAGCTCTAAAGCAGGGGTCAGCAAATGTGGCCCTCCAGATGTTTGGGAACTACACTTCCATGAGGCTCAGCCAGTCTAATGCGTAGCTGATCATCATGAGAGATGTAGATCCAAAATATCTGGAGGGGCAAGGTTGCTGACCCCTGCTCTAATCCCAACACATAAATCAGATTCTTGTGCCATGAACATTATATAAAACCACCTACATTTTTAAGCTCATAGAAGGCACAGTTTAACCTTTTCTCAACATTTTTCTAGAAAACTCCTAGAAGGGGAGGAGACGAGGCTGACTACAGTTGGCGGAGGCAGCATGTTTAGCTACGGCTACCCATACTCCTCAGGGGGAAAGAGTTATTCAAGTACGGTGACCATCAGGAAGGAGGAGAGAAAGGAAGCATCTGATGGTGGCAAAGGAGGTTCCAAAACATCAAAGTCAGAAGAATCTGCTAAAGAAAAATCCCCATCTAAAAACTGAGCTGATATATTTTGAGTCCCCATCTGATCTCACGGGGGGCTAAAGCTGAGATGTGATGACCGCTCACCAATATGTGTTGTACTGAATTGGCTTTAAAGCAGTGATTTAGAGAAGAAAAGGACAATGTAAATGTTTTATATCTGTTATTAGCTTGGCAATAAGATGGTTATCAAAGGGTTCACATCTTGCTGGTGCTCAGAGCGTTTAATCAGAAATAATACATTTGCTTTACAGTCCTTCATCAGGACATTTTGCCTAAACAGTGTTTACAGTGCTAATGTAGAGCAAAATAAAGTTCTTCCCCAGAGAAATATGTTAAATGTAACCCTTGTTTTTCTGATATCGCCATATTAAGATAAACCTAGACATCAGCATTTGTTCCATTATCATTATGGGGCCTCCTAGCTTCAATAAGGGTGCTTTCCATGTAACCTGTAGTAGAGCTTTAAGGCAAACGTGGTCTTCTTCTGTGATGGTGTGCATCGCAGATTATTGTGTGAACAAGACAGATATTGTTTTCCTTGTTATTAGGGATTATGAGGCTCCATTTGGGTAACGCGTATCTTTCTTCAGGTGTGGGCTCATCCCTAGGAGCCTAAAACAATTGAAGATCTCGCACCATTAATCCTGGTGGTCAACCAAGGTCTATACTAGTCATGAGACAGACCTGCAGAATAATAATTTGTAATCCCTCCATATACTTGTAATATTGATAAGCCCTCCATTATCAGTCTGTAATACCAATACGGACCTTAGTTTTAAGATTTTGCCATAGTCCAACCCTGTTTGCTCGTGGTAATCTCCATCAATTCCTTCAGTGACATGTCTTAAGGCGGAAAAGTATGATCTATTTCTGCAGGCTGAATACAGTACAATCTTAATGTTACAAGCTGTGAAGCAGGTACCTGGGCCACAGTTAAATTTTCATAAAACCATATACACAATAAGGCTTCTATGGTTAATTTATGTATTTATTCATTATTATCTCTTTTTAAAGTGTTCTATTCCAGCAATAGTTTGCAGTCAAAGAGTATTATCATGTTAGCCATAGGGGATAGCTCTGTGGTAATGTTATATATTCACCTGGCACACAGAAAACAGACTTTGCCCAATCAATTCTTTGCATAAATCCCTAAATTTAGAGAATTTTGCCAAGGGTACAGTTTTCCTTTGGAATATATCATGGAACGTGGAATAGCAGTTTGTCAGACACTCTTTGGGATTACATATACATCGCTCCAACCAGTGTGCAGGATTCTTATTCTACATAAGTTAGATATGTGCCAATATACAGACTGACTGCCCAGTGATACGTATGGGATTTCTGCCTAGGGAAAACATATATGAAGTTATAGAAAAAAGAAATATTTGAAGTGTGAGAGCGTTTTGAGACTTTGTCCTATCATCATGATGATCATCCTCAACTGTGCGTGCCAGCTCTTCTATATTCACATATCTTGTTTACTATCCAACTGGTGCTGTGTTTAAACACTATAAAATTCTTAGTGTATATATTTATATATTACTTTATTTATATAACCTGTTGTGTAGTCAAAGCTTTCTAATGTTACAGCACATATACCTATATCAAAGGCAATTTCTAGGATGTGAGAAACAACCATGGGATAAGGGACTATATGTTGGTTTCTTAGGTTTGTCAAATTGATTTTAATCTATTGTAACTAAAGGACCCTGATGAATGACATGATAAAGCATTATAATGACTAGCTTTGGCCTAGTCATAATTATCACCACAGAGTTGAGTCGATAAAATGTTGGTTTATTCAGTTATGGCTTCAAAATGGGCCTAGAAACAGAGTAAGACCTGGCTCTTTTGACTTTAAATCGATTGCTTTAATAAACCAATAAAAATTGTATTTTGGTGGAAGTGGTCATTTTACCACAGTGCCATGTCAGCCCATCGTTCGCCACATCCAGAATAAAACCCAAACTTCAACTATCTAGTTAATAAACCCAATATCAGGACATGCCTTAAAGCATCCCTCAAACCAACCTTTTATAGGCTCAGCTCCACATGCTCAAGTCTAGTTACACTTAATTCTTCATTTTACTATTTGATCTATTAATTGGAGCCAGTTCAGATCTATATCAATAGTCATATGGAAATGTAACCAATGACCCTTTAGATTCACCAGCTTCAAAGGCAGAAATGGAGCTGGCAACTTTATCGGACCCTTGTTTACATCTTCGGTTAATGGTCAGATAATGTGCAGAATTTAGCTACTGTAAGTCACTGAGAAGGCAATGACATGAGTTTAGCCTCCCTGTTTACTATAATACAGCAGGAGTAATAGTAAGGGGATGCTCATAATCATGTTTACATTAAAAGGAAAAAGAAAAAGATCTGAATCTAAACACGGATAGGAAAGGTACCGTTTTATCTTAGATTCTGTGCTTCTTTTGGCTGCTTCCACTATATGGTTTCTGTTGCACCAGCTAGATAGCCTTCTAATAAAATAATCTCTCTGCAATATACAGTTTGTTATTATTCTTATATCATATCTTTTAACTAATGCAAATTGTGAGGTGGGGCCTCCATGAATCGGATTTGTTATTCCATCATATCCCACAGATGCACAACAGGATTGGGATCTGGGTAATATGGAGGCCAAAGCAACTCCTTGAAATCTTTGTCATGTTCCTCAAACCGTTCCTGAACAATTTTTGCAGTGTGGCAGGGTGATTTATGCTGCTGGAAGAGACCACTCATCCAGAGAACACTGTTGCCATGAAGGGGTGTATGTGATCTGCAACAATCTCTAAGTAGGTGGTACGTGTTAAGTGTACTCTGACACCTATCATGGCCAGTATTAGGTTTGTCAGCAATTAGAGCTACAGTAGCTCTTCTCTGTGGTCAGGACAGGCTAGCTTTTGCTCCCATGACCCTGGATCCGGTTCATCGGTTGTCCTTCCTTGAGTCACTTTTGGTAGGTACTAACCACTGCATACTATGAACACCCCACAAGACTTCCCAATTTGAAGATACACTGACCCAGTCATCTAGCCATCCCTATTTGGCCTTGCCAAAGTCACTCTTTTCAGATCTTTGTTTGCCTATATATCCTGCCTCCACCACATCAAAGTCAAGGCTTGACTATTCACTTTCTGCCTAATATATCCTACCCCTTTACAGGTGCCATATAATAAAGAGTATTCACTTCTTTTGTCAGTGGTTTTAATGTTGAGGCTGATCAGTGAATATGGTGTGGTCACTTTCTATCTTCATCTATCTATACCATGTGCTTGCAAAGGGAAACAGTGTTGGACAGTAACAAACAAATCAAAATAATGTTTTGCATAAGCAGTAATAGGCTTGGGGGTTTGAGGATAACATAGGAGTTAAACGTGCGTGTTTCTTGCATGGGGAATAGGTTCAAACTAGAAGGTAAATTAATCTGGGCGATCAGATAATCGTATATAAATCACAAAGCAAGTAAAACAGCATGAGGGCTCTGATTAGGTCTGCAGAGTGGAACTGGAAAAAACTAGTGTGTAATATATTGCATGGTCTTGTAGGTTGGATGCGTGTATCTGACTGACCATAAGAGGCTTACAGACTTTCCTTAACCCTTCTTGGAGTCACTGCAGCTACATTGTATGTCAGACATAAATGATATACATTCCACACATAGGGTGTGCAGCCCATGTCACTGAAATATCAAGAACCAATTAAGGAACATCCAGAGATTGGAAATGGGGACTTAAAAAGAGGGCAAGCAGCCCACTTCTCACCATGCATACGCCTATGTTCCCAGAAAAATAACTGTGAAGGATATAAAATTATAAAGTGAATGTTTTCCATTACTGTACATGGCATCTTGTAGTGCAGTGGTTCCCAACCCTGGTCCTCTGGACCCTCTAACAGGCCAGATTTTGCAGATCACCTTGGGGGAAATGCAGACTGAATATTGCAATCACTGAGAAGGTAACTATATTACCTGTGCTGTGCTTCAGCTATCTGGAAAACCTGTGTAGCGCTACTCCCTCGAGAGCCGCTATATTTGACGGGCCTTCTGTCTCACTCCAGTCATCACCCACCTCCGGCACCAAGTAACACTAAGACAAGGTTATACTATAAATAAAAAGGGGTTTATTAGGACCAGCGAGCAGCCCCTCTGTAGAACAAAGTAATCAACAGTATAACAATATCAATTGGAGTGATTTACCATCACTTTTCAGCACAATCATGAATGAACGAAACAGTAAGCTTTACAATACTTCAATGCGGTTCAACTATAGGCTATAATTGACGTGACCGATATCAGTAACCTATCTAAACCTTGTAAATTCTACCTATCCACTGGCCAGTGCAAATTACACAAAGTCACGAGTCTGCTAGCGTTGGGGCCCTTTGAATTCTGTCGTTGGGTACCTTTAATGTGAAATCATATTTGTACTCCACAATGTGAGAAAGAAATCTTTGCAAAGTGTAGCAGGGTAACAGAATTTGTAACTGCAACAATCTTCCTTCGAGGTGAGAATGCGCGGGCAGTAAGACTAGGCCGGACAATAAAGTTATCAATATCAACTCACGCAGGGTAGCAGAATACCTCTCTCCGTCAGATGCACTCACTCCTTCCCCGCTGAACGGTAACTCGATCACTATCTCTAGATTGGGAAGCACACAAGGACAGCTGGATCTCGCCTCCGCTGGATACACTCGATCGCTCCCTCTGTCACTGGAAACGCACGAAGACAGCCCGATCTCTTCTCCGCTGGATACACTTGTTCACTCTCTCTGCTGATACTGGCAACACACGAGGGTAACCTGATCTCTTCTCCGCTGGATGCACGACGACAGCTGAAGGCATGATCCACCAAACAGGCCCGTCCACGCCGTCCGCCTCGCCCTCTCTGGCTTCTCTCTGTCCTGCACGTGCAGTTCCTTCCCTGGAAAAAAGCAGGCTCTCCCTGGTACTGCTGGGAGGTATAGTTTTCTTCCTGTAAATTTGCATTAGGCTCTCAGTACTTGAAACTACACATTCCGAAATCCCTTGTGCTACCTTCAATCTTCCTGTATTTAACAACTTCCTTTGACAATCAAGTGACAGGGCAAGGAGGGAGGGGAATGCCCCTACAGCGGTGACAGTCTGAATGACTCTGCCCAAGTCTGGGCCACAGTGAGAAACACAATAGTCCACACAGTCCGAGAAGCCTCCGCTACACCTGACCTGTTATTGTTAAGGGTACTTGAGGACCGTGGTTGGGAACCACTGTTGTAGTGCATTATAGAGTGGATGAGGCTGATGGGAGTTCCACTTCACAGCCCCAGTAGGCAGGTACCCCATAACCCAAAGTAACCCTAACTCTAAAGATTTCCTAACCCAAATTCTCCAAAATGCTTCATAGCCCTTACCCTAACTTCAAAAACCTATATATAACCAATACCATACTACCACTTAACACAACCCATCCAAATCTCGAACCCCTAATCCTAACCTCCCCCATTTTTCTATTTATTCAATAAAACAATATTAAAACAGGTATGGTAAAATGGATTTATGATTTTATTTTACCATACCTGTTTTAATATTGTTTTATTGAATAAATACGAGAACTTCCAATTCTGGCTGTGGTGCCTGATTACAGCAGTGGATTTCCATCTGGCCTTAAGTTCCCTGGAAAGGAGAAGGAACGACACATCTCTGATATTTGGAGCATGGTTCAGATAAGCGTGAATTTATTTATTTCTGGTGTGCAGTTTTAATTATCCACCACAGGACTGTTTATTCAACACAGTGTGCAGGATCATCCTTTTTTCTATACCGCAGGGGGCTCTTTATATATGTTTTTTAGAATGACACAAAGACAGAATGTCAGCTACTGTATAAAACATGAGGAAAAAAGTACCGATATCTTTGGTTGTGATGTCCGTGTAATATGCCCACTATGTCATCATTCACGTGGTGAACTTTCCAGTTCTTCTGAAAGCTCGTGGAAGAGTGATGACAACTAATCTCTCCGGAGCATAAACCCAGAAAAGGTTAAATTAATATGAACAAAACGTCTCAATGGATACAATGACTACCTTCACTTGACAAAAGACAATATCCTGTGCCTTGTAGGCATGCTGTTATTCAACTAGAGATTCCTCAGACCCATCACTGTGAACCTTAAATAAAAACATCACAGCCATTTCACAATTTTGCATCTACTTCTTATAACACACATGGTTTGACTGAAGACAAATCCCTCAAAACATACAGAAAAGTCTACTCACTGAAGGTGAAACTCAGGAGAAATGGCAGGAGAAGAGAATAATCTATTCTATACCAAATAGTCGATTTGGAAAGTGAGATAAATGGGAGAATTTTTCTGGTTTGGCTATTTTGACCTAGAATTTTCACTTCTCCAGTCATTCTTCTGAGTTTAACCTTTCTATGAATAGACCTGATTATCTTTTGTCTTAGTTCAGAAAAAGGGTAAGTAATGCTTATTATGGTATTGTAACGTTTATTAGCAGTCATAGAACAAATGACAAACGTTTATTTTTCCTCATCTCCTTTTTTTAAAATTCTTTTATTATACATAGAGAAAATACACGTAAACATATTACATCCAAAAAAGACATAACCAAATTTTACATGAATACATATTTTCCTCAAATTTTACAAACTTCCTCCACTTCAAGCAGGGCTCGAGTCCTGCAGGAACGCGCGGGAACGGCGTTCCCGCACTTCTCCCGCTGCGGGAACGCAGCTTCCCGCTGTGGCCCGAGCCCGAAACAAGCTGGCCGCACATTGCCGGCGCCGCGGCCGCGTGGTTTCCTCCTACGACTAGCGACCACTGGCAGGAAGTGTGCCGCTCGCCTGGGATCCAACAGCCAGCCGCGATTGGCTGTTGGATCCCAGGCGAGCGGCGCACTTCCTGCCAGCGAGCACTAGTCGTAGGAGGAAAACACGCGGCCGCAGCGCCGGCAATGTGCGGCCAGCTTGTTTCGGGCCTGGCAGAGGTGAGCTGGGGGCCGGGGCAATATAGTCATGTGTGAGCTGGGGCACTATATACATGTGTGAGCTGGGGCACTATATACATGTGAGAGCTGGGCACTATATACATGTGAGAGCTGGGGCAATATATCCATGTGTGAGCTGGGGTCAAATATATCCATATAACCAGTGCTGGGTATATTATTCTGGGGGTCCAGTGCTGGGTATATTATTCTGGGGGTCCAGTGCTGTGCATATTATTCTGGGGGATGAGTGCTGTGTATATTATTATTCTGGGGGCTCAGTGCTGGGTATATTATTCTTCTGGGGGCTCAGTGCTGTGCATATTATTATGGGGGCTCAGTGCTGTGTATATTATTCTGGGGGCTCAGTGCTATGTATATAATTCTGGGGGCTCAGTGCTGGGTATATTATTCTGGGGGTCCAATGCCTGTGTATATAATTCTGGGGGGTCTGTGCCTGGATATATATATATGTGATATATATATATTATATATAACGTGTTAGTCCAGTTGCCAAAATCACGAGTATACCTGTACGTAGTGATACCTTTCACTGATCAGTATAGTTTCCAGACCTGAATAGGAGAGGTTACACTCTCGAAAGCTTGTCTTTTAAATGTAATGTGATAGCCGGAAAATTCTGCCTCAGCTTGATGTGTGTCCGTAATCTTCTATTCTCTAACTAAACTATCTCTCCGTAACAAAATAACTCATGGTCGACCAGTGAGATGGAAGTAACTGGAAATAATGACAAGACACAAAGTTTTCCTTCGCTTCGCTCTCCATTGTATGTTTGGTTACATGTGCTTATATACATTACATGACGTTTCAATATCCTATCAGAGAGAAGTAACACCTACTAAAATGCATACAGCAGCATATTAAAAGTTAAAATACAGAGTAATACAAAGATAAACATAATTTGCAGTTTCATTAGTTTTCTTAATGTTTCTTCTTTAACAGGAATTGACATCTGTTTCTGACTGTATTTGTTACTCCCTCTTTGTTAGCCTCTCCCTCTTATCTTGGGTGTGCTTTAACACATTTACACAAGGCTGCAGATTTTAAAGCAAGATCCATTTCTAAACTGTCAGCTTGGTCATAGAATGCTAATTAGAGCAAAGCTCACTGAAGGCATCAGCATAAACTCATGTCGTATATTTTCATAACTGCCTGATCGTGATAGGTATATCCCATCAATCCATCATTTTTATCACATCGTGATCAATATACTAAAAAGCAACACTGTCACGTTCCCATGCCCGCCCAGTACTTCAGAGGCCGGGTCACTCTTAGCCGGAAGATTTAAACCCACGCAAAAATTACCCAGGGAGACACCCTGACCATGCAGGAATCTTCTCTAACAGGGTTATCCAAAGAGATCCGAATTGCTTGAGAAAGGTAACCGAACGCTGAAAATCAGTGTTCGGTTACCCTTCCTGACCATTCGGCTATCCAGAGAGCAGGCAATTCGCCAAATCCTGGCGAATTGCCTGAACATACGGTGCCTGTTCGGTCCCTGTTCGAGGGCAGTGAAATCCCCATGAAAAAGCACTGCTTCGGCTATTCAGAGAACACAAACCAGCAGTGAAAGGTTCCCCTAATGCCCTGCCATTCGGTGGTTTCATTCGGCAAATTTATTCAGGAGAATCCCATAGACTTCAATGTTAAAAATATTCCCGTTTTAATTCAATATCTAATAAACCGTTCATTATAAAATTCTGCAGCAAAAAGTCTCTTTATGTATAGATTTTTTAGGATACTTTAAGCATTTTTCATTTTTTTTTTTTTTTTAAAAGTCCGATTTTTTTTTTGATTTTTTTTCAGTTTACTTATTTTTTTTGTAACAGCCCTCTTTATTATCATTCCCTGGACCTCCTGTGAAAATTTCAGACATTTTCGCTCAGTAGTTTCTTTGCAAACAGCATTTCTTTTTCCCAGATTCATACAAATGGTTTTTCTAATTTATTCACTGCCTCCTCTACGTCACAGCTGCTTTGGCTCTGTGTGATTCGGCTCATGTTCGGCTCCTGTTCGGCTCCTGTTCGGCTTTTTCGAAGGTTAATCCAGATGTTTTTGCTTGTTTTCAGCATGCATTCGGTTAGTTTTCGTCAGGTTTGCAGCAGCTTTTCCCTGCATTACGGCCGCCCTGTGGTGCTTGCTGAATACACCGCAGGGTCACCGAAATGGGATCGGCAAAAGGAACCGAATTGAAGAGAACGAAAAGTCACCGAACGTGCGGTGACTTTTCGAATCTCTTTGGATAACCCTGTAAGAGTGGGAACATAATAATCACTGGTGACAGCGAGCAATAACACTTATTATACTAAAATAGAGAAACAAAAGGGAATGGGAGAAGGATCTTTAAATTGCAGCTATGGGGATAACCCGTATTAAGTATTGACTACTCTCATAAATTGCTATGGATGCTGGTAGTCAGCTTATCTGTTTTAGCATGACCAGCACTAGCTAAGTATGTAGTGCAATTTAATTAAAGGATAGGTGTGACATTAAAATACTACAATTTGTCTTAGAAAACAACTAAAATAGCAACATCTAAATATGTGTGTGTTTAACATTTATCTACTATAAGTCCGAAGAAACAAGGTTTCGAATGCTTGGAGGGTTTTACCTTTGTTGCCCATCTACCATAAAAGATAACCCTGTTATACTACTTATGTCACTATATATATATATATATATATACCAACCGAATAGAAAAAACACTATCTGTTGGGTAAGAAATCTGCTGTCAATAGTTGGTGTTGATGCAAAATTATAAGTTGTGAACACAGGAGCCTCCTCATACATCTTACATCTAAATAAAATAGTCCGGTTTACAGGTGACACTTTAAAGTCATGATAAATTCCTGAATCACAGTGTTACATCATTAACATGTCTCTGCAAATGGACACGGGCAGGTTCCTTCTCTATCACACTATATTAAGTTCAATTACCATGATCAATTAATTCTTGTAAAGCCGTGTCATTAATAGGAAAACCTGCGAATAGAAACCCATATTATAAGCTGTGCGGGACCTGACTACATATC
Organism: Leptobrachium leishanense; assembly: GCA_009667805.1. Classification (NCBI taxonomy): domain Eukaryota; kingdom Metazoa; phylum Chordata; class Amphibia; order Anura; family Megophryidae; genus Leptobrachium; species Leptobrachium leishanense. The sequence goes on from CM019065.1 coordinate 141,204,546, forward strand.
TAGCACGAGTCATTCTTCTGAGATTCCTTAAAGATCAACTTAATGGATTCATATACATATTATCTTTTCCATGAGGACTCACTGCGTTCCCTCGTATTCCTAACCAATCCCAAGTTAGAACCGATATCCTGACTGTGTGTTTCATCTTTCAGACACACCATGAATGTAAAAAAATGATAATAAAGTAAAGTGTGATAAAGCCCCAAGTTATAGCACAACATAATATTGGGGAGTCAGATCATTAGACTCAGGGGATTGATCTTCCCCTCCTACTTATAAGTGTCACTCTTTCTTTATCACGTGAGTCTCCAAATTCTTCAAGAGTCACTTGTTTGGGGGAGAACCCCAGCCTCCCGATAACTGGTCCTGACTGTGTGGGGGGAAACCCCGGCCTCCAGATAACTGGTCCTGACTATGTGGGGGGAAACCCCGGCCTCCCGATAACTGGTCCTGTGTGGGGGGGAAACCCCGGCCTCCCGATAACTGGTCCTGTGTGGGGGGGAAACCCCGGCCTCCAGATAGCTGGTCCTGGCTGTGCCTCCTTGCTTGCTTCTGCTTGGCTGTGATCCGTCCAGCGCTTGTAAGCCATCGTTATCCTGCTTGTGTGAATCCATGCTGGGGAACCTTCTGTCAGGACTGTTGTTCTGGTCACTGTGATCACTGTAGTCGGCTCACTGTATCGGAAATCCTCCTTGTTCCTCCTGATTATCTGCTTGACCACCACTTGATCTGGAGGTAAAAGAAAGATCTATCACCGTAGATGCCGTTCAATTTACTAATCAAGTGCGTCACATATTCTGCCTGTGCTACACAAATATCATCTGCGATAATGCGAGGCCCTATCTTTACATACAAACCTTGCTGCTAAAGCCTTAGCTGTCTGTTCTTTATCGAGATGTCTGAAACCATAAAGTATGAAATAAAATAAAAGGGGGGGGGTAATAAAAATAAAAGGTGGGGTAACTGCTTTCATAAAACTCAACTTCCCCTCGTTGTATGACTTAAGGCCATTCATATCCTTTTGTCATACACAAAGTTTCCCAAAGCTTAAAAATCTGCCTCTGAGGCCGTAGCCTGGAGGTTTACTATATCTCGATCTTGGTACAATTGTAGTATCATTACCATCAATCTCTGGATGGCCAGATGAGTGTCATAGTCTGGCTGTGGAGTAGCTGCTGCAGCGGCCTGTTTTGCCATTGCATCTGCTAAATAAAGCATTACCTAGTGACACTGGGTCTGAAGCATTGGTGTGGGCTTGGCATTAAGCAATCCTTTCTGATAACAATTACTGACAATAATTCTTTTCTGCATGAGAAATACCTTTACCGTCCACTGTCACAAATCCTATCTGCTTCCAAATCTGGCCAAAATCATGCACTACCTTAAAAGCATGTCTGGAGTCAGTATATATATATATATGTCTTTCCCTTTAAACAACTAACCTGTCTGCATCAGAGCAATTAATTCTGCTGCTTGGGCTGAAACACAAGGAATAGAATGTGCCATAAGCACCTTGTCTGCATCTGAACTATAGCAAAACCAGAAGAAACAAACCATCTACAAACACGATCTCACTGAGTTCTATAGGGGTAAACTGCAAGTCCCCTCCAGGTGTGGCGTCTTGCTGCAGTTGTTTTACACAGTCATGGGAGTCGTCATCCATGTCTAGTGTGGGTGGATTGTGTATTGTACATTTTAAGGACTAACATACCAGGACCTACGGATGGCCCAGCATATAGTATATGACAGTAAGATTGTGAGTGTCAGTAAATATCTTCTCATAGTTTTATCGCTTTTGCACTGTCATATGTTGTGTTGTGCTTTGTTTAAGGACATTTAAAACTTAAATGTACAAAATGAGTGAGTGTGACAACACTAGCGCTTCACAAGTTTCTATCATAATGGCACATGCTGCAACTGATCTTAAGCATGCCGGCATCCCCGATCCTAAGCATGCCGGCATCCCACCAACCACTGTTTGTAACATTTGAATAAACTGCCATTAGTATCCATTGCCGTGGCTCTGAGTCAGAACGCCCGCAGCTATCCTTCCATCCTCTTTGCAATCAAGGTGTAAAAGTGAGCTGTAATTAAGCAATCCACGTGCTGGAGCTGTACACAAGGACTGCTGAAGAGTTTTGTAATCATGTAACAGTTCATCAGTCCATTGAATGGTGTCTGGGCTTGTTTGATGCAAAAACGAAGAGTAGAATCATAAAATGAACAGTCTGATAACCAATGTCTGCAACAGTTTATCACGCCTAGAAAGGACATCATGGAAGCTTTATCATGCGACCGTGGCAATTTCATGAGCGCCTGCACTCGCTCTGTGGACAACTGTCTCTGACCTGGAGAAAGGGTGAATCCCATGTATTTGACATCGAGTAGGACATTTTCTTGAGCGACTCCTTGTGGCCTACTTGAAATAAGTACAATAGCAAAAGTTTAGAGTCTCTGAAACAACTCTCCTCGTCTGGGCTGCACAGCAATAGGTCATCCACGTTTTGGTGCGACGTAGAGCCATACTGCGGGGTCCGTGACTCAAGAGTTTGCTTGACCACGACACTGAAAACTGCTGACATATCACTAAAACCCTGAGGTAATCTTGTCTATGTAAATTGACTACCTCTATACGTGAACACAATCCGTGGTTTTGTCAGGGTGTACCGGAATGCTAAAGAAAGCAAAACATAAATTTATTTTTATTTATTTATTTATTTATTTATAAAAGGATTTTACCAGGAAGGATACATTGAGATTTCTCTCGTTTTCAAATATGACCTGAGTTCAAGAACATTGAAGTGTTACAGTTACAGAAATACAAAGTAATACAATGCAAGATATTAAAAAAAACAACACAAATATACAGATTAACAGAAAATAAATATAAATATAAGACTATAAAACACTGAATCATGGGGAATTGCAGCAATTAGACCATATATGTCTGGCACCAAAAATCGCAAAGGGCTGTATCAGTGCATATACTGCTGAGATCCTGGGTGGATCTATACTCTTGTTTACCAGACTTAAAACAGGTGGATTGGACTTTTATAGGGTGACCCAGTGGATATAATTATATTTTTCTGTAAAAGTTCCTAAATAACTAGTGCAATCCCTATTTGTTACTCTTATGCAAGTGAATACTGTTTGCTGTATACAGGCTGAACACGTGGTTTGAGTGTGATCTGGTATCACAGGTAATAAGTCCAGTAGAGGAAGTGGCCCATAAACAGTCAGGTCAGCTAAATGTTCTAATACAAATAACAAAACACTTAAAAAATATAAATTTAGCCTGCAAGTCGTCTAGGGGAATAAAAGAATCACCTACCAATGGAATCATGTCACAATCATAAAACCTAACAAGGAAAAAAGGTGTCATCTGCGCTCGTTTCTATGTGTTCCATGTACAACAAAACTGAGGTTTTTGTTTGTTTCAATGGCCATTGCAACGTAAGCTCACTCGCCACTTCACGGCACCTCTTTACAGAGTGAGTACCTAACATGTACCAAAAGGCCGCTCTACTGAGCAGCTCCAAGCCCCTCCTGCTGCTTTTCAGCCAAGGAGAGGCAGAGATGGTGGGTTTTATTTATACACGCACCAAACACTTCCCATTTGGGATTAAAAACAAAAACATGGAAAGAGGAACAGCTGTTTTTGTTTTTAATCCCAAATGGGAAGTGTTTGGTGCGTGTATAAATTAAACCCACCATATCTCTGCCTCTCCTTGGCTGAAAAACAGCAGGAGGGGCTTGGAGCTGCTCAGTAGAGCGGCCTTTTGGTACATGTTAGGTACTCACTCTGTAAAGAGGTGCCGTGAAGTGGCGAGTGAGTTTACGTTGCAATGGCCATTGAAACAAACAAAAACCTAATTTTTGTTGTACATGGAACACATAGAAACGAGCGCAGATGACACCTTTTTTCCTTGTTATGTTTTATACATTAACTGGGCTGTTACAATCATAAAACCATCTAAAATACTGGGGTGTGCACAAAAAAAAAACCAACCTAAATCATGAATAATAAGTCCCTTAATACAAATATTTTCATCATGATCAAACTTACAGGGACCAAAGACAAAATGTGATCTGTCATGTTGTACACACAGATAGGGAGATCTATCTCAAGAGTAGCATTGTTATGATGCTCCTGCACAAACTTCCACACTGCTGCAACAGACCCTTAGTCTCATCAGTAAAAGATAAGCTGCCATCTGTTCCTCTCCACAAGGACAGTGCGCTGTTAAGGTGGGGTCACCTGGTGACCCTATGTGCCAAATAATGAGGTGGATGTACCATCATTTGGTCATACAATTGCAAGCCTTATCTATACTATAAAAGAGTAAGGCTTGGCGTGTCCGTCGCCAAGCCTTACTCTGCGCATGCGCGCGCAACCAGCGGCGGTTGGTTGCGCGCGCATGCAACCGCCGCGGCACGAGCCGGCTGCCGGCTCGCCGCGGCGGTTACAAGATGCACACAGCAGCCGGGTAGAGGCTGCGCTCGCAGCCTCTACCCGGCTGCCGCGCGCATCCAACCCCTGAGCGGCGAAGGGAAAGGTCCCTCCGCCGCTCGGGGCTTGGATGCGCGCGGCAGCCCGGGTAGAGGCTGCGCTCGCAGCCTCTACCCGGCTGCCGAGCGCATCCGAGCGGCGCCGGGGAAGTGAAAGTTTCCCCACTTCTGCTCTTTGAAGGACCCAAGCCCCGGTCACGTGACCGCGGCTTGGGTCCTTCAAAGACCGGAAGTCGGGAAACTTTCACTTCCCCGGCGGCGCTCGGAAAGGTAAGTATGGCGCCGAGCTCATGGGGCGGCTGTCCGAATGCCGATAGAGCATTTGAACAGCCGCCCCATGTCTGGTCTGGGGTCTGAGCTGGGGCATATCCATGAGCGCTGGGGGGCCAATATCCATGAGCTGGGGGGCAATATCCACGAGAGCTTGGGGGGGCAATATCCATGAGCTGGGGGCAATATCCATGAGAGCTTGGGGGGCAATATCCATGAGAGCTTGGGGGGGCAATATCCATGAGAGCTTGGGGGGCAATATCCATGAGAGCTTGGGGGGCAATATCCATGAGCTGGGGGCAATATCCATGAGTGCTGGGGGCAATATCCATGAGAGCTTGGGGGGGCAATATCCATGAGCTGGGGGGCAATATCCATGAGCTGGGGGGCAATATCCATGAGCTGGGGGGCAGTATCCATGAGAGCTTGGGGGGCAATATCCATGAGAGCTTGGGGGGCAATATCCATGAGCTGTGGGGCAATATCCATGAGAGCTTGGGGGGCAATATCCATGAGTGCTGGGGGGCAATATCCAGGAGCTGGGGGCAATATCCATGAGCTGGGGGGCAGTATCCATGAGCTGGGGGGCAATATCCACGAGCTGGGGGGCAATATCCACGAGCTGGGGGCAGTATCCACGAGCTGGGGGCAGTATCCACGAGCTGGGGGACAGTATCCACGTGCTGGGGCATATATCCACGTGCTGGGGCATATATCCACGTGCTGGGGCAATATATCCACGAGCTGGGGCAATATATCCACGAGCTGGGGCAATATATCCACGAGCTGGGGCAGTATCCACGAGCTGGGGCAATATATCCACGAGCTGGGGCAATATCCACGAGCTGGGGTAGTATCCACGTGCTGGGGCATATATCCACGTGCTAGGGCATATATCCACGTGCTGGAGCAGTATCCAGGAGCTGGGGGGGCAATATCCAGGAGCTGGGACAGTATCCACGTGCTGGGGCATATATCCACGAGCTGGGGCAGTATCCACGAGCTGGGGCAATATCCACGAGCTGGGGCAGTATATCCACGTGCTGGGGCAGTATCCACGAGCTGGGGCAGTATCCACGAGCTGGGGCAGTATATCCACGAGCTGGGGCAGTATCCACGAGCTGGGGCATATATCCATGAGCTGGGGCAGTATATCCACGAGCTGGGGCAGTATCCACGAGCTGGGGCATATATCCATGAGCTGGGGCAGTATATCCACAATAGACTGCCCTCTGGGCAGGCTTTCCACCTTGTGAGCTCATAAAACAACAAACAAAGCAGGTGTCCTGACTCCTCTGTCTACCTTGCCTTGGATAATACTGAATATTTCCTAAATTTCACATTCATCTTTGCTTGTCCTGCCTTAAATCTCTGACCTTCTCCTCTGTCTTGTGCTCTCATTCACATCACACTCTGCATAAATACTACTAATCACCTTCACATCACATTCTGCATACATACTACTAATCACCTTTATGTCCTTCTTAATGCTCTCTACTGGAAAGCAACCTGTAGCTGCCATATCTAGGATAGGCTTTTCTAACTCTTTTGGCCTCATCCCGTACCATCCTGTCTCAGTCTGCTTAATGAGCCGGCTGCAAGCGGGGAACATGCTATCCATTAAACTCTGTATGAATATAACAACCAAATCATCTTCCATTGTCTCACATCCCAAATAACAATCTTTAAATCTTTTCACAAAACTCTGCACTATTTCTCCATTCATTTGTTTACATACCATTTTTCCTTTCACCATGTCTCTCCATACACTTTCCTAACCTCTTCTCACATTGACTCATAAATTATCATCCGCATCCTTTGGATAATCAAGCTCTGCCTTAAGTACATTTCATCCTATCTAAAAAATTCATCATATTTTGTAACCATTCCTAATAACATATTCCATAGTCTCCTGTCAATAACTGTCATACCCCAAGGTGCCGTGCTCGCAAGAAAGGCAAAAAGTCTAAAACATCACATTAACCCTTGCAATAGACCTATTGGATTTGAACTTGGATATGCCTATGGATTTGCCCTTTTGATACCACGCTTGAATAACCTACTTCTATTTGCCAAGGACTTTATTTTTGCTGCTAATATTATATTATTTTTCTGGACTTTTCATAATTCCCTGGAACCTACAGCCATATTACACCCCTGGACTCCAACTCCCAGTATCCCTGCACCTTCATTGTATTCTCTTTATACCAGTGTTTTCTGGATTAATTCCTATACCTGCTTAATCATCTTCAGTGTTCTGTCTATCCTCTTTAAATTAACCCTTTCTTGTTTGTCTCTGCTCTGGAGTCCTGTGTAAACTATTTATTCCTGTAGTGTCCCTCTGGTTAATATCCTAATATCTTATGTACTTTAGCCTCTTTTTATTGCTCAGTTTCATACAGTGTTCTCAATTATCCCTATCATTACTTATCCTCTTGTTAATTGTTTTCTTGGTTCTTATCTATTCAGTGTCTGCCCTATTTCCTGCTTATTACTTAATTTGCTTAGTATCTACTTCCCGCTGTGTTGCCCTTTTGCTTTATGTCTATTGTCTATTTGCTTAATAAACCCTTCAGTTTATATGTGCCTGCTCCACTTTTTGTGTTACCGCACACTAGCTCAAACCCCACAACCCTGAACGCTGAATCAGTTATATAACAATAACATTTGGCAGTGGATACATCTCTTGAGCTATGCCACTGGCCCTAATAGGGTGTATCACCGCATCTGGACAACCTCTTGCCCAGGTATTACAAGTGATTTTTATATATCACATTTCTACATTTCAAGACATTCTTATATATGATTTTTTTATTTTTTTTTTGCGCTCACAAAAGCATTTTGGTTAGTAGGTTTAGAGCTGGGATCTCCATCCTGTAGCAAAAGCAAAGTCAAGCAAATTAAACATTATTATGATCTTATATCTATCAAATTATCAAGGGCAGTAAATGTGTGTAGATGGTGTTTTCACTTGAGACCAGTCATCCAGTCTCTGTATTTTTGTGATGACCTACTCAAACAATGCTCAGCCACACAGTTACAGCACGTTATACAATACATTTATATACATACACAGTATACAGTACATATAATTGACTTATGTTGTCAGGGAGCGATATATGAAACAATAAAATCCTACCTATCTAAATCCCCAAAACAATAAAACAAACACATAACTGCAGAATCCAATTCTGATATATATAGATATATATATATATATATATTATATCTCTACATACATACATATATACTTGGGATCCAATCCCAAAACTGGCTGTCAGAACCATTCTGATCAGTATCAAGGAAAGACCATCTTTCCATCCAGCAAAACACAGGCCTGTTTTCTACGCGACACAATCATCATAATCAAAAAATAAAAATTGAGTTCCTATCGTCAGACAGGAAGGCGCAGATACAACAAAGAACTGTTATTTTCTACGTACCTTCCTGTGGGACGATATCCCGGAATCGATGCCCCCAAATTGATAGCCGGAAAATTCTGCCTCAGCTTGATGTGTGTCCGTAATCTTCTATTCTCTAACTAAACTATCTCTCCGTAACAAAACAACTCATGGTCGACCAGTGAGATGGAAGTAACTGGAAATGATGACAAGACACAAAGTTTTCCTTCGCTTCGCTCTCCATTGTATATAAGCACATGTAACCAAACATACATTACATGACGTTTCAATATCCTATCAGAGAGAAGTAACACGTACTAAAATGCATACAGCAGCATATTAAAAGTTAAAATACAGAGTAATACAAAGATAAACATAATTTGCAGTTTCATTAGTTTTCTTAATGTTTCTTCTTTAACAGGAATTGACATCTGTTTCTGACTGTATTTGTTACTCCCTCTTTGTTAGCCTCTCCCCCTTATCTTGGGTGTGCTTTAACACATTTACACAAGGCTGCAGATTTTAAAGCAAGATCCATTTCTAAACTGTCAGCTTGGTCATAGAATGCGAATTAGAGCAAAGTTCACTGAAGGCATCAGCATAAACTCATGTCGTATATTTTCATAACTGCCTGATCGTGATAGGTAAATCCCATCATAATGTTAATCCAATAAAAATGGTATCACCACGTACTGCTATACTCGTGATATATATATATTTTTTCTTCGGGTAATAGGGGTTGTGGAATTCGTGGGTGAGTTCCCTCACTTTTTCCCCGGGACTTGACCCCTGATTCAAGTACACAGACCTGACTCACATATACACATTATGGTTCGTAAGTACACCGTCTCCTGTTAAAAATTCCAATACATTAGAAACATGTTTATTTCAAAATTCTCCCCAAAACCATTCTACTTCTTTGCTTTCTCACTTGAGATTCCCGTGCACCTCTGGTATCCCATTCCACTTATTCTTGTCCCATACCTACTGCTATCTCTAACTAACCATATCTTCTTTTCATCTTCTACTGGCTGAAAAATGACAAATAGAACAAAGTGACCCATGTTGCAAATACACCCATGAAGAAGAAAAGAAAATCCAAGGCAAACATATATCCCAATTCCCCTATAGATAATCCCATATAATCATACTGATAGGAATATCCCAGTTGGGAATTAGGTAACTATTCTCCCTGTGAAGCGCCTTCTATTTAAAAAAACATTAAAGCTTTAGTTTCCACTGTGTTAATCCACTCTTTCCAATAAACTACATCTCCATAATTTGATACATATTGTGCAATAATGCCTCTGGTCATTTTACATTGAAATACTGTGTTTTTATATGGTGCCAATTAGGAGTATTTACTGATCTCCAGTTTCTAGCAATTATTATTATACTTTATTTATATAGCGCCTGCATATTCCACAGCGCTGAACAATTGGCACAGTATAGACAGTGTTACAATACATTGAGACTGAACAACATTTTGATAAACCAGTACAGGGGGAAACAAGGGCCCTATTCACTTGGGAACTCACACAGGGTTATTCAAAGAGAATCGAAAAGTCACCGCACGTTCGATGATTTTTCGTTCTCTTCAATTTGGTGCGATTTGACGATCCCATTTCGGCGACCCTGCAGTGTATTCAGCAAGCACCACAGGGCCATCGTAGTGCAGGGAAAAGCTGCCGCAAAATCGACGAACAGTCACCGCAAAACCTGGCGAATGCTCACCGAAACCTGCAAAAACATCTGGATTAACTCGCCGAACACGCCGGAGAAGCAGCCGCCGATCACAGCGCAGAGCAGCCGCCGGAAAAATCCGACATCACGGACGAATGGAGTGAAAAAAAAGCAGTACGCTTGAATGTTTAAAAAGTGAAATGCTGTTTGCAAAGAAAACACAGAACGAAAATGTTTGGAATTTACATATAAGATCCAATGAATGATAATAAAAAGGGCTGTTACAGAAAAAATAAAAAAACAACAACAAAAAAAAAACGGAAAAAGAATTTTCGCAAAAAAATCCCGAAAAATGCCTAAAAGATCTTAAAAAAAATCTATGAATAAAGATACATTTTACTGCAGAATATTATAATCAACGGTTAATTAGATATTGCATTAAAACGGGAATATTTTTAACATTGACGCCTATGGGATTCGCCTGAATAAACCTGTCGAATGAAACCACCGAATAGCAGGGCATTTCGGCAACTTTTGACTGCTGGTTTGTGTTCTCTGAATAGACGAAGCATTGATTCTCTATGGGGATTTCACTGCCATCGAACAGGCAGCGAACAGGCACCGTATGTGCAGGCAATTCGCCAAGATTTGGCAAACTGCCTGCTCTCTGAATAGCCGAATGGCCAGGACAGGTAACCGAACGCTGAATTTCAGCGTTCAGTTACCTTTCAGCCACAATTCGGATCTCTTTGAATAACCCTGACAGTCTAGAAGGGATGGGGGTGGAAACAGCAGGAGAGGACTGCAAGGTGAGAGTGATGGACAGGTTTGGGTAGTGGGGTGTATTAGTGAGTCAGGGGTAGGCTTCACTGAATAGGAATGTCTTATGGGAGCGTTTGAAGGAAGGGAAACTAGGGGAAAGTTTGACAGTACGAGGCAGAGCGTCCCAGATGATGGGGGCTGTGCATGAGAAATCCTGCAGTCTATCATGGGAAGAGGTGATGCGGTGAGAAGCTAGGCGCAGGTCACTGAGGACAGCTAGTGGGGAGCTGAGTTAGTGAGAGCTTTGTAGGTCAGGGAAAGGATTTTGAATTTAATTCTGCAGTGGACGGGGAGCCAGTGAAGGGACTCACAGAGAGGAGCAGCAGAGACAGAGCGGCGGGTGAGGTGGATGAGCAATAGCTAGTTTTACAGCCGTTAGATAGTGAATTATAAATTTTCTCATCCGAATGGGAACATTAGGAAGATTAATATGCAGTAGGGCAGCCACTGGGGTAATATTAATGCTGGTATCCGTATCTCCCAAAAGACTATTCAAATTATGCCGACGTGTGCCAGACCGGCTGTAGCACTGGACAGGACCACAATATACGCAAGAAATCTGCATTATCTTGACCACATCTCCAGCAGTTTGCCTTTGCATTACCGTACATCTTAGCAAGTTTTGTGGAACTAAATACCATCTATTCAATAATTTATAGTGACGTTCACATATATTTAAGCAGCAACTACACCGGAACACATCCACTAAAGATCTATACCCATCAATCTTATTGATCTTAATATTTAATTCCATTTTTCCGTTTAGATTACCTACTGCTTTAAATCTCTTTGCTGCATTCCCTGATGACATTATGGCACTTTGCAGCCAGTCCTTTTTTTCTTTGCATCTTTTATCAGCCTCTCTAGTAAGTCTACTCTTCTGTTATTTTTTATATTAATAATGTGTATATCCAAAATCGATCTTACCTCTAAGGCTGGGGTCAGACCAACGCACTTTTAACGTGCGTTCTGGCGCACATAATTACGGCCGCACTAGCAGCAGATGACGGGCAATGACGGCCAATATACGATGTATGGCCGCACAAAAGTCCGGCCGTGCAACGCAAGTGGAATTTGAATGCATTTTTCTGAGAACGCTGAACCGCTAGTACTGACGTACTGAGTGCGCAGCTGCGGCATAGCGGCGTGTTTGCGAGATTAGGAGATGTCAGACGCTGCTAATGTCCAGCCTACATAACGTCCAGATGCAAAAAGAGTTTTATTGACAATCCGTACAAAATCACGACCGAAAATGCGCGTCGTCTGACCGTTTTTGCGCATTCCGTGAAAAAATACGTCAATGCGTTCGGACGCACTTTTTCACGTTCGCGGGGAAAAATGCTTTCGTCTGACCCTAGCCTTAGTCGGGCAATGACATCGGCTGATCAGGGTCAGTCACTGGAAGCATCTGTGGATGACCCAGGTCGGCCGATGGACAGGCTGCTGAACAAAAAAATAACGAAAAAACCCCACTGCGGGGAGAGAAAAAATGTTTTTGGTACGAAACGAAACAGTCAGGTTTTGGTTTTGAAGGGGTCAGTGTCTTATTCTGATTTTCTTTTTGCACCAGAGAACTTACCCCCTTTCCACCCTTACCCCTTTTCTGCCTTTGTTCACCCAGTTGTTGGCTAAAAATGAATCCATAAGATCGTCATTCATGGAAACACAAGGGAGGACCTTATTTCCAAGCTTAGATTTTTTTTAATGCACACCAGAAGGCTAATATAGGTTTTAAAGAAGTAACTTCTATTTTACAAATTAATCTTCTACTCTCTGGGTCCTCAAGCCAAAAAATAAAAGATAAATCCTTATATGGGGTGATTTTAGGAAGTTCCAGATCATACCACCTTTCTCTTCTTAACTCAAGAGCCATAGATTTACATGCATGAAAAAGAAGATATGTTTGGGCATAATCCCATATATTCGGGATTCCTAGCCCTCAATTTTTTCCTATTTCTACAGAGCAAGGATTGTTTTATTCTAGGTGGCTTTTTCTCCCAAAGGCATTTTGAAATCGCAGATTGAAACGTTTGACAGCAGCTTAACCCCTTAGGGACCGCAGACATACCATATATGTCATGGCCACGGGTCTCCCTTAGACTCGCGGACGTACGTGGTACGTCAGGGTCCCCTAACCTCCCACCCGCTCGATACTTACCATCCTCGCTGGTCTCCCGCAGCGGAATGGCAGGCTGGAAGCCTGCCCTGCCTCTTCAGAGGGCCCAGCCGGCGTGATGACGTCATCGGCAGGTGCCACCCGGCGCCTGCTGCAAAATTCAGGAAGGGGAGGGAGGGCCCCTTTGGAGCCCTCTATCTCCCCAATGGTTAAAGCTATAAAACAAAAATTGCACCACTGGAAAGAGGAGAGGATCCCCTTTTCTACAGTGTATAGCATTAACTAGTTCGCTGCTGGATCGCGATTCAGCGCCGAATTGCGATTCAAACCTTGAGGTGGTGTCATCTGTGAAGTCAGCCAAGCCTCCGGGTCACCCCCCCACCCAATAACATCCTCACCATATGTGTGAGGATGTCAGTGGGCCAGTTAACCCCCTAGCTGCCAAGTGGAGATATGTGGATCCAAAGGATCCCCCTATCGCCCGATCCGTGTCAGCTAGAGGGTCATGTTTAATATCATTGGAGAGACCGCCTGATCATGACCTTTCTAATGATACCAAATATGACCAGGTTTGTTCTAAAAGTAAATTTAAAAAAATAAAATAATAAAAAAAAATTGTCGGGGGGGGGGGTTTACTAAAATAGGACCTAGGCTGGCGTTTAAAAATGATGAGCATAAATCGGTACATACTCGCCACCTAGGACATACTTGAAAACGAGAGAAATTTCAATGTATCCTTCCTGGTAAAAATCCTTTCTCAAAAAAAACATTGATTTATCCCTGGATGGCTGATATGGGATGGTAATTAGGGATGGGCGTTCGGTTCGATACGTTCGAGAGTTTGCATCGAACATCGCACGTTCGATAGTTCGCGAACTGTGAACATTTCCTCATGTTCGTCTCGAGTTCGCCCACAATGCACCACTATGGACCACAATGCAGTTTTCCACTTCCCTGAAGCTTGTAATTGGCTAGAGCCTCGGACCCGACCACAAGACAGGTGCAAGACTATGCCAATCACGGCTCAGAGTCCTGATTGGGCAAAGTTTGCCCAATCATGGGCTCACAGAGCTAAGTCCCGCAGCACACTATATAAGGCTTTCAACCCAACCCAGCCAGCACGTGTTTTTCTGCAGGAGTGAGAGGAGATTGTTCTGTCAGTGTGTCTTCTCACTGCCAGTGACAGCTATTGGGGGGTCTCACTTGTTGCAGATATCTGGGAATTGGTGGAAAGTGTGTCTTCTCAGTCAGTGACAGCAGCAATTTGGGGGGCTCACTTGTTGCAGATATCTTGGAATTAGTGGTGGAAAGTGTGTCTTCTCAGTCACTGACAGTCAGCTATCAAGGGGTGTCACATACTTCCATAAAATTTCTGTGAATTGTAATCCGTGTCTTCTCAGTCACTGACAGTCAGCTATCAGGGCACTTGCTGCCACCAAAGGCATTTGGGTGCACTGACGCCTGTACCAGATTCATATCATTTTAATATTTGGCCGCAGGGTCCAACCTTGCACTCTTCCACAATACCACAGAGGGGTTACTTACGGTGTGAAGGCACTTGCTGCCACCAAAGGCACAATATTTGGGTGCACTGCCACTGACGCCTATATTACCAGATTCATATCATTTTAATATTGGACCGCAGGGTCCAACCCTGCACTCTTCCACAATACCACAGAGGGGTTACGGTGTGACGGCACTGTTGCCGAACACTAAAGGCCCAATTTTAAAGCACCTATTGTTACTTTCATCCAAAGCCTGCATAAGTTTCACCATAATTTACTAAACTTGTTCTGCGTGTCCTAAAATGTCTCTTTTCATACAGACTGCCGCCCCAAGCAATATGCTATGCAGCTACTAGGTTGCCCTTCATCCAGTGTGCTTTCTGAAAGGACGTTCAGTGCCGCTGGAGGTTTTGTCACAGACAAAAGAGTGCGTCTGTCCACCGACTCTGTAGACCGGCTGACATTTATAAAAATGAATCAGCCCTGGATCAGCAGCTATCACTCCCTTGATGCTGACGTAACTGAATAGATCGGGGATCTCTTCTACATTCCCAAAACCTCCACCACTGCACTCTTCTACAATACCACAGAGGGATTACTGTATAATGGCACTTGCTGGCCTGGCACCAAAGGCACAATATTTGGGTGCACTGACGCCTTTACCAGATTCATATCTTCTTAATATAGGACCGCATGGTCCACCCTGCACTCTTCCACAATACCACAGAGGGGTTACTGTATGATGGCACTTGCTGGCCTGCCACCAAAGGCACAATATTTGGGTGCACTGCCACTGACGCCTGTACCAGATTCATATCCTCAGAGGGGTTACTGTGTGACTGCACTGTTGCCGACTCTAAAGGCCCAATTTTAAAGCACCTATTGTTACTTTCATTCAAAGCCTGCATAAGCTTCACAATAATTTAGCCAAAAAAATCACTAAACTTGTTCTGCGTGTCCTAAAATGTCTCCTCTTTTCATACAGACTGCCGCCCCAAGCAGTTGTTTATGGATAGATTAAAGGAAAACCATTTACGGTAATTTGAAATGTCATTTTTTGGTTTTTACATATTTCTATACATCCGAAAAATCGGCCACTTCACGGGCAGGTTATGGGGACCTCCTAGGCACGATATTTTAAGGAATTTTTCGTTTTAATTGTTAACCCTTATTTCATGGAAAACTCACTGTTCCTTTAAAAATTATTTATTTTTTACTTTTTTTCCTTGTTTCCTGTCCCTCAGGGCATTACCCGGACCCCCATACACCTTTTATGGCAAATATCTTGCATATATGCCCTCTTGGAGGGCACTCTAAAAAACGAATGTTCGAGTCCCATTGACTTGCATTGGATTCGAACTATGTTCGCACGCGAACGCGAACTTTGGGTATTGTTCGGATTCGGCGGTGAACCGAACTCGAGCGAGTTCGGCCCATCCCTAATGGTAATGCCTTTTAACCCATTCCCTTAGGCAAATGCATTGCAACTGGTATGGGATACATAGACCCATGATGTTGATTTGAACTCATCAAATTCATACACCCCACAGGTGTGGCATTGTTCCCTCTGTCATGAGGATATGAATCAGGTACTCTATTTATGTGGTTTTATTTGTCTACTTGTCAATTTGTATGTATTAATAAAGGTGTACAATTGTGTATACACTGGGGACATAGATCCTTCACTCCTGTGAGCATCATTGTGGATGCATAGGTGCTCTATTCTTGTTTTGGTTGTAACATACAGTTGTGTTCAAAATTATTCATCCCCCACTGAAATTGAGTGTTTTGGCCAGTTTGACATTGATTTTGATCATTCAGTCATCTTGCTTACAATTAAATCAAAGAGGCACGTGTAGGTCAAACAAATATAACATAACATTTATAATGAAATAACCACAAATGTCTTTTCTGTGCTCACATCATTATCAGTTTTATTCAACCCCCAAGTGACATTCAATCTTAGTACTTAGTACAACATCCTTTTACAGTTATAACAGCTTTTAAACGTGAAGCATAGCTTGACACAAGTGTCTTGCAGCGATCTACGGGTATCTTCGCCCATTCGTCATGGGCAAAAGTCTCCAGTTTAGTCACATTCTTAGGCTTGCGCACTGCAACTGCTTTCTTTAAGACCCACCAGAGGTTCTCAATCGGATTTAAGTCAGGTGACTGCGATGGCCACTCCAAAATGTTCCAGCCTTTAGTCTGCAACCATGCTCTAGTGGACTTGGAGGTATGCTTGGGATCATTGTCCTGTTGAAAGGTCCAACGTCTCCCAAGCCTCAGGTTTGTGACGGACCGCATCACATTGTCATCCAATATCTCCTGGTACTGAAGAGAATTCATGGTACCTTGCACACGCTGAAGCTTCCCTGTACCTGCAGAAGCAAAACAGCCCCAAAGCATGATTGACATGCTTCACAGTAGGCAAGGTGTTCTTTTCTTCATAGGCCTTGTTCTTCCTCCTCCAAACATAGCGTTGATCCATGGGCCCAAACAGTTCTAATTTTGTTTCATCAGTCCACAGAACACTATCCCAAAACTTCTGTGGTTTGTCCACATGACTTTTGGCATACTGCAGTCGACTCTTCTTATTCTTTGGAGACAGCAAGGGGGTGCACCTGGGAGTTCTGGCATGGAGGCCTTCAGTACGCAGTGTGCGCCATATTGTCTGAGCTGAAACTTCAGTACCCACATCTGACAAATCTTTTCTCAGTTCCTCAGCAGTCACACAGGGACTTTTCTCCACTCTACGCTTCAGGTAGCGCACAGCAGTCGAAGTCAGCATCTTCTTTCTGCCACGACCAGGTAGCGTTTCAACAGTGCCCTTTGCCTTGAATTTGCGAATGATGCTTCCTATGGTCTCTCTTGGTATGTTTAACATCTTTGCAATCTTCTTATAGCCATTGCCCTTCCTGTGAAGAGTAATCACCTCTTCTCTTGTCTTCCTGGACCATTCTCGACTTCACCATGTTTGTAACCACACCAGTAAATGTCTAGAAGGAGCTGAGTATCACAGTCATTTTAAAGCTGCCTAATTGGTGCTTATTATGCTTTATTGCTGCTCCGTGACATCCACAGGTGTTTTCAATACCTCTGTTCTTCAGAGTGGTAGTCTTTAAGGGGTTGAATAAATGTGTCAATGAAGAATTCACAAAAGAAACATTTACTACTGTATTACAAAACCAATTGATGTAATTTTAGTTGCATATGGTTCTTTAAAAAGTCCTTGTAGGATTTCATTCTGAATACAATTACAAATGTACACTAAATTCCCTAAAACCCTTTACAGCATTGGGGGTTGAATAATTTTGAACACAACTATAGGTGGGTCAGGCCCATTTGGATCTATGCCATTGGCACATCTAGTGTTTCTAAGAACTTTATGTTTATTGATTTTATTGCAAACCAATCAGAATTTAACCCGCTTCCTACTACCCTACCAGAGGGTACCGTATAGAGTGCCATAATAGCATCATAGATTTCATCCCTAAATCCAAAAGCCATTAATGTCCCTCCGATAAAATCCCAGCTGACCCTGTCGAAGGCCTTCTCTGCGCTAACAACAGGATCAGCATGGGATGTTTCCCGTCATCCGCCTTATCCAATACATTCATTATCGTTCTTATATGATCTACCGAGGATCTTATAGGCATAAAACCCACCTGATCCCTGTGTACTAATTCACTGATCACTTGTTTTAATCTACTCGATATTACTGATGCGTATATTTTGACGTCAAGATATTGGTCTGTAACGTGAGATATCTTCTGTGGGTTTCCCCGGTTTTAAAATATTACATATATTCCTTCTTAATAGATCTTCTGGCAGTGCTTTTTTTATTTGGACAAAGCCATTGAAAGCGTCTTTCATCTTGCTTGCTAACGCATTGTTAAAAGTTTTTTAAAATATAGCATCTGGTCCTGGAGCTTTTTGAGATTTTTAATATGAGTTTGTATTTCTTCCACAGAGAAAGGTTTAATTTGATTCTTTAGCTGTTCCTGTGTCAATTTAGGCATCTTTTTATTATTAACCTCCCTGGCGTTACGATTCTGACATATTCTCTACGTCAGATTCGTTAACAAATTTTTTAGTCCCCCTGGGGGTTTTCCTGAGTGTGGCTCGGGGTTAACTTTCAATGCTGAAAGCGGTAACCCTGAGCCACACTTGGGCTGGATACATACCTGTCCCTGCGCTCCCTCCAGTCCCCTGCAGTCACACTCCGGACGATCGCAATGTCATGCTTCCTGGTTCCCTTCCCGCGAGAAGGGAACCAGGACGCTGCGATTGCACGGAGGAGAATGCAATCGCGGAGGTCAGCAAGGGAGCACAGGTAAAGGTATGTATCCAGTCCGAGTGTGGCTCGGGGTTACCGCTTTCAGCTGTGAAAGTTAACCACGAGCCACACTCGGGAAAACTGCCAGGGAGTTTAAGTTTATATTTTTAATACACAAAAAGGTGCATAATTACCATTAAGCTGTCATGGTTTTACAATCTATTATTAGGGTCCGATATACCGACCTAACGCCACACACTTGCAAGTGGTCAGAGGACCAACTATGATACTTTCTGTGGATGACGGGGAAAAAGCATTCCACATCACAGTCCAGTCCTCAATGGTTCTACGGATTCAGGTTACCAACTACAAAATTCTCACACTTTGGTACCCAATTTCCCAGTACTCCATAAAGATGTTTCTGGAAAAGACTCCTACCTGTTGGAAACGTTGAGAAGCTATAGCTTACGTATATGGTGGAATGCCATGTTTTGGTTTCCTTTTTGCGAGGCGGTGTCCAACTAATTAACAAAATTATTGGATCCGAATTTCAAAACTCCCAAGCAGTCATTCTGTTACACATAGTCCCATACAATGCTGCCAGATATAAAAACTCATTAGTGATCCATCTATTAAATTCCCTTATTTCCCATTATTGGAAACAGACATCTCCAGTTATTTTTGACTTTGTTCACCAAAGGAGTTATTCAGAAAGCACCGCCATTTCGGTGCTTTCTAGTTCGGCACACTTTGGGGAGTTCAGTTCCCCGACCCTGCGGTGAATTCACTATTCACCGCAGGGTGGCCGAATGTGGAACCACCGAACTGTAGGGTAAGCCACTAAAAAAGGAACTCGGTTACTCTTTAAAGGCGTTTAAAACAATAAAAATGTGTGGAAATAATAAAAACAGGTCCTATAAAAAAGTAATAATAAAAAGGCCTGTTACAGAATAAAAAAATAAAAAAACACCATAAGGAAATCAAAGCTGTCGCTAGAAAAAATAAAATAAATAAATACAAAAAAAAAATTAATGGAAAGACGTTTTTCTGAAAATGAAAAAATAAAACCAAAAAATAAACGTTTGAATAAGAGTAACATAAAATGATAGTTTTTTTTACATTGAATACTATGGGATTCGCCTGTTTAAACCTGTCGAACTGAACCACCGAAAATCAGGGCATTTCACTGACACTTCGGGGCAGTTTAACCATTACTTCTCTATGGGACAATCTCTCTGCTGCCTAAAATCAACAAATTGCAGTGAACTGCACCATATTTTGCCATCAATTTGCCAGGACATACTTGAACCCAGGACATACTTGAAAACGAGAGAAATCTCAATGTATCCTTCCTGGTAAAATACTTTATAAATAAATAAATATTTGGAGAATGGACAGCTTTCTGAATAGCCGAGCTGCCACGAAATTGCACCATATGGTGAAATTCAACGTTCGGTGCCCTTCATTGGCAAGTTCGGCGCTCTTTGAAGAACCCTTCGAGTAGACAGTTTTGGAGAACTGGAAGAACTCCACTAATCCCTGGAACACAAACATGATAACTATGTCACTATCTGGTACTGGAGGTCATCCTTCTTGATCTGCCACCATGCGATCCTAAAGTGCCCCTCACTGGCTGGATATACCCTTGAATCTTGAACTTGGGACAAGTGCCCCAATGGGTCCAACAGTCACAGTGCCAGCAGACTTGAAATTCAATGGCAAATGTATTCCCAGTTAGTCCAACTCCCCTTGACTATCACTTATAAACAGGATTCTCTGTTCAAACCGCAATGGTGATGCAATAAACCTTGCATATTATTTTAAATGAGACCAGTGAACTTGCCAAGACACCTGGGGCCAGACCACAACTAGGACATTAAAAAGCACGACGCAAATGGAAAACATGTGTGTGTCAGCTGTTTTCCATTTGCGGCTTGTCATAAATGTCCATATTAGGACTGAGCTGCTAGTTATCAAGTCGCAGGCTCGAAAGTATTACATGAGCAGCGTTAAGCGCCTTGGTGTTATCTGCTCCAGGAGTCAATAGGACTCCATGGAGACAGAGGAGAGCTTGTGAGAGTGAGACCTGACTGGGGCAGTGGAGCGATATGCAGAGGAATATTGGAAACTATTTGTTCCCAGTGTTCATCTGTCCGTGGAGCAAAGAAGCGATTGATCACGCCACTCCATCGAGGAATCTGAGATGAGTATTGGATTTTTTGATGTGCTAAAGTACAACCAATTAACACCAGGGTCTGGAAAAGGTTATTGAAAACTTGAACAATATTAGACGCAGATAGTGAACAAGCTGGTTGGAACAGCTCGTTCTCCATCTGCTAGGGAAACAATAATGTCTCCGTTATATGGGAGATGTTAATGTACAGTAAACAGCCGCTACATCCAAAACACAAAAAGAATAGAAACAGTTGGAATTCATCCAATATTTGGCTTTTACTTTAAACCTTGCATGGAAGGAATATTCTGTCCTATGTAACACCGAAATGTGGATCACCCAACTACAGTATATGGTCATGAAATCATGATGGCTCCCTAAGAGAATCATTTAGGCTGCGGTCATACGAGCGCACCGAGTACTTCCGTGTGACCGCTCTTCCCTGCGTCCATCGCAGCTTTGTGACAGCTCGACGGGGAGGGCCACATGGGGTAGTTTGCGCACTAGTTGCGCACGTTACCACTGGATGTGCTTTCAGCCTCCCCTTCAAAAAGATGGACGTAGGACAGGGCTACAAACTGCAATCCTCCACAGGAGGACCGAGCTTTGTAGTGCGGAGTGCACTAACTGCTCAGCGAGGTGGGCACACAGGCATCAGAGTGGAAGGAACGTCCACTCTCACAGACGTTCCGTCCGCCCTCAAAAAATGCTTGTGTGACCGCAGCCTTATTGTCTGTTCAGACTTGGCAGACGTCCTCAAGTCTCCAGCAGTCAACACAATTTAGTCCCAAAAAGGTGTCTACTCTATTTCCAAGAACAGGCTCTTTTCATAAATAAAAGGTTAAATAGGTCTTCAGATGCACATCATGCAAACCAGAGATGAAATCAGAAAAACACTTGAATCTTCCTGAATTTCCATGTCCACAACTTCTGCCCTTTCAGCAGACAGCTACAGTCCGTCGGTTCCACTGCAAATCAGTATACAAGGGCAATTCTAGAACAGGATTTCTTGATACAAATATGAAACAGAATTAGACTCAGCAGCAATGTATTAAACAAGATATCTACAGAATAGGAGTTGAGGTTATCTTCAGAAATGTGCAGTGGTCCACTGGGCAGAAACTGAAGAGTTTACGTCATTCTAAATTGTTTCGGCAGACCGGCATGGCTATTATTAGATGATCCTGATAAACTGAAATTTTGTTAACGGCATCAGTCAAACGTGATCGTGGTTAGAGGGGTAATCTCTAATGTGTGCTCCATGTGGGGAACAGGCTCCTGGAAATCTCCAGAAGGACCATTTCGATGGTGTCCATATTCAAACTTGATTCTCAGTTCTCCAATTTTTGACACTGGAAGAATGTCGGGGATCCATTCGATAGTGAATGGGATTGGTTCCTTCTGCTCTGCAGAGATGTTTCCTGCATTAAAAAAAAATAATAATAAAGAATTACATGTATTACGAGATCATGTGATATCTCCAATAGAATTTATTCCAAATATGAATTGAAAAATATATTTTTCGCAATGTTAAAAAAGTTAAATGAGGAATAGCCTCTGGGCCTATGATACTTAAGGCAAGGGTCAAACGAAAGCAATTTTAAACGCGAACGTAAAAAAGTGCGTCCGAACGCATTGATGTATTTTTTCACGGAATATACGAAAACGGTCATACGATGCGCATTTTCGTGCGTATGTTTTACGAATCCAAACCAGGAGACTTTTTGCATCTGGACGTTATGTTGGCCGGACATGAGCAGGGTCTGACGTCTCCAAATCACACACACACACACCGCTAGCGGGCGCAGCGCACTCTGTACGTCCGTACTAGAGGTTCTGCGTTTTCGAAAAAATGCGTTCATTTTCCACTTGCGTTGCGCGGCCGGACTTTCGTGCGACCGTACTTCGTATATTGGCTGTCATTGCCCGTCATTTGCTGCTAGTGCGGCCGTGATTAAGTGCGCCAGAACGCACGTTAAAACTGCGCTCGTCTGACCCCAGCCTAAGCTGTACCATCCCCATCCCTTTTTTCTTTCCTGTTCTTCTGGGGTTGTCCTGCCTTACTACATTACTGTTAAACATTAAGGGCCCTATTATGCTCTTCTCGTTAAAACGCGGGCGCAAGGGAGGAAAATCTGCGCCTGCAGATTTCCTCCTTGCGCCCGCATTTTAACACTGGATTACAATGCAGGTGCAAAAAATGCTGCCTGCATTGTTATTGAGCGTAACAATGCTGGATGCTCGCGGCAGCGCTGAGCGCAGCCGCGAGCATCCATTTGCTGGAGCCCATAGGACTCCATTGAGTGCCTCTCTGCCGGTCACGTGACCAGCCGGACTCTTGCCTCGCGAGATCCGACCGTTCGGTTTAGGTACAGTATATACAGGGCGAGACTGGGGGGACTTTTCCCCCCAGTCTTTCCCTGCTCCCGCCGGCCGGAGGAGGCGGACAGAGCCGCGGTCCTCGCCGCGGGACAGAGGGTGAGTATGTGAATAGTTTTTTTGTTTTTTAAGATGGTGTTAATGGATTCGGCAGAAGCGGAATCCGTTAACAGCAAGTCCTGGCTCTGGATAACTTTTTGTTGACTAGAGCCAGGCGTTAATCAGCGCTGGGACATTGTAATCCAGCGCTGATTAACACTTTGTGCTCCCTATGTTTAACATGGGGAGCGCAAAGTACAGTAACCTCGCGCAGCGCAGGGTACCAAACGCAAACGGGTTTTTTAACCCGTTTGGATTGGAATATGCCGTAAATACCGCAGCAAACAATGCTCACGCATGTGAGCGTTAACGTTTGCGATAGGGATGTAATAGTGCCCAAAGCCTCTGTGAAGCTGTTGAATAATACAGTATGTTGGATGCCCCATAATGAATATGTAACAACATACATGAAGAGAGGATATAAAAGTCCCACTTCAGAGATAAAAATGGGGAGAAAAAAAATAAGTGATAGTTTGGGGTCTATTGAACATTGTACCCACAGAGTTGGATAATACTGATGATATATCTGACAAGTTGTTATTACATTCTGCATGGTGACTGACAGACATCGAAGTGTCCTGCAACTGTAAATTATTGAGAGTATATTCCATTTCTGAGAGTTTACCTTTGGATTATGTTTGACTCCCAGTACATTCGTACAGGTACCAGAAACCCCATCACATTTGTGAGGAAACAAGGAACTAAGGTCTTCCACTACCTGGAAAGATGATGTGGTGCAATATTTCCAAAACAAGGCAGTTTTCAATTGGGACAAAGCCATTCTAGAAGATCATGACCTCCACTGTCAGTATCATCCCTTGGGCCCTCTGGCACCTCAGATGGCCACACAGGAGAAACAGATTATTTTTATGATATTTATAAATCATGTCAACTATGCTGAAGGAACAAAACAATAATAAATAATTGTGTCCTGGTATGATCAATACATCCTACAGTCACTACGCCATCTACATTCCTTAAATCAATTGTGGCCTTTGACGGTCAAAAGACTGTAATCATTGGTGACTCTACTACACAATGCAGACTTTAAAATCTTTCCCGTGGATTAGTGGCAGTTGATGGATTGATTGTCTAGAGCTTGTATATTTTCATAATCATCTTTCTCGTCAATGCGATTCAGTTTGCCTAGATTGCAGGAGCCTTTCAGGTCTACTATGTCTTTTTTCCCAAAACGTACCAACTTTCATGAAGGTTTTAAGTTCCAGGGGCCTAATGGGCTGTTTCTCTATTCGACCGTATGTTTCAGCAATGCTTTCAACCTCCACCTTAGGACATTTGAAAAGCTCATACGTTCCATCTCTGTTCTGGACAAAACTTCGAGTAATTTCCAGAGGCATCTAATAAGAAAATGAGCGATAAACAGCAATCAAATATATATTTGTCAACAATAAATCCAAGTCATTTAGCACAGGGACAGACTGGTACCTTCAAAATACCAAAAGGAATGTTTTTGGGACGCAAATTAAATATTTTTAAAATTTGCTTGACAGGAAGAAAATGTAGTTACAAATTCAGGCTGTTACTGTCCTTCTAGTGAGTGATGTTCAGTTAAAAAGGGACATTCAACACCATGACCATTTAACAAAATTTAAATGGATATGCAGAACTGCCTGATCCCCATCCTCAAATTGGAGCTCTTAGCTCTAGCTGCAGGCTGTCAATCAGCTCTCTTTGATCTTGGACATCCTTCTTCCATTTCAATCAGCTTTGCAAAACCTATCCCCCAATGCCTTTCAATACTTCTGCATTGTCAGACTGGCAGAGTACTGAGG
Organism: Leptobrachium leishanense; assembly: GCA_009667805.1. Lineage (NCBI taxonomy): Eukaryota > Metazoa > Chordata > Amphibia > Anura > Megophryidae > Leptobrachium > Leptobrachium leishanense. The sequence goes on from CM019065.1 coordinate 141,229,575, forward strand.
GAGACTGCTGTGTGAGAATAAAAGGTAAGGTTACATTTTAGCTTGGAGTGCTTTAAAGGATTAATACTCAATCACTCTGGTTTACCTCCAACCTCTCCAAGTGATAGTGTCTTTTTTATGTGGAAGCAGTCTCCTCCCACTATAAAAGCAGAAATGCACATTTAGATTTTTTTTTAAATATAGATAGGGAGATATTCAGAGTAGTCAGAACACTGTACTTTTTTTAAAGGAGTTACCATTTATTTTCATGTAAAAAAAATAAAATATATATATATATATATATATATATATATCCCAGAGTGCTGGCACATCTTTGATACGATATATATATATATATATACACATACACACATGTACTGGCTGGGTGGAGTAGAGGTAACATCACTGCTCTGCATGGAGAGAGCCTGTGGAGTAATGGGTTCGATCCCAGCGAGCACCTCTCCAGTAAGTGTCCTTGGGCAAGACACCTAACGGTACATACTCACCACCCAGGACATACTTGAAAACGAGAGAAATCTCAATGTATCCTTCCTGGTAAAATCCTTTCTCAATATATGTTTAAGATCTGCAAAAAGTCAGCTGCTCAGAAAGATTAAATTAATATAAAAATAAGCTATTACCAGGACAATAAATATGGGAACTGTGTATTGAAACCAAGATTCAATAAAGCATCAAATAATCCAAAAGTAACTGAAAGTAGATAAGATACTTTTGCAGCTAACTGAAAAGATGTTTCTGCAATTAAGCTGCATTGTATTATTTAAGGGACACTCTAGGCCAGGGATATCCAAACTCCGGCCGCCCAGATGTCTACAACTCCAAGAAATCTCTGACTGCATTATATGGATGGAGAAGCATGGGAGTTGTACTTCAAGGACATCTGGGGGGCCGGAGTTTGGACTGCTCTAGGCATTACAACCACTCAATGTAAATTGAGTGATCAGAGTGCCCCGAGTGTCCTCACCTCTTCTCCTCCTTCGGGGGAGTTATTCCCTCCCAAGTGAAGAGGTTTTGTCCCACCCAGAAGTTGAGATCAGCCACAGCTGCCCTGAAATTCACGCATGGGAACAAGAAAGCAGGAACCAGTTTGGCTGCCCTCTCAGCTGTTGTGTAGCAGATTGGCCACTGTGGATCTTTTACTTAACTCTCCCTTCCTTTACCTTTAAACGTTTGAGGTTTATGAAATTATTCGGCCCTTTAACACTTCCAGGGTTATTGAGAGAGAGGTGAAAACCAGGAGAATGACTGGAGAAGTGAAATTTCGAGGTCAAAAATCAAAATCAGCGCTGCGGAATATGCTGGCGCTTTATAAATAAAGAATAATAATAATAGCCAAACCAGAAAAATCCTCCCATTTACGTATCTCACTTTCTAAATTGGCTATTTGGTCTAGATTGTTCTCTTCTCCTGCCAATTCCCCTGGTTTTCACCTCTCTCTGAATAACCTCCATAGAGTACCTACCATGTGACTATTACTTGATTGACACCTTGGCTTGGGTACAGAAGGCCAACCATGTGAGAGAAATGTGGCATTTCCCACCATCCTGCTACTTCCCTGAAAATAGAGTTACGCTTACCATTAAGAAATACTTTGGTTTCATGAAGCAATTTGTTTTCTCTTTTAATGTACCAGTTATTATTATACAGTTAATAATGAGAAAAATGGCAGGATACCTCTCCTTACCTGTGGAGTGTCAAATATCTGTTTGACATGTAAGATGTTGGTTATGAGCCATGTATACTTGGTGAAGGTTCCCAGGGGAAGGGCATCTTTACGAACAAATGCTGAAAGATACAAAACAGAATTGTTGCAGGCAGCATGTGTTAAAATGAATTTTAAAAATTATAATAATATTCCATGTTTAAACTAAACCATAGTAAAAATAAAGACCCAATACAACATGAAATTAACAAGCTTACAAAAGAACTGTAGTTTAGTTTAACCCCTTCACTGCTGAGGCATTTCACCGCTGTGTGCTGAGCTCATTTTTACCGCTTTCGCTCATCATGTTTAAACGCGATTTGAAGCCTTATTTTATTATATGACCCAGACATATTATATATCGTTCTTTCCGGCAGATTCATAATATATAATTTTTATATGTATACGTCATGTCCTGCCTGTATATTAGAACACAAAATGCACTAAAATTTTAATTTTTAAATCATCTGCAGCATGTAAAGTGTTTTTTTTCACATTTTATCACATGAGCGTTTGCGGTTAGATTTTCTATGGGGTGCGCTTGTACAAAAAATTAGAAATGGGGACTTGTTACATTTTTGGGGGGGAATTACGTGATTTTTAGCAAACGCACCCCATAGAAAAAAAATCAGTAGTGCAGCATCATTGTTCACATTATAATTGAAATGTGAACAATATTACTGCATTAATAAAAACAACACACAAAAAAAACATGTTTTTTTTTTTATTATTATTATTTTTATTTATTTATTATTATTTTTTATTTTTCTAATTTGTTTTATTTACTTTGAACATGGTCAAATGGTCGCATGGTCACATGTTGGGTATCATTTGAAAGGCCATGCTCAGGTCTTTCAAATGACACCCTCCATGACCTAGCTGTCACGGCTCTGGAGATATCGGGGTTCAAAGGAACCCCGTATCTCCACCATGGGATTTCCTTGGGAAATCCCCGGGCAGCTAGGGGTTCCCCGGCTATCTGACGTCATCACGCTATGCGCGATGACGTCGGGCAGCGAGGGGGGACCCGGGGGTGGAGCCGCCATCCAAGATGGTGGCCCCTACCAGAGCTAGGCCGCAATTTGGCACCGCAAGGCGCTGAAGTGCGACCCGTGCCTGAGGGGTTAAAGCCAGGCACCGCTTAAAAGGGGAGACTCTCCCCTTTTAAGCGGTGCTTGGCTTTTGATGCTGCTACTTCCCGATCGGGAGGAGAGGGATCCGTACGGATCGCCCCCTCCCTTCCAGGCCATCTCCCGGCATTGCTGGGGGTCGCCTGGAAATGACATCATAGTGCATGGCGCGATGATGTCATTGACGTCGGGAGGGGTTTAACTTCAGCCTCAGAGGACGCTGAAGTAAGACCGCCATGGGACCCCGGACAGAGAGGTGAGTATCTCCGCCGGGGCTCCCGCAAGCAGATGACGTGTGGGGCACGTCCTCCGCATATAGTGGGAGTCAATGAGGACGTGCCCCACACGTCATCCGCAGCGAAGGGGTTAAAAAAAGAAAAAAATCAAGGTGATAAAATTTGTGAATTGTAGAGGCTTCCATAAGCCAAATTCCGATTTTAGCCTCAGTTATGCAAACAGAGTACAAAGTTGTTGGCGGTGGGGGGGGGGGGCAGTCAACTAAAGTCCCACTGTAGGAGTGTTTCCCAAACCTGCCCTCAGGACCCTCTAACAGGCCAGAATTTGCAGATCACATTGACCCTAGCCTAAGTCTGCATTTCCCCAGACGAACACATTCTGTGCGGACTGTGCTGACTGATCACAAGGTAGTGGCCACACAGTCTGTTTTTGTGACTGAGGTTTTTTTTGACAGATGTAGAAGGGAAAATAAATTAATATGAAAAACATTTTGTCTGTCAAAAATGCATTCCGTCTGACTACATTCCATCACTCACACACAAAGCTATGCGGACGTGGCGCACTCTACACGTCCGTTCTAGCGGTTTTACGTTCCTGCCTAACTTGCGTCCGTTTGCCGCGTCCGTCATGCGTCCGCAGTTCAGTGAGGACGTACTTTGTGTGTGGGGCTCCATTGGTCAGAATTATATGCTATAAACAGACGTACAAATGTGCGGCAGCACGAACGTGATCAGTGCGCTCGTCTGACCCGAGCCGAAGAACGTAAAACCGCTAGAACGGACGTGTGGAGTGCGCCACTTCCGCATAGCTTTGTATGTGAGTGATGGAACGAAGCCAGACTGACTGCATTTTTGACGTCCAGCATGACGGACAAAATGTTTTTCATATTAATTTATTTTCCCATCTACAGTCAAAAATATCTCCGTCACAAAAACGGACTGTGTGGCCACTACCTTGTCGTCGGTCAGAAAGTACGTCCGTTGTGCACGGACGCAGAGTCCGCACAGAATGCGTTCGTCTGACCCTAGCCTGAATCCTGCAATCACTGAGCAGCAAATCATATCACCTGTGCTGTGCTTCAGATATCTGGAAAACCTGATGTGTCAGCAGGTCCTGAGGACAGGATTGAGAAACACTGCACTATAGCATAAGCATACCAAACATGCTACAACGTTTTACCACCAACACCCTGGGTCCTTAGGTGCAGAAAATATGCAGAAACCACAGAGAGAAAGTTATTTATTTATAAAGGATTTTACCAGGAAGGATACATTGAGATTTCTCTCATTTTTCATGTATGTCCTAGGTTCAAGAACATTGAAATTTTACAGTCATTACAGAAATACAAAGTAATAAAATGCAAGATATTAAAAAAACAGCACAAATATACAGATTAACAGAAAATAAATATAGTCATTATGTTACATGTTTACAGGCGCATTCTGTACTGAGGTATGTTAATAGAGAGCTCTTAAGGGACTTTAACCTGGGGAAGATTGATGGCGCCTGGGAAATTATTCCATAATTGTGGTGGTCTGAAGGCAATGAGGATCGAGACGCTTTCTTTTTGAGACAGTGCTGTGTTTTGCCTGAAAGGCACACTAATGTCATCTGCATTTAATGCATTAAATGAGCATCAAGAAACAAACATTTCATGTACAGAATCCTTCTTCGGTGTGTACTGCCAATACAGTTATGCAAAGTTGTTCATCATAATCAGAAAACAAAAACCCTGGAGTGCAAAACCTTAACACACGCTCTATAGCAGTGTTTCCCAAACCTGTACTCAGGACCCTCTAACAGGCCAGATTTTGCAGATCACCTTGTGGGAAATGCAAACTGAATCCTGCAATCAGTGAGCAGCAAATCATATCACCTGTGCTGTGCTTCAGATATCTGGCAAACCCTGACGTGTCAGCGGGTCCTGAGGACAGGTTTGGGAAACAACGGTCTATAGTGACAATGGTCACAACTTATCCTCGTACTTTTTTGTAGCTAACTGTTCTCCCGAGTTGCAGATTTACAGGTCTATTCGAAGAGTGGTGAAACTCAGGAGAAGTGAAAATTCTTTGTCAAAATAGCCAAACCAGAAAAATTCTCCCATTTATCTAATTTTTCCAAATCTGCTATTTGGTCTAGATTGTTCTCTTCTCCTGCCAGTTCTCCTGGTTTCAACTTTCTCTGAATAACCCTGCTAGTTATAGGTAATTGTGTCAGAAAAGTAGTGTGTCAAACATATTAAAAGTAGTGTCAGCAAAAAGAATGAAAGGCATAGTTTGCACCTGGCTGGAGAGGTATGTGTACCTGTAGTATTGTTTGGAAGACGTTTCCTTGGGCTTCCCATAGAAAGCCGCTGCTGAAGAGCATCAAAGAATGACTGGGGAATGTGGAATACCAGGGGCTCTGGCTTACCTGAGAGAAGCAGAAAAATGAATTGGATTAAAAGAACACCATTCGGTCAGAGAATAAAAGAAACTTTGGCTGCAATTACCTTCAATTAACCTGTCAAAAGGAAGTGATGCTGGGAATTCAAGTATTATTGCAACATTTCTCTCATTTGCAAGATATTCTGTGTCCATAGACCAGCCTGAGAGTTTCCTGAGTGGCTGAGTCACTTCGTGATCTGTCAAAGCACTGGCTAACCTTATCATTAGGACTATACGTGTGGGTGGAAACTTTCTTTTTTCACATCGGAACCATAAGCAAATCTATTAAAGTAACCCTTTAATGGGCAGGTTCACTGTCGTTGCAATGTCTCATCAACCTTTGGCTATTGCATTAATTATAAATCGAGATCCGATACTGAAAAACACTGCACACCTGGGTCCTCCTCCATGGGCGTCACACAGTGAGGATAATATCACAGATCTGAGTGACAGGCCCTCTGCAGTGACGCTGATGCACGGACTCATTATTCAGTCACCTGCATGGGTATCCAGTTGGTTCTGTCCTACAGGATGGCTTTTTCACGCTTTGCCAACACTCACTCCTTCAGCATTCTCCCAAAAGGGAGTGACAGGGATACATTTTTCATATATATCGTGTTAGCGAAAATCTTAGCACACGTACAGGATGCAAATCCCTATCAAATGAGCTCAAGATGTGTTGGGAACTACAGGTTCACTTTCAGGCTAGGGTCAGACGAGCGCGTTTGCTACGGACTGTGCGCCCGTGCTATACGTATGCACTTTGACAGAAGACACAGTAGTGGCCACACAGTCCGTTTTTTTGACAGATGTTATTTTTGACGGATGTAGGAGGGAAAATAGATTAAAATGAAAAACATTTTGTCCGTATAAATGCAGTCCGTCTGACCACGTTCCATCACTCACACACAAAGCTATGTGGGGCGCACTCCGCACGTCTGTTCTAGCAGTATTACGTTCTTGCCTAACCTGCGTCCATTTGCCGCGTCCAGAATGTGTCCGCACTTCTGTGCGGACATACGTTTTTGACGGGGAAGGCCATCCACCGGACGTGAAAAAGCCCTCCCCATCAAAAAGCTAAACGGACACTGACAGGATACAAAGCGCGATTCTCCATAGGAGGATCAAGCTTTGTACGCTGAGTGCAGAGAGTGGAAGGAACGTCCACTTTCACGGACGTTCTTTCCTCTCACTGTTAACGCTCGTGTGCCGCCAGCCTTAGAGTTTCTGATTAACCTCAGCAATGAGAGCTCTATAACAACATGAATACATCAGCATTGTATTCTTTATTGCAGCAACGAAAGTAGTAGTACTTACCATTAGTGATATAGCATTAGCAATCCTTACAACTAATATGATGGTAACTACACTTGTTTGTCTCTGCCCCAACCCTAGATTGCAAGCTCCTGGGATCAGGGTGCTCTACACCTACAGGGTTATTCAAAGAGCTCCGAATTGCTGGCGAAAGGTAACCGAACCCTGAAATTCAGCGTACAGTTACCTTTCTTGGCCATTCGGCTATCCAGAGAGCAGACAATTCGCCAAATCCTGGCGAATTGCCTGCACATACCTGTGCCTGTTCGAGGGCAGTGAATCCCCATAGAGAAGTAATGCTTCGGCTATTCAGAGAGCAAAACCCAGCAGTGAAAAGTTTCCGAATTGCCCTGCCATTCGGTGGTTTAATTCGGCTGGTTTATTCAGGCGAATCCCATAGGCTTCAATGTTAAAAATATTCCCGGTTTAATTCAATATCTAATAAACCGTTCATTATAATATTCTGCAGTAAAGAGTCTATTTATTTATAGATTTTTTAGGACCCTTTAGGCATTTTTTGCAAACTTTTTTTCCTTTTTTTTTTTAAATCGTTTTTTCCTTTTTCTGTAACAGCCCTTTTTATTAGCATTCATTGCACCTTATATGTAAATTTCAGACATTTTCACTCAGTAGTTTCTCAGTAGTTGGCTTTTTCCGGCGGTACCCTGCACTCTGATTGGCTCCTGTTCGGGTTTTTCCAGCGGGTTAATCCAGATGTTTTTGTGGGTTTTGGTGTGCGTTCGCCCTCGTTTTGCGGCGAGTTTTCGGCGGGTTTGTGGTGACTTTTCCCTGCATTACGGCGGCCCTGTGGCGCTTGCTCAATACACCGCAGGGTCGCCAAAATGGGATCGCCAAATCGCACCGAATTGAAGAGAACGAAAAGTCACCGAACGTGCGGTGACTTTTCGATTCTCTTTGAATAACCCTGATAGTCTCTCTAGCTGTTAAACTAAAAAAATTACAAATAAGCTTAATTCCCTAATTATTATTGTAAAGCGCTTCTGATACTGGTGGCGCTATATAAATGATGGTAATAACAATTAGTCATAACAGATGTACAAGTGCCACCAAATATTTATTAGATTGAGAGCAATACAATGCACAAAATTTTTTGGGTAATCACATTTTATCAATGTGAAATATATAAATATTTGGTGGCACTTGTGCATTAGTTTATGACTAAGCATTTTCTCCTGCAATTGATGCTGTTACTCTTGTGGATCCAAGTTGTGTTGCTTGAGTAGACTGGCTGCTGGTAGGTACTTTATTGAGCTTGCTTTATCTTCTGTGTGACCCCTAGCTGTGTGCAGCCTTAATCTCTTACTATAGATTTCTATTGCATTATTTATTCTATAGAGATAGACAGCACTATTTCCTGGTTATGAATAACAAAAGTGAACATTTTCAAGTAACTGTAAGAATTTTAATCCTGGTAATGCTTTTCAGACAACTTGATTAACATATAAAAGTTTTTCTAGAGTTGTGGCCCCAAACCTGGTCCTCAAATACCCCTAACAGGCCAGATATCTGAAGCACAGCACAGGTGATATGTTTTGTTGTTCAGTGATTGCAGGATTCAGTCTGCATTTCCCCAAGGGAATCCTTAAAATCTGGCTTGTTAGGGGTCCCTGGAGACCAGGGTTGGGAACCACTGCTCTAGGGTCATCCAAAGCAAAATTCCTTTGTGAAATGTTGACACCTCACCATCAAACTGGTAGTGCATGGTCTGATGAATCCTCTCTGTGACACTGGCCAACCACTCCTGGAATGACAAAGATACCTGAGACTCATCCATCAGCTGATTACAACCTGAAGAGGGGGAAATAAACATTTAGAATTACCATCAACACTTTGTTGCAATGATATTGGCTTAGAGATACTAATCTCTAAAGAGGGTATTCAAAGAGTCGAATTTGCCACCAAATTGCAACGAACAGTGAATTTCCCCGTACGGTGCAATTTCATGGCCATTTGGCTACTCAAAAAGCAGGCAGTTTGCATAATATATTGGCGAATTGTCAGCGAAATATGGTGCGATTTGGCGGCAGTGAAATTCCCCATAGAGATGTAATGGTTAATGTATTCAGAGAATGTCAAACAGCAGCGGGAAGCTGGCGACGTGGCCAGATTTATGGTGCTTTCGTTCGACAGGTTTAAGCAGGCGAATCCCATTGGTTTCAATGTAAAAGAAATTCCTAATTTTTCTTAAATATTTATTCAACCGTTTATTTTTTCCATTTGCAGCAAAAAGTTTTATTAATTTATTTACTCTTTGTCCCCACTTTTATTTAACCTGGCCATCGAACCACTAATTTTCATTCTATAATCTAGTAGTGATATAGCAGACATACAGCGGAATCACTCCATTGTGCTGAAAGTGGTGGTGTTTGCAGACGACCTTCTATTTTTAATCAACTCAGCCTCTGACACACCTCGGTTACGCTCACTATTGGACACATTTCACGTGGAGTCAGGGTTTAAATTATGATGTTAGCTCTCCCACTTGGCTCTGTGCTTTCCAGTGCCTGGCTCCAACGTTGCCGTTTCAATGGTCAACCACCCCCTCTGAAATATTTAGGGATCATTCTACCTACCAGCTGATCTGTCACAGCTGTATAGACTAAATATCCATCCCGTCTTAACGCATATTAAAGCGTTGACAGCATGGACTTCCCTCCTACTTTTGTGCTCAGTCCGTGCCTTCCTCATTAAAATGACGGTATTCCCTAAATTATTATATCCAGTGTTGGATTTGCCCATTTTGCTTCAGAAACCTGAGCTTAAAACATGCCAAAAACTGTTTGCTTCATTTACCGGGCAGGATAGATAGGCTCAGATACCATTTCTCAGTCTCCAGCAGACGCTAGTGCAGGGTGGAATGAATTTCCCCGACTTATTGGACTATAACCTGGCAGCCCTATATCGATATGCCATAGACTGGCTCCAGGGGTCCTCCCATAATGTTGATATTGGGGTTGAACAAACAATGCTACCTTCTAGCTTTTTACTGGCACTGCTTCATCAGCATTCCCGACATATCCCCATAATGCTCAGGAAAAATCCATTGCTCCGCACTACCAAACTGGCTTGTATCAGGGTTCGTAAACGTTTGGACCTCTCGTGGCTAACGTCTAAATCAGGGGCCTCAAAGTACCAGCCCGCGGCCCATTTGTCGCCCGAGGACCGGTTTCAAGTGGCCCACAGAATGGTGCGCCCGACATAAGCTGGCACACCAGCAGTTTCTTTTTTTAATACAAACTATTGACGAACCAGCAATAGATTGAATAAGAGGAGTCTCTGGGGGTCCAGATAAAACAGATTTAACCCCTCAGTGAAGTGTTAGGGGGCTGTTTTTAATTATTAATAATCAAATATTAAATATTTTAAAAAATGTGCCATAAATAAAATTATACAACTCATAGCCCACCAGAAAGTGCTGTGAGCGGTTTAATTCTATTTATAGCACATCTCCCATACTGGTCTTATGTCAGGGATCAGGCCTAGCATTGTGTGCAGGTGGGGTTGATGTGAGTCTAAGATGCAGCGAAGGGATAAATCAGACAGATTACAAGGTACCAACAGCACTGAACTGTTACCAACATTTCAGTATTCTCTCGTTCTGTGAGCTTCAGTGAATCCAATTTCAATTTTCCCAAAGTGCACTGAGCCCTGACCTGCCGCAGACTGCCGATCAGTCGCCGCACGCTGCAAAAAACCTCAGACAAGCCTCCGAACTTGTAGTTAAAAAAAAAAAAAAGGCTCATCTAATGCAGGGCAAACACTATTAGTCATCTGGCAGCAAGCAGTGACTACTAGTGTATATAGTTTAATGCTGTTTTTTAAGTTTGAAATTTAGCATACGGCACCCATGGGATATGAGAACTTGTCTTGTGGCCAGGTAATTTGAGTTTGAGACCCGTGGTCTAAATGGTCTCTGGTTTTACATGATTGGGATTGTCAACAAGCTACCCCAACACCTATATTTTATACTTTGGCTAATAGGGGGTCTTACCCAAATTCAACAAATTGTACACGAAACAACCATGCAAACCCCTCTCCTACACAGCCCTCAGAGAGCATCTAGACCGCCTACCTTTTACACCCACTATACTATTTACAATTACATTATTTTCCCACTACATACTTCTGTACTTTTGACCCCTCATGACTGGGTAGTGATTTGGCCCTTGGATTCTCTATCGCTGGTTAAAAATGTATTGCCACCCTCGACCTCGCGCACATACAATTATCTCCAGGCAGCGCTGCCTACCTGGACATCGAGAAAAATCGATTACCAACTGGCTCGCTGTCTTTCCGACCCTTATCCCAAAATTTAATCAAATCCACTGTCACTTCACAGAGCCTTTTTCCTTCTACTAGCTATTGGGAAATATTTTACAGGATCCTCCCCTGACAGTATATAGCACCCCACTAGAATGGCTCATGCTCGTTCACTGCCCAAGCGTCACGGTTTTAAATGTCAACACCAGTCTGCTGATTTGTGGCACTGTCTCTAGGCTTGCCCATTTATTCAAACCTTTTGGGAGTTCCTAGGTTTGACTCCTTGGTTTTATTACTCACGATCCATGCCACCCCTGAATGGGCCATTTTTAATCATTATTCCACCACTTGGACGCACTCTGTTTTAAAAGCACATAAATTTTGGCTCTTCTGCTGGCAGCCACGGGAAAGAGGACCATATTGGCATAGTGGATATCTCCATCGACTCCATATTTACGCATGGTTTACGATGGAATATATTCCATGTTTTTCCAAGAGGATAAAACTAAGGTGTTTTTTTAATGATTGGTCACCCTTACACGAGTCTTACTGGCCACTACAAAAAAGGTGTGGAACAATAGGTTTCTTTATACCTCCTGGTTTGCAATACAGATGCTAAAATGCATCCCTCCAATCCATCCCGACCCTCCCAATCCAATTCTCACTCACTTTCTAGTCTCTTGTTAATGTGGTCCTGTCCTTGGTTACATGGGTATATGTTATTATGATCATAATGATTGCCTACTGCGTCAGAACAGCTAGGATGCCACCTCTCCTTTTGATGTGGCCTTAACCCCATAGTGACCGAGCGGTTTTACAAAAGTCTGTCCGAAAGTGCCCGCTGCTGGTTTTACATTTCTGCACTGTTTGTGTTTAGGTAAAGTTTATCTCTTACTCGTTTATGCAACTCACACATATTCTATAACATTTTTCTCGCCATTAAATGGACTTTCTAAAGATACCATTATCTCCATCATATCTTATTTACTATAAACAAAATATGAAATATGATGAAAAAGTGGAAAAAACACACTTTTTCTAAATTTAATTCTCAAAATCTACAACCGCCAAAAGACCCAGTCTAAATAGTTTTTTGAAATTTTGTCCTGAGATTAGAAATATCCAATTTTTACATGTTTTTTCTTTTTAACCCCTTCACTGCTGAGCCATTTCACCTCTGTGCGCTGAGCTCATTTTGACCGTTTTATGCTCATCATATATAGATGCCAGCTTAAGTCCTATTTTATTAAACCTACCCAGATAATTTAAAAAAAAAAAAAACTTTTTTAAAATTATTTTTTAATACAACAAAGCTAGTCATGGTATCATTGGAAAGGCCATGATCAGGCCTTTCCAATGATATTAAACATGACCATCTAGCTGCCACGGATCGGGAGATATGGGGATCCAAAGGATCCCTGTATCTCCACCTGGCAGCTAGGGGTTTAACTGGCACACTGACATCCTCACACATATGGTGACAAACACTGACATCCTCACACATATGGTGACGATGTCAGTGGGGGGGGGGGGGGGTTGACATCCAAGATGTCAGCCATTTCCAGGTTTGAATCGCGATCTGGCAATGATAGGGGTTAATGATAGGCACCTTTGAAAAGGGGAGACTATCCCCTTTCGAGTGGTACCATTATTATTCATATAGCACCAGAATATTCCGCAGCGCTGTACAATGGGCACAATATAGACAGGGTTACAATACATTGAATAACAATTGACAAACCGGTACAACGAGGGTCCTATTTCCGTGGGAACTCACAATCTACCATTTGTTTGTTTTTAGGTGGAACAGTTGGGGAGATTCATGGCTCCAAAAGAGCCCCCCCTCCCCTTCCACCTTTTTCACTGCAGGCGCCAGGGGTGCCTGGCGATGACGTCATCATGCACCGGGCCCCCTCAAAAGGCGGGGCAGACTCCAGGCCTGCCAGAACGCTGCGGGAGCCTGGACAGGGAGGTGAGTTTAGGGAGGGAGGTTAGGAGACCGTGACGTACATATGGATGAAGTCCAGGGCTGTTTTTTTTTGTCTCAGTCCAACCCTGATATCAGGTGGCAAAAAAGACAGACAGGTCTATTCACTAAAGGGTGAAGTCAGGAGAATTGTCAGGAGAAGAGAACAATCTAGACCAAATAGCCGATTTGGAAAGGGAGATAAATGTGAGAATTATTCTGGTTTGGCTATTTTGACCTAGATGTTTCACTTCTCCTACCTTCACCCTTTAGTGAATAGACCTGAAGTCTACTGCTGAAGAGGGTGTAAGTTAAGGGTATATTTATTCAAACTCAGAGTATAAAGAAAAAAAAAATCAAATGTATGTTGTTTCTTGCTGAAGCTCTCTGTAAAATAAGGTGTATCACATCTCACGGGATTTATATTCTGCTACATCATACACATCTGAGGGTTGTATACTTAGGACGTGTCTTATTGTCCAGGAAAACAAAACAGTGCCAGCACACATGAGATCCTTTGAATGTATATAAATGTATTGTATGCACTCTACAATATATTATTTCAGTGTCGGTAATGCAAAGAGGTTTTCTATAACATCTCTAGGTCCTGCCAGTGGTTTTATGGAAAGCCACCTGGTAATGAAGTGGTTAAAAAAATAGAATTAACTTTTTGAATACATTGCTCCTTCAGTGATGGATACATACCAAATGTACAGCATGTTTCATATCACTGATGATTGGTAACGCAGAGGCGCAAATTTTCAATACACAGCAATCCTTGTATGTGATTATTAGTTAGAATGGATAAATCTATAGAAAAATATGGTACCTTGCCTCTTCACCGCTGAGGTGCTTGCAGGCTTTTTTGCAGCAGGTTTCCTGAGGATGTTAATCGTGGAATCTTGGATGGCTGAGTTAGTTCCTAAAATGTAAGAATGGGTTATTTAATATTGTGTTTGTTACTACTGGCTGCTGAAATGCTTGCTTCATGGTCAAAAAAAAAGAATACATTTTTAGCTGCAATTATAAAGACTGCAGGGGTAGACCAGGTGCATGATTTCCATTGTGAATATTGTTCAATTTTATAATATGATGAAAAATGGGCACGAGAAAATCACTGCATTAAAATCTATGATGTAAGCAGTAGATGGGGAATGCTGAAAGCTGTATTTCTGTTCATTTTGCATGTGAAATGTTAAGGTTACTGTTTGATCTTAAAATTAATGCAAATAATGGTAAGATATTTACAAGAAAGGAAGGTTTGCTGGCCAGGTGGGAATCAGTTTACCACTTTTGTGTTACAATGTAATCAAGGTTAGGCTCTTTTAGACATAGATGGTGGGATTGCTCAAATATTAGGGAAACATGGAAAGAAATATCTATGGGTCTATCACAAATGATGGACAGTGACACCCATATTGAGCTTACCCCGGAAGCCACTCTTTTACATCTTGATCTGCCAACTTTAAATACTAGTCAAAAAAATGTATGTATTCATATCTGCTTAGCAGTAAAATTGACGATAGTTAGAAATTGGAGGCCAGTAGATCCATTAAACTGGAATGATATCAATCAGCAGATTGATTTTCAGGCGAGGATGGAAAAAAGGTTTCAGTGGGAATTTTTTAAATAACTATGATGACGATTAACCAGTATGGCAACCATGGATTAAAGGGAAAAAAATGTCCCATAATACGACAGGAATGAATGAGGTGTGAAAGAAGAATGCCTGTTTGATACAGCAAATTATATTATTTATCTGTTATTATATTGGGACTTGACGAATTTTGAAATTATCATGCAAAGATACTGAACGAGTATTATTGATTATCTTGATTTGTGAAAGCAAAAACTTATTCTTTTTATCTTTGTTCATTAATACAAAAAAAAAGTGTCAGGGAATTACCTTTAAATTGCTTCACTGTTAAACCTTATAAAAGTAGTAATAGACTCTAAAGCAGCTGGATCCTCACACTGCTAGCATACATTCTACAAAACATAAAAAAAGAGGTCACTGGCCTTCCAAACACCTGAAGAGAAGACAAAGATCACCCTGGGAGCCAGAAGGTAAGTAGATATGACAGATGATCAAAGGGAGTCGGTCAAAATCCAGAGCGATTACAAAGACTGACACTCACCTTCCACACTTTCTTGTCGCCTTTGACAATATGAACCAGGGTGTGTAATATTACACATTCTTCCTAATTTGATCTTGCACTAGTCAAAAGAGGGTTATGGATGGATTATTGGGTAATTAAGTTCCATCCTAGTGACACCTTATATAGTAAAATTTTGCAGAGTATATGAACTGCAGAATAATATACCATCAGTGTTTTGGTGCTCCTCCTCTACTATATCACAGGGTTAGTTATCCTCCAGTACATTCAAGGTCTGAAGAGAAAAGGTGAATGGTGAAGCCATTCCTCTGCCTGTTTTCTGTCTACACCAACGAAGCGAACTCTCGCCCCCTAGACTTCTCAAAGACAGCATCAGTCCTGTGAAATGACTTGCCTCACCCTATCAAACTCTCCCCTGACCTTCAAGAAATCCCTCAAAACCCATCTCTTCAGATAACCATACCACATCACTGATGCAACTCATCCCTCTGCTCACCTACTCACACATGATTGAAGCCGCTTGTATGGCCCCACCATTCCCAAACCACTGGCACTAATGATCCTGCCTTCCAGTAAAATTCCTCTTGTTTTCCTCAACCCCAATCCCTCTAGACTGTAAGCTGCTATGAGCAGGGCCCTCTACAGCTCTTGTTTCCATCCTATGTCCATTTATATGTATCTTGTTGCCTTTGGTTATTGTAAAAGAGTGTGGAAACTGCTGGTGCTATATAATTGATGATAATAATAAAAAAATATATATGTCCTTCGTTTCTCCTTACATTTTCCTTCCACTACTACATGTAAAAAAAAGACTAAAAATCTATAAATAAAGTCTACCTGGACTTAGCTATTAATAATATCAGAGCACAAGGCTGGACAAATTTATATGAAACTAATTGTTAAGCCTGCCCAGAGGGCAATCTATTGTTGTCGTTGCCAGCTCAGAATTTATGTCCACATATTTGCTTTTCAATGTCCTATCCAAGAGTATCTATATTATATATATATGTGTTTGTAACGCGTCCATCGCCATCCATTTTTAGAAGCTGTATAAAATTTCCTATATCAATTTGTTTAGAATAAAAATGTTAGATTCTTGGAGCCGGTGGCTAACTGGCCCCTGGATTTGTCAAACCTTGTCATAGTTAAGTTTATTTTAACTGGCGCACAAGACGTACCAATTCCCTCATCCTTTTTCCGTTTCTTAGGTTTAAATACAGCTGCTGGCGGTTCTTGTACTTGAACCTCTGTTTCCATTTTGCACTCCGAGGCCTCCTTTGCACCTGCAAAAAAAAAATAAAAAAAAATAAGGGAATTCATTAATGTAATAATTGCAATTATTGGAATCGGTACTTAACATTACCATTGGTTACTCCATCCATTATAGACGATGCACCATGTCGAACCACTGTAGCTTTAGCACCCTTGCCAATTTTCCATATTTAAACAGTCACCCTCCATTATTCTACCCAAATCTCTCCATCGTTCTGTTCTAGGAATAGGTTTTGCTTCTACAGTTCTACTGCTGTAATATTTTGTTAATAGGCGCTAAACTGCAACTCAGATTGACTCGGCTATGGTACATAGATTAATGAAAAAAGGGAACAGGGAAAAAAGGAGAATAATAATCTATATTTCAATTAAAAAAGCAGAAAAAAAAAAGACAAATAATAAAACAGTAGCTGTTACAGGAAATATCAAGAAGTGTATCAAGATAGGAAAATCCTGCATAAATAATTCTTGCAACGGATAACACTTTAATATTTCTAACTAGATTTATTTTTTGTTACTGGAAGAAGTATTTTATCTTCTTTTCCTACTGCCCCTTAATTTTTACCCAATTATTTCATAATTAGAGTTCAGCCCACACAACTATGGCAGTGCCTTAAAGCCCATTCTGACAATGTTTCCCTTTGTCTTACCTCGGCCGTGATTCAGCATTTAGTGAATAGACCCTAATGTCTTCATGCAGGGGTGTTTTTGTTCTCTGGTTTAGGAATTTAACCCACTAGATGCCAAGATCAGACTAGACAGTTTTATAGGGCACATAAATCTAATATATTTAACAAATGACTTGTGTCTTTAAGTCTTTATTCCACTTACCGCCAGACAAGTGGCATAAATACTCTGTGAATTCCTCAGCGAGGGCATCATCACTGGCAAATGCTCCCAAGCAGGCATAGTAATGAATGCATTTCTCCTTGGATTCCAGCATTGTCTTTGTGCCTTTGGTTGTTTTGGAAGGCTGGCAGGAGCATGTAAACATTTGACCAGTCTCGTTCGGTGGACTAGGTTTCTGCGTGAAGGATACATGGACATATCCCAAATTGTTCTGCTGGTTAGCTTTACACCGAACCACTAGGATAGTCTTGGTAACTCTCTGGACCAGCGGGCCTGATGGTTCGTTAGCAAGTTGCCAGATACTCTGTCTGGTCTTGGCAGGAATTTGCATGGCATTCAATACAGTGCTCTTCAATGGCAGCGGCTCAGCTTCACTTTGGCAATTCATAGTCAACTTAATGTGCTGACACTGTGTGTCTACCACGCCGCGAGCCGTGGCTTTCAAACAAGACTGTGAAAAGCAGCGTCCTGAACTAATCTGCGTAATAATAGTTCCTTCTGCTGTTTGGATGGTGGTCTCGGAGAGGCCCATCACCACCAGACATCTTTGGTCGCTTCCTCTGTCTCGCTGTCTAACGGAAAAGATCTGCACGTCGGAACCAGTGATAAGTTTCACCGCATCCTTGCTTGGCTGTTTGCCAAAACGGAACACGGTGCCGCAGCTCTTGTTCTTGCAACTCAGGCCTCGGGTGCCATTGTAGGTACCACAGTGCGGGCACTTCCGGATCCCACGAAGAGTGGCTTTCCCTAGGTTTGAGAGGAATGGCGGGACTTTTGGTTTAGATGGATTAGGCTCCATTCTTCACCCCCCCCCCTGTGGAGATGACACAAAAGTCATGCAATGGTCAGACAATGTTTGATTATTGGTTATTGTAAAGCGCTGCTGGCGCTATACAAATGATGACAATAATAATAATTACAGTGGTCAACATGCACTTAAAGGTGGATTACATGCAATTCTGACAAAATTACTTATCCACATGACTATCAGAGTAGCAAATTCATAAATACAGGACAAGTTTCTTTAAAATATATACAATTTATACATATGGATATACACTCAAACAACTGCCATTTAACGGAGCAAAGATAAAGCCGTAAAACGAAAGACAATTTGTAATTCTTTACCCACCTTTAGGCCAGTTGTTATAAAGGATTAACATTTTGGGTTTGATTACTACAACTGGAGGAAAACTAAACAATGGATCATAATAAAATCTACGTCCTGAACAGGCCCTGAGAAATCAAACACTGGTCAAACAAAATCGCTTCAATCATAAAATATAAATGGACTGGTTTGGTCAGTAATTATACGTTTTAGCACCAGGGAGGTCTGGGGTGACAGAATGTCAGGGTTCCAAGGGAAGCTGCGTATTTGCAACCAGCAAATTAAATTCAGTAGTAATATACAGTATGTCACAGAAGGGAGAACACCCTCACATTTTTGTAAATATTTCATTGACAGGGTTATTGAAAGAGAATCGAAAAGCCACTGCACGTTCGGTGACTTTTCGTTCTCTTCAATTCGATTTGGCGATCCCATTTCGGCCACCTTGCGGTGTATTCAGCAAGCACCACAGGGCTGCCGAAATGCAGGGAAAAGTCGCTGCAAACCCGCCGAAAACTCGCCGCAAAACCAGGGCGTACGCACACCAAAACCCGCAAAAACATCTGAATTAACACGCCGAAAACGCTGGAAAAACCCGAGCAGCAGCCGATCACACGAGGCACAGCCGCCGGAAAAACCCAACACCGCAGACGAATGGAGTGAATAAATAAAAAAAACAGTTTGTTGAATGTTTGAAAAGTGAAATGCTGTTTGCAAAGAAACTACTGAGCGAAAATGTCTGAAATTTACATATGAGGTCCAGGGAATGATAATAAAAAGGGCTGTTACAGAAAAAAATAAGTAAAAATAAATAAATCCCGAAAAATGCTTAAAAGATCCTAACAAATCTATAAATAAGAGACTTTTTACTGCAGAATATTATAATTAACGGTTTATTAGATATTAAATTAAAATGGGAATATTTTTAACATTGAAGCCTATGGGATTCACCTAAATAAACCTGCCGAAATTAAACCACCGAATGGCAGTGCATTTCAGGAACCTTTCACTGCTGGTTTGTGTCCTCTGAATAGCTGAAGCATTGCTTCTCTATGGAGAATTCACTGTCCTCGAACAGGCACCGAACAGGCACCGTATGTGCAGGCAATTCGCCAGGATTTGGCGAATTGCCTGCTCTCTGGATAGCCGAATGGCCAAGAAAGGTAACTGCCTTTCGGCAGCCATTCGATCTCTTTGAATAACCCTGTATATCTTTTCATGTGACAACACTGAAGAAATGACACTTTGCTTCAATGTAAAGTAGTGAGTTTGCAGCTTGTATAACCGTGTAAATTTGCTGTCCCCTCAAAATAATTCAATACAGCCATTAATGTCTAAACTGCTGGCAACAAAAGTGAGTAACTGTACACTCCTAAGTGAAAATGTAAAAATTGGGCCCAATTAGCCATTTTCCCTCCCTGGTGTCATGTGACTCGTTAGTGTTACAAGGTCTCAGGTGTGAATGGGGAGCAGGTGTGTTAAATTTGGTGTTATCGCTCTCACTCTCTCATACTGGCCACTGGAAGTTTAACATGGCACCTCATGGCAAAGAACTCTCTGAGGATCAGAAAAAAAAGAATTGTTGCTCTACATAAAGATGGAGACTGACATTATGTCAAGAATAGTTACTGGTTCACCCCTGACTCCTATGTATTGAGAAGCATCTTGACTGGCTGCACATGCTGACTGTCAGGGCACTGACACTAAATGTTTTCTTGCAGCAGCGTGGGAATAAGGTTAAAGATGTTTGTTTACACTGTAGGCTAAAAATGGATTTGGGATGAATCAAAAAAGGAATCAGAAGGGGATCATAAAATAAACCCTCTGGTCCCCATTTGTTTTCCTTTTTTCAGCTAAAAGTGCCCCTTTAATATAATACTCTTTCCCTAATGTTCCAATGACACAAGTTTGGAGAGGATACATTTATCATCTGAAAAGATATAATAAAAGATTTACAAAAATGTGAAGGGTGTACTCACTTCTGTGAGATACTGTATATTTTTCTTATTCCTTCTCTACTAATGAAGAATTAAATGTATCATCTCCAAACCTGTGTCATTGGAACATTGGGGAAAGATTTTATTAAAAGGGAAACTTTAACCCACCCACATTTCCTGCTGCAGTCAGTAGGCCAGGAGGGGGTTTAGCCATATGCCTGGCATGGAAGCACATTTGGCAGTAGCCCTAACTTCAAATGAGACAGGTGCTAGTGGGGGGGGGGGTCTTTATTTCTGTGAAAATTCACCTGCATTGAAAGAAAAAAAATAATCGAAAATTAAACAATACCAATCACTGGTATTTTTCTTGTCTTGTACCTCTTGCACCTCACATTCCTGTGCCTCCAGCCTTTCAAGACAAATTACTTCAGAGAGGTCTATCGGCTCACTCTATAATCCCCCATTGCACCTTCCCTGATATATCTCCCACACAGTCCCCATGCATCCCATTACTTCTTATACTCTGCTATCTACCCTTACCTGTCACCCTGCCTCGACTATTGTAACCTTCTCATTGGCCTCAAGAGATCCCAGATTCTCCCTCTGCAGTCTGTAAAGAATGCCTGTGCCAGACTCATACACCTCACCTCCCCTCTTTGTCAATCTTTACACTGGCTCCTGCTTCCTTTAGAATCCAATTCAAAATACTGGTGCTCACATACAAAGCTCTCCATAACCGCGTTCCTGCCTACATCTCCCTTATTAGCAGGTATATCCCGTCCCGACCACTTCGCTCGGCCAATGATCTGATGCGGAGTTCCTCATACCTGCACCCCCAACTCCAAGACTTCTCCCGAGCTGCCCCTTTTCTATGGAACTCCCTCCCCCACAACATTAGACTCTCCTGTCCTTCACGAAGTCTTTGAAAACACATTAGAGAAGCCTATTGGCTCACGCCATAATTCCCCTGTTCATTTCTTGCTAGGTCTTCCCATTCAGCCCATATGCACCCCAATACTTCATGCTATTTACCCTCACCTACTGTGTCACCCCTCTCTTAGTTTGTAAACTCTCAAGCCGGGTCCTCCCTCCTACTGTTCTGTGTGTATAAATTGTATGGACATTTGTTATTCTGTATCTCCCATTGTACAGCGTTACGGAACTTGCTAGCACTTCATAAATACTTGAAACTGTCTGTCAATACTGATCTATGAGGAGTGGGGTTACAAACTCCGGCCCCCCAGAAGCGGATATCATACAATTAAGACTCTTTTTTTTTAAAATGTAATAAATTGCCAGATGCAAACTCTTGCGCAAGATCCCTAAAGTTCTCTTTTCGAATCGCTCTCCATGTGTCAAACCTATGTTAAATTTTAGATTTGTTTTTCCTACCCATTGTACAGCAAGGCAGAATACTTTGCTTATTATATATTTTATTACAAAGATTTTATTCAGGGTGTTCATGAGGAGAGCCTAGAACTCCAGCGGTCTCCTGTGACCCAGTTATTGTACTGAACCAGGGCTGTGACCCTCCCTCTTTGCGGTTCTTCTAACACACCGTATGGCTGCCTGACTCTTAGTCACTAGTCATACACAGCACGTCATGTTGCGTCACAGCCCCTGTCAAATACATGCCACGGGATCCTCCCAACACCCACATCCTGGTGCCCATACACGTCGGCACCGCCCAGTACTGCCGCTCATTGCCAGGCGCACTGTTACGTCACTTCCGGCGCAAAGCAACGGCCATTTGCCCGTAGGAGATGTGGCGCTTTTCCCATTCTAAGCATCCCCAATTCAGACCCATTGTCTCCCGCACTTCCAGCATGAGCTGCCTCAACCCCTTACCTGAGGCAGGTTCTTCGCCCGTGCTCCTTATAAGCGTGCCCAGGCCCCAGCCTCACGCCCTTCGGCGGAGCTCCTTACAAACGCACTGCTCTCTGTAACGAAAGGGATGATTGAACGGCTTCTGTCACGTGTCCCACACCGTCTCAGAGCATGAAGGGAGTTGTAGTTCGGTGCTCACAGTACGCTTGTGTGCTGCCCAGTTGTATTTTTGCGTCATGATGTGCTCACGGGAGTTCATAGAGCTGCATGGCCTTAAGCACTAGCTGATCCAGAAGACACGGGGAATTGTCACCACCCCCCCTTTAGCTGCGCTCCCATAGCAAGAAGAGATCAAGGGCCCTTTGGACCTCAGTATGTCCGGTTCATACGACCTGCATTGTCAGTTGAGTTGACAATGGAAAGGCCACAGTCTTCTTGCCTATCCACTGGTGGCAAACATGTACAATGAAAAAATAAAACAGGAATTATTTTTAAAAAAATTGGTTACACTTGTGTATTTCCTTAAAAACACGCAGTAACACCTTCTCATGGTCTTTGTGATAAGCATCTCAAACTTGTCTAGGCAAGTTCCACAGAAGTGAAAAAAAAATACAAAGTCTCCTAGTAGGCGGGTAAAAGCAATGAAATGTAGTAAAAATGTATCTAAAGGATAAAAAAAAATCTTAAAAAAAAAAAAAAAGAAGGTCTTGTATTTGTTCTAAAAAAAAAACAAAAAATTTTTTTTTAAATATTTATATAAAAATAATGGTCTTTAAAACAATAAAATATAAAATCAGTTATTACCTTCAAACCTATCAAATCGAAACACCGAAATCCGGTAACAACACAGTCTACACCTTCAGTTTGAAGGTATACAATATTTTGGGCTGCTTCTATATACGAGTGGTTAGTTACAATTTGCCTGTGCCACCCCAGAAAAAAATACTTAGTTATCACTGCTGAAAAGGAACCTGTGAGAAAATCAAGTATACCGGTATTATCACAGGTTAAACAGCTGGAAGGTCACACATCCAGAGACATTCCATAAATCAATGACAAAATCCAATAATGTTAGCTATACCTAGCAGAAGATCTGTGTATACAAGTTCCACAAATAAACCATATGTCTATTACACTTGGTGCCACCACCAGAAAAAATTGCTAGACCTTGATAAGTAAATGAGAGTCAAACATTAACAATATATGGAATTCAATTCCTAATTGGGACAACTGGACCTCTCAATTCAAATGTGTATATATGTTACGGGTAAAGCCAGAAGTGCAGGTAATCCTGACATTACCCAGGCGTCATTAGCAAAAGTCCGAAGTAAAATTAAATTTCGGACTTTACCCAGGTTCTGTTCTAACCGGGTAATTTGCACATTACCCTAGTGTTGCTGGATAAAGTGTGATGTGCAACGAAACATCGGACTTTATCCAGGTAATCTGCAAAGTATCCAAACGCCGCTGGGTACTCCACTTTTCTTTGGTTTTCAGCAGGTTACAGTTGACTGAATTCCGAGGATTACCCAGATAAAACTGCAAACTGTTAGCAAAATAGTGTTTTGTTTGTTATTTTTAATGAAATTGTATCCACAGTCACAAACCTCACTAAATAACTGTCATGTCACTGCATATGAGAGTCATTTGCACAAACGCCTCAGCAGCACAAAAAAAAAACAAAAACATTACATGGTGTCAGAAGAACATCTCTATCAACATGGACGCCACTGGAATCCCAATGCCCACAATGAAATGGGAAGCAAGTAACTTGCCTGACGAATGGCGGAGGTTCAGACAACAGGCAGATCTCATGTTCGGCAGACCCCTGAAAAGTAAGAGTGAGGATGAAAAATGTAATTACCTCCCACTATGGGCTGGGGAAAAGGGCAGAGACATTTTTAATACATGGGCCTTACCTGCAGATGATGCTATGTCATTAACCTGCCTGGCGGTATTCCTGAGTGTGACTCGGGGTTAAATTTCGCTACCGCGATCGGTAACACCGAGCCACACTCGGGCTGTATATACTCCCCGCATCCTTCGCTCCCTCGAAGTCTCCGCAGTGTGATTGCGGCAGCCGACGACTTTGCTTCCTGGTTCTGCTCCCTGCGAGTCATGCAACGCAGGGGGGGGGGGGCGGGACCAGGCGGCAAATTCAAAACTGTAAATAAAAAAAAGTTACTGTACAAAATACTGTAAAATAAACTTTGTGCCGTGCAGTGGGTGCTGGGATTCTTGTCCAGATGTACACTCCTTTGCCAATGAAATGTACAGGACACGGGGGTACCAAAAAAAAAAAAAAGTATTCTCAAAGCAGCTTTACATCAATAAAAGGCAAATAAAAATCATTTGTAAAATGAAAACAAGTTTCGCTGGTGGATCTGGGCAAGCACCAGCGAAACTTGTTTTGCAAAGCCTTATTACATTTTACAAATGATTTTTATTCGCCTTTTATTTCTGTAAAGCGGCTTTGACAATAAATACTTTTTTTTTGTACCCACGTGTCCTGTATTACTTTGGCAAAGGATTGTACATCTGGACAGGAATCCCAGCACCCAGAGGAAAGAGGCATGTTTTTGGTTTGATTATTTTATTGAATAGAATTTATTTTGGATAATTATTTGTGGGATAATAAATTATTATTTAGTATTTTAAACCTTCTCTGACGCCGTGTGTTTACTAGTCTCTTGCTTGCACGGATTTCAGTGTGTTATTCCTACAGAATACAGGCTTACTATATAAAAAAAAAAACCACATTTTCTTTCCCAAAAAATTGAAAGGCTTTTAGACACAAAATTTTGAAAAAAATTAGACCGCCAGGGAGGTTAAATTCATATTACGAACGTTTTTCAGCATATGTCAAGCCCAAAGCTTACGTAATATTTGCACAATATAAGTTCCACCAGAAAGTGCAGCAGGCTCAGGAAGCTTTTGAGCAGTTTGTGAGAGACCTACGGGTCCTTGCTCAGGACTGCAATTATGCTCAGAGCAATGAGATGATCCGAGACCGCATTGTCTTCGGCATACACTCTCCAAGGGTAAGAGAGAATTAAATGTTAAAATTAAAGAACTCAAGAACATGGAGAGACAGGGTGTAATCATTAAAGTTACAGAGCCTACTGATTGGGTTAACTCCATGGTTACACAGAAAAGCCACGTATAGGAAAATTACAGATATGTCTAGACCCAAGAGATCATAATAAGGCGATCAAGCGACCTCATTATCCTTTATCTACTCTAGAAGACATCACACCCAAGCTAGCAGGTGCTCAGTACTTTAGTGTCCTAGATTCTAGATCTGGCTATTGGTCTGTTAAACTAACTGAAAAATCCTCCAAACGCACTACTTTTAACACAGTCTTCAGCGATTCAGGCTCAAATGTCTTCCTTTCGGAATAATATCAACGCAAGATGAATTGCAGTGGAAAATAGATGAAACTTATGAAGGTTTAAATGGTGTAGCAGCCATCGTTTTTGACATCCTCGTCTATGGGAAAATGAAGGCAGAGCACAATCAAAAACTTTCTGCTATGTTACAGCGTTCAAGAGAAAGGAGTGTCAAGCTTAAGGCTAGGGTCAGACGAACGCATTTTTCACGTCGTCCGTGAAAAAGTTCGGTCGAACGAACGTACGTATTTTCCCCCGGAATACGCGATAGCGGTCATACGATGCGCCTTTTCGTCCGTGATTTTGTACGGATCATCAATAAAACACTTTTTGAGTCTGGACGTTATGTTGGCCGGACATTAGCAGCGTCTGACGTCTCCTAATCACGCACACACGCCGCTATGCGGCCGCAGCGCACTCTGTACGTCAGTAGTAGCGGTTTGACGTTCTCGAAAAAATGCGTTCGTTGGCCACTTGCGTTGCGCGGACGAACTTTCGTGCGGCCGTTCGTCGTATGTTCCCCGGCATTGGACGTCATTTGCTGCTAGTACGGCCGTGATTTCGTGCGGCTAAACGCACGTTAAAACTGCGCTAGTCTGACCCTAGCCTAAACCAGAAAAAAAATATTATTTGTGCCACCGAAGGCAGTTATTTTGGGCATCTCCTTACGACTGATGGAGTAAAGCCTGACCATGCAAAAATGACTGCTGTGAGCGACATGGAGCCACCATAAGACAAAGGTGAACTTGAGACTGTCTAGGAATGATCAACTACCTCTCAAAATTGGCACCCAACATTTCTGATGTCACCGCCACATTGCGACAACTTCTAAAGCAATCAAATGAATTTGTGTGGGATGCGCAGCAAAATGAAGCTTTCATCAAAATAAAAGAGCTGCTCACATGCGAGCCAGGAACAGTTTTAGCATACTTTGATCCTCACAAAGAACTAAAAGCTACAGGTTGAGGTTTCCAAGTACGGACTCAGAGCGGTACTGCTGCAACATGGAAGACATATCTCGAACACATGAAAATCACTCACAAAAAGTGAAATAACTACGCGCAAATCGAAAAAGAGCTTTTTGCCATAGTATTTGGCTGAAAACGTTTCCATTAATATATCTATGTCTGCCATATCATCATGGAAAGTGACATAAACCCCTAAAGGCCATCATGCGCAAACCAATGGCATCCAGTCCTCCAAGGATACAAAGAAGGATTCTACAGCTTCAGAGGTAGAACTTCACCATCATTCCCTGTCCAGGCAAAGACATTCCAGTTGCAGACACTGTCCAGAAAGTTAGTATCTAACCAAGACCTGAGCCTCAGCGAAGATCTGGACATAGAAGTGCATACTGTATATAGCAGTCTTCCTGTCAGCGAACCAAAGCTACAAGAAATCAAAGCTCAGACTGAAAGGGACTCACAGTTCCAAATACTAAAGGACACTGTGCAAAATGGCTGGCCAGATGAGAGAAAGAAATGCCCCCAAGGGTCTTGGAATTCTGGAATCACCGAGATGAACGCTCATATTTTGAGGGCATAATATTTAAAGGGGAAAAAAACGTTGTTCCCTCAAGCCTTTGTCCAGAAATGCTCTCAAGCATACACGACAGCCACCTAGGCATTGAAAAGTGCAAGCAAAGAGCACGTGATATATTGTTTTGACCTGGAATAGCAAAGCAAATTGAAGAAATAGTAAATGTTCTATATGCCTCACATACCGTCAATCTGTAAGGAGCGTCGCCGCCGGCGTAATAAAAAGCCTAAACCTAGTGCTGGCTCATACTAGTGAGACTTTCAATAGCAATACCGATACTCACCTCTGCGTGTGCAATGCTCAGGTGTTGCCTAGTTAAAGGCTGCCTACATAAAAGGCATGGTATCCCAGAGACAGTTATCTCCGACAATGGCCCGCAGTATATATCCAGGGAATTTAAGACATTCTCTAATGCTTGGGCTTCTACTCACATCACTTCAAGTCCATACTATCCCCAAAGCAACGGACTAGCTGAGAGAACCAGACAGCTAAGTCACTAATGGAAAAGGCCAGAGCAGACCGGAAAGATCCATACCTCAGTATCCTGAAATATCGCAAGAGCCCTATTGATAATGTCAAGTCAACAGCACAGCTGCTTATGAGTCGCCGCTTAAGATCCATGCTTACATCTAGCAATCAACAGCTTCTGCCCAAAATTGTCAATTAGAAGGAAGTTATAACCAGAAGGCTAAATAGTCAGCATCTTCAGAATAGCTACTACAACAGGTCAGCCAGACCATTATCACAACTCCCTAAAGGGCAGTCAGTTCGCGTACAGGAACATGGTCAGTGGCGCCCAGCAGTCATCACCAACAGATCCTACCTTGTGCGCACCAGTCATGGGCTAGAATATCGTCGCAACAGGCGTCACCTCCTAGACAAAGAGTCACACAGTACCTAAAATGCAGACTTCGTACCAGAGGACATCAGCCCAGATACACCAACATCGCACTGCGCACCATTTAAGGACAGCAACAAACCATCCACCCCACTCGCTTACCACTTTTCCCCATCCTCACCTTCTCCCTACATAACACGGTATGGGAGGCGGATAAATCCAAGAGAAATCCTGGACCTGTGGCAATGCAGGGGTTTACAAGGACAGCTACTTGCTGCAAAGATGGACTCATTATTCCTAGTTTAAGTATGTATTTAGTTATTTGTAAATAGTTTAACATTTCGTTTTGAGATTTTTATATTTTTAATCTTTGTTATTTTATTAAAAAAAAGGAAAATGTAATATCCCCATTCCCTCACATCTAATTCCTCCCCTCTCCTCCTCCCTCACCCCTGCTCTCACACACATCTTCAACCTATCTCTCTCCACTGGCTCCTTTCCATCTGCCTTCAAACACGTGCTAGTTACCCCTTTACTAAAGAAACCATCCCTAGATCCCAACTCTCCATCCAACTACCGCCCTGTCTCCCTGCTTCCCTTCACATCAAAGCTTATCAAAGCTCATCATCTTAGAAAAACTAGTCTTCAACCGCCTCGCCCTCTTCCTGTCCTCCAATTCCCTACTTGACCCCCTGCAATCTGGCTTCCGTCCCCTACACTCAACTGAAACTGCCACCAAAGTCACCAACGACCTCCTAACTGCTAAAAAACACGGCCACTATTCTATTCTCATCCTGCTTGACCTCTCGGCTGCTTTTGACACTGTTGACCACCGCCTCCTTCTACAGACCCTCAACTCTCTGGGTCTCGGTGACACTGCACTTGCTTGGGTTGACTCCTATTTATCCAACACGTCCTTCTGTGTGTCCTTTGCTGGTAACTCCTCCTCCTCATTGCCTCTATCTGTTGGTGTACCTCAAGGCTCTGTCCTTGGTCCTCTGCTCTTTTCCATCTACACCTCCTCCCTGGGCAAAATCATCAACAGCTTTGGCTTTAATTACCACCTCTACGCTGATGACACTCAGATCTACCTCTCTACCCCCGATCTCTCTCCCCCCTGTCCTCTCAAAAGTCAGTGACTGTTTATCTGACATCTCCTCCTGGATGGCCTCCCACCACCTAAAAGATCAACATGTCAAAGACTGAACTCCTACTCATTCCTCCCTCCAATGCCTCCCCACCTCCTGACTTCTCTATCACGGTGGAGGGTATCACCATCTCCCCATCAAACCAAGTTCGCTGCCTTGGAGTTACACTTGACTCTGCTCTTTCCTTCATCCCACACATCAAGTCTCTTTCCTCCTCCTGCCGATACCAACTGCGTAATATTTCCAGAATTCGGCCATTTCTTACCGCTGTCACCACAAAACAACTCATACACGTCCTGGTAATCTCCCGACTCGACTATTGCAATAATCTCTTATCTGGCCTCCCTCTGTCCCACCTCTCCCCCCTACAATCCATCCTGAATGCCTCCGCCAGGCTAATTCACCTCACCCGCCGCTCTGTCTCTGCCGCTCCCCTCTGCGAGTCCCTTCACTGGCTCCCCATCCACTGCAGAATTAAGTTCAAAATCCTTATCCTTACCTACAAAACCCTCACTAACTCAGCTCCCCACTACCTGTCCTCACTAATCCCCAAATACACCCCAGCCCGCTCCCTAAGGTCAAACAGTGACCTGCGCCTAGCTTCTCCCCGCATCACCTCTTCCCATGATAGACTGCAGGATTTCTCACGCGCAGCCCCCACTCTCTGGAACGCTCTCCCTCGTACTGTCAGACTTTCCCCTAACTTCTCTTCCTTCAAACGCTCCCTTAAAACGTTCCTATTTAGGGAAGCCTACCACCCAACTCACTGACGCAACCATCAATCACTCTCACCTTACAGTCCTCTCCTCCTGTTTCCAACCCCAACCCTCCCAGATTGTGAGTTCCTACGGGAATAGGGCCCTCATCTCCTCCTGTACTGTTTGTCAAATGTTGTTCAATGTATTGTAACCCTGTCTATACTGTGCTTATTGTACAGCGCTGCGGAATATGCTGGCACTTTATAAATTAAGAATAATAATAATAAAATAATAATTTGCATATTTATACTCTCCCAGCGAGCAACGCCTGCAGTAAGTGTCCTTGGGCAAGACACCTAACGGTACATACTCGCCACCCAGGACATACTTGAAAACGAGAAAAGACGCAATGTATCATTCCTGGTAAAATCCTTTCTAAAAAAAACAACACAATCCTGTGCCAGTGTTCAAATTGTCTGGTGACTGTTGAACTGGTTTACTTAGCTGGCCTCTCTGTGAGCAATATGTGTTGCCTGTGTGTGAACAAGTGTGCAGGTGCTTTGTGTGGTGTTCTTCCTTGACTCCTTTATAAAGCTACGACGGACGGCAAACCATGCAATCAAATGGACGCAAAAAGTACGCTTGTGCGCACGCATCTTAAACGACCAAAACTTGTACCATAATAGTGTGCAAAGACTATGGGGAGTACCTGAACGGTGCATACACGCTTATACAAATGTTAAAAAGATGGTTGTATATCAAGAATAATAGAGCCAATGTTAATCATATAAAGTGAAAAGTGCACTGTGCAAAGTGTAGCAGCTGGAATCAACATCACATATGAACATAGATGTTTGTATATAAAGTGATGCATGCAGTAATGCAAATAAAACATATACCAGTGATCAAATCACATACATGCTTCACTTGCATTTCTGCATTTATCGGTGATTACATAAATGGGGTTGAGCAGTTCATTGGATAAACAAGGGGGAGGGAACAAAGTTGAGGAAAATTGTAAAGTCCAGAGAAAAAAATGTCTTTTACTTCTATGGTAAAGCAGGGGAGTAATCTTTCTGTCCTCTTGGCATTTCTCAAAGATAAATATATAAATTGATTATTTAGCCCAGACGGAGATCCAATTTTCCTTTATGTAAAAGGAGCGTTCTACAGAGCCTGAATGGTCCTGGCTCTAGGATGAAGCGCCTCTGACCAAAATCGAGGTTGGCACCTCCTTTCATTAATGGTGCAGGGTACTTAAAGCACAAGACATGGAGAGGTGGTGCTCCCATAGTGTAACTGGCCACAAGATGTATATAGAGTATAGAGCTACACTCACCAATTCTGGTGTTTTCTGTATGCTCGTACAAATTTGCTTTTGGCCAACCCCTGGGGTGGGGGCCGAGCCCTTGTGGGGTGCTGGGTTCCTCTGGAAGAAGGGCGAAGGTAAAACCGCAGGAGCAAATAAGGAAATGATGGCCAGTCAGAGGTTAAAAATGAAAACAAAAACAACAGGCTAAAAAAGGTATATATACTGTACATCTGCAATTGCAGGTGCTGAGACGCGCTTCGGAAATTAAATATTCCTTGCTCAGTCAGCAGTTCTTAATGCCCATAAGCGTAAGTCCAATAGTGCCTTAATGGAAAGAAGTAAAGTTTCCTGGTGCACAGTGAAAATGAAAGGGAGGTCCCTGTTCAAGCATTTCCTTATAAATGCTAAAACAAAGCTAAACTAGAAGAAATATGCAGAAAAAAAGTGTTTTGCGCTTATTCCCTCCCAGGGCAGCTGCGTAGACCAGAAGCATCCAGCCCACTCCATGTATAACACATAACAAGAAAAAAGGTTGTCATTTGCTTTCACCACTGTAGCTTCATGCAAAATAAAAGAGGTTTTGGTTTATTCGAATGACCATTAAAGTGTAAGCCCGCCCGCCACGTCACAGCACCTCTGGGTCAGGTGGGTCCTGCCTAATGAAACCAAGAGCTGCTTTCTAAGCAACCACATATCCTCATGCTGCTTCCTCGCTGTCATGAAAAGAGTGTACTCCGTGGGTTGGTTTATAGTTGTTGATTTATTCAGCATAACATCGGATAGAGGAGACACATACAGTACGTCCCGCTATCATGGCATCCCAGCAGACACTGCCTGGTACCGCCCCCACCCTTCCTGTCATGTGACTCCGCTCTCAGCACATCTCCCCCTTTTAACGGTAAAACATACAAAATAAACAATGTAAAGATACAAGTAGATAAACAATGCTAACTTGGACATCGGGGTAGACTACCCTAGTGCGCAGTGACTTTGGGATTATTCTGCCCATTCTTCAAGTCACTGCTCTAGCTAAACATTAATCCCGGTAACGTTCCGGAGGCCTCACAACTCTGCCACTCGAAGTCATCTTGCAAGAACCATCACCAAGTCCTTGAGAGGGTGGCTGTGGCTCCGCTGGAAGCAGCGGTACATCATGCCCAGAAACCACCTGCAGGGTAGACCCATTCCGTAAAACCGGAGAGTCTGGCTGTTGCGGTGTCGAGGTCTCAGCACTCAACTCCTCGGGTACCGGCTGAAGATGCCTTCTGTTGCGGCGAGCGACAGTTCCTCCTTCCGTGCGGATCACATAGGACCTGGGCTCCGGAGAACGCTCCACAACTGTAGCCGGGGTTCTCCACCTCGTCTCATCATCTAGCTTAACCCGGACACTCTGCCCCGGGTATAGCACCGATAGTGGGCGAGTAGAGTGTCGTCTATCATAAAAGAACCTGTAGTTCCGCTTCGCCACCTCGTCCCTCCTCCGAATATCCTCCGGAAGGACCGGGGAAGCCAGCAGGGAAGCATCCACAGAAGGCAAAGTAGTACAAATCTGCCGTCCCAAGATCAGCTGAGCAGGGCTACACCCTGTAGCCTGAACCGGAGCCGCTCTGTATGCCATCAGGGCCAAATAAGGCTCCGCCTGTCCCAAAATAAACTTAGCGGTCTGAACCGCCCGCTCCGCCTTCCCATTAGCCTGCGGGTAATGCGGACTGGAAGTCGTGTGACGGAAATCGTAATCCTTCCCAAAAGAAGCGAACTCTTTAGAGGCGAACTGCATACCATTGTCACTCACCAACTCCGACGGGATACCCCACCTGGCAAACATGCTTTTCAGACGGACGATCACAGTAGCACTGGTCGCCTCACCAGTGGCGCGAGCTCAAGGTATCTGGAGTAGTAGTCCACAACAACTAAGTATTTCCTCCCTTTTAGTTCGCACAGATCCGCAGCTATCTTCTGCCATGGACCCGCAGGTAGGGGGGTGGAAAGTAAAGGCTCACGTCTCTGTGTAGGTCGACGTTCTCTGCAGAAGGCACATCTCGAGATGAAATCAGCAATGTCAGCGCTCATCCCAGGCCACCACACAGCAGACGACGCCCTCTCCCTACACTTGGAAACCCCCAAATGACCTTCATGAATCCGCCGTAGCATGTCTTGACGCAGACTTTTCGGAATAACAATGCGGTCTTGAAAAAACACTAAGCCGTCCATTTCAGTAAGGTACGCTCTCTGACTGGAACGCACTCAGACCACCACGCAGCACGACTCTCCGGCCAGCCGTCTCTTACATAGCTGATAACTTCTTGAAGGACAACATCCAGGTATGTCTCTCTTAATCTGTTCCAATCTCCCCGAAGAGATGGACCTGGAGGCCAAGATCGAATCCACATACACCTTCACGTCCGACTCTGTCGACGAATCGCCCTCAGCAGCCAG
Organism: Leptobrachium leishanense; assembly: GCA_009667805.1. Classification (NCBI taxonomy): domain Eukaryota; kingdom Metazoa; phylum Chordata; class Amphibia; order Anura; family Megophryidae; genus Leptobrachium; species Leptobrachium leishanense. The sequence continues at coordinate 141,263,102 of CM019065.1, forward strand.
CGGGAGTCTGGAGAGGGTATCTGCCACCACCAGCTGTTTTCCCGGGACATGCACAGCTCTAACATTAAACCTAAGTAGTCTCATTAAGAGTCTCTGGCATCTCAGAGGCGCCTTGTCGATATCATAAGAATTAATAAGAGGAACTAGTGGCTTGTGGTCAGTCTCCAGACTGAACTCCTCCAAACCCACCAGATAACGGTGGAAGCGTTCGCAGGCCCAGACTCCGGCCAAACACTCTTTTTCAATTTGTGCATAACGTCGCTCTGCTGCTAAGGTGCGAGAACAATAGGCAATAGGCTGTAGTTTACCCTCATTCAGCTGCAGAAGGGCCGCTCCCAACCCGTAGCTACTAGCATCTGCGCTAACCACAGTCTTCTTGCAGGGGTCATAGTACCCCAACACCGGAGCGGATCCCAGCATGGACTTGACTCGTGCTAAGGCCTCCTCCTGTGGAGGTCCCCATATCCAGGCGACATCTTTCTTTAACAATTCTGTGACAGGATGTAACACCGAGGACAACTCCGGTAGAAACTTCCCCACATAATTCACAAGGCCCAGTACTTGTCTCCGTTCATTCACATCGGAAGGGCTTTTCATTTTCTCAATAGCGAGAACCTTGCTGGCGTCTGGCTTAACCCCCTCCCCACTAATAATATGGCCAAAATAACAGTTCTGGTTTCCTAAAGTGGCACTTCTTATTTAGCCTCAGGTCAGATTCCTTGACGGTTTGCAGCACACAAAGCAGTCGCCGGTCGTGCTCCTCCTTAGTGGACCCATACACAAGGATATCGTCCATAACTACCACAGTACCCTCATGGTCTCTCAACAGGGAACTCATCTCTCTCTGGAAGATCTCCGGGGCCGAAGATATCCCGAAGGGGAGTCTGCGGAAGCAAAACCGACCTACCGGAGTAATGAAGGTAGTCAGTTTCTGTCTCTCTGGGTCAAGGGGTATCTGCCAGAACCCACTGAAAGCGTCGAGCGTGGAAAAGAAGTTAGCCCCCGACAACTGAGGAGCAATATCCTCCAATGTCGGCATGACATATCTCTCCCTCCTAACGGCCTCGTTCAGACGTTTCAAATCCACACAAATACGAACTTTCCCATTCTTTTTAGCGACCGGTACAATGGGCGCACACCAGTCAGTAGCTTCTGTGACTGCCTCGATAACCCCCATCTTTTCCATCCGCAGAAGCTCGCACTCCACCTTCGGCAAAAGCGGAAATGGAATCCTACGAGGCGTAGTAAGGCTATAAGGGACAGCCTCAGGTTTGAGCTTTATACGGAGCGGCTCACAGTTCAGCAGCCCCAGGTCTCCAAACACGTCCTCAGTGACTTCGTACACTCTAGCAACAAGGCCCAGACTGCAGGCTGCTTTCCGACTCAGAAGGTTATTCACACACGATCCTCTGATCACGTACACCCACATCGATATTTTCCGCTCCCGGTACTCACAGTCAGCAAGGAACCTGCCGATGCAATCAATGCGACCTCCCGGACTATGAACTTGAATCGTAACCTTTTCCAGCTCCGGACGTCGAGGTAGCTTTGAGAATGTCACAAAGGAAATAACTGTAATGTCTGCTCCGGTATCAATCTTAAAGGCAACGCTTTCACCCAACATCGTGAGTGTAACACGCCAATCCTCGACAGAGCCGGACTGTTCAGTCACCGATCCTATAAAAGGACAGTTCTGGCGTCTCCTGATCACTGTCCAGACACATCTCTCTCAGACTCTGATTTACAAACCACCTCAAAATGGCCGGCACGATTGCACTTCCTGCACCTCTTGTCTATAGCAGGGCACCGCGTCTTCATCTCGTGAGGGCGGTTACAGCGTGTGCAACGGGAACACTGTGTCCAACCGCTCCTGGATCTATCCGCTGCCTGCTGTCTGCCGCTTTTAACCCTTTGTGACTGGTGTATTTCTTCCACCCTGTTTTCTGACCTTAAGTCTGCACTTTGTTTCTTCACCAATTCACTCTGACGTGCAATCCGTATCGCCTCATCCAGTGTCAGCTTAGACTCCAGCTGCAATTTAAGTGAAACTTCCGAGTCTGCAATTCCGATAACCAGTCTGTCTCTGATCTGCTCCTCCTTAGCAGCGCCAAACTCACAGAACTCTGCCAACTGATAAAAGCTGCGCACAAATGATTCCACAGATTCTCCCTCACACTGGGCGCGCTTGTGAAAGCAGGCTCTCTTGTGAATCACATTTCTTCTGGGCACAAAATGGGCGCTGAGCTTATCCACGACTTTATCAAAGTCCATCTCTTCCCCAGCGCTGAACTGAAAAGTACCGTAAATCGGCTCTACGTCTCTCCCCATAGCGTATAAAAGGGAATTAACCTGCACCTCACCAGGCTCCTTATCCAGCTTCGAAGCGATCCTGAAGCGTGCAAACCTTTGGCGCCATGCAGCAGGCTGAGAGAAATCGAAGGGTTCCGGAGGAGAGAACTTAGAGATCTTCACAGATCAAAATGGATACGCAGGGAAACACTTCTGACACCATGTCATGAAAAAGAGTGTACTCCGTGGGTTGGTTTATAGTTGTTGATTTATTCAGCATAACATCGGATAGAGGAGACACATACAGTACGTCCCGCTAGCATGGCATCCCAGCAGACACTGCCTGGTACCGCCCCCACCCTTCCTGTCATGTGACTCCGCTCTCAGCACACTCGCAAAGTGGAATCGTTTCTGGTGAGGGTATAAATATAAACCCACCAGTCTGCCTCTTAGCGAGGAAGCAGCAAGAGGATATGTGGTTGCTTAGAAAGCAGCTCTTGGTTTCATTAGGCAGGACCCACCTGATCCAGAGGCGCCGTGACATGGCGGGCGGGCTTACACTTTAATGGCCATTCACGTAAACCAAAACCTCTGTTTTGTTTTGCATGGAGCTACAGTGGTGAGCGCAAATGACCTTTTTTCTAAAGCCATAAGAAATGTTAGACTTTGCTCTGTATACATAACATACTTTGCTTTTCTTCTAAAATACACTTTTATGGCCAGCAGGTTGTAATGCTGCAGTCTGAGAATAGCCTAGTTTCCGACCCCAATTCGCCGAGCCTGCGGTGAATTCAGCATTCACAATACAGCAAACACTAGCGAAGGGCGAGGCTGGAATAGGGCTGAATAAGGAACATACTAGACAGACAGGACAGGGCAGGAACAGAGCTGAGGTATGTCCACAATAATGCAGAAGTAAAGTCTCTACAAACAGGTTCTTGGCACAACGGTGTTTTAAGCCGAGGTACCCAAAAGGGGGATCCAGAAACAGCCGAGGGTCCGGTACACAGGAGAACAAGCCTCTTAGCTGACCGGTAGCACACGGATTTGAGCAACAGACAATGGGCAATGCAGAAGCATTGAATCATGGGTGCACCTCTCTTTAGTAGTGCAGCACAGGGCCGGTGATTGCGAGCACCTGTGGAACTTGCCAGCGCTATGAAAGAAGCCAGAGCGGAGCAGGGCAGGGCATGAAAGGTGCTGCTGAGGTAGTTTTCATGGAGGAATTCTGGTCACGGCAGGTCTTCCTGATCGCTAGGGGCATTTGGCATGGGTCGTGACACAATGGTGACGCTGAATGGAGAATAGCCTTAGTTTAATCATTTTACAGAATATCTACTCAGCAGCATCAGTTGCTGTAAGTTGTTGAATTTTGTTTCTCTGGACAACCAGAGATCACCATAGCCATACTTCCAACTGTGATAATCCGCGCACTAAGCCTCAGGATGCTTGCGGCAGCGCTAAGCACCGTCTCAAGCATCCCCTCCATGGAGTCCATAGGACTCCATTGAGGCGGACAATGCCGGTCACATGACTTGCAGGTCGGCGTATTGATCTACAGAGGGAGAAGCCCCCCCCTCCCTGTCTCACACTGCTCCCAGCAGCAAGGAGCAGATGGAGCCGCCGTTCCCGCTATGGGATGGAAGGCGAGTATGTGATTTTAAGGGTTGGGATTTTGTGCTGTGACAGATTCCGCAGAACTGGAATCCGTTAGCACCAGGTCCTAGCTCTGGATAACGTTTGAGTTAACTGCAACAGGAGGGTAATTAGCGTTAGGACTTTGTAATGCTAACACTTTGCACTCCCCATGTTAAGCATAGGGAACGTGCAAAGTACAGTAACCTCGCGCTGAAAAGCGCAAGATCCGAATCGCTAACGGGCTTTTTAACCCAATAGCGTTCGGATTGTAATATGGTGTGCCCATGCTATGGCCACCAGAGCTAATGTTAACGCTCACACAAGTGAGCGCTAACAGCGTTAATTGTAATAGGACAAAATTTAGAAACTAATTTAGCCCAGGGGTCAGCAACCTTTTACACACCAAGTGCCATTTTTTTTAAACCATTAGACAACCGGGTGCCAGTGAACAATAGCGCTCCATAGTGTTAGATTTTAATTTTTATACCTCAGTTGTACTGCTAATAGGAAGTTAAACTCAGAATTTTATGTACCAGCAGAGCCCAGAATTTGCTAAACGCAGCAGAGCCCAGGATTATACTTGCCCAGACAGACCTCTGTAAACAAGAGGAAAATTAGACCTAAACACAAACAGCGCAGCAATATAAAACCAGCAGTGAGTACTTTCGGACAGACAATGGTAAAACAGCCTGGTCCCTAAGAGGTCAATTCTTTGAAAGTAAGCGCTGACCTGGTATTCATGGGAGTTGTAGTTCAGAAACATCTGGGGGGGGGGGTTGGAGTTTAACAGTCCTGCTCTAGTTCTTCCCATTGTAAATTTGACCATAAAGTTAAACGTTTCAGCATTACATTAGGTTAAGTTCTATGTCTGTGGAACAAGAACGTGCAAACTGTATGTCCATGTATCTCGTAACCTGCTGTAGGAATCAATTTGGTCCCAGGAGCATGGACCTTCCTGTGCAAATAGATGGAAGTTACCATAAACATTTCCATATCCAAACTATCTTGTGCAGCATGACAAAGATGGCAGCTGTGTTTAAACCAAGTAAAATAAAAACGATTTTGAAATACCAATAGCGTGCATCATTCAAAAATATAAATAAAAATGGTCAAGCAACCGGTTAGACCACTAGAGATGGATTAACCCTGGTGTTTCATGGGAATTGCAGCATAGACATTAGGAATTCTACACCCCCAAGGCAAACTTGGCTTATACAAGAATATACCCTTCATCCTAAATCTTCCATACACATTGGTATCAGCATTCTTCATTTCTACTACAAAGCCCTGAAACAATGGGGGTGTTCAGTAGCCACTTTACTGCTGCTGCGACAAGCGAAATGTTGCTAACCGTACAATAATCTAGTTGCATGCAGCATTGGAGTGGCTGTTCCTTTTTCCTTTTAAGTACCGTAATACATCAAGTAGCAAAACAAGAGGACATAGTCTTAGATTAAAGGGGCAAAGGTTTAAAAGGAACATCAGGAAGCATTATTTTAATGAGAGGGTGGTGGATACATGGAACAGCCTTCCAGTTGAAGTGGTAGAGGCCAAACAGTGATTGAATTTAAGCAGGCATGGGATAGGCATAAGGCTATCCTAAACAAAAGATAAATCCAGGTAAAGTATCCATGTAATTGGGCAGACTAGATGGGCCGAAAGGTTCTTATCTGCTGACATTTTCTGTGTTTCTATGTTTACGTCTAATGGATTTTTTTTCACAGGGCAAAACATTACAAGAGACATCGCTGAACTATAAAACAAAAGAATATGTAAACACATCTGTGGAACTACAAAAGGTTTGATTCTATTCAAAACCAGAGGCAAACTGAATAACAAATTGCAAAGGCTTACCTGTCAGAAATAAAACCAGATGCAATCAGGTCACCGCTCGCTGCAGATAATTGTTTGAGGTTCAGTGTACTATAACCCTATGCCAATGTACAGCGCTGCAGAATATGCTGGCGCTTTAATAATAATAGAGAGGTCTCGGTGTAGCGCTGTGATGGCGAACCTTGTTACAAAGTGGTGAAGTGAAAATGTAAATGCGTTTGTTTTTTGTTTAATGGAGATTAACACATAAAAACGCTTTCATGGACCAGTCAAGATGATATTTTTGCACTTAACCTGTAAATACAAGAGGCAGTGATGGGTTTTGCAGCATTGCTTCCATTCTCCATACTACCCTTTAGAATCACTCGTGCCCCACTTACCTTTTGCACAATGTCCTTTAAACTCTTTGCTGCTGAGCCATTTCACCCTTGTGTGTGGAGCTCTTTTTGATCAATTTATGCTCAGGTTTAAACGTGATTTGAAATCATGATTTTTTTTTTTATATAGGACCTAGGCAAGTTATATATCCTTTTTTTCCCAGAAGACTCAGGAGATTCAAAATATATCATGTGTATGTCATGTTCTGTCTGAATGCTATAACAAAACATGTCAAAAAACATAAATTTCCATTTTGATGTCAATCATTTGCGACGACTAAAATAATTTTATCATCCAAACCTTTCTTTAAATTCTATAGGTTACGGATTTTAAGAAAAATCTGAAATGAGACGCTGTTAATGTATTTTTCTAGAAAGAAAATACATAATTTTATCCACAAAAATAAACCTAAAATGGTTTTGTATTTGAGCATTGTATTTTTTGTAATATTACTAGGAATAAAACCCTGAGCACTCCCGCCGTGGGAATGGAGAATAATGCCAGCAGCACTGCTCATTTTATATGTGAAATCCCTTAGATAAAAAATAAAACCCTTTTTCTTTTACATTTTATAGTCATGTTTGGCATCTTTGGAAAGGCCAGACTCTTGCCTTTCCAAAGATACCTCCCATGACCATGTGAAGTGTAAATATTGACAGTACGGGTGTCCATGTTATCCTGCCTCTCTGTGCAGCAGTGCCGTGGGCTTGTGTTATGTGAACCAATGCATAAAAATGCTTTGGGCCATCACCTCCACACTTTCTCCCACTGTGGGAAATGAGTAAGGGAGTTATTGACGTGGCATTACTTGCTTTATAAGCGATAACAAATCAACTTTTTTTTCTGTTGTAAGGCAGTGGAATTCTGTAAAATATTAAATTACAAAATTATGCTTGGTATCTTTTGGAAAGGCCAGATTCTGGCCAACTCACTTGATGTAGTATATAGAGAATAGAGACACTGAGGTCCAAAGTGCCTCTGTTTCTCCACTCAGTTGTATGGTGGATTACTTTTTTTATTTAAATGAAACAATTTTAATATTACACATTAACTCCATACTTGCTGTCACTGTCATAAATAAGCTATAGGGAGCATGTGAGCAATGTGGCTGCACTTGCCAAGTGAAAGTGCCCACTGCTGTGTTTACGTTTCTGCGATGCTTGTGTTTATGCAACCCACATATTATATACTATTTTTCTCACCATTAAATGGACTTTCTAAAGATACCATTATTCCATCATATTCTGTAATTTACTATAAGAAAAAAGAAAAAAAAAAAATTCTAAATTTAATCCCCAAAATCTAGTATTGAAATTTTGTCCTGAGATTGGAAATACCCAATTTTTTTTTTTAAATGTTTGTGTTTTAACCCCTTCACGGCTGAGCCATTTCACCTCTGTGCGCTGAGCTTATTTTGACAGTTTTAAGCTGGCATCTAAAAATGATGAGCATAAGTCCCATTTTATTAAACCTCGCAATTTTTTTTTTAAAACCTGGTCACGTTTGATAGCATTGGAAAGTCCATGATCAGGCCTCCCCAATGATATAAAACATGACCCTTTAGCTGCCACAGATAGGGGGATACTTTGGATCGCCCTTCTCCCAATCTCCACTTGGCAGCTATTGGAATAACTGGCCCACTGACGTCCTCACACATGGTGAGGATGTCAGTGGGTGGGGGTGACCCGGAGGCTTAGCTGACATCCAAGATGTCAGCCACTTCTGGGTTTGATTGGTGCCAAATCACGATCCGGCAACGAATGGGTTAATGATGGACACCTCCAAAAAGGGGAGACTCTTCCCCTTTCCAGAAGTACAATTTGTTTCTAGGTGGAATGGTTGGGGAGATATAGGGCTCAAAGAAGCCCCCCTGCCACTTTTTTTACTGCAGGCACCGGGGGGTGCCTGGCGATGACGTCACCGCGACTGCTGGACCCCCTCAAAAAGGTGGGGCAGACTCCAGGCCTGCCAGAATGCACTGGCAGAATATATATAAATACTATGTACATCAGCGGGTCTAAAGGAGACTTCCCGATCGAATGTACATAGTACGTCAGTGGTCAGGAAGGGGTTAAATGCCAAGTCCTTTTTTATTATACCCCCAAATTATTATTTTTTTAAAACCAAGTAAAAATATATTATTTTTTTTTTTTTTTACACCAAACCTAGTCATGTTTGGTATTCTTGGAAAGGCCAGGATATCAAACATGACCTAGCTGCCACGGACGGATCATGAGATAGGGGGATCCTTTGGATGCCGATGGATACATCACCTCTCCCTGCGCTCCCTCGATCTCCCCGCAGTCTCCACCGGCGAGCGCAACCTCATTACTTCCTGGTTCCCTTCTCGCGAATCCAGGAAGTAGGAGGTCGCGATTGGCAGAGGAGACTGCGAGGATCAGCGAGGGAGCGCAGGGACAGGTAATGTATACAGCCCGAGTGTTACCGCTCTCAGCGGTGAAATTTAACCCCAAGACACTCGGGATAACCGTCAGGTGGGGGTTAAACAGGTTTTGAATTCATATTATAGGAACCACACAAATTATATATCCTCAGGAGATTCAGACTTATAGTATTCGGACAGGACATGTGTACACAAAAAAATAAAAAAAACTGTAGTTTTCTGTTCAGATCAGTTATTTACAGCATGTAAAAAAAATATTTTTCCACGTTTTATCATCCAAACCTTTGTGGTTATATAGTCTATGGGTTACTCTTAAAAGAAAAAGACTGTAAAATGTATTTACTGGTTTCTATTGCCAAGAAAACAGATTTTAACTGAAACCGGAAAAAACTAAATTTTTCCACTTTTATTCTGTCACATTGTGTTTTAAATATGACTATATAAAACACTGAATTTGACCTGGTGTGGGAAATGAGAAGTTGGGGTATGGCAGTGGTATTGCTCAGTTTATATGTAATATATGAACAATGTCAAGGCTTTAGAACAATTTTTTTTTTTTTTTTATAAACATTGTCATGTATCCCCCGCTCTAATCAGTGGCTTGGGTTTTAGATGAAAGATGCATAATAACGCATTGTGCCATCGTCTCCACACTTTGTATCAGTATAGTATCAGTGTTCACTTTATAATATAAGTGAACAATAGTGCTGCATTATTCCAGAAATGTTTGTTAGTGCTTACATAAAACCTGATCATTGTAAAGGGGTGCCAGACAAAATCCCTACAGCCATGTTCCTTAATGCCAACATCCCGAGGGCCAACTTTCAGACAGAACAAGTGCCGGACATACCAAGTTCCCTACACGCCCAACCCTAATACTAACACCCTAACCCTAGGTTTAAGGGAAGTTGGCCGTCTAGGGAAGTTGGCCGTCTAGGGAAGTTGGCCGTCTAGGGAAGTTGGCCGTCTAGGGAAGTTGGCCGTCTAGGGAAGTTGGCCGTCTAGGGAAGTTGGCCGTCTAGGGAAGTTGGCCGTCTAGGAAGTTGGCCGTCTAGGGAAGTTGGCCGTCTAGGGAAGTTGGCCGTCTAGGGAAGTTGGCCGTCTAGGGAAGTTGGCCGTCTAGGGAAGTTGGCCGTCTAGGGAAGTTGGCCGTCTAGGGAAGTTGGCCGTCTAGGGAAGTTGGCCGTCTAGGGAAGTTGGCCGTCTAGGGAAGTTGGCCGTCTAGGGAAGTTGGCATTTTGGTATTAGGGAACGTGGTTGTAGGGATTGCGACCCAAACCCATTGTAAAGGCAATACTCTGGACTTTCCAACAATACTGCACACGTCCCTCTATTTACTAGGGCTCCAGACATATGGTCATCTCACATGGGCAGAGAGGTCCGACAGGCAGGATGTCAGTACGCTGTAATACAAGTCTGATCAGCGCCGAGCCTCAAGACTTTGTCGACGTGCTGTGCGTATCCTCTGCATCTTAGCGGGAACGCGCACAGCAAGTCATCTGCAGTGAACAGGTTAAATCACCATCGTTAATTTGATGTTTTTTGGTACAAGACAAACTTGCCTAACCTGAAACAGATATGCTTCCCAAGGCAATTTCATTCCAGCACAGGTATTTTGAGTGAATGCACTATCGTTTCTAAAACATCTAAATTATGAAACCATTTTATTTCCTCTGTTGATGCTCATAAAACAGTGCAGATGGACCATCTACATTTGCCCCTTTGCTCACAGAAAGGCGGTATCTTACAAGCACATTAACAAGAAGAAACAGTTGTAGACCCATGTAATTTGAATATTTACATATTTTGCGGAAAGACTTAAATTTTATGCACATTAAAACACTTGGGGTTGAGTACAGGATGTGCTACACACTGTACAGCAGGTTTCAAAACAGCCTAATGCAGGTAAACAAAAGATGAAACGGTACAGGCTGGTTCATAAAGAATTTATCACATTTTCGCAATTTCAGTTTATGGGATTTTATAATATCCCATATCCACATATCTTTTTGATCACAGAAGATAAAAATCCTTTAGAAAGAAATCCAACAGGGATTTGTTTCCTAGGCACCTTCTTGAGAGAGAGAAAAAAAAAAAAAAAAAAAGGAAGAGGGTAGTAGCAAACAAAAGTTTGCAAATCAACTTTAAAAAAAATGAAATGCAAGTAGAATCTTCTGAGAAACAGTTTCACGTACAGGCTCAGATCCAAGTCACATTTTTCTGATGCAAGCCAAGTTTAACCCTTATAACACCAAAGGGATCCATGTCAAAGAAATCCCTTCTTGTACTAAAATTATTTCAATTCCTTTGCAGGCAATATTCCTTTTAACTAGACATAAATTGGGGGAAAAGAAAAAACAAACAAGCAGAGGATGGGCATAAAGAACTTTGAACATTGTGTAGAACCTGAAAATGAAAAAACATGTGTGTGTCATACTGAAGGTTTTAAAAGAAGAGGGGGGGGGGGGGGGGACTAAACCTTCACAAACACAGTGTCACAACCTTTGTACAGTTAAACTTTATAATACATCTCAAATCATAATAGGAATGCAATCTAAGACTGCACACTCTTTCAGTGAAGAAAAAAAGAAAAAAAAAGACATTTTTTTGTGCAATTTGCTGCCAAAGTGGCAGTGATCCCTGCATTGTTTTTATTTCAAATGAACTTTAACCCTTTTACTGCCGAAAAGATCTGGCAAGCAAGGCTTGGCTGTTCTCTTCAAGAGAGACAGGGTTAAGCAACAGTTACATATAAAAAAAAAAAAAAAATTTAAAATGAAAAAAAGGAAGGCAAAAATTGGCAAACATCCAGCATCTCTAGTATTGTGTTGGTTTGGATTTTTAACCAAGTGGATGAAAGTTTCATGATTTAAAAAAATGGTTTGATTTTTTTTTTGCTATTTTAATAAATATACTGTATCTGACATCTGCACTGACGTGATTTCATAATGGTATCAAAGTAAACAAATGAGCCAGCAACAGACTGCTGGCATGTCTGGGAGTCCTTCCTCTCACTGAGTTTGGTATCCAGCCATACGATATCCTGTTTGGTTTGTGATCAGAGTTCCGTTCTGTCCAGGGGGAGCCTGCACCCCATAATTTGGTCCCATCCATGCTGTTGCAGATGATGGTGTTTGACTGATGAGAAACAAGACAAAATCAGAAACGTGAAGTTCAGCTGCTACACTGAACAGTAAAAAAGAAAAAAATCTAGGGATGCTGCAATACAATTTTCTTTAAGACCGAGTACCGATACAATTTACAGGTCCCCGCCAATACCAATTACCCATAAATTTTATTTACTGTCATGAGAGTTTGTCAATAAATAATTTAGATTTCGCTGAAAGCCTATCCAATTTATGCAAGTACTGAAAAGTTTGGCCAGACACCCCCATTCACCCACTACGCAAACACACGCACACTGGGGCCGGCTGGCAGAATGCTCTAGTAGTATTCTGCCAGGTTCCCCAGCTGGTCGTGCTCCAGTGAACGGCCAAAGGAACGTGTACGTTATAATGCGGCTCCGGGATCTGCAGCCACACGCTCGCGAGATCTTACAAGCCTGCGCGGACGATCTTGCTTTGAAAGCTTCTGCCAACTTTCTCCATCGCTTACAAACCGCCAGGCACGCAAGCTAAGTGCTTCTGATATTGGTATGAGTACCGGGGGGGGGGGGGGTGGCATTTGTACGAGTACAAGTACTCATGCAGTTGCCCAGGATCTGCATCTATACCAGTACCAGTGCATCTCTAGTAAAAGCTGTCATGTTCATAATGGCAGGTGAATTGAATTGTAAAACCTAGTGCAGCCAAACGGTCTTCAGACAGCAGGCTTCCGAATGCATGCAAGATCTGAGCCTCCACCTTTTGCACAGGTGTGACCCACTGCTTGAATCTTTAATTAAGATACTTAAATAGCACAGCATAAGTTATAGGGGGAAACAAACTATTCAATTGGTGTCTAAAAACATAAATCATAGTTAACTTACCTAAACCCCTGCTGATTCCATGCTTGTCCATAAACCCCATATGTTGGCATTTGCCAGCCATTGGGCATGTACTGACCTATCTGTTGAGCTCCGCCATACCACTGGCCCCACTGTCCATACGGTGGAGGAAAGCTAATTTGGCTTTGCTGCCAAGCAGAAAAAAATATGAATACGTATAACGAAATAAGAATTATAGTTTACAAATAAGCAATAAAAGACAAATGGAGGGTTCTAGGATTAAAGAAAATTAATTTGAAGATATTAAATGCAAGAAATATGACATCTACAAAGATGGAGGACAACTTTGTTACCAATGATTGACTGACATAGAAAACTACCGTAGCAAAGTATTAGGGAAAGAGGAAACAACAGATTCAAATGCCATCTTTTATCGTTTACAAGCCAGATAAAATTCTAAATTGTTTGGAAACTCTGCATAAAGTTGGATCCACAGAAAAGTCAATCAAATTCTCGTCAAAGGCAGACAGAATTTCCAGATGTGTTTCCTATTGCAGTTTGTTCATCAGATCACTAAAAACAGTGCTGCATGGGGTCTACACACAATTAGAAAGGTCCAATTGATAAATAGTATTTCAGCTCTTACCTGTTGAACAGTATTCAACATGTCAGGAGTCTCTTTGCCCCAGTAGCACTTCACTACATGGCCTTCGATAGTAGTTCCGTTCACACTCACTATAGCATGAGCTGCACTCTCGTGTGCATTGAACCTAAAACAAACCAATAACAAATTACAGAAACCAGTAATATTCATAGATCATGTGTACAAGATGCTCTGTGGCACATAAAATGTATAATCTATGCCATTGGTTTCTCATTCTACAATGTGCGAAATATATTGAAAATCCAGTCCAAGGGTAAAATATAGATAAGTCAATGACATGTCTTTATAGGGTCAGGAAAAGGGGGGGGGAGACCCCTGTCACTGAAATAGCATTAAATTATAAAAATCATTGATTTGCAACTTGTGACTTTCCTTCTTTCCACAACAGTGGTCAGTCCTGCATAGTGATTCTAGTCAGCTGAATCCAACATGTCCTTCAAGGATCCAGTGCAAAGTGCAAGAAAACCACATGTAGGTGGACTTCCCCCATATTCCTCCTTAGTTGTTACCATTGTGCCAAAGTCTTAAGAAACGGTACATAGTTAGCAGCATACAATGTATCAGAGGAACGCATTAACCGGATTCCAAGATAGCCACGTAATCCATGTTCAATTTGAAACCCAAACTTAGAGAGCCGTGACTTCAGGGCTAGGAACATGCAACGCCAAGGCACAAAATTTACCAAAATTTATCTTATATCCAATATGGGAGTAGAAGGGGTCTAGAAGGTGTTGAAGAGCGGCCAGAAGTGGTTGGGGAAGAGAGTAGAACACCATACGCATACAGCTAGGGCTTCAACTAACGTTTATTCCCATAAAAATCGATTAGTTGACCGATTATTAATTTCGATTTAATCGGGAAGAAAAATTGTTTAAAAGGAATTTTATGTAAAAAAAATAAGCAATTTGCGTAGAGTACGTAACTTTCGTACGTACATACGCAAATTTCGTACCTTGCGTACTTTTCACACAAGGTATGCGAGTGCTTGGTCAGAGGGACGGGTTGACTCTGCATGCACAGCTTAAGCCAGGGATGGACCGAAATTTCAGCCACCGATAATGGGGTTATCGGTTTTGACCCGAAAGTAAATTACCAGCCTATAAAGTCAGCTAAAAATTTCTGACACTGAGAGTGCACGCTTTCAATGCTGCTTAGCTGGAGATAATTGTTATTGGAAAGAGGCAGGAGCTGCTACACATATTTATTTCTGCACAAAGGGTTAACTGCCTAATCAGAGCTGCTGCCACTATCAGTGTAAGCAATAACCTCTGGCCTCTCAGTGACAAGGAACAAGTGATTTATCACTGACCTCCTGCCAGAGGTGTCTGCTCCTAGGACAAGTAGGACAAGAGGGTAGGGGGGTAAAGGAAGGTATACACATTCATTTTGCAATGGTTTGTTTTTTAGCTTGCATTTTAAAGGCCCCTTTATAATGCGTTGTTTTTGGGCACTTTAGGCTCCATCTGAGCCATTATAGATATATATCTACTCATTTTAGTTAAAAGCCTCCACACAACAAATAAACTTTATAGTTGCAGAGTTCTCTGAATTGCTGGGATGTGTAAATGTCTTCTGCAACTATAAAATGTGTGTGTAAACATTTTACACATGAATGTATGCACTAGATGCAAAATAACTCCACCAAAATAGGACAAAAATATCTTAAAGGAACACTAATAAAAATCTCCCCCCCCCTGTTTTTTTTACATTAATTTATCCCTATTACCTTAATAGGTAGGGATTTCCTTTTTTTTTTTCCTTTAACTGTAATACTTACCCTAAAATCCACTTCTTTCCAACGGCATTTTTTTTTTATATACTCCCCTCCCTCTTCCGCTCCAGTCCTTCTTGCTTTCACTTTCCTTCTGGTTTACGTGAAAAGCGCGCATGCGCGCCTCTCATGTAAGCCAGCCAATCGGCAGGTTTCCTCTGCTGAGGATTAGTGTTGCGCGCAAGAGGATGCGCGCAACACTAATCCGAGCCGCATGCTATGATGGCGGCTCGTTGCCACCAGCTACTACGGCGAGTTGGAGACGTCATCGCGCTGAAAGCGCGATGACGTCTCCTACTCGGCAAAAGTGGGAAATATGAATGCCGCTCTGCTGACTGACAGCTGGGAGGGCGGAGTAAAGTCCTCCGCCTCTCAGCTGTTTTCAGCTGAGGGAGGGGGGGACAGACAAGGGCATACTCAGGGCATCATGACCACCTAAAAAAAAAAAAAAAAAAAAAAAAAAAAGCTTAGGTGGTCATGTTGCCTAGAGTATCCCTTTAAAAACCTTTAAATGTGGATTTAAATTCATGATATTAATGTAATAAAGTCTAGTATTAATAGTTATACAAAAGACACTCTTAAAATAAATTTTAGGGGAAAAAAACGTAATTTCCAAAGATATATATAGATATATATATAGATCTATCATAGACGGGTGAAGGGATGCACTGGAGGTCTTAGAATATAAAAGTAAAAAATCCTTTATTTAATCTTCATTAAAATAATTCCCGGACAGTTACCCTAACCTAAAGGGCCATTATCGCTTCCCTGAAGCCGAGTGGGAACTCCATCTCTTCCAATATTATAAACAAGTATGGCCATTTCACCCTATTGAAAGCCATTTCGTGTCGAGAGAAAGGAATAAAGATTGAATGCCGCTTAAGGAGTGCATAGGAGGTATACAAAGTGCGGGTATCTCGAATCCGATAAGACGAACAGGGGCTGATCTGGAGTCGAGTCTCCTGGAAGAGTTATAAAGCGACCTTTTTTTCAAACACGATTCTCTCAATAGTAGTAGCCTTTTATTTGGTGAATGCAATCCCTTAACATTAAAACAAAATGGGTAAATTTAGAGGCATTGTGAGACTGTAAAGAACCTGGGGCTATCGCACTCTCCCTGAGCACTCCAGTACAGCAGATGAAACAGGTGGGGAGGGAAAACAAAGACAAAAAGGAAAAAGGGGACGTGGACAGAAAACCAAATACCCAGTATGCATTATGTACAGACATTGACTTTCGGGATGTGCCGTCCGGCCCTTCATGGTTCTATGAATCCTGTCTATATGAAGACGATCCATGGTTAGGTGAGGAAGGCATGCCTGCAATAACACCAGTACCTTGTCATGGAGAGCCGCAGGGGGGACAGCTTCAGGGAGGTCTCGGAAACTGTTTTGCTAGGATCGATTAGACAAATCTTCCTGCTGAGCTTCTAAACGCTTGATGCAGCCCAGTAACACGTTAACCTGATCAGTAGCGGCATGATTGTAATAATTTCATCCACCTTGTGTTCTGTGGCACCTGTTTCGGAACCCAGTCTGTGAATCTCCCGTTACCTCTGAGATATAGTGCTTAATTTCTGTTGCAATAAAATCTTGCATTGAGGCAGACATGAGATCAAAATCCCTGAGCGTAGGTGGGGAACATGGCTGATCCAGCTCCTTGGAGGCATGGAGGCATGGAGGGCCTGTACAGCTCGGCCACTGCCATCTTGGATTTCATCAGCAGCCCTCCTAGGCTGGAAAATCTGAACCACAGTGGGCCCCACGCTGCCCAGAATCATGCCCCAGACCTTAACCTCCAGGATGGCAGGACTAATAGGGATCAGGTCATCGTCTGTAAAGCTGTGGGAGCCGTTTCAAAGCCGATCCTGCCGGAGCTCATGATCTGCACATCCGCTCACATGCCTGGCCGAGCTCCGCCCCTTCGCGTTTAATAAATTTTAAACATTGCACTATGCCCATTTAAGTTAAAACAAGTATGTTATAATAGTCCATAGGGTGCATAAAAGAAAGTTCTTGTAGTAATATTGCACAGATCCGTTCGCGGCCGTGTCAGCAACAGTGCTTTAATCATGAAAAATTATACAATCAGTATACAGTATTGAATGTGTCCTCTATCTCAAACAAAAAACTGAAAGAACAAAAAGGGTCGTGCCACTCTTTACATGGCCATCGGCGCTTCCACCCTGAGCCAGGATTTTTGAGGCTCTGGTACATGTGAGTTTCTCTTGGATATACTTTTGCCATATTTTATGTAAGGTTCTACACCATTGTTCTTTCATCTTTTTTTGAGACCGACACATTCAATACCGTAACTATACTGCTTATATAATTTTTTCACGCTAAAAGCAGTGTTGCTAACATGGCCACGAACGGATCTGTATAAAATTACTATTAGAAGGACTCTTATGCACCATATGGACTGTTAAAGACATATGATTTGGACAGTTTCCTTGCGTCTATGTTTGTATCCATATAGGCTGCATATCACATAATTATAAACACTTTAAATCGGACAAGCACTTTTAGACATGGCTTGTAAGCACTTTACCATCACAGATATGAATGCACCTGCACTGCCTTTGTAGAATAAATAAAAATATATAATTTTCTGTAAGCTTTTAAAAGAAACATTGCCATGTCAAGACTCTACGATAGATTTGCTATAAATCACATATGAACCTGTAGATAAAGGGTCAGCAACACTGGTCCTACAGATGTTTTGGAACTACATGATGTTCAGCCAATCATTAGGTTCTCAGAGCTTTATGGGAAGTGTAGTTCCAAAACCTCGGGGGGGGAGGGGGGGGAGGGGACGCAAGGCTGCTTTACATTCTATGTCCGTTTATCTGTATCACATGCCCTTTGGAGATTGTAAGGCGCTGTAGAAACTGTTAGCGCTATATAAATAATACATTGCCATAATCCATAATACTTCTGAGAATGGATGTGACACATGCAGCAGCTGCAGACTAGATGACTGCTATCAAATTTTTTTAGCATGATAAACTTATTTTAAAGCAGCCCGGCTTTAACAGGTAACATGCAAATGGAAAACCATACCGAACAAAAGAGTAGCCTTTATCAGGAAAAACTCGAACTTCCATGATCTGTCCAAATGGTGAAAACGTCTGTCGCATCAATTGTTCTGGGGCAAAAGGGGCAGAGGAACAAAGTTAGGCATTCCACCGTTCCAATTCCAAGAGAAAAGACAACAAAGCACAGTTAAAGGGTACAAACCTGTAAGACCAGTTGTGACTCCTCCACAATATACTGTGCAGTTACTGGGGCTTGACTGGTTGACCACTTCATCGTATGACAACTGTTTAGTATTTGCTGTAAATAAAGGGGAAATGCTCATTTATGCCTCTGGGGTTTTCCTACCAATATGAATGCATTCATAAAAATTAAAATAAAAAAATAGTAAACAACCCAAATCAGACACAAATGATACATACACTGTGACAGGGCTTGACAAAACCCAGGTGCTAGGTCGCCATGGCGACTAGAAATGTTGTCCTGGCGCCAGGTTTGGATTCATATCGCCCGGCAGCCTCTGAGGCGCCAGACATCTAGCTGCTGAAAAAAGGCTTTGTCAGTCAGGCTAGCAGAGGGCACGCTGTAGAGATTGGAGTGTCTGGCTGGGGGTTTAAAATCAGTGACAGGCTGTGTGTGAAGGATCTGCCGGCCCACCTAGTCCCACCAGCTGCTGATTGATGGGAACATACCAGCAAATGGAGACCTGGGCAGCTCTGTCCGATGCAGAGCGTGTGTCCGGAGTCTGGAAACTGCTTTAAAAAGTGCCTGTGACAGTGAGCAAAAACACAGCGACAGCCCGGCCAGTTGAGTAACAAAAACAGCGTCAATTAAGAAAGTTTCTCCAATAAGCAGGGTAAGGAGAAACCACAGAGAAAGAGGAGGGAAGGGGGCACAATGTCTCACATAATCCAGACACAGTCTCCTAATCAGGGATAGGAGATCCTGTCTGTAGCTTCCTGACATTACCTGCAAAGCCATAGATCCAGGGACAGCGGGGTGAGCAGGACTCAAAAGGCGTTAAGCGTCTGTCTGCCTCAACCAGCGTCTGCCTGAGGGGCCCTTCAGCCACTGAACTCTACATTCCTGATGGAGCTAGCCTGGAGGTGTCAAACAGCAAATGATTTTCGTGACACCTCCAGCCAGAGCTTGACTACCCACTGTGTAATTGGACTGGGCACAGCAAGGAACTGAGGTGAATGCCCTACAACCCCGCCAATACTGCCTCTCTGCATTCCGATGAAAGGAGAACAAAATCACCAAAATTTTAAGTAACTTCAAACAAGGACTCTGGATTAGCCATCACAAATTTCTAAAGCCCCTCTCAGCAAACATATCCCATCATCCATCCTATGACAGCTGCATCTTCACTCCTATTACCCTCTGCAGCTCCCTGACGTACACACACACCTCCCAAGTGTCCTACTTTACTATGGTTAGTCCCCATTTTGGCAACATCTCACGTAAGAACTCGGCATATAACGCTAACGTTTAAAGGGTCAGTGTGCTAAAAATTACCCACTTTTTTTATCCCTTTAAACAATTAGGCAGATCCTGCTGACAGCATCTGCCCAATTTGTATTAGACACATTTTTCTTTTAGTTTATGTGTAAATACTCCCCTTTTCTCCCTTACCTCACGCTGTTCCTCCCCTTTTCACTTCCAAAATGCAGAGATCTAATACTATTTACGTAGCATACATAACATGCAGTGTGTGCATTGTGCAAATCGAGTAAGGCTTGGAATTTGTGCACTTTGGGCTGTATTCCCTAGTGAACACTAACTGGAGCATTCAGGTGAGTGTTAACTAATGCATGCCACCCATATTACATTCTTAACGCTTCAACTCAGAAACCAGTTTGCGCATTGCTGATTGCACAAGCTTACTGTACTTTATACACCCTATACTTCACATGGGGAGCGCAATCAGTAATTAGCGTTTTCCCATTTTAGCACCAATTAAGGAATGGGGGCCTTTTAAGTACGCAAGTTCCAAAGCGCCTGCACAGTAATGGAGCTGCGCATGCATTGAACTCCCTGGCGGTTATGCCAAGTGTGGCTCGGGGTTAAATTTCACCCCGAGTCACACTCTGGCTGCATACCTGTCACTGCACTCCCCCTCGCTGATCCTGCAGTCTCCTGCGGTGATTGCGGCGTTTTACTTCCTGGTTCCCTTCTCGTGAGGAGGGAACCAGGAAGTATGAGGACGCGATCGCCGGAGGAGACTGCAGGTGACAGCGAGGGAGCGCAGGGTGAGGTAATGTATCCAGCAGCATCCCGAGTGTTGCTCGGAGTTACCGCTTCCAGCATAACAATTTAACCCCGAGCCACGCTCGGGAATACCACTAGGAGGCAAAAGGATTTTGACATCTAAAAAGGTCAGAATCGTAACGCCAGGGAGTTAAAACCAGCAAATCCTTGGCGGTGATCTCCCAGAACGTTCACTGCTGTGAGCTTTCGGAGAGGATGCCAGCATGAGTGTTTTATCTTTTTCTTTTCAGGGCATTGGTTGGAGGTTCTTTAAAATTTTTGCACGTCAGGACAAGTAGATTAGTTGTTTCAGCCCTAATGTGCAACCCTAATCAATAATGAAAATAGTTGACAACTATTTTCATTATCGATTAATCGGCTGTCAATCGATTTGTGTACAGCACACGGTTTAGAGTCAGACTGAATTAAACATTAACTCAGATTCTGCTTCAGTCAATTACAGGAGACTTGCTGACTGCCTTACTCTGTATGATTTAGTTCTAGGGTTATGTCAGACATAACCAGATTGTTTTTATTCAGTGTACAACTCTAGCAGCTGTACCAATGGGTATGGGCACTGTAACGCTGGTTAATACTTTAAGCCGGAATCCTGTGCCACAACCCCAACCTGCCTGACATCCTCCGTTTGTGGGAAGGGATCGGACCAAACACCCTCCCACACTCGGGTCAGGTCTTTTGCCCAAACCCATTCCCTGACACTCGGGTCCAGTCCCTTGTCCACACTCCTGACATCCCTCCGAAACCTATACCGGAAGCCAGCACTGGGCTGGCTTGCCGGGGAGTATGTGGGGCTAGCAGAATGCACCAACAGGATTCTGCCAGGCCCCTCTGGCTGGCACCGCATCCCAGCAAGCGGGCCAGCAAAGGTTGCAAGGTGGCCGCTCGCTGGGTCATCCTGACGCGCTCTCGCAAAATCTTAGAGGTCGTGAGAGCTTGCATATATCTTTAGATTAGTGCATTCTGACAGCCACCCCGTGTCCGAGGTTTGCAATGTAATTATATACACACCAGATCTCAGATACATGCATGTATATATTTATATAAATTAGGTCTGGCGTGTGCAGTGGGTAAATTATTGGAAAGCTGTCACAGGATTTTAAATAAAAAGGTATCAAGTAGCTGGAAGAAAGAAAAAAAAAAAAATACTGGTACTTGAGGCATTTACCGCCTTGTGTGCAGAGGTCATTTTTACCGGTTTTGCTCATCATGTATAACCGCGTTTTGAAGCCTTATTTTATTATATGACCCAGACATATTATATATCGTTCTTTCCGGCAGATTCATAATATGTCATTATTATATGTATACATTATGTCCTGTCTGTATATTCTAACAAAATATGCAATAAAATTTACAACGTGTAAAGTGTTTTAACATGCGATCGTTTGCGGTTATATTTTCTATGGGGTGCGCTTGTTAAAAAAATTTGAAATGGGGTCTCGTTACATATTTTTTTGGGGGGAAAATTTCGCTATTTTTAACAAACACACCCCATACAAAAATCGTTAGTGCAGCATCATCGTTCACATTATAAATTAAATGGGAACAAAATTGTTGCATTAACAAAACAAACTTTTTATTTTTTAAAAAAAAATAAAAAAATTTCATGGTCATGTTTGATATCGTTTGAAAGGCCATGCTCTGGCTGATCCAACGATATCAAACATTAACCCCTAGCTGCCACGGATCAGGAAATAGGGGGTTCATTGGAACCCCCCCCCCCCATCTCCACCATTGGTGGCAGCTAGGGGTTAACTCCAGGACTGGCGTCATCGTGCTATGCACGATGACGCCAGTCCTCAGGCGGAGTTCCCGGCCGACATCCAAGATGTTGGCCAGCTCTGGGAAAGGATCACGAACTGGCGCTTTTCGGCACCGATTCGTGATCCGGCCCCCATGGGGTTAGTGCCAGGTACCGTTTGGAAGGGCAGGCTGTGCCCTTCCAAACGGTGCCTGGCATTAAGCTCAGGACCCCGGCGATCGGGAGGGAGAGAGGTCCGAAGGGACCTCCCCCCCCTCCCTTTCAGGCGCCTCCTCCGCACACACGGGGGGGGGGGGGGGGGGGCGCCTGAAATAGATGTTATCGCGCCGCCGCAAATGACATCTATTGTGCCCGCGGCGGTCCCGGAGTGACGGGCTGACATCGAGGATGTCAGCCCGCACCGGGGGCACAGCGATCAGCCAGAATCCGGCCGATCGCTGGCTGCTTTGAGAGGACGCGCTCAGCGCGTCTTCCGCAGCCAACCCTTCCTGCGGCAGGACGCGATGAGCGCATCATCCGCAGCAAAGTGGTTAAAAAAAAAAAAAATGGGATCAGTGTATCTAGTTGTTGAAAGTAAAGCTTTGTTAGTCTGAAGAAAAACCTAGCTACCTACCTACTTTTGTAACTCCTAGATTCAAAGCTAATTTGTCAAGCCCTGCACTGTGGGGGGGGGGGGGGGGGGAGATATATATCCCCCATACGCTTCAGATGTCCTCAAATGCATAAACAGTTGGATTCAAGTCATACAAGACAAGCAATTTAACCCCCCTGACGGTTATCCCGAGTGTGTCTCCGGAATAAAATTTCACCGCTGAGAGCGGTAACCCCGAGACACACTCGGGCTGTATACATCACCTCTCCCTGCACTCCCTCGCTGATCCTCGCAGTCTCCTCCGGCGATCGCGACCTCATACTTCCTGGTTTCCTTCTCGCGAGGATGGATCCAGGAAGTATGAGGGTTGCGATCGCTGGAGGAGACTGCGAGGGAGCGCAGGGAGAGGGGA
This sequence comes from Leptobrachium leishanense, assembly GCA_009667805.1. Classification (NCBI taxonomy): domain Eukaryota; kingdom Metazoa; phylum Chordata; class Amphibia; order Anura; family Megophryidae; genus Leptobrachium; species Leptobrachium leishanense. The sequence continues at coordinate 141,286,097 of CM019065.1, forward strand.
GGTATCCAGCGGCAGGTTACTGCTTCCAGTATAGGAATTTAACCCCAAGCCACACTCGGGAATACCACTAAGGGGGGGGGGGGGGGAGAATATAAAAAGGAGCGTTTTTAGACAATTTTTTTTTTTTTTTTTTTAAATAAATAGACCGACAGGGAGGTTAATAAAACACTCACACTCATAGGTGCTCTTTGGAGCTGGGGGTTTTCTTGTAGCCCAGTTAGTTCGGATTTGTCTCCCTCCGAGCCACTGGCCTCCCATTTGCGCTATTGCATTTTCAGCGTCCTATGGAAATAGGGAAAGAGTTTAACAAAAAAAACCACAAAACTGTATGTTAGCGTATAGATTTTCAGGAGCTAAGCAGAACAGAATCCCGGAGATCAATGAAGTAAATCAAGTAACCTCCATGTGGGTAACATTTGAGTGTCATTTGCAAGTGGCATTTTTAAGTGGACATCCAGAGTTGTTTCCTGGAGTTGCGGGACTGGAGGAAGGAACTGCAAGGCCCACTTTTACTCTGGGTAAACGCACGTCTATATCATGCTTTCTCTCACGCTTCTACTCTTTACTTCTACTTTTCTCCTTAAATGGAACTCCTGCCCCTCTACCACCGACCCCTACACTATCTGCATCTCTCCCTCCCTCCTCTCGTCCCACATGATGGCCTCGCATGAGCTCCTTTGTTTCCTCAGAACATGGTCTCCCTCTAACTCTCGCGCTGCCAATCACTCCCACTCCCACAAATCCCATTCCCACCTTCTCTTTCTCACCCTCCTGCTGCTACTCTCTTCAGGTGACATATCCCCTAACCCTGGCCCCACAACACATCCAATACTTCCCTCTCATCCTATCTCCATCGCACATAAATCACCTCCCTGCAAGCCCAGCAACCTCATCCCCATAATCCCTCAGCGCCTGTCCTCTTTCTCCTGCGCCCTCTGGAACGCTCGCTCTGTGTGCAACAAACTCACAGCAATCCATGACCTCTTCCTTTCAAACTCCTTCAACCTCCTAGCTTTAACTGAAACCTGGATAACTCCCTCTGACACGGCCTCCGTTGCTGCTCTCTCACATGGCGGTCTACACTTGAGTCATACCCCCAGACCGGGTGAGAGAAATGGTGGCGGGGTCGGAATCCTGCTCTCTCCCACCTGCACCTACCAGCATCTCCCTCCACCCCCATCCCTCTCCTTCTCCTCCTTCGAGACACACTGCATCCGCCTGTTCTCTCCTCTGGCCCTCAGGGTGGCAGTCATCTACCGCCCACCGGGACCAACCTCCCAGTTCTTTGACCACTTTGCTACCTGGCTCTCTCACTTTCTGTCTTCTAATCTTCCATGCCTAGTTCTCGGGGACTTCAACATTCCCATTGACGATCCTTCCGCCCCTGCTGCCTCCAAACTTCTTTCACTCACGTCCTCCCTTGGACTCACACAATCCTCCCTCCTCCCTACCCACCGCGATGGTCACGCTATTGACCTTGTCTTTTCCAACCTCTGCTCCATTTCTGAGTTCAACTGTCGCCCTTTCCCCATCTCTGACCACCACCTTCTCTCTTTCAACCTATCTGGACTTCCTAAACACCCTGCTCCCCCACCCCGCACACACACTCGCAGGAATCTACAGGCTGTGGACCCCCATCAATTCTCCAACCTACTTCACCACCTCCCTCATACCTCATCCTTCACCTGCCCTGATGCTGCCACTAATCACTACGCTTATCTCTGCTCTAGACACTCTTGCTCCTCTTCGACTCTGTAAGGCCCCACGCCGCCAGCTTCAGCCCTGGCACACCCTCCAGACTCGCTACCTGCAAAGATGCTCCCGCACCGCAGAGCGTGCCTGGAGGAAATCCCGCTCTGAAGCTGATTTTGTTCACTTCAAGTTTATTCTCCGGTCATACACCTCTGCCCTCCACTTGGCCAAACAATCCTTCTTCTCATCTCTTATATCTACGCTGTCCTCCAACCCTAAACGGCTCTGGTCCACCTTCAACACCCTCCTCTACCCACCTGCACCTCCCCCCTCAGCTGCCTTCAGCGCTCAAGAGCTGGCAGACTACTTCCTCAGTAAAACTTTAACTATCAAAAGCAACATCCCAACACAAGATAGTTATCTGCCACCTCCACTCCCACAGGTCCCATCTGCCACCCTCTGCCGCTTCCTCCCAACCACTGAGGAGGAAGTCAATTCCTTATTGTCCTCCTCACATCTCACCACGTGCCCGCTCGACCCCATTCCCTCACATCTAATTCCTCCCCTCTCCTCCTCCCTCACCCCTGCTCTCACACACATCTTCAACCTCTCTCTCTCCACTGGCTCCTTTCCATCCGCCTTCAAACACGCGCTAGTTACCCCTTTACTAAAGAAACCATCCCTAGATCCCAACTCTCCATCCAACTACCGTCCTGTATCCCTGCTTCCCTTTACCTCTAAGCTCTTAGAAAAACTAGTCTTCAACCGCCTCTCCCTCTTCCTGTCCTCCAATTCCCTACTTGACCCCCTGCAATCTGGCTTCCGTCCCCTACACTCAACTGAAACTGCCCTCACCAAAGTCACCAACGACCTCCTAACTACTTAAAAACACACGGCCACTATTCTATTCTCATCCTGCTTGACCTCTCGGCTGCTTTTGACACTGTTGACCACCCCCTCCTTCTACAGACCCTCAACTCTCTGGGTCTCGGTGACACTGCACTTGCTTGGATTGACTCCTATTTATCCAACAGGTCCTTCTGTGTGTCCTTTGCTGGTAACTCCTCCTCCTCATTGCCTCTATCTGTTGGTGTACCTCAAGGCTCTGTCCTTGGTCCTCTGCTCTTTTCCATCTACACCTCCTCCCTGGGCAAAATCATCAACAGCTTTGGCTTTAATTACCACCTCTACGCTGATGACACTCAGATCTACCTCTCTACCCCTGATCTCTCTCCCCCTGTCCTTTCCAAAGTCAGTGACTGTTTATCTGGCATCTCCTCCTGGATGGCCTCCCACCACCTAAAGATCAACATGTCAAAGACTGAGCTCCTACTTATTCCTCCCTCTAATGCCGCCCCACCTCCTGACTTCTCGATCACGGTGGAGGGTATCACCATCTCCCCATCAAACCAAGTTCGCTGTCTTGGAGTTACACTTGACTCTGCTCTTCCTTCATCCCCCACATCAAGTCTCTTTCCTCCTCCTGCCGATACCAACTGCGTAATATTTACAGAATTCGGCCATTTCTTACCGCTGTCGCCACAAAAACAACTCATACACGCCCTGGTAATCTCCCGACTCGACTATTGCAATAATCTCTTATCTGGCCTCCCTCTGTCCCACTCTCCCCCCTACAATCCATCCTGAACGCCTCCGCCAGGCTAATTCACCTCACCCGCCGCTCTGTCTCTGCCGCTCCCCTCTGCGAGTCCCTTCACTGGCTCCCCATCCACTGCAGAATTAAGTTCAAAATCCTTATCCTTACCTACAAAAGCCTCACTAACTCAGCTCCCCACTACCTGTCCTCACTAATCACCAAATACACCCCAGCCCGCTCCCTAAGGTCAAACAGTGACCTGCGCCTAGCTTCTCCCCGCATCACCTCTTCCCATGATAGACTGCAGGATTTCTCACGCGCAGCCCCCACTCTCTGGAACGCTCTCCCTCGTGCTGTCAGACTTTCCCCTAACTTCTCTTCCTTCAAACGCTCCCTGAAAACATTCCTATTTAGGGAGGCCTACCACCCAACTCACTGACGCAACCATCAATCACTCTCACCTTACAGTCCTCTCCTCCTGTTTCCAACCCCAACCCTCCCAGATTGTGAGTTCCTACGGGAATAGGGCCCTCATCTCCTCCTGTACTGTTTGTCAAATGTTGTTCAATGTATTGTAACCCTGTCTATACTGTGCTTATTGTACAGCGCTGCGGAATATGCTGGCGCTTTATAAATAAAGAATAATAATAATAATAATAATAACCCTAAATATGTATAGATAAAAGTAGGATACTGTGTTATGTAAGTACTTAGACCTAAAATGCAACACTCCGAATAACCCAAAATAAAGAAAACGAAAGAGCCACTGTGCTGAGTCTACAAATATGCATAATAATTACAAGTGGGTCTCTAGGTCAGATGAGGTCTCAGGAAGGATAAGGTCTTAGAAGGTACGTGGTCATAGGAAAGAACTGATAACCAGTAGATACACATAATTACTAGCAAATTGGGTTGAAATTAAACCCTAAAAGTCAGTGTAATCTAGAATATCTTGCAGACGGTTATGCTGGGAGTGTAGTGCTGATCAGCTAATAAATGATATCTACAGTGTATGTGATTTTTGTTTAAATTATCCATTATACAGTAGTGATTGATGCTCATGCTGCTATTATAAGTCACTATTAAATCCATATTTATAAATACCTGGTCGGTGCTGCGCAACGTACAGACTAATGACGTCATTTTAACTTCCATGGTATGTACCATGAAACAAGCATGTGTACAGAAATTCTATGAAGAATCCCACATGATAATGTTGTGATATATAGATGTAGCTACTGTCATTAGAACTACCATGATAAGTGCCACTAGCAAAAGAAAAAGTGGCCAAGACTGCTGAATACTCAAGAAAATGCAGGTGGCAATAATAAATCTATATCCACTGATGTTCTCATTAAGAGCGCACAAAAGTAAACCCTTAAACTCCAGGGATAAGGTCTTCGGTTTGTGAATCCGAAACATTTCCCACTGTTGTAGCCGCTTGTCGAGGTCTAAACCCCATCTCCAGGGCCAACTTCTTCAATGCCCCTAAAGCAAATGTTAGAGTTATTCTCATGATGTACACTCAGATCTCTGATGACAGGAGTTCCTTTTTGGTAGCATACAGATCTAAAATGCTCTAGCACCAATTTTAGGTTTCCGTGTGGTTTAGGTTTCCCCACAAAGAATAACTGATGTATGCAAGGCCATCTGTTATTGAATAATCATATTTTTTGGTGGTGTTGTGAAAACAAAAAAAGGGGCACACTATGTATTTACATGCCACATTTGTGGGTTCCTGGTCTTAGTTTCGGGAGCCAAATCCCAGTAGTGCCAGTTTTGATGAGAGTTAAATAACTTCGGCAAAAGTTGAGCTTTAAGGTTAGGTCCTCACATACAAGTACAAGAAGCCTTTAGGTGTAAATAACAGGGGCTAGATCTAAAATCTGCTCGGAGTATGGACCAATACGCATCCAAAAATTTCTCTAAGATGGCCGCATCAAATTTGGCCATCAGCCTGATAAGAAACCTAACACTGATCAAGGGCTTGTCAGTAAGAAGTGACATCCTTATCCTCTCCCAATGCCCTATGGAAGGCCAATTTAAGGACACTGCGGATAACCTTGTTGGCGAAACCGTCTAAGATCATCCTGCTTAATAAATTCATCGCAATCCGAGCAGTTACGTTTCAGTCTCAAGTACTGACTCATTGGTATGCCTGCTTTCAATTGTCTAGGATAGTAACTGCTCCAATGTAACAAGTTATTCGTAGCAGTAGGTTTCCTGAACACAAGGATTGCAATAGGACTGGCTTTTTTTTCTTCTTTTACCAATAGTAAGGTCTAGGAAATTCAAAGATTAAAATCAGAAATTCAAAATCAAAAAAAGGTTCAAATCATTGACATTCAAATGTTCACAAAATCTTAAATCATCGATATTCTCATCCTAGACAATGACTATATGGTCAATGCATCTACGCCAAGGCTGTATCTGTATCGTCATCGTCACTTATATAGCGCAAACAGTTTCCGTATCATTTAAAATAACCAAAGGAAACAAGATAAACAGGCATATGATGGAAACAAGATGTGTAGAGGGCCCTGCTCATAGGAGTTTACAATCTAGAGGGATTGGGGTTGAGGAAGACCAGAGGAATTTTACTAGATAGCAGGATCATTAGTGCCAGTGGTTTGGGAATGGTGGGGCCATAGAAGCCGCTTCAATCACGAGTAGATGAGCAGTGGGATGAGTTGCATCAGTGATGTATTACGCTAATCTGCAGAGATGGATTGATGGATTTCTTGAAGGCCAGAAGATTAGGGGAGAGTTTGATAGGGCGAGGCAAGTCATTCCACAGGACCAGTGCTGCCCGTGAGAAGTCTTTGAGGCGAGAGTTGGCAGTGTGCGTGTAGACAGATAACAGGAGGAGCTTGCCTGCTCACCGGAGTTGTCTGGATGGGACGTGCTTGCGGAGTAATGAATACATGTAGGGAGGGGTTGAGTTATTGAGTGATTTGAACGTGAGCGCAGTATTTTAAACTGTATCCTGTAGGGATGCACCGATACTAGTATCGGTATCGGGGCCGATATTGCCGTTACTTGTTACTCGTGCAAACGGCCCAATACATCCCGCCGATACCGGAAGCCGGCGCTGGGCCGGCTTGCCGGTATCCGCTGGGCTGGGGAAGCTGGCCGCGTGCATGAAAAGCACGCGGCCAGCGTTCCCTTCCGGCGCGCCACGATACTCACCCTTCCTGAAGGTCCGGTCGCTTGGCAGTGATGCGTTCCCACGGCCACTGGGCGCTCCTGTGACGCTGCCTCTCGGCTGGAGGCAGCGTCACAGATGCGCCCGGCGGCCACGTGATCGCATCACTGCCAACAAGCGACCGGACCTTCAGGATGTGTGAGTATCGCGGCGCGCCGGAAGGGAACGCTGGCCGCGTGCTTTTCATGCATGCGGCCAGCTTCCCCAGCGTTCGAGCTGCGGGCAAAGCCATGAGACCTGGGGGCAAAGCCATGAGACCTGGGGGCAAAGCCATCAGAGCTGGGGGCAAAATCCATGAGTGCTGGGGCCAAATCCATGCGTGCTGGGGGCAAATCCATGAGTGCTGGGGGCAAATCTCATAAATTTTTATATGAGGTCTGTTCTTATTGGAAAGCGTCACATGACATTAAATAAAAGTATCGGTACTCGTACTCGGCCTTAAAAAAGTGGTATCGGTGCATCCCTAGTATCCTGAAACGTACAGGAAGCCTGGCCCCTGCATTCATTACAGATTGCAAAAGGGAGTTGGGGAGGCCAATGAGGAGCAAGTTACAGTAATCAAGTTGTGAAATAAGAGCATGAACCAGCACCTTTGCGGTATCTTGTGTTAGAAAGGGGCAGACACAGGCGATGTTCTTGAGTTGAAAGTAACAGGATTTGGTCACTGTCTGGATGTGGGGACAGAACGTTAGGTCAGAATCAAAAGTGACACCAAGGCAGCGAGCTTGAGGTGTTGGGATAATGAGCAGTCCGTTTACTCGTAGAGATAGGTGGTATTGAGTTTTTTTTGGAGGGAGGAATAACGAGAGTCAGTTTTGGCAAGATTGAGTTTAAGGAAGCGGGAAGACATCCAAATCGAGACGGCAGAGAGACAGTCAGTGACTCGATCCATTAGAGCCGGAGAGAGATCTGGGGAGGAGAGGTATATTTGAGTGTCGTGAGCGTATAGGTGGTACTGGAATTCAAAAGGAACTGATCAGTTTGCCTAGAGAGGCTGTGTAGATTGAAAAAAAGTAGAGGGCTCAGTACTGAACCTTGGGGCACCCCAACAGAGACAGGCTGCCGGGAGGAGGTACTTCCAGAAAATGAGACACTAAACGATCGTTGGGACAGGAAGGAAGCGAACCATGAAAGAACAGGACTTTGAAGTCCTATAATCACTAAGAATTTGCAGGTGGATTGAGTGGTCAACTGTATCAAAGGTGGCAGAGAGGTCAAGAAGGATCAGCAGGGTGTAGCACCCATTAGATCTAGCATTTGCAAGAGCAGTTTCCGTTGAGAGAAGTGAGCGACAGCCAGATTGCAGAAGGTCAAGGAGAGAGTGGGTGTTGAGGTAGTCAGACGGACATACGCAAGCTTTTCAAGGAGTTTGGAGGCAAAAGGGAGCAGGGACACAGGGTGGTAGATGGAGGGAGCAGTGGTATCCAGATATGGCTTTTTTAGGATTGGGACTACCATGGCATGTTTGATGGGAGCAAAAAAGACCCCAGAGGATAAGGACAGATTAAAAAGGTATGGGTCACGAACGGTAGAAGAAAACAGAGAATGTTTTGCCAAGAGCTGAGGGAACGGGTTTGAGGGGGCAGGTAGTGGGATGCGAGGATTGTAGTAGTTTAAGGACCTCTTGTTCAGTTGAAGGGAACGAGAAACATGTGAGAATAGACATGGCTAGCATCTTCCTGCATGGGTGATAATGGCATTGAGATTTCAGTTCTTATCTGTTTTATTTTTGCTGTGAAAAAGCACGCTAGGTCTTCGGCATTGAGGTCAGTGTGAGGAACAGCCACAGCAGGACAGAGAAGGGAATTTATTCAAAACACATGCCTTCTGCTCCCAGAGGCCTAAAAATAAATTTTGCATAGGATGGGACACTGGCCGTACCCATCGTGGTTCCCTGTATTTGAATATGGTACTTCCCCTTCGAAAAGCATGAAATTCCTCCTGAGGACAAACTCCAAGAGATTGACAAAAAAAAAAAGTGTTCCAACCTGGTGAAAGTTGGGTATGCGTTTTGCGAAAGTACTTAATATGCTCAATCCCCTTTTCATGTGGGATAGATCTGGAGAGACTTTCTACATCCAGGCTACATTGAAATGTCTTCTGATTCATTTATATGTTGGTCACGACACATCATGTGTCTTTGGTATCTGGAAGGAAAGATGGCAGATCCAGGACCAAATGGCTTTAAGAACATATCTAAATACCTACCATTGTTCTTGGTTAAGTGGTTATTACCAGATACTATCGGTCTGCAGGGGGGAAGGGGGGTTCTATGATGTTCTTGTGAGTTTTGGGTAAACAAAAAGTGGTAACTACTGGTGCTCCAGACAACAAGGACAAACTTTCACTTATCAATCCTAGTTTGCAACCTAATAGATTCTGAAGTTCCTTTCTAAACTTCAGCAGTGGATTGCTCGGTAGGACATGGTAGGTTGTATCATCTGTGAGTATTCAGCCATATATACTTAGTTATCATGGTTCAATGTTCCCACCTTTATCTAAGGGTTTGATCACTATAGTGGTTATTTAGAGTGCCCTCTCGTTCCCTGCACTTCGGAGAATCAAATTCCCTGACCCTGCGGTGAATTCAGTATTCACCACAGGGTACCCAATTGCAGGGAAAAGCCACTGGTAAGATCCAAAAATATCGAATCACCTCCAACTGCCGCAGGAGACCCGCTGAACGTACCCGACGATCCGCCAACCAGCCGCCGGAACGACAAGCTGACAAACGGTAAAAAAGAAAAAACAATTGAAACTGTCAAAATTTCAAACGCTGTTTACATATAAAAAGGTCCTATGAATAATAAGAGGTCTGTTAAAAAAAATATGCTATTGATTGCCAAAAAAAAAAGAAAAAAAAAGGAAATGCCTAAAGAGACTTTTTGCTGCAACTTAAAGGAATAAATGGTGTGATATTGAATAAAAAGGGAATTTTTTAACATTGAAACCTATGGGATTCATCCGATTAAACCACCGAACATCAGGGCATTTCACTGACCTTTCTCTGCTGTTCAGTGTTCTCTGACTAGGTTATCCATTGCTTCTCTATTGAGATTTCACGGCTGAACAGGCACATTTTGCTGGCAATTCGCCAATATTTTATATACAAGATTTTGTATAGCCGAATGACCGAGTAATTTCGCTGTATGGGGAAATTCACTGTTCGGTGCAGTTTCGGGGCCGGTTCAGCTCTCTGAATAACCCTGTATGTCATGGTTTTCAGTAAGTTCTCTTTGTGTTTGACAAATTTGTGCCATTATTGAAGTCTGTAATCCAAAAGGTTGAATGGTCTGGACTACCATGTTAAACAAGAAATGTCTATGTTATGGTAGTGAACCTGCTCTTGATGCATCTCGGGACCATTCTCCTCTAAAAGTGCCACCACATCTTCAAATGGTGGAAATTTCATGTTGTGTTAGATCCATCTGATTAGCTTTTTTAGGTTTCTGGCTCAGATGGAACATGTAAGGTCAGTCTGACAAATTGATGTCTTGTCCATTCAAATTTTACTCCAGCATTGGTAGGGGGAGTCCTCACGTCTCCTTAAGATACCCCACGTGTGTGGAGGGGGTGGCACGTTCATGTTCAGAATCTGAGGTCTCATATTCAAATGTTAAAGTCTGAGTTCCTGGGTATAGTTCTCCTAAACCTGCGAACATTGTGCCTGTTGTGTTATCCCTCAAATTTGCTGTTTACGTCTCTTAATAGTAGCAGGTGTCTAATTTTCACCTATCCCAAGCACACAAAAGCAAAAATAAAAAAACAAACGTTGCCCAAATTTGTATTACATCTTAATGACGCCATGGAAAGGACATTCAGGCAAAAAAAAAAAATTATATATATATATATATAAATAAAAATTCACCACCAGGGGGCGTTTGTAGGTTATGGTATGTGATAGACCATGTCGGCAGATAAGAACCTTTCGTCCCATCTAGTCTGCCCAATTACATGGATACTTTACCTGGATTTATCTTTTGTTTAGGATAGCCTAATGCCTATCTCATGCCTGCTTAAATTCAATTACTGTTTTGGCCTCTACCACTTCTACTGGAAGGCTGTTCCATGTATCCACCCCCCTCAGTAAAATAATGCTTCCTGATGTTACTTTTAAACCTTTGCCCCTCTAATCTAAGACTATGTCCTCTTGTTTTGCTACTTTGTTTCCTTTTAAATATACTCCCTTCCTCTACCTTGTGGATTCCCTTTACGTATTTAAATGTTTCTATCATATCTCCTCTGTCTCGTCTTTTTTCCAAGCTGTACATGTTAAGATCATTAAGCCTTTCCTGGTAACTTTTCTCCTTCAAGCCGTACACCATTTTAGTTGCCCTTCTCTGAACTCTCTGTAAAGGTGTCTGTATCCTTCTGGAGATAGAGTCTCCAGTACTGCACACAGTACTCACTCCAAGTGAGGTCTCACCAGTGCGCTAGCACATCAGTCACGCGTAGTCATTCGCATTTTCTGTTCAACTAAATATGACCAAGTTTGAACACGTTGGTCCAGCTTGTTGCCACAGTCCACAAAATTGTTAGTAGCATTCAGTAATACTATTCTTACAAAAGGTCTACAGTTTAACTGCTGCCACCCGATCCACTTCAAAGACAGACCTTTGCGCTACAGTTCTTAGCTTGGATCGAGGTTGACCCAAAACATTCTCTGGACAGACAAGTAGGGTTGCACCGATACCGGCGCCGATACCGGGTACTGCAGGAGTACTTGGTACTCGTGCAGTACCCTCGATATTTTTTTCCGATACCGGAAGCCGGCATCGAGCCGGCATCCGAGGGACTGGGGCAGCTGTCCGAATGCTCTATCGGCATTCGGACAGGCCCTGCAGCTGCTCTCCTCACTTGGTTTATACTTACCTTCCTTGCGACGCCGGGAAAGTCTTCGCGCGCTCCTTGGAAGGTCCCCAGCCGCAACCACGTGGGACCATGTGATCGTCAGCTGGGGACCTTCCAACGAGCACGCGCGGGAACATTTCCGGCGTCGTCCAGGAAGGCAAGTATAAACAAAGTGAGGAGAGCAGCTGCAGGGCCTGTCTGAATGCCAATAGAGCATTCGGAAAAGGCCCTGCAGCTGCTCTCTGCTCATACTTACCTTCCTGAGCGACGCCGGGAAAGTTTCCACGCGTGCGCTCGTTGGAAGGACCCCAGCCGCGATCACATGGTCCCACGTGGTCGCGGCTGGGGACCTTCCAAGGAGAGCACGCGAACACTTTCCCGGCGTCGCTAAAGGAAGGTAAGTATGAGCGGAGGGAGGGGGGGGCAAATCCACGAGCTGGGGGGGCATTATCCACGAGCGGGGGGGGGGGGCATTATCCACGAGCTGGGGGGGGGCATTATCCACGAGCTGGGGGGGGGGGCATATGAGGTCTGTTCTTATTGGAAAGCGTCACATGACATAAAATAAAAGTATCGGTACTCGGTATCGGTGAGTACTTGAACAAAAGTATCGGTACTCGTACTTAAAAAAGTGGTATCGGTGCATCCCTACAGACGAGGCACATTTGCATCTGCATGCTCCTCTTAACATGCAAAATTGTCACCATTTGGGCTAGGGAAAACCATACTGCAAGTCTGGAAACTCCGTTACATTCCACAAAAGTGACAGTTTGGTGTGAGTTTACATCATTGTTGTTAATTTTTCCCCCAAAGAGAACAACAGTCTCTATGCTTCATTACAGTTACAATTTTTTATAAAGCGCTAACAAGTTCCATAGTGCTGTACAATGGGTGAGACAGAATAATGTACATGCAAGTTAAACACACAGAACAGTAGGAGAGAGGACCCTGCTTGTGAGCTTACAATCTACCGATGTTGTGATCCCAACACTCCAAGAACAGCACTGTCTTGATTAAACAGTGTTTATGCAGGATGGTGCCCCACCACACATATTGCACAATGTGTAAAACATGAGCTAGGGGAAGTTGGGAAAAGCTTCAGTGACCACACAATCCTATTAACAGACAATGATAATTACAACAGCAGTATGCATACATAACATTACACAGACACCCTACTGATACAGGGTGACTTTAACATAGGAGAGGGCAGGGAATATAGAACATCAGGCCTGCAACTCCCAGATACATCTCTAGGTCCATGTACCCTTCGTTCATAGGGACGCTCCTCGCAGCCCGTATTCCTTACCCTTCCCTAGACATCATATGACCTAGAGACCCACTTGTAGATATTATGCATATTTGCAGACACAACAGAGCCACTCCACAAAATTAGAAGCAATTAAATAGTGTAGACTGCTAAATCACTCAGATTTGATTTCTTTATCTTAAATCATTGCAGTAGTATGGCTCCTGAATGTTCCTCTAAGTTGGCGACCCCCTTTAACCCCCCTGACGTTTATCCTGAGTGTGTCTCGGGGGTTAAATTTCACAGCTGAGAGCGGTAACCCTGAGCCACACTCGGGCTGTATACATTACCTCTCCCTGCGCTCCCATGCTGATCCTCGCAGTCTCCTCCGGCGATCGCAACCTCATACTTCCTAGTTTCCTTCGTGCGAGGAGGGAACCAGGAAGTATGAGGATTGCGATCGCCGGAGGAGACTGCGGGGAAAACGAGGGAGCGCGGGGACAACGAGGGAGCGCAGGGACAGGTGATGTATCCAGCGGCATCCCGAGTGTTGCTCGGGGTTACCGCTTCCAACATAGGAATTTAACACCGAGCAACACTCGGGATACCCCTGGGGGGCGCGGCACACACAAAAAAAAAAAAAAAAAAAAGCTCTTTTAGACAGGGAATTTTAAAATAAATAGACCGCCAGGGAGGTTAAACAATTTGACACCGTGTGATGTGCTGTAACATTCACAAAAAAGCATGTCATCAGCAGAGGATTATTTTTAGCGCTCCTCCACTGAGTGCAGCTGATCTGCATCGTTGCAGCCATGTTGATGTGGCAGCCAATATGAACAGTGTTTATGAAAAAGTTAACACACGATACAGAAAATACTTTGTGCTTGCTGGGGAATGCTGGGGAATTAGGGGGTACCAATCAGAAAATGCTAGCCTTCTCACTTTTTATTTTTGGAAAACAAAGTTGTGCATATAAACAAGAACCTCTGCCCAGGTGGTTATATGTAGCTCATCACTTGCAGTTCTGTTCGAGGTATAAAAAAAAAAGCCCAAACTACCTGCTGTCAGCTTATTGCCTGTTTTTAGTAATTTTATTATTGTAGCAGTGAAGGTTGTCAGAGTGCAAATGGGGAGTCTGGCAGCACATCTCGTGAAACGGAAATTGTTGAGCGCTTTTGTTTCATCAGAATAGTTATAGGTTGCAATATATACAACAAATTACATTTATCCTCACAGCACCACTTACCCACTTATTGAAGAAGGACACAAATCCGTAACCCTTGGATTTTCCAGTGGTCATATCTTTTACTACACGGGCATCACTGGTAAGAATAAATAAGTAAAATAACCAACTTATTGATTAGCACAGAGGAACAGATAGCACATGAAAAGCAAAACTCACACAAAGCCACAACGTGCCATGAAATAAAACAAAATAAGCTTTTAAAAAGACCGGCAAATTAATAGTTGGAAGCAAGGTTTTCACAAGAGATATTCTGAGAGGAATAAAGGGTGATAGAAAAGACAATCTGGTGTACATGCAAATCAGTTTTCTCATAAACAGAAATGTTTTAACAAACTGATCACAAACATTAAACCAGTAATGTTGTATGATAACACCATTCATGCAACTAGTAAACAAATTTCTGCTTAATGAAAGTGATGTTAAATCACAAAGAAAAATGATGCTGTAATACAACATAACCTTTAAAATGTATGTATTGTGCTTAGGGTATATCATAGGTCTTTGTAAAATAGTTTTAAGTATCGATAGCTGTAGACATAAAATCAGCACACTCTTAAACCTTGACACGGGAGCAAGAAGCCCCAGGTATAAAAAGGTAAATCAAAGATTAATTCTTTGAACTGCAGACATTCTATCTCATTTTAATAAATTAATCCAAAGCATAAAATAAAACAAGTAAAATAGGAAAAATATCAAAATTTGAATCAAAAAAAGAAGGGCATACGTGGCCTGTTAACTGAATTCTCAGGTCAATGCGTTAACCCCTTTTTGGTCTGTGGTCTGCTGTAAATTTTGAGAAATCCAGTATTAAAACCTTTTAATAATAAAAGAGCAACACAGTCTTTTGTATCACTGTTGAAAACAGTATTTGTATTATATGTAGTATCTAAACAGAGGGGGGCCAGTTGAAAAACGATTTTCTTTCACTTACGATATTCTTCCAAATGGTCCAAAAGCTGCCTTAATGTCATCAGTTGTTATCTCAGGACTCAAATCACCAACAAAGACATGGAAATGATCTTTTTAGGAAATGTAAAAGGAAACCAGTGTGAAAAGGAAATCTTCTCGATCGATCAATCATCTCTATCAGGTATTGTTAAGCATTTGGTCCATTTAAATTACGATTATAATTCGGATAGCAAAAAAATTTTATATTTTCATTAGCCTTAGAGGCATTATAACTAGGAATGCACCAATACCACTTTAAGACCGAGAACCGATACTTTTTAAAAGTACTCCCCGATACCGAGTACCGATACTTAAAGTTTATGTCATGTGAACGCTTTTCAATAAGAACAGACCTCATATAAAAATGCCCCCAGCTCACATGTATATATCCCCCCAAAAGAGATTATATATATATATATATATATAATCTCTTTTGGGGGGCAGGCATACATACATACACACAGAATACGCCCAGCTCACATGGATATTGCCCCCAGCTCGACGCTGGGGAAGCTGGCCACGTGCATGAAAAGCATGCGGCCAGCGTTCCCCTCCAGCGCGCCGTATACTCACCCGTCCTGAAGGTCCGGTCTCTTGGCAGTGACGCGATCATGTGGCTGCCGGGCGCATCTGTGACGCTGCCTCCAGCCAAGCGGCAGCGTCACAGGAGCGCCCAGTGGCCGCAGGAACGCATCACTGCCAAGCGACCGGACCTTCAGGATGGGTGAGTATACGGCGTGCCGGAGGGGGAACGCTGGCCGCGTGCTTTTCATGCACTCGACCAGCTTTGCCAGGCCAAGCGGATACCGGCAAGCTGGCCCAGCGCCGGCTTCTGGTATTGGCGGGATGTATCTTGCAAACGGCAATATCGGCACCGATACTAGTATCGGTGCATCCCTAATTATAACATTCAAATGATTTCTTAATGGTGAATTTTTTGAGATTATCATAATATCAAAGTACAGGAAAAACACAAGAATACAGAAAATAATGTACTCCTGTATATGCCAGATCAGGGTAATATACAGCAGAAGCTAGCATTTTCAACTTCCTTTTGCTGTGCCATGTACCACCTGATAAGCATTTTCTCATACTCTGAGCAATGGTGGCCAAAGATTTCAAAAGAATAGTCAACGCAACAAATGACAACTGATTCATTCGATAGGTGAAGAGAGGGAGAATATGGCATTAGAGAACTTCAGGGACGTTTATTTCTATTTGAAGAAAGAAAAAATAATACAGGCCCCTATTTGGATTAGGCACCACGAGTAACACTACAATTTTAAATGTTAGGAAAATTTATTTTTTCATAAGAGACCACTATACACAGACTGAGAATACATTTTGGAATTTGCAAGTAATGAGTCCGCCTCCATATGGCTTGCTGACATGCAGTAGACTTAACTCTGGTCAAAATACTAAAAGAAACGAGCTTTCGAGAAAGACACATTGTGTCATAAGTTAAAATCATCAGGAAGCAATAGTTGCATGCATGATACACTAGTTTGGTGCAGAAAAAGTGGAGTCAAGAAATTAAACGTTTAGTATATATGAAAATCAATTACCTTGTGAACGCAGCGCGCTGACAACCGAACTACCTGTTGACAAAGGACAGACGGTAGACTTTTTAAAACCTTTTCATCAAAACAATAAAATACTTTTCCACTTCTTTTAAGTAACTTTTAAAATCTGAAATAAAAGTAAAGGATTAAGGAAAGACTCCGAATAGACTTACTGTTTGCATCTTTCTTTTGGCTGCTAGGAGTGGTAGCCCAGTTTACTTTGACCTCCTGTTATAGAGGGGGGGGGGGACAAAGACACAAGACATAAATGTCAGAATACCTTGAAAATACTGAATCTTACTTTTTTTTTTACAGTACAGTGCCATGACAAAAAAATAAAGTTACTTAGTTGGCTGCAGTTGCAGTGTGTGAAATCTTTATATGCCTTTGTTAAGTAACCAAATTGGGATGGGGCAATCTAATGTTTAATTTTTGTTAGGGATGTCCCCATCCAAGCTCTGCATTTTTCAGGGATCAAGTATCTACATTTTCAAGTCGATTTGGCCCCAAAGTATGAGAAATGCCAAGCAATGAGACTCCAGACCTTCCACTTTGGGTACCATAGCCTCCACATTGACTGCAGTATCTGCACCTGCCTGCTTCCAAGTCATTAATTAGGTAAAGACACAGTCTCCCAGTTGGAGATGCATTCACTCCTTGCCTTCTCCATGTACCACGAGCAAACAGGAAAGACGTTGCAAGTGGATGCAGTGACCACAGGTTTCCCTTTCACAACACAGCCAGTGGTTCGCCCGGGTGGTATTGCATTGGGACTCTGCATCAGCAGACCCCAAATACCACAAGACCTGATCAGATTGGCTGCCTAAAAATAGGGATCTGGACATCCCTATGTTTTGTCTGTTCTTTATTTCAGTGATAAAGGAATGGTTATTATAAGGATAATGACCAATAATGACATACCAGGTTTACGTTTCACTGCTATAATCCGCTTCTCATTGGCCTTAAAACAGTCCCTTATTATTCCTCTACACTAGAGTAAAATTAATGTGTCTGCTAGACTCCAATACCTCACAAATCCTGTAGCTCACGCCAGACCCCTCTGCCATTGCTACATTGCCCGTTTAAGAATCCGATTCGAGCAATTTCTCCTCACATACAAGACTCTCCATAACTGTGCCCCTGTCTACACCTTTCATATTGACATGTATGTCCCATCCCAGTTAATTCAAATTTCCAATGATCTGCCATTTTCTCTGTGTCACCCCCACTCCTCTTAGATTGTAAGCTCACTTGACCAGAGTCCTCTTTTCCCATACTTCATGCGTCAAACTTGTTACTTTTATGTTTGTTTTTCCTACCCATTTCACAGTGCTACGGAATACGTTGGTACCTTATAAATAATTTAAAATACAGTGCCAGGAGGAAATAGATAAACAATGTGGAGGGCACAAAAGGATGTAGACAAGCAATAAAACTCCAGCTGCTATTACATCACATCTATTGACTGTCAAATATTTGATGCACAATTTCAGCTCTGATAAATCTCCCTTTATGTCTATAGCAATATCTTACGGACCGCACACTATAAGCACGGATTCCCTTGTAAATATTTCTCCCAAGTCAAAAGACACATTTGATAATAGTGAGCTTAAGTGTTCATTAAGGGAGAGCCATTAACCCCTTCACTGCTGAGCCATTTCACTCTTAACAATAATAATAAAAAAAAGAAAAATGTGGGTTTATTTTTTTTTCTATACTTTAAACATGGTCATATTTGGTATCATTGCAAAGGCCATGCTCTGGCCTTTCTAATGATACCAGACATGACCCTGCTAGCTGAAAACAGTTAGGGGTTCCTTTGAACTTCAATATCTCCCATCTCCACACCTATCTTTCCTTAGGAGTCAATGAGGACGTTCCCCGCACGTCCTCAGCAGTGAAAGGGTTAAGGAAGATAAAAAAACAAGAACAAGTAAATTTCATTTTTGGTGCCATACTTTGCCCATTATTTTCCGGCCATTCATAGCAGCTAAAGAGGCAGCTGCATGTCGATGTTCAAAGAATTCCACGAAGCAATACGGATCATTGCCGGCCGTCTGTTAAAAAGAAACATTATGTTAGAACAATAAAGAGTACTTGAAGATTAAAAACAGACAAAAACATAGTTAATATGCTTGCATATTAAACTATATAGTCTCAAAGATTGAATGTTTGTCCCTAAAACAGCTGACATGAGATACATGTCACCTAGAACATGTAGGAAAAGACACTAAGCTTTCAAATAGTATTTTACATAAAATTTAACCTGCATCAGATTTCTATCAGAACATAATGTGTGATCCACAGAATACACCACTTGAAATTGCACAAATGAGAAGAAAATAAATGACAAGATTTCACATCATACACTACAGATCCGTGTTAGATATTGATATCATGAAACAGGTTTTGGGAATTTTTTATTTTGAATCTCACCATAAATCGTGTGGCTGGTTTCTTCACTTCTTCCCAGTGTGGGAAAATGCTACTGGAAGCAGTTTCTCACCAAAATTAACACAGCAATTTGTGATGCTTTGAGCAGCACAATCTTATTTGATATAAATACACTGTTGCTTTCATTTAGTAGCCTGTTCTTAAAACCCACTTAAGCAAAACTCTTTGTTCCTATACATTCATTATCTAGCTGAGGATTGCTTAATGTTTGAGAGCAAGAACCCTGTGCATGTTATAAACAACTTACTGGGAATGAACACTAAGTGGGGGTTACGAGAGCTTCTGATTTAGCCTAGTGTGTTCTTTTAAACTTTGACTAATGTGAAATAAGATTTCAGATTTTGTCTGTTCAAATGTAAGGTATCAGTAGAAATCTCATATCAAATAATGCATAATAGATTAACAGGCGATAAAACTGTATAGGTTCATCAAAACTGTCTACATTGCTCATGGCTCTATTTTATTACGGGAATTTTTTTTGGGGTAAAAACCACTTCAAAAGAGCAGATTTCTCCTTGGATCTACAGAATGTGCTGTCTGCAAGCATGCTAGTGATGCCCAAATTAACTGCAGCTCAAAAGCATCCTACTCTGCAAACATGCAGAGCGTTAACTTGAAAAGGACAAAGAAAATGTGTAAGATAATCCTAAACATAGTTTAAGTTTAAGAATGCATGCTTTAGAGAGCATTTTGCAGGTTTTACTGAACTTTGCTGCTTTCCTCAGAGCTAAAGGGAATATTAAAAGGGACATTCTGTCTACACAAGGTGACCATGCAATGCAAACTGAATGGTCACCATGACTTGAACATCCTCCCCACTCCGCAAAGGGGTCCGAACGGATGATTCAGTTCCACTTGCCAAACGTTCAGATCACAGAGTGTTGATCTGGTTTCCTGGAAAAAGATCAGGAATGAACACTAGTTTCTGCTTCTAGCCACTGGCTCTCAGTGTGCTCGCACTAAACACTGTACAGCCTGGATGCTGGTTCAAGCGTCCTTCCTCCCCCACAGTACATGACAGCTGGTGCTTGTGCATGCTGAAAGGGCCACCTGATGTATGTGCCGAAGCAAAAGTGCAGGTATTTATGAAGCTGTAGTGGGTGCAAAATGTGTGATATCTACCATTTATTTCACGCTTTTGTTAAAGGGGCACCCTATGTACCCTGACCACTTTAGCATAATGAAGTGGTCAGCCTGGGTGGAGTGCCCCCCCCAAACCAGTTTTGCTGATAGCGCTGTGTGAAGAGGAGGACTTCTCCTGCCAAAACAGCTGTCACTCAAGAATTTGAATGCATCGACTGCAAGGAACCGATGAGTTCAATACAATCTATATGCTGATATCCAATCTCCCAAATGCTTGCAGCAGCCAAATTTTGGGAAGACAGTAGCCCTGGGTTGCTTCTCCACAAGTGCATAGGAGATACGCAATTTGCTTAAGGAGTACCAGTGACGTCTGCATTTAAAAAGCCCTGCACCAGAGAAGGAGCAGCTGAGGGAGAAAAATTTAATATTTTACTTTAAAGAGAACATTAAAAGCATACTAGTGCAGATGTCCGTGTTACTAGAATTTAAACATGCAATATTTTGTAACCAGGACAGCCATAGCAGTAATTTTGCCTATGCCCATACCTCAGGCAGTCCTTTCGGTATGCTGAAATTGAAAAAAAATCTAAGAATATGAGGCTGAAAGGTGCCTATTCATTGGCTCATCTAATGTGGAATGGCCCAATACAAAGCATCTATGGTTTCAATCAGTCTCCACCCAGACGAGAAACTTACATCCATTATCATTTTGCAGCTTTTGCATGGGCCAATCTGGCTGAACACTTGAAGAATTAGTGCTTCTGTCACATCCCTAGACAAATTTCCCACATACCTACAGATTGAAAAAAAAAGAATTAGTATGAAACAGTGAAAAGGTGATTGAAATATGTTTTGCTTCATTTCCTATGTCATTGAGTAAAAAATAAATAATATATACACACACACACACACACACACACACACACACACACACCTTTTCTCCAGTCTGAACCCAGTTGAACAGTCTCTAAAAACAGTTGCAACAGAATCTACAGAAGAATGAATGATAAAATTAAAGCAACGGTCAGGGATTGACTTGTACAGTTGTGTTCAAAATTATTTCAACCCCCAATGCTGTAAAGGGTTTTAGGGAATTTAGTGTACATTTGTAATTGTATTCAGAATGAAATCCTACAAAGCACTTTTTAAAGAACCATATGCAACTAAAATGACATCAATTGGTTTTGTAATACAGTAGTAAATGTTTTTGTGAATTCTTCATTGACACAAATATTCAACCCCTTAAAGACTACCACTCTGAAGAACAGAGGTTCATTCAAGTGTTTTCAATCAGGTATTGAAAACACCTGTGGATGTCACGGAGCAGCAATAAAGCATAATAAGCACCAATTAGGCAGCTTTAAAATGACTGATACTCAGCTCCTTCTAGACATTTACTGGTGTGGTTACAAACATGGTGAAGTCAAGAGAATGGTCCAGAAAGACAAGAAAAGAGGTGATTACTCTTCACAGGAGGGCAATGGCTATAAGAAGATTGCAAAGATGTTAAACATACCAAGAGAGACCATAGGAAGCATCATTCGCAAATTCAAGGCAAAGGGCACTGTTGAAACGCTACCTGGTCGTGGCAGAAAGAAGATGCTGACTTCGACTGCTGTGCGCTACCTGAAGCGTAGAGTGGAGAAAAGTCCGCGTGTGGCTGAGGAACTGAGAAAAGATTTGTCAGATGTGGGTACTGAAGTTTCAGCTCAGACAATACGGCGCACACTGCGTAATGAAGGCCTCCATGCCAGAACTCCCAGGCGCACCCCCTTGCTGTCTCCAAAGAATAAGAAGAGTCGACTGCAGTATGCCAAAAGTCATGTGGACAAACCACAGAAGTGTTGGGATAGTGTTCTGTGGACTGATGAAACAAAATTAGAACTGTTTGGGCCCATGGATCAACGCTATGTTTGGAGGAGGAAGAATAAGGCCTATGAAGAAAAGAACACCTTGCCTACTGTGAATCATGGCAGGGGGGGGGGGTCAATCATGCTTTGGGGCTGTTTTGCTTCTGCAGGTACAGGGAAGCTTCAGCGTGTGCAAGGTACCATGAATGCTCTTTAGTACCAGGAGATATTGGATGACAATGTGATGCAGTCCGTCACAAACCTGAGGCTTGGGAGACGTTGGACCTTTCAACAGGACAATGATCCCAAGCATACCTCCAAGTCCACTAGAGCATGGTTGCAGATTAAAGGCTGGAACATTTTGGAGTGGCCATCGCAGTCACCTGACTTAAATCCGATTGAGAACCTCTGGTGGGACTTAAAGAAAGCAGTTGCAGTGCGCAAGCCTAAGAATGTGACTGAACTGGAGGCTTTTGCCCATGACGAATGGGCGAAGATACCCGTAGATCGCTGCAAGACACTTGTGTCAAGCTATGCTTCACGTTTAAAAGCTGTTATAACTGTAAAAGGATGTTGTACTAAGTACTAAGATTGAAGGTCACTTGGGGGTTGAATAAAACTGATGATGTAAGCACAGAAAAGACATTTGTGGTTATTTCATTATAAATGTTGTTATATTTGTCTGACCTACACGTGCCTCTTTGATTTAATTGTAAGCAAGATGACTGAATGATCAAAATCAATGTCAAACTGGCCAAAACTCTCAATTTCAGTGGGGGTTGAATAATTTTGAACACAACTGTATATGCTGGAAAAGGAAGAGAGAAATTGTTGAGGTTTTCTACTTGTGGCAATTCGATTAAGAAAACCAAATCGAAAATTCAACAAACACTGCCTTTAAACCAAATAAAACAGAAAAAAAGAAAACTCATCTAATTTAGTAGTGGAGGGTAGGAGAGAAGGGAAAGTTCGAAAGCGATCAGAAACCATCCAGGCAGCTGATGTGCAGGAAGCAGACATAAGGCCATGTGAGGATACAGGGACGAAAGCCGTTCCTTCTTCCACTATAAATCCAGCGGCAAGCAAGGCTTTTGATACACATCACTTAAGTGTGAGTTACTTTTAGAAGCAGAAATAGCATTGTACAGGAGTTGCAGAAAAATAAAGTTAAAGATGAGATTATATATATATATATATACACACACACATACATACATACATGGTGAGCCAGTCAAACCTGCATTTTTTAAAAGGGCGGGAGAGCCTTGAAAGTGGGCGGAGCGAGTTAGCAAGGTTACCATTGTGTCCCCCACAACTAAGCATTTCAGTCGTCATGGAGCAGTGGTCTAAACAACAACGTTCATTCGCTGTGAAAGCGTTTTACCAAAGTGGTAGTTATGCAGCCGCTCAGCGTCGTTTCCGGAAGAATTTTCAAATTAATCGAAATAAGCCAGGGCCGTCTGTTAATTCAATCAAATTGTGGGTGACAAACTTTGAAGCAATTGGTGAAACGAGAAGCAGAAGGGGTGGCAGTGCAAGATCAGTGCGAACTCCCGCGAATATTGACCGCGTGAGAGTTGCTGTGGAAAGAAGCCCTCGGAGATCGGCGCGTCGACAGAGTGCTGCGCTTGGCATGGCAAACACGAGCGTCCGAAGAATCTTGGTTAGATTTACACCATCACCCATACAAAATTCAGGTTGTTCAGGCTATGAATGAAAACGATTTTGCAGCTCGACGGCATTTTTGTCAAACGTTGTTGGACATGTTTGATGAAAACGAGGACCTTGTTCACAACCTGTGGATGAGCGATGAGGCACATTTCCATCTCTCCGGTTTTGTGAATAAACAAAATTTCCGATATTGGAGTGATGAAAACCCTCAACAACTCCATCAAACACCACTCCATTCAAGCAAGGTAACAGTTTGGTGCGCAATGTCCTCATTGGGAATCATAGGCCCGTATTTTTTGGAAAATGACAGGGAGCAAGCAGTTATTGTGAATGCACAACGCTATTCGGAAATGTTGCATTCGTTCTTCATTCCTCAGCTTCGTCAACATGGAATGAACAATGAAACCTTATTCCAGCAAGACGGTGCCACAAGTCCGTGTGAGCATGAATGTTCTCAACAATGTTTTTCCAAATCGGGTGATATCCCGAAATGGAGCAATTTCTTGGCCTCCCCGATCGCCCGACCTCACAGTGTGCGATTTTTTCTTGTGGGGGTACCTGAAGAGTAAAGTCTTTGAACAACGACCTCCAACGCTTGGGGAACTCAAGAGGAGAATCCGGTTGGAAAGCGAGAGAATTCCTCAGCGTATGCTCCGTGATGCGATGGGCTGTTTCAGAAATCGCCTACAAGAATGTCTCAAATCGGGAAGGACACCATCTTACTGGAGTTATTTTTAAACAGTGAATGTTGTTTCTTAAAAATGCTTTTTAATGTACATTAAGATAGTAACAATAAAATTTTGAAATATCCATCCGTTTATTTTTTACAGTCATTTCAAAAATGCAGGTTTGACTGGCTCACCCTGTATATAAAATAAAAAAAAATTAAGACTGAGTAGGAGTACCAATATTCTTTCTGCCAGGTACTCAAAGAATAATTATAAATAATAGTATTATTTATAAAGTGCTGGCATATTCTGCAGCGCTGTACAATAGGCTCAGTATAGAGGGTTACAATACATTGAACAACATTTGACAAACCGTACAGGAGGAGATGAGTGCCCTATTCCCGTAGGAACTCACAATCTAGAAGAATGTCATGTGACGCTTTCTAATCAAGTTTTTGCTGAAAGCCTGTCCAATTTATGATAGTATTGAACTGAATGGCCAGACAGCCTATTTACTAGGGATGCACAGACACCAATTTTTTAAGACCGAGTACAAGTACCGATACTTTAATGTCATGTGACCGCTTTTCAATAAGAAAAGACCTCAAAAAAAAAAGCCCCCAAATCACACATTGCCCCCCAGCCCACCCTCCGGCGCTGCAAGGCTTCTTCGAGCGGCCACCGGCAGAGGTTGTAGCCCACTGCTCGAAGACAGATGACGGAGGAGCCTGGCAGCACACCAAACATTGTGCCAACGAAACTGGCCGGCAAGCCAGCCCAGCGCTGGCTTTCAGTATCCGTTTAGTTATCGGGGGCCCCTGCACGAGTACCAAGCATTCATTTATTTTTTCCCTCTCCTTGGGAATATGGTTAGGGAGCTGTAATAAGTGTGACTTGCTTTACCAAACCCATGAAAATACCCTGCAATTAATATTACAGCCAGTACCAATATACCCAATTCTGAGGAATGAACCAAGTATATGCACAAGGTGTTCACAATTGTTTTTAAACACATTTTAATTGTTGTTAAGAGTCAATAAAGACTGTTATGAAATAACTGTATGCAAGTGGTCATCCGGCACCGACCATGAGCTCATTTTGGTCTCATGGAAGATTGTTCTTTTTTCATACCACTAATTATATGGGTTTATCGCCCTAAATTAATGATGGTACACAGATCCCTAATTCTGGAGAAGTCTTGTACAGGGCATCTCCCACTGTGCAAGTAATTTCTCTTATCCTTTTGAACCAATAGATCACTACAGCTCCTGTAAAGGGAATTCCCTTTCAGGTGGGGAGGGGGGCATTTCTGTTAACACGCTCATGGGCAATACCATCAGTGGGCAGGGTAAGTCCTACAGCAAGAGATGTCAGTAAAAAACAATTTGCACAAAGTGCAAACGGAGTGCCCACGGCACAGGTAACTTTATTGAACAAACACACAAACCATACATACAATGGATGAAAAATCAAAAGGATGGTCTAAATGTTATCAAAATCCGAATATAAAAACCAAATCCCAATAGAAGCATGTCCGTAGTCTATACAGAGGAAAAAATAAAGAGGGTAGTCACTGTTACCTCAGCGGTTCTAGCCGCCTACACACCTCATAACTAAAGGACAGGGAGGCGGGATGGAAAGCTACAATTAAGCATAATCAAGGACCAGAAAAGTAGTGACTGTTAAAAACAAATAAGGCGACACTCGACACATTTCGCCCGTACCAGGCTTAGTCCTGAGGGCTAACCGCCGAGGTAACAGTCAGTGACTAACCTCTTTATTTTTTCCTCTGTATATAGACTACGGACATGCTTCTATTGAGATTTGGATTTTGATAACATTTGGACAATCCTTTTGATTTTTCATCCATTGTATGTATGGTTTGTGTGTTTGTTCAATAAAGTTACCCGTGCCGTGGGCACTCAGGTTGCACTTGGTGCAAATTATTTTTTTTACTGTTTATCTTTTTGGGTTAAGCCCTTTGTGTGCCTCCTACAATGCCCCGTTTACTTTTGTTGTGTTGTTTAGCAAGAGATGTCAGCCGGATGTTGGAGAAGCCTCAAATAAACGCCAGATAGGCGGGACTTAGCGTGGTGCAGCTTCAGTGAGCCAACCTGTCCCATTATCGGCAATTCAAAGACTGGTAAGTAATTTGCTGAATACCAGCCCCAAAAAAAACAGAACGGCCAACCCTTACTCTAGCCCCCTTCACTGGAGAGCACATTTTTACCGATTTTTCTCATGTTTAAACGCGATTTAAAGCCACATTTTATTATATGACCCAGACATATTATAGATCGTTCTTTCCGGCAGACCTCGGCAGATTCAGAATATATAATTTTTATATGTATACGTCATGTCCTGCCTGTATAGTAGAACAAAAAATGCAATAAAATTTAAATTTTTAATCTATAGCATGTTAACCCCTTAGTGACCGGGCGGTTTTACACAAATCCGTCTTTTAGTGACCGCTGCTGTTTTTACGTTTCTGCGCTGTTAGTGTTTAGGTCAAATTTTCCTCTTACTCGTTTATTCAACCCACACATATTATACACCCCTTTTCCCGCCATTAAATGGACTTTCTAGAAATACCATTATTTCCATCATATCGAATAATTTACTATAAAAAAAAATATGAAATATGAGGAAATGGTAAAAACACACTTTTTTGTATTTTAATCCCCAAAATCTACAACCACCCAAAACGACACCAGCTAAATAGGTTTAAAATTTTGTCCCGAGACTAGAAATACCCAATTTTTACATGCGTTTGCTTTTTAACCCCTTCACTGCTGAGACAGTTCACCTATGTGCTATTTATTTTTAGATGACAGCCTAGGTCCTATTTAATTAAACTCCCCCCAGACAAAAAAAACTTTAAAAAAAAACATTTTTTTTTTTTATTTAATTTTTTTTTTTAAAAAAATTTAAAACCAAACCTGGTCATGTTTGGCATCATTTTAAAGGCCATAATCAGGCCTTGCAAATGATGGCAAATATGACCATCTAGCTGCCATGGATCGGGAGATAAAGGGATCCTTAGGATCCCCTTATCTCTACATGGCAGCTAGAGGGTTAACTGGCCCACTGACATCCTCACACATATGGTGAGGTTGTCAGTGGGTGGGGGGGGGACCTGGAGGCTTGGCTGACATCCAAGATGTCAGCCCCCCTCCAGGTTTGAATCGCGTTTTGGCGTCAATTGGCGCCGCAACGTGATCCAGCGGCGAAATGGTTAATGCCATACACCGCTGGAAAGGGGAGGCTCTCCCCTCTCCAGCGGTGCAAACGGCATCTCCCTAGCTTCAATGGTTGGGGAGATAGAGGGCTCCGAAGGAGCCCCCCCACCCCTCCATTGAAAAGCATGGGGACGCCTGCTGATGACGTCACCACGCAGCGTGGCGACGTCATCAGCCTCGCCTGCCCATGTAAATCACATGGGCAGGCTTCCTCCCTGCCAGATCGCCGTGGGATCCGGCGAGGGAGGCGAGTATCGGGCGGGAGGGGGATTAGGCGCCGCTGACGTACCCTGTACGTCCGCGGGTCTAAGGGAGACCCGAGTACAGGACATACAGGGTACGTCAGAGGTCCTTAAGGGGTTAAGTGTTTTTTTCCACATTTTATCACATGAGCGTTTGCGGTTATATTTTCAATGGAGTCGTGTTACATTTTTTTAAGGGAATTACGTGATTTTTAGCAAACGCACCACATAGAAAAAAATCATTAGTGCAGCATCATTGTTCACATAATTTAAATGTGAACAATAGGGCTGCAACTAATGATTATTCTCAATCGATTAGTTGGCCGATTATTTCGATCGAAAAAAAAAAGGTTTACTTTTTCATAAGCAATTTGCTTAGTGTACGTAACTTTTGTACGTACATATGCAAATTGCGTACTTTTCACACGAGGTATGCGAGTGTTTGGTCAGAGGGATGGGTTGATGCTTCATGCGCAGCTTAAGCCCATGTTTGCTTTCTCAAATGAACGTGGCTACAAGCACTTTGTCATAGATGATGTCAGGATGAAGTCGGGGTTAATAAGCTAAAGTGGTCGGGTGCGTAGAGTGTACCTTTTAAATAATTGTGAACAAACTGAGTGGGAGGAGGGACTGGAGGTGGAAGGGAGTGACTTTGCTCAAGTGACTTGATCTGAGTGTGAGAGGGAGTGGGTATGGACAAAAGACCGAATCTGAGTGTGAGTTTGGGGAAAGGGACCAGACCAAAAGGAGGGAATGGCAGGGAGGGCGGGGTGGTTGCACAGGACTCCAGCTTCAAGTAAGGATAAAACACAGGCATACAGCTCATTCACCCAGTGGCAGTATCCTATTGTTTGTGTTATAGTTCTACTACTGTTGTAAACGGAATAAAAACAAACTGGTTGTGTCTGACATAACCCTAGAACGAAAATCATTTTCGTAAAGCAGTAAAAACCTAGTAAAGCAGCGGCGGGTCTTCTCCAATCATCTCCGAAGCTGAGGTTATTTACGTTTAAATCAATCTGACTCTAACTGTGTGCTGTACACAGGACGATTAATCGATGATTAAAATAGTTGTGAACTATTTCCATTATCGATTAGTTGTTTCAGCCCTAGTGAACAATATTGCTGCATTAATAATAAAAAAATAAAACTTTTTAAATTTTGAACATGGTCTTGTTTGGCATCATTCGAAAGGTCATGCTCAGTCCTTTCGAATGACACCCTCCATGACCCCCTAGCTGCCACGGTTCTGGAGTTATCGGGGTTCAAAAGGAACAACCCCATCTCCACCAGGGGGTTTCCTTGGGAAATTCCCGGGCAGCTAAGGGTTCCCAGACTGACATCAACACGCTATGCACGATGACTTCTGGCAGCGAGGGGGGACCCGGGGGTGGAGCCGCCATCCAAGATGGTGGCCCCCACTGGAGCCAGGCTGCAATTTGGCACCGCAAAGCACTGAATCGTGACCCGGTGTCTGAGGGGTTAAAGCCAGGCATTGCTTAAAAGGGGAGATTCCCCTCCCTTTCAGGCGATCTCCAGGCATTGTCGGGGGGACGTCGGGAGGCGCATAACTTCAGCGTTTGAGGACGCTGAAGCCAGAACGCCGCAGGACCCCGGGCAGAGAGGCGAGCATCTCAGCCGGGGCTCCCGCTTCCGGATGACGTGTGAGGAATGTCCTCCACATATAGCGGGAGACTGAGGACGTTCCCCACACGTCAGTCGCAGCGAAGGGGCTAGAGCTTGAAATAGAAAAAAAAAAATTGAAAAACAAGCTTAAAAAAAAAACCTTGAAATTTATGAAATGGGGGAGTAGAGGTAACATCATTGCTCTATAACCAGAGAGAGACTGGAGACACAGGTTCGATCGGGCAAGAGCACCTCTCCAGTAAGTGTCCTTGGGCAAGACACCCAATGGTACATACTCGCCACCCAGGACATACTTGAAAACGAGAGAAATCTCAATGTATCCTTCCTGGTAAAATCCTCTCATAAAAAATTAATTAATAAAATAAAAATGGAGATTATGTGATATTGTATAAGTGGGCTAGACAAAGTTGGTAAATGGCATGGATCTTAGATACATATTGATGTACCCAAGTCTAGAGTACTCTTGCAACCAACATGTAAAGGCAAAAAAGAGGTTCCTTGACTGCATAGCCAGGCACCAGTGCAGTATTGAGCTTATATAGAAACCTCTGTGTGTAAAGATACACAATAGTTGCCCTTACGAAAACATTTTAGATTAAACCCAAAAGAATGGATGGCAAGAGTATCCAGCAACACGAGACAGGGATACCACAGTCAAGTTGGAACATAAATAAGGGTTTACACAGTAGCAGTGTCCCAAGGTAACTTTACTCTTCAAAAAAAGAGGCCAGATCAATAAAAGATCAATTTGTTAACATTAGCACATACAATAATTTGCAGCTAATGCGGTTTAAACAATATAGACACTGCTACTGTGCAAACCCTTATTTATATTCCAACTTGACTGTGGTATCACGGTCTCGTGTTGCTGGATACTCTTGCCACCCATCCTTTTGGGTTTAATCTAAAATTTTGTGGTTTTCGTAAGGGCAACTATTGTGTATCTTTACACAGAGAGGTTTCTATATAAGCTCAATACTGCACTGGTGCCTGACTACTCAGTCAGGGACCTCTTTTTTTTACCTTTACATGTTGGTTGTAGGAGTACTCCTATGAATTCTAAGATCCTTACCATTTACCAACTTTGTCTAGACCACTTGTACAATATCAGCGTAATCTTCATTGCATAAATTTCATGTTTAAGCTTGTTTGTTAATGCAAATGTGTGAATAGAGTTTAATTTTTTCTATTACTTTTGGGTGGATAGATATATATTCCCATACCTGCTTTTTACGTTAACTACTCTAGAGCTTCCATGAGGCTGCAGGAAACCTCCACTCCGGGTTATTTTTTTTCAATACAAGAACTCTTCAAATTTCAGAAAATGCATTTGTACCTGTGACATCAGGGATGAGTGAAAGCAGAGCCTGTTTTTGTTCCCTCACCTAATGTCATAATGTATGATAAAGGCTTCCGATAACATGATTTAAACAGCCTGGCCTGTGGTGGTTGCTAAGTGGATGATCACAATGAAACCTAATGCTGTACTGTCAGTCTGTTACAGATGCTGCTTACCTTGATCCTTATGTAAGACCACAGAATAAACTCTAGCTTGATAACTAATTGGGGGGGGGGGACTCTTATAGCATGTGTACCAACCGGTCAGCTCACATTTCACTGATCTGTCAAACGACTGGTGGTGACAGGAAAAATATGCCTTATGTGAATAATTATAAAGAATGCGGCAAAAGGAATTTTATGCAAAAAATGCTTAAAAGATAAGTCACTTTTAGTTTTTGGGTCAGTATTATGGGTCACTTTTATTGTCAACCCTAAAACATGTACCAATACTAACCCTAAAGCATGAGCTGCATGTAACCCAGGAGCTGAAGACATGAAAACTGAAGCAGCAACAGCTAAGGCAGCCGGCACACGAGCATACAGTATTGCGTCCATTACGGACGCACTTTTTCACGGGAGATCTTGTGAGTACTGCATAAAGTGCGTCCGTAATGTCTGATGTCTCCACACCCTAGGAAAATACATGGCAGCGTTGTTTCTGCGTCCGTTTAGCTTTTTAACGATGTTATTTTTGCATCCGTGGCTTTATGCTTTGCCCGTCCGTGAATAAGTGCGCAGGGGCTTTGTGTGGTGTGTTTGATTGACTCCTTTATAAAGCTACGACAGACGTCAAACAGTATGGTCAGACGGACGCAAAATGTTTGCTAGTGTGCCGCCAGCCTAAATCTCGTGAACGAAGGACCTGCAATTCGCCAACTGCATGTGACCACATTTAACCATTAAAAGGAACACTCCAGTCTGAAAATCACCCCCCCCTTTTTTACATTATATTAAAGCTATTGCCCTAGTCATTCAGTATATATACACATATATTTTTAATGTAATACTTACCCTAAAAACGACACTTTTCCAGCAGCGTTTTTTTTTTACTCACCTCCCTCCTCTTCCGCTCCCGTCGTGGAAACTTGGCTACAGGTTTACGTGCAAAGCGCGCCTATCACGTAAACCAGCCAATCAGCAGGCTTCCTCCCGGAATCCTGCTCATTCAACCGCGCATGCGCGGAGCAGCGCACGTTCACGAGCAGCGAGGTGAGCTGAAGTTCACCCCGCCTGCTCGTCTAAAAACTCTTTGGCGGAGGAGAAGGAGGAGGCAGCGGCTCCTTCTCCTGCACGTTCCCGCGACTCTGCCGGAGTGGTGGGACGTCATCGCGCTTCTAGCGCGATGACGTCCCAGCTTTGCCTAGAGTTCCAAAACGCGGGGACCTTGAAACCCGATCGGCTGATTGACAGCTGGGAGGGCGGAGTAAAGTCCACCGCTTCTCAGCAATATCAGCCGATCGGGAAAAGATAGAAGGCTGGGGAAAAAAAAAATGGGATACTTCAGGCAATATGACCACCTTAAAAAGCTGAGGTGGTCATATTGCCTGGAGTATCCCTTTATAGCAGCAGGTACAAACCGTGAACTAGTAAAGCAGCATGGCATAGCATGGTAAGCAGAACACCTGCTAAAAGAGTACAGAAATTGGCAAGCCTCTGGGATTGTGTGTATGTACACTGCATTGCTAGGAGGAACGCATGTGGGCAAGGATAGATGTGAAGTTATGGTGGCAACAGTCATCTAGGAGGTGGTGGCGGATAGATTACAGCAGCTACCTTCCCAGAGGGAAAGCTGTAGGAGATAAATGTAGATAAGGAGAGGAAAAAAGGGCCTGAAAATGACAAACATGTGTCAGTAACGGAGAGAAGGAGGCTACAAAAACTGTGTTCATATACAGAGACGTAAAAACTGGAGGGCTTTACTACATGGAGAGAGTGGCTTCTATGCCCTAGCTGTGAAAGTAAACAATGGAGTTATATGACCATATGGAGCAGAAAACAAACTGCAAAGAAGAGGACATATGCTGCAAGAAAGTCTCGATTCGGGCCTGCAAAATTACCCATAATACTTGGGGAAATATGGTGCAGTGCCAATGGGCAGCACTGGGTAATAAAGACAAATACAACAGAGCTAGATTTAAAAGGCCTTGGTGCCATTGTATTGCTGGGAGTGCCTAGTCAGCAAAACCAAGGGATGCCCTCTTTGTGCACCGATACCAAACAGTCCTAAACCTATATCAAACATATACTACCAGCAGCAGAAAGTCTACGACACCGGGCCCCGACCTCCCGGGCCCCCACTGCACCGGAAAACGACCTCCCGGGCCCCCACTGCACCGGGAAACGACCTCCCGGGCCCCCACTGCACCGGGAAACGACCTCCCGGGCCCCCACTGCACCGGAAAACGACCTCCCGGGCCCCCACTGCACCGGAAAACGACCTCCCGGGCCCCCACTGCACCGGAAAACGACCTCCCGGGCCCCCACTGCACCGGGAAACGACCTCCCGGGCCCCCACTGCACCGGAAAACGACCTCCCGGGCCCCCACTGCACCGGAAAACGACCTCCCACACTTAAAACGAGGCAACATGCTTCGCCTTACCCTGACTTCACAACAATAAAGCGATACCATAATTGTACTCCCAGCCGTACCCCGTGACATTCAATCTACAGCATGACATGGTCAGCTCTGCCCACACTCGGGCATGCCCTATGCCATAAAGCCAGTGTGTGTGTGTGTATGGAGGGGGTGTCGGAGCAGGCCCTTGCTCACATCCCGCCACACAGGGCTAACACGTGACACTAATAACACGAGGCCTTTGTATGAAGGCAGGCCCGGCCACCTCCTGGGATCATACAAGGTAAGCGTGGCCAGGCGAAGGCGGTCAGGCCTAGTGACTCACAGGGTCCTGGGCAGTTCCTCCTCCATGGCTCCGGGCCCCGCGCTGTCCAAGCGGGATACCCGGTGCAGATGAGAGCGGGTGTGGGGGCTGTCTCCTCGGGGGCTGTGGATGGAGGGCGAGATGTGGCAGGCCCGGCCTGTACTCCTTTGCTCTTCGTACCGGTCTCACTCCGCCGGCTCCTACCGCCCGGCCTAGAACAATGCGAAAGAAACCGTCACCACAAGATGGCGGCGACTGGGAATGGCGCAAGCGCGGATCGAGGCCCCCAAGCGTATAGCTGCCCTGCAAAATGCCTGCACGGAAACAAGAAGAAGCGCACTTTTAGGTAGACGCACGTAGCGTCCGGATAAAGTAAATGCTATCTACGGGGCTACTAGGTCAGAATTAACAATGGATAAAATAGATGGCTAAAAAGCTCGTCTGACTGAAATAAATAAAAAAAAGCATGCGCCGCCCGGGAATCGAACCCGGGTCGCAAGAATGGGAATCTTGCATGATACCACTACACCAGCGGCGCGACTGGGAAAAAGCTGACCTCAGGAAGTTACATGAGGCCTGAATACCCCTCCCTGTGCCTTTTGTTCTATTCTGAATTTTTATATTAGTTTGATGGTTAATCATCAGCATTTCCTGGCTCCTGTTTGCACAGTACCCCCATTATTGATGAAAAAAAAATCAATTTTCATTAACTATGTTAAAATATAAATTCACAGATACACTTTCTATTTCTCATAAACAAAATAATGCAAAATTAATTGTAGCATTCTTTTAAGGGCACATATTACTGCAAGCAAGGGCAAGAAATAAGAATATAAAACTCTCATCCTCTCCACTGTTCGCCCATTTTCTGTGTAAATCTGTATATTTGTGATGTTTTTTTAATATCTAGCATTTTATTACTTTGTATTTCTGTAACGACTGTAACGATTCAATGCTCTTGAACCCAGGACATACTTGAAAACGAGAGAAATCTCAATGTATCCTTCCTGGTAAAATAAAATAAATACATTTATTAATTTTACCAGGAAGGATACATTGAGATTTCTCTCGTTTTCAAGTATGTCCTGAGTTCAAGAACATTGAATCGTTACAGTCGTTACAGAAATACAAAGTAATAAAATGCAAGGTATTAAAAATTACACAAATATAGAGATTTACACAGAAAATAAATTTGTAGGGAATATACTCACTATCAGGGTTATTCAGAGACAGGTGAAAACCAGGAGAATTGCCAGGAGAATGAATAATCTAGACCAAATAACCTGTCAGTGTTATTCAGAGAGCAGAGAAAACCAGGAGAATGACTGGAGAAGTGAAAATTCTAGGTCAAAATAGCCAAACCAGAAAAATTCTCCCATTTATCTCACTTTCCAAATCGGCTATTTTGACATACAGGGTTATTCAGAGAGTCGTGAAAAGCAGGAGAATGACTGGAGAATGGAAAATTCCAGGTCAAAATAGCCGATTTGGAAAGTGAGATGAAAGGGAGAATTTTTCTAGTTTGACTATATTGACCTAGTTTTTTCCATTCTCCAGCCATTCTCCTGCTTTTCACCGCTCTCTGAATAACCCTGTGTATGTTTTATGTTGAAAGGTGCATTCTGTATATCAACCTCCCTGGCGGTCTAATTTTTGCAAAATTTTGTGTCTAAAAGCGTTTCAATTTTTTTGGAAAGGAAATGTGTTGTTTTATATAGTAAGCCTGTATTCTGTAGGAATAACACACTGAAATCCGTGCAAGCAAGAGTCTAGTAAACACACGGAGTCAGAGAAGGTTTAAAACATGAAATAATAATTTATTATCCCAGAAATAATTATCCAAAATAATGGAAATAAATTATATTCAATAATATAATCAAACCAAAAACATGCCTCTTTCCTCTGGGTGCTGGGATTCCTGTCCAGATGTACACTCCTTTGCCAATGTAAAACAAGACACGGGGGTACCAAAGAAATTAGAGTATTTATTCTCAAAGCAGCTTTACAGAAATAAAAGGCAAATAAAAATAATTTCTAAAATGTAATAAGGCTTTGCAATACAAGTTTCACTGGTGCTTGACCAGATCCAACTGTTGGATCTGGGCAATCACCAGCGAAACTTGTAATGTGAAGCCTTATTACATTTTAGAAATTATTTTTATTTGCCTTTTATTTCTGTAAAGCTGCTTTGAGAATAAATACTCTAATTTCTTTGGTACCCCCGTGTCCTGTTTTACATTGGCAAAGGAGTGTACATCTGGACAAGAATCCCAGCACCCACTGCACAGCACAAAGTTTATTCTACAGTATTTTTTACTGTAATTTTTCTTTCAGATTTTGAATTTGCCACCTGGTTCCACCCCCCTGCATCGCGTGGCTCACAGGGAGGGGAACCAGGAAGCAAGTCGCCGGTTGCCGCTATCACACTGCGGTGAATGCGGAGACAGTGAGGGAGCGAAGGATGCGGTAAGTATATACAGCCCGAGTGTGGCTCGGGGTTACCGATCGCAGTAGCAAAATTTAACCCCGAGTCACACTCGGGAATACCGCCAGGCAGGTTAATAGGGAGCTCTTAAGGGACTTTACTGGGGGAAGATTTGATGGCGTCTGGGAGGTTATTCCATAATTGTGGTGCTCTGTAGGAAAATGAGGATCAAGCCACTTTCTTTTTGTATTGTAGTATTGCAAGTAAGGTGCTGGTCCTGGATCGGAGGTTATAGGATGAGGGAACTGCTAGGGGAAGCAGTCTATCCAGGTAGTGTGGTAGCTTCCCAGAAACACCATGGGCCTTATCACTTCCTTCCTTAACACTAGTGCTAGTGGTCACATACAGTTTATACATGGCATGTCAACATATTCTAATTTGTTGAGATAGTGAACTGGTGAGTTTTTGTTAAATGAGCCATATAATCACAATTAAAAGAACCAAAGGCTTAAACTACTTCAGTCTATGTGCATTGAATTTATTTAATACACAAGTTTTACAACTCGAGTTGAATTAATGAAATAAATGAACTTTTCCACAACATTCTAATATATTGAGATGCACCTGTAAATGAGCATTGGCGCTAGCTAGGTTAAGTCAGGTGATAGCGTGCCGCACAGATAACCTCCCGATCACTATCGGGTTAAAAAACCCATTAGCGCATCGGTATTAGTGCTTTTTTGCGCGAGCTTACTGTACTTTGCTCTCCCTATGCTTAACATGGGGAGCGTAAAGTATAAGCAATGAGTAATTAGCGTTAGGATCACAAAGTCCTAACGCTAATTCACAGCTGCCGCTAACTGAAAAAGATTGCTACAGCTTAGAGCAAAGAATTTAAAAAAACGGCATTAAAAAAATGGGAATCAAAAATTTCATCTAAAAAATTTCCAAAAAATAAATACATGAAAAGATGGTTTGCTGAAAATGAAAAGAATAAACCTTTCTTTGCTCTAAGCTGTAGATTATACACACAGGCACTGGACCCCCAGAA
Source organism: Leptobrachium leishanense (assembly GCA_009667805.1). Lineage (NCBI taxonomy): Eukaryota > Metazoa > Chordata > Amphibia > Anura > Megophryidae > Leptobrachium > Leptobrachium leishanense. The sequence continues at coordinate 141,322,998 of CM019065.1, forward strand.
TTATATACACAGGCCCCTAGAACTATATACACAGGCACTGGGCCCCCAGAATTATATACACAGGCCCCTAGAACTATATACACAGGCACTGGACCCCCAGAATTATATACACAGGCACAGGACCCCCAGAATTATATACACAGGCAGAGGACCCCCAGATATTTACGCACAGGCACTGGACCCCCAGAATTTTATATATCCAGCCAGCAGCACACTCACTCACAGACCTCAGATTCAAATGGGGGACCCGCGTGCGCCAGCATGCTCCTCCACGAGGCCCGTCAGCTTCTGCAGGCTGTTGATGCGCTCTCGTGAGATCGCATGAGATCTCGCCTGTAGGCCGCGTCACAGCCTTCAGAAGGCCCAGCGGCCACATGAGGCAGCACGCTGTGCGCTCACCAGCTCTCCACGTTGAGAGGCTCGGGCCACAGCAGGAACCTGCGTTCCTACAAGACTCGAGCCCTGCCCTCAGGTCTCTGGGCGATGGCAGTGGCATAATAACGGGGGGGGGGGGGTGTCGGCTGCCGGCGCCCCCCCTCGGCCCTGCGCCCAGGGCACCCGCACTGGCTGCCCCTCGGTTGTTACGCCACTGCAGCCCATCACTCTCATCCTGCTGTCCTCTCCTCCCGTTTCCAACAAGTCCATCACTCTCATCTTGCAGTCCTCTCGTCCTGTTTCCAACCAGTTCATCACTCTCGCCTTGCAGTCCTCTCCTGTTTCTATCCCCAACACTTCTAGATTGTGAGTTCTCACGGGAATAGGGCCCTCGTTTCCCCCTGTACTGATTTATTAAAATGTTGGTCAGTCTCAGTGTATTGTAACCCTGTCTATAATGTGCCCATTGTTCAGCGCTGCGGAATATGCTGGCACAATACAAATAAAGTATAATAATAATAAAAGCTTCAGCCTCAGCATTTCATGATCTTTGTGAGTTACTCAGTAGGTAGTGAGAGTCTGATCCAGTCACCGAGACCGTGTAAGAGGTTGAAGCCAATAGATCTGTAAAGTCAGTGATAGAAATTATTAAAAGTGAAGGTGTTATGTCATTGGGCCTTGTGTGGGGCACACGGAGTTAATTCCCTTATCATAAAATCGATGTTCTCTGTAAATGCTGTGGAAATATTTCCAGTAGACAACCCTTCTAATGATCCCCATTAGCAGGATCCAGCGATCTATACCCTCCAGATGTTTCGGAACTACTTCTCCATACAGAATGCACCTGTAAACATGTAACCTAGTGACTATATTTCCTACATATTTTTTCTGTTAATCTGTATATTTGTGTTTTTTTTTTTTTTTGTTTTTTTTTAATTAATATCTTGCATTGTATTACTTTGTATTTCTGTAACTGTAACACTTCAATGTTCTTGAACCCAGGTCCAGGACATGCTTGAAAACGAGAGAAATCTCAATGTATCCTTCCTGGTAAAATGCTTTATAAATAAATAAATAAATAAATAAATCCTCAGTAACTCATTAAGATGGCTGAATCACATGGGACATGTAGTTGAGAAAACATCTGGAAGGCCAATCTTTTTCTTACACTCTAGTAACTGAACCAAGACAAAAAGTTTATTTTTCATAATAATTGACAAACAGAAAAAGGTAATTTTTAAAAAAAATTATTTATAAAGTTAGAGAAAAGTAAATTTTGTGCTAGACTGCATTTATTAAATATGGCTAATCCAGAGGAAGGCGAAACACACCTTGTGAAATATCGAACGAGGTGAAAAAATTCCTTCCTGACCCCAATAATGGCATTAATGTTCCTGCTCGCAGAGTTTACAATCTAATACCAGGGGTTAAAATTTGCACTCGCCCCCTCGCAATTTGCGAGTTGAAATTGGGGGAGGACGAGTAGAAATTGGGCTGTAATTGGAATGCCAGCGTCGGCATGGAGCCGTCACTGGCATTCCCTTTCATGTGATCCTGTCCGCTCCAGTGGCTTAGCGAGGAAGGAGGGGGGCGGCGCCGCAAGCAGGGACGCACCAAACGCTGGGAGAGATGTGCTTTCACATCTTCCCAGCATCTGCACTCAGCCAGCTTCCGGGTGGTCTGTGTCACGTGTGCTGACACAGAGCCTGGAAGCGTTTGTGCATGAGTGAGTGAGGAGTGATCTGATTCCCTCCCTCTGAGCGGAGGAGAACTGCTGCCTGGGAGGTAGGTAATTACAAGGCTGCAGGGGTTGCAGGGGATAAAAAAAAGACTGAGAATGGAAGAGAGGGGATGAAAAAAAAGAAAGGGATAAAGAAAAAGACTGAGAATGGAAGAGAGGGGATGAAAAAAGAGAAAGAGGGATACAAAAAAGACTGAGAATGAAAGAGGGGATAAAAAAACTGAGAATGGAAGAGAGGGGATGAAAAAAAGAAAGAGGGATAAAAAATACAGAGAATGGAAGAGAGGATGAAAAAAGAAAGAGGGGATAAAAAAAGACTGAGAATGGAAGAGAGGGGATGAAAAAAGAAAGAATGGAAGAGAGGGGATGAAAAAAGAGAAAGAGGGATAAAAAAAGACTGAGAATGAAAGAGGGGATGAAAAAAGATAAAGAGGGGATAAAAAAAACTGAGAATGGAAGAGAGGGAATAAAAAAAAGAAAGAGGGATAAAAAAAATACTGAGAATGGAAGAGAGGATGAAAAAAAGAAAGGGGATAAAAAAACAGAATGGAAGAGAGGGGATGAAAAAAGAGAAAGAGGGATAAAAAAAGACTGAGAATGAAAGAGGGGATGAAAAAAAAGAAAGAGGGATAAAAAAAGACTGAGAATGGAAGAGAGGGGATAAAAAAAAGAAAGGGATAAAAAAAAGACTGAGAATGGAAGAGAGGGGATAAAAAAAGAAAGAGGGATAAAAATAATACTGAGAATGGAAGAGAGGGGATGAAAAAAAGAAAGAGGGATAAAAAAGAATGGAAGAGAGGGGATGAAAAAAGAGAAAGAGGGATAAAAAAGACTGAGAATGGAAGAGAGGGAATAAAAAAAAGAAAGAGGGATAAAAAAAATACTGAGAATGGAAGAGAGGATGAAAAAAAGAAAGGGGATAAAAAAACAGAATGGAAGAGAGGGGATGAAAAAAGAGAAAGAGGGATAAAAAAGACTGAGAATGAAAGAGGGGATGAAAAAAAGAAAGAGGGATAAAAAAAGACTGAGAATGGAAGAGAGGGGATAAAAAAAAGAAAGGGATAAAAAAAAGACTGAGAATGGAAGAGAGGGGATAAAAAAAAGAAAGAGGGATAAAAATAATACTGAGAATGGAAGAGAGGGGATGAAAAAAAGAAAGAGGGATAAAAAAGAATGGAAGAGAGGGGATGAAAAAAGAGAAAGAGGGATAAAAAAGACTGAGAATGGAAGAGAGGGGATGAAAAAAGAGAAAGAGGGATAAAAAAAGACTGAGAATGAAAGAGGGGATGAAAAAAGAGAAAGGGGATAAAAAAACTGAATGGAAGAGAGGGGATGAAAAAAAGAAAGAGGGGATAAAAAAAGACTGAGAATGGAAGAGGGGATGAAAAAAGAAAGAGGGATATAAAAAAGAAAGAATGGAAGAGAGGGATGAAAAAAGAGAAAGAGGGATAAAAAAGACTGAGAATGAAAGAGGGGATGAAAAAAGAGAAAGGGGATAAAAAAACTGAATGGAAGAGAGGGATGAAAAAAAGAGAGGGGATAAAAAAAGACTGAGAATGGAAGAGGGGGATGAAAAAAAGAAAGAGGGATAAAAAGAAAGAATGGAAGAGAGGGGATGAAAAAAGAGAAAGAGGGATAAAAAAGACTGAGAATGAAAAGGGGATGAAAAAAGAGAAAGGGGATAAAAAAACTGAATGGAAGAGAGGGGATGAAAAAAAGAAAGAGGGATAAAAAAGACTGAGAATGGAAGAGGGGATGAAAAAAAGAAAGAGGGGAGAAAAAAAACTGAGAATGGAAGAGGGGATGAAAAAAAATAATGAGAGAGGATAAAAAAAACAAATGAGAGGGGATGAAAAAAAGAAAGAGGGAGAGAGGTGAAAAAAGTGAGAATGGGAGAGGGGGGGTTGAAAAAAAGAATGAGAGGGAGGGGGTAAAAAGAAAGAGAGAGGGTATATAAAAGGCTTTGGAGCTCTGATACGCTCCTACACACCACACATTATTGTGAGTTTTATTGCTGTGGAGCTCTGATACACTCATACACACTACGCAATACTGTATCAGAGCACCACAGCAATAAAACTCAGTAAGGTGTGGTGAGTATGAGCGTATCAGAGCTGCACAGCAATAAAACTCTCAGTAATGTGCAGTGTGTATGAGCATATCACAGAGCTGCACAGCAATAAAACTCACGCTCATACACACTGCACATTACTATGAGGTTTATTGCTGTGGAGCTCTGTGATACGTTCATACACACTGCACATTACTATTAGAGATGAGCCGAACACTCCCCGAGTTCGGTTCGAAGCCGAACCCGAACTTTCCAAATGTTCGGATCCGAACCCGAACTCGAACCCCATACAAGTCAATGGGGCTGAAAATTCGTTTTTTAGAGTGCCCTCCAAGAGGGCATATATGCTAGATATTTGCTATAAAAGGTGTATGGGTGTTCCGGGTAGTGCCCTGGGGGACAGGAAACAAGGACAAAAAGTTAAAAAAAAAATGTTTTTAAAGGGACAGTGAGTTTTGCATGAAATAAGGGTTAAAAATGAAAAATTCCTTCAAATATCCTGCCTAGGAGGTCCCCATAACCTGCCCGTGAAGTGGCGGATTTCTAGGATGTATAGAAATATGTAAAAACCAAAAAATGACATTTCAAATTACGGTAAATGCTTTTCCTTTAATCTATCCATAAACAACTGCTTGGGGCGGCAGTCTGTATGAAAAGAGGAGACATTTTCGGACACACAGAAAAAGGTTTACTGATTTTTTGGCGGTGAAAAGCAGGAGAATGGAAACTTCTAGACCAAAAAGCCGATTTGGAAAGTGAGATAAATGGGAGAATTTTTCTGGTTCGGCTATTTTGACCTAGAATTTTCCATTCTCCAGTCATTCTCCTGAGCTTCACCTGTGAGCGATGAAGAGCAGGAGAATGACTGGAGAATGGAAAATTCTAGGTCAAAATACCCAAACCAGAAAAATTCTCCCATTTAGGCTAGGGTCAGACTAGCGAATTTTTAACGTGCGCTTAGGCGCACTTAATCACGGCCACACTAGCAGCAAATGACGGGCAATGACGGCCAATATACGAAGTACGGTCGCACGAAAGTCCGGCTGCGCAACGCAAGTGGAAAATGAACGCATTTTTTCGAGAACGCAGAACCGCTAGTACGGACGTACAGAGTGCGCTGCGTCCACTAGAGGCGTGTGTGCGTGATTTGGAGACGTCAGACCCTGCTCATGTCCGGCCAACATAACGTCCAGACACCCAAAGTTTCCTGGTTTGGATCCGTAAAAAAATCACGCACAAAAATGCGCATCGTATGACCGTTTTCGTGCAATCCGTGAAAAAATACGGCAATGCGTTCGGACGCACTTTTTGACGGTCGCTGCGAAAAATGCGTTAGTCTGACCCTAGCCTTATCTCACTTTCCAAATCGGCTATTTGGTCCAGATTGTTCTCTTTTCCTGCCATTCTCCTGGTTTTCACCTTTCTCTGAACAACCCTGAGAGAGAGGTGAAAGCCAGGAGAACTGGCAAGAGAAGAGAACAATCTCTAGACCAAATAGCCGATTTGGAAAGTGAGATAAATGGGAGAATTTTTCTGGTTTGGCTATTTTGACCTAGAATTTTCACTTCTCCAGTTATTCTCCTGCTTTTCACCGCTCTCTGAATAACCCTGTGAATGTTTAATCCCGAGGTGAAAAATAACATTGCTTTAGATTTTTATCAAACACCAGTTAAATGCAGCATATTAGGATGATTTAGGGAAATTAATTCTCAAATCTCAATCAGAAGCAGACACCACCCCACCCTCAGTTTATTGTACAGTACAATGTATCCAATTGATTACCAGACTAAAAACACCTGGTGTTATGCCCGTTTGTGAACAGAGGTCATTTAGAGTTGATAATCTTTCCACGTACACATTAGTTTTTAATTCAATATCTAATAAACCGTTGCTTATAATATTCTGCAGTAAAGAGTCTCTTTATTTCTAGATTTTTTAGTATTTTTTTAAGCATTTTCTATACTTTTTTCAAAATTTCTTTTTTTTTTCGAACCCGAACCGAACATGCCCAAAAAGTTCGAAATTCGCAAACTTTCGAACTGCCAAAGTTCAGGTCGAACTCCGAACCGTCCGAACCCGAACAGCTCATCCCTAATTACTATGAGGTTTATTGCTGTAGAGCTCTGTGATACACTCATACACACTGCACATTTTGATTTATGTTTACAATGCTTCGTTACATTATTAATGATAATTAAACAATAATTTTAGAGGGTGTGTTTAGGGGCAGAGATAACGGTAACGGTTGGGTGGCGAGTAACTCTTAAGGCCTGGCTAGTAGCTTGGGACCTGAAATTTTGAGCCCTGAATACACAAATACAATACAGAGAATTAATATTCCTGCTTGAAGAGCTTACAATCTAATATGCAAATACAATACAGAGAATTAATATTCCTGCTCACAGAGTTTACAATCTAATACAAAAGGTACAATACAGACAAATAATGTTCCTGCTGGCAGAGCTTACAATCTAATACAAAGGATACAATACAAAAACATTGCCTAAAAGCAGGGGAGGAGGGTCAGGCTTCTCAAGTTTAAGCATCTCACCTCAAGTTCGGGGAGGAGGGTCAGGCTTTGCCTCTCCAAACATGGAGGAGGTTCAAGCCTCTCGCCTCAAAGCAAGCGGAGGAAGAGGGTCAGGCTTCTCACCAACAAAGAGGAAGGTGTGTGAAGCCAGTCACCTCAAAGCCAATCTCATAGACAATCTTGGTCTCTCGCCCCACAAAGCCCAGGAGACGATGGTCAAACACCAGTCGCAAGCTGTGGAGGAGGTTCAGACTTCTCAAGTTCAAGCCTCTCGCCTCAACTCCGGAAAGGAGGGTCATGCTTCTCACATACAAACATGGAGGTTCAAATCTCCCGCCTCAACGCAAGCAGGGGAGGAGGGTCAGGCTTCTTACATCCAAACATGGAGGAGGTTGAAGCCTCTCGCCTCAATGTAAGCAGGGTAGGAGGGTCAGGCTTCTTACCTCCAAAAAGGAGGGTGGGTTGAGCCACTCGCCTCCAAACAGGATAGGTGGATCAGGCAACTTGGCTTTAGCCTTGAAGACTGATAAATAAAACTGATTATTTTGTATTTTGATTTATCAGATTTTACAGTTGGTAATTTTGATCTCTGGACTCAGGTAGAGTCATCCTTCAGCACGCAGGAGAAAAAAGAAAACCCCTGTGGGGGAATCTTTGAGGTACCATGGCATGAAGGATCACCCTTCCTTCTGGGCATTAATAGATAAAGGCAGAAGCCATTAATATTGCCATTAATCCTTAATTTTGGTAATATATTCCAATTTACTTGCAGTTGGTCCTGGTTCTCCGGTCTCACTGCTCTCTTGTTCAGACTCCTCTTCATTCTGCAGCTGCATGTCACCATCTCCCATGAAAATACCCTGTAGCCGTTATGATGCAATGCCCGGTGACATTACAATGCCGCAGCCAAGGAGACGGACACAGGTCCAGGATAAACAGACTGCACATATAGAAAAACAGGCTTTGAAAAATGATTCAAAGGTTTATATTCTACATACACGTTACAGGACATGTATAGGCTATGATGAGCAGGTTACAGAGTAGTGAGAGGGTAATTCCATCCACGACAACTGAGAATCTGCTATCAATGTGGAGGTGGGAAGATAAGAGATGATTGAAAGGGTGGTATCCTCATCACTTTCCTACAAGGCACAGTTAGAATTGAATTAAATCTACGGCTTAGTGAACTCACTTATTTTACTGTACATAAAAGGAGCTACAATAAGCTGTTGTATTTCCATCATTTTTATGATTGTAAATATAATCCTGCATAATGTAAATCATAAACCAACTGCCATATCTTGGCATAATCTTAACCCCTCTCTACCCTCCATATCAAAGTGTAACCAACTGCTGAAGTGGAAATAGGCTGGAAGACGGCCGCCATTGTACACAGGCGGCCATCTTGTTCAGAATATTGGTTCACTTGTATATAACTAGACAGGTTTGTAGCTGAGACTAGAATGAGGTATACGTAGAAATTTAGGAATGCGTTTAGATTAGCAGAAAAGCAATTAAAGTCTTATGAAAGATCTTTGCTGTTTCTGGCATGGAGAAGTAGATATTCCAAGGTCGTTGGGCCCGTGAAAAGACGAAGGAGTATAGAAGACCGGGCCCCAGGCCATCTGAATAAACATAGCCGATAGGGAGGGAGGCACTGCCCGGAGAAAGACAGCACAAACAAATCACAGACTGTCAAACTAACGAGAAGTGTATCAATTTATAGTTATATGTGGAATGTTCTTTGTGTTCGAATTAATGATGGGAGGTATTAACCCACGTGGGGTGGAATAGAGTGTCATAGGGAGGTGGGCTAATGGGATGTACCTAATTATGTATTTGGGGCATAAAACCTCATGTCTCTGTGTAATCGGGGCTCACTCTAAGCGATTCAATCCTGTGTGAGCACTTGTGTGACGACACAATAAACTCTTGCCTTTCCTGAAGAGACTCGTGTTTGGACAATCCTTGCTTGTGTCTGGTCCGGCGCCGTTAATGAAGTGAACCTGTCTGACTCCGGCTACACTGCCAATTTTAAAAAATCCTGAAAAAAACATGCTCGTAGGCTGCTGGCAGCGTGGCATGTGTGAGTGCACATGTTCACACGTGTGTCCCCTGCTGGAGCTCAGTGTGCTGTAGGCTCAGGCATTGGAGAGTGCTGCAGCCCTCAGACATGCTACCTTTCTGTATGCAGCGCTTGGGCCAGGTGAGGTGCAGGTCGGGTGGGCGCCCAATGACAGGGTCACCCACCTGCGTGCGTTAACACCTGCAAAATCCCAGCAGCTGTCATGTGCATCCAGACATGTTAGAAGCAACAGAGCGCCCCCACCTTCCACTACTAATGTACTCACCACATCAACATTCAAGTGTCCCATCTCTTATCTCCATCCTAAACCCCCAATCTCTATCCTGAGCCCCTCATCCTGTTCCAAACATTCTATCCCAGCACCCCAGAACCCTCCATGCTAGTCCCCTCCAAGAAATGTCCATTCTAGCCCCACTTTAAGAGCCCTCCATTCTAGCCCCCATAGCCCTCCTCCACTAACATCCACCTCCCCTCCACACACCCTCAAAGTGAGCAGGCAGGGAAGACACCTCGGTGAATGCCGCGGTGTCACGAGTGCCAAGGACAAATATGTTCCCTCAGCCGTCTCAATTCGTTTGCTTTCGCCAGTTCCCGGATTCTCCCCTCAGCAAGCAGCGCTGAAACAATGTCAGATCTTAATTTCTCCCAAAAAAGCAGACGACACTGTTCATATTGGGTTAAGCAGACTCTCTCTGGCCATTTCACATGGCCTGCTTTTAGTTGGTTAAGAATCCGATAACAACAGTTAACATTCCCACCCCCAGACATCTCGGCACCGCCTTTCAGCTTGCTCTCCATCAGGTGCTCTCAGATTGTAAGCTCTTGAGCAGGGGCCTCTCTGATAGTGTTCTATGTGTTTAGCTTGTATGTATATTGGTTATTCTGTCTTTCCCATTGTGCAGCGCTACGGTACTTGGTGGTGCCTTATAAATAACTGTAACTGCAGTCATACAGAGCAAGGGTCCTTGTTTGAGGGGGATTCAAGGGGAGCAGTGGTAATCCAGGGGTACTGTTTGATAGCTCGGGCCCCTAGGGTATCACAGTCCAAAAAGTGCCCAGATCTGCAGGCAGAGGCAAGGATGGCAGCGTGTAGCAGTTACCCCCAGCTGATGCTGCATGGTCGCTGCTGCCTGATCTCCTGGGGCAAAGAAAGGCTCAGCAATGTGGGTTGCCAATGGAGCTCCCTCCCGAAAATCACCACAACGGTAGCTCCCATGAGGAGGACGCTAACCCCGAAAGAGCACCCTGCTGGAGCAAAGGGTTTTCAGGGCACCGAGGTTTAAAGTTTCTGCAGATCAGGGCTCGAGTCGAGCGGGAACGCACGGGAACGGCGTTCCCGCACTTCTCCCACAGCGGGAACGCTGCGGGAACGCAGCGTTCCCGCTGTGGCCCGAGCCCGAACGCTTTAGCAGGCGGCCGCCGCACATTGCCGGCGGCCGCGTGCTTCCTATTATAACGGCCAGTGACCGGAAGTGGAGCCGCTCGCCTGGCTGTTTCATAGATCCCAGGCGAGCGGCTGCACTTCCTGTCAGCGGCCGCTGAAGCAGGAAACACGTGGCCGCCGGCAATGTGCGGCGGCAGCAGCAGCAGAGGTGAGCTGGGCTGGGGGCAGTATCCATGAGACCAGGGGCAGTATCCATGAGACCAGGGGCACTATCCATGAGACCAGGGGCAGTATCCATGAGACCAGGGGCAGTATCCATGAGACCAGGGGCACTATCCATGAGACCAGGGGCAGTATCCATGAGACCAGGGGCAGTATCCATGAACCAGGGTCAGTATCCATGAGACCAGGGGCACTATCCATGAGACCAGGGGCAGTATCCATGAGACCAGGGGCAGTATCCATGAGACCAGGGGCAGTATCCATGAGACCAGGGGCAGTATCCATGAGACCAGGGGGCACTATCCATGAGACCAGGGGGCACTATCCATGAGACCAGGGGCACTATCCATGAGACCAGGGGCAGTATCCATGAGACCAGGGGCAGTATCCATGAGACCAGGGGCAGTATCCATGAGACCAGGGGCACTATCCATGAGACCAGGGGCAGTATCCATGAGACCAGGGGTAATATCCATGAGACCAGGGTCAGTATCCATGAGACCAGGGTCAGTATCCATGAGACCAGGGGCACTATCCATGAGACCAGGGGCAGTATCCATGAGACCAGGGGCAGTATCCATGAGACCAGGGGCACTATCCATGAGACATGGGGCAGTATCCATGAGACCAGGGGGCACTATCCATGAGACCAGGGGGCACTATCCATGAGACCAGGGGCACTATCCATGAGACCAGGGGCAGTATCCATGAGACCAGGGGCACTATCCATGAGACCAGGGGCAGTATCCATGAGACCAGGGGCACTATCCATGAGACCAGGGGCAGTATCCATGAGACCAGGGGCAATATCCATGAGACCAGGGGGCAGTATCCATGAGACCAGGGGGCAGTATCCATGAGACCAGGGGGCAGTATCCATGAGACCAGGGGCAGTATCCATGAGACCAGGGGTAATATCCATGAGACCAGGGGGCAGTATCCATGAGACCAGGGGCAGTATCCATGAGACCAGGGGGCAGTATCCATGAGACCAGGGGTAATATCCATGAGACCAGGGGGCAGTATCCATGAGACCAGGGGGCAGTATCCATGAGACCAGGGGCAGTATCCATGAGACCAGGGGCAGTATCCATGAGACCAGGGGCAGTATCCATGAGACCAGGGGTAATATCCATGAGACCAGGGGCAGTATCCATGAGACCAGGGGGCAGTATCCATGAGACCAGGGGCAGTATCCATGAGACCAGGGGTAGTATCCATGAGACCAGGGGCAGTATCCATGAGACCAGGGGGCAGTATCCATGAGACCAGGGGCAGTATCCATGAGACCAGGGGTATATCCATGAGACCTGGGGGCATTATCCATGAGAGTTGGGGCATTATCCATGAGAGCTGGGGGCATTATCCATGAGAGCTGGGGGCATTATCCATGAGAGCTGGGGCATTATCCATGAGACCTGGGGGCATATCCATGAGACCTGGGGGCATTATCCATGAGAGCTGGGGGCAATTATATCCATGAGAGCTGGGGCAATTATATCCATGTGAACTGGGGAAAATATATCCATATAACCAGTGCTGTGCATATTATTCTTGGGGTTCAGTGCTGTGTATATTATTCTTGGGGTTCAGTGCTGTGTATATTATTATGGGGGCTCTGTGCTGTGCATGTTATTATGTTATTGTTGGGGCTCAGTGCTGTGTATATTATCCTGGAGGCTCAGTGCTGTGTATATTATTCTGGGGGCTCAGTGCTGTGTATGTTATTCTGGGGGCTCAGTGCTGTGTATATTATTCTGGGGGCTCAGTGCTGTGTATATTATTCTGGGGGTTCAGTGCTGTGTATATTATTCTGGGGGCTCAGTGCTGTGTATATTATTCTTGGGGCTCAGTGCTGTGTATATTATTCTGGGGGCTCAGTGCTGTGTATATTATTCTGGGGGCTCAGTGCTGTGTATATTATTCTGGGGGTTCAGTGCTGTGTATATTATTCTGGGGGCTCAGTGCTGTGTATATTATTCTGGGGGCTCAGTGCTGTGTATATTATTCTGGAGGCTCAGTGCTGTGTATATTATTCTGGAGGCTCAGCGCTGTGTATATTATTCTTGGGGCTCAGCGCTGTGTATGTTATTCTGGGGGCTCAGCGCTGTGTATGTTATTCTGGGGGCTCAGCGCTGTGTATATTATTCTGGGGGCTCAGCGCTGTGTATGTTATTCTGGGGGCTCAGCGCTGTGTATGTTATTCTGGGGGGCCTGTGCCTGGATATATATATATTATATATAAAATGCGTTAGTCCAGTTGCCACAATCACGAGTATACCTGTACGTAGTGATACCTTTCACTGATCAGTATAGTTTCCAGTTTACACTCTTGAAAGCTTGTCTTTTAAATGTAAAGTTAACCCAATAAAAATGGTATCACCGGCTCGTCCGGCTATACTCGTGATATATATATATATTTTCTTAAGGTAATGGGGGTTGTGGAATTCGTAGGTGAGTTCCCTCACTTTTTTTCCCAGGACTTGACCCCTGCTGCAGATGGTTACATTAAAGTAAATGCTGTGAAGTCTTTGAATGGGATGGGTTGGCCCGATAGCTCCGTGGATTGTGATTGGCTGAGGTTTCAAACCCAGCTCATGCTTTCAAAACCAGGCTTCCCCTGGTGTCAGATAACCCAGTGAACAGGAGGGACAGGCTAAAAGGCATTTGGATTATGTTCTGATGGGGAAAAGTCACAAAAACACCACTTTAAACATTAAAACATAAACAGACAAATAACTTAAATGAGGGGAATAGCAGAGGAGCGAGGTTTTAGTACAGTCCACAGTCTCTGAGCAAAGGGTTCCGTAACATTGCTCCCCCCTTCTGAAGAAGACAATCTGGGGTTGCCCAAACAGGTAATTCCGATATTGGCTGGTGTCTCCATAGAAAAGGGTTGAGTATCCGGGCCGACTGCCCCGCATCCTGGGGGCAAGCATCTGGAACTCCCAGCCCCATCCACAATTCTTCAATAAGCTTCCTCGGCCATTTGTGAAAGGAGATCAGTAGCAAATCGTTGCTTGAAAAAGGCCCACCCCCACCCTCTCGCTGTGGCTGAATCCATTGCCGGGGCGAAGTGCCCCCTGTACTCTCTCCCAGGGATACACTCTGCGGCTGGGAAACAGTACCAGTCGTCTCTGCTCCCAGAATCACAAACCGCCGCTGGGGAGCGGTATCGCCAGTACTTGCCTGCTGTCGTTGGGGAGCGAGGCCGACTGCCTCCCTCCCTGGAACTTACTTGGCGGCCGGTGTAAGGATGGAATGGTTATCTGTCCCTTTGCCTCCTTTGTGCGCTCCCCAGATATTTCAGTTTGTCTGTGCACCATCGGAAAGTAAATTGGGATTTCAAAGTGAGTTGTTCTGTTCTTGTCGCAGAGATGTTCAATATCTCTGATTTTTCTTCATTGATGGCTAAACCCGCCAGTGCCCCGAATCTATGTAATTCTTGTACCACAACCGGCAATGAGGTCACCGGGTTAGTCAAGAGGAACATGAGGTCGTCAGCATATGCCGAGACTTTGTGACAACAAACCTTCCCCTGCAGTCCTTCGATCCCTGGATTAGCACGGATAGAGGCTAGTATTGGTTCCAGAGAGAGGGCGAAAAGCAAAGGGGATAGTGGGCATCCTTGCCGCGTCCCATTCAAAATAGGGAAACTCTTTGTCAACGCCCGTTGACCCGTACTCTAGCCATTGGTGAAGTATAGAGTGCAGAAATCCAGGACAGAAACCCCTTCCCTAAACCAAATTTCTGAAGCACTCGCATCAGGTATGGCCATAAGACCCAGTCAAACGCTTTCTCCGCATCCGTGGAAAGCAAAAGAAAGGAAGATTTATTGCGTTTAGCAAGTAGCACTGCATTAATTACCCTAGTGGTAGCGTCCTTTGCTTCTCTTCCCAGTATAAACCCTACCTGATCTAGGTTTACAAGGCGCGGGAGATAGTGTTGCAAGCGTGTGGCCAGTACCCTCGCCAATAATTTAACATCCGAGTTCAGAAGAGAGATTGGACGATAACTAGAAAGGTGAAGAGGATCCTTATCTGGTTTCGGGATCAAGGAGATGACGGCCGCCAGAGATGATGAGCGAAATTTTTTATCCTCGAGGATGGAATTAAAGGATGCCAACATGTGAGGGAGCAGTTCCGCTTGAAGCCGTTTGGAATACTCTGCCGGTAGGCCATCTGGGCCCGGGCATTTGTGCGGTTTCGAATGTTTGAGGGCCTCGACTAGTTCTACCATTTGTATGGGTGATCCTAAATCAGTCGCCTCCGTAATTGTCAAACATGGAAGAGCCTTATCGGCCAGGTAGGCCTTTATGTCGTCTTGTTGTAGATCAGAAAAATGAGCGTCCTGAATGGAGTATAGGGAACTAAAATATGTTCGAAAACTCTCTGCTATTAAATCTTGATTCGCAATTACTGTCTTCGGAGAGAGTTGAATGCGTGGAATATACGATCTCGTACGTCTAGTTTTAAGAATTTGAGCCAAGAGACGTCCCGGCTTATTCTCATTGAGGGCAAAAAAGGAATTTGTATTGAGGGCCATGAACTGGAGATCCGCCGACAGGTGGTTCGTAAGGGAAGTACTAGACTGCAGTAGTTGTTGGTATTGACTAGGGTCCCCGGATTCTGCATGCAAAGCTTCTAGACGTCAGTGAACAGCTCCGTCAGTTGGGTTTTACGGAGTTTCTTAGCTGCCGTCCCTTTACTGATGAGTAGGCCCCTGACTACTGTCTTATGGGCCTCCCATACTGTTGCAACCGAAACATCCTTGGTCAGATTTTCCTGGAAGTAATCTGTCAACACTTGGCGGGTAGTCGCTAGCACCTCTAAATCAGTCAATAATGGAAGGTTAAGTCTCCAGGTACGTTCTCGCGGAACACACAATGGAGAAAGTATGTCCACCGAAACCAGGGGAGTGATCCGACCAAGTTTTAACGTGGATGTCCGAGGTACGTACTGTGTCAAATGAGTATTGAGGTATAAAAATGTAATCAATTCTGGAGTAGCGGGAGTGCACTGTTGAGAAGTACGAATATTCCCTTTCTCCCCCATGAAGGGCTCTCCAAACGTCAATCAATTGATAAGAATCCAGAACTTGTCTCATTTTGCCAGCTATGTTAGGAGGGAGGGACGTAGTCCCTGTGGAAGTATCACATCGTGGGTCCAGTGCCACATTAAAATCCCCTGCCAGAACCAGAGTACCCTCCCGGAATGTAGAAAGCTCGAGTAAAATTGCAGATAGACTACGGTGTTGTGCTTTGTTTGGGAGGTAAATGGATGCAAATGTGTAAAGGGCGTCTCCTATCTCACCCTTAAGAAATAGAAAGCGACCATTCTGATCTCGCTGAACTCCTTTCTCTTTGAAAGGGACGTCTCTAGCTAATAGGATTGCAACCCCGCGTGATTTACCTCCCGTGAAATTGCTAAAATAACCTGTCGGAAAATACCGATCTCGTAGAGTAGGTGACGAGTCCCCCCGGAAGTGCGTCTCCTGCAAAAAGGCCACTGCCGTCCTCTGTGCCCGGAGCTCCCGCAGAATCCTTGTTCTCTTCTGAGGCGTATTCAGGCCTCGTACATTATATGATAGTAACTTTAGGGCTCCTGGAGTATACATGGCCTTGACAGGTTGTCACGAATCCCCCTGAATACCAAGATAGTGGTCCCTTCACGTAGACCGCTCTCTACCCTTCCGATCCTTGAATGGTCGGCACAACTAGATAGATAATGAACCAGACAATAGACAAGCAAGGGTAAACACCATACAGAGGTACAGAATGGAGTACTCGTTCTCCCTAGGACCTTAGTAAAATCAGAGGTAGCCTGATGTGTGCTTAGGGTGCCACATAGACTGACCTCGGTACCAAAGTTAAGAGCAGAACCGTGAGAAGAGTGAATGCCAATACCAGGGGTTATACACAGGGTGGTTCGTTCGCCAATGCCAGGGGTCGTACACAGAATGGTTCGTTTGCCAAGGCCAGGGGTCATACACAGAATGGTTCGTTTGCCAATGCCAGGAGTCATACACAGAATGGTTCGTTTGCCAATGCCAGGAGTCATACACAGAATGGTTCGTTTGCCAATGCCAGGAGTCATACACAGAATGGTTCGTTTGCCAATGCCAGGAGTCACACACAGAATGGTTCATTTGCCAATGCCAGGAGTCATACACAGAATATATATTAGCCAAAAACACAAGAGCTCTGCGGGAAGTGAATACCACGTCAGGGCACCGGCGAACTAGTGAAGCCGGGTTTTAAACCCGGCGGGTCCGCGTCATCACGCCAGGATCCGCCCCCGGCGTCCCACGTGAGCGCACCCGGTGGCGTTATTATTCGGCGCCTGGCCAGCGAGCAGCGAGGAATCTGCTGCCAGGCGCCCCAGAACAGAGCCATCCGTGACAGAACCACCCCCTCCACGGGCGGCCACTGGACGACCCCCAGGGGCACGGGGGTGCGCCAAATAGAAGGCCTTCACCAACCGAGGGGCATGGACCTCTGCAGCCGGAATCCAAGAACGATCCTCTGGACCGTAGCCCACCCAATCGACCAAGTACTGTAAGGACCCCCTAGACTTTCTGGCATCCAGAATGGCCTCAACCTCGTACTCCTCCTGGCCCTCCACAGAGACAGGAGGAGGTGGAGCACGGACCTTGGTGTACCGGTTACATAACAACGGTTTCAAAAGGCTCACGTGGAACACATTGTGTATCCTGATATGGGGGGGTAACGCCAAAGCATAGGAGACAGGGTTGAGTCGCCGCAGAATCTTATAGGGGCCGATATATCTAGGTGCCAACTTCATGGAAGGCACTAAGAGCTTGATATTCCGTGAAGAAAGCCAAACCCTGTCCCCAACTTGATACACGGGTGCCTGCCTCCTGTGTCTGTCGGCCTTGGTTTTCTGGATGGCACTACTCTCTTCCAGTGCCCGTTTGACTCTCTCCCAAGTCTCTTTCAATGATGCCAAATGCTCATCCAAAGCAGGAATCGTGGTATCAGGAAACGTAGCGGGGAGCACGGGAGGATCAAAACCATAAACAGTGAAGAAAGGGGAATGTCCTGTGGATTCACTCACTGCACTGTTCAAAGCATACTCTGCCCATGGTAACAGGTCTGACCAGTTATTTTGTTGTTCTGATATAAAGCACCTGAGATATTTCTCTATATTTTGGTTGGCTCGTTCTGCTGCTCCGTTGGTCTGGGGGTGATAGGCCGAAGAGAAGGATAAGTCTATCCCCACATTCTTACAAAACCCTTTCCAGAATCTGGAGACGAATTGTGTCCCCCTATCAGAGACAATCTCCAGAGGAACACCGTGTATGCGAACCACGTTGGAAATGAATATGGGCACCAGTTCGGCTGCCGAAGGTAGTTTCCGAAGAGGCACATAGTGACCCATCTTGGAGAATCGATCTATGACCGTAAGTATAACTGTATTCCCTCTTGACTCAGGTAAATCTACTATAAAATCCATGGCTACATGCGACCATGGGCGTTCGGGGATCGGCAAAGGCTGGAGTAAACCAATGGGTGCTGTTTTGGGACTTTTATGTCTTGTGCACACCTCGCACACAGCTATGTAATCTTTAACGTCTCGGCGCAACGTGGGCCACCAGAGGAGTTTACTGATACTAGCCACTGTTTTGGTGATACCCATATGCCCAGAGGTTTTATTGTCATGATAAACGTTAAGTACTTCCTCTCTTTCGTTCTCAGGTACAAAGAGTTTCGCGGAGGTTTCCCCCCAGGAGCTGCACCCTGGACGGTCTGCAACCTTTTCACTAGAGGAGACGAGACACTAATTGTGGTAGAGGCTATAATCCTTTCCTGGGGTACAATGGGATGCTGATCTTGGATATTATGTTCATAAGATTCATACTGTCTCGATAAGGCGTCTGCTTTAATGTTTCTGGACCCAGGTCTATAGGTAAGCACGAAATTAAAACTTGAAAGAAACAATGACCATCTCGCTTGTCTGGAATTTAAACGTTTAGCATCTCCAATGTACGTGAGATTCTTATGATCGGTTATGATAACGATCGGGTCCCTAGACCCCTCCAATAAGTATCTCCATTCTGCCAAGGCCGAGATGACTGCTAACAACTCTCTATTTCCAATGTCATAGTTCTTCTCTGCCGGGGACAATTTCCGAGAATAGAAGCCGCATGGATGCAAGGGTTTGTCGGGTGCCTCCCTTTGGGACAAGACTGCACCAAGACCTAGTTCGGAGGCGTCAACTTCTACTTGGAAAGGCAGAGCCGGATCTGGATGTCGGAGAACAGGGGCAGTAGTGAATGCTTGTTTAAGTGCCTCAAAGGCTTGAGTGGCTTGAGGTGTCCATTTCTGATTTCCCACCCCTTTCTTTGTCAAAGCCGTGAGGGGAGCTACCAAGGCTGAAAAGTCTTTAATGAATCTCCGATAGTAGTTAGTAAACCCCAGAAACCTCTGGATGGCTTTAAGCCCTTGGGGTAGAGGCCAGTCAAGAATTGCTGAGAGTTTTTTAGGGTCCATTTGAAAACCCTCAGGGGTTATTATATAACCAAGGAAATGCACTGTTACTATGTCGAATAGACATTTTTCTAGTTTACAATACAATCCAGCCTTCAATAGTTTTTTCAATACTTGTTTCACGTGGGCGTGATGAGTGTCCACATCAGGAGAGTATATCAGGATGTCATCCAGATATACTATGACGAATTCTTGCAGAAAATCCCTTAGGGTGTCATTTATGAGGTCCTGAAAAACGGCTGGCGCATTACATAATCCAAAGGGCATCACCAGGTATTCATAATGCCCGCTACGTGTATTAAAAGCCGTTTTCCATTCATCTCCCTTTTTAACCCTAACCAGGTTGTAAGCTCCGCGTAAATCGAGCTTCGTATATATACGGGCCCCTTTTAATCGGTCGAACAATTCTGTTATGAGAGGTATGGGATATGCATTTCTTATAGTTATCCTATTCAAACCTCTATAATCGATGCAAGGTCGCAGATCTCCCTCTTTTTTGGAGACAAAAAAGAAACCTGCTCCTGCTGGAGAGGAGGACCGTCTAATGAATCCTCGCTCTAGATTCTCCCTTATGTATTCCTCCATAATGTCGTTTTCTTTTTGTGACAAAGGGTATACATGTCCCCTAGGAGGCATCGTACCGGGGAGTAAATCAATAGCACAGTCATATGGACGATGTGGTGGTAGGACCTCAGTCCTGGCTTTAGAGAACACCTCCTTTAATGCCAGATAACATTCAGGGACCTCTGTGGATAAAGGAGGGGCTGTGGCAATATTGAGGCTACCAATCACATTGACCCTGCCTAGGCAATTAGACTGACAATTAGGACCCCAACATTTTATGTCTCTCTGGACCCAATCAATAACCGGGTTGTGCTCTGTTAACCATGGAAACCCAAGAACGACAGGACATGAGGGAGATTCAATAATTTGAAATCTTATCGTTTCATGGTGTAAAACTCCTGTTTTCATACATACATCGACAGTGTCGTGAGTGATATGTGGACATGACAGGGGTTTACCATCTATGGCCTCCACCATTAGAGGTTTTTCCTTGAGAACCAGAGGTAAGAGGTTTTTGGCAGCAAAATATTTATCCATGAAATTACCTGAGGCCCCAGAGTCTAAGAACGCCTCAGTCTTGAGGTGAACCCCCTCCCAGGTTAGGGAGATCGGTAACAGAATCCTGGATTTTTTTTTCTCACTATCCACAAAGGAGGCATAAAGAGAACCGATAACCTGGGTATTGGCTGTTCTTTGACCCGATTTGCCACTCTCCCCCTGTTAACCCTGGGTCTCTGAGGACATTGAAGGCGGAAATGATCAGCCCCTGCACAATAGAAGCAGAGCCCCTTTTCTCTTCTGTGAGCTCTTTCAGCCTCCGAAATACCCGTTTTTCCTATTTGCATAGGTTCAACGACTGGCATATCTGTTTTTGCGTTCTCCGGGTTACCTGACGTACTGGTGTGTCTGGGTAATAAGGGTAAAGGAGGCAAGACCCTTCTGGGTCTGTCTCTGGGGTGTCTCCTTTCCCTAATTTGATCGTCCATGGCTATGCAAAAGTCAATCAAATGGTCCAGATTTTCTGGTAATTTTAAGGGAGCCAGCTCAAACATAAAAGCCTCGTTCAGGCCTTCGGTAAAGGCTAAGGTTAAACGTCGTTCGGCCAAAGCACCTCTGACGTCAAAGTCTTAAACTCTATGGCATAGTCGGAGACCCTCCTATTACCTTGTTTAATGTGAAACAAGGACCTACCCGCATTGGTAGCCCTTCTAGAGGGATCAAAGGTACGTTTTAACTCAGAGGTAAAACCCTCATAGTCATAGATGATGGGTTTCTTATTTTCCCACAACGGCGTAGCCCATAATAAAGCTTTTTCTGTTAAATGATTAATCAGATAGCCTACTTTGGCTTTATCAGATATACAAGACCCTGGGTTGTTCTCAAACAAGATCTCGAGTTGGGTCAGAAAACCCCGGCATAAGCTTGGTGTACCATCATAGCGTAAGGGTGCCTTCATACTAAGCCTATGTCTTTCAGGAGAGACCGAACTGACTCTAGGCAATACTGGGTCTGGAGGGTTTGTGGTACCAGTATTGGACCGATTTAACAGGGTTTGTAGAGCGAGAGAAATCTGGTCCATCCTATGGTCCTGCTCCTCTTGTCTGGCTGCGATACGTGCCAACTGGTTAGAGAGGTCTGCGGGATCCATTGGCCCTGACGTAATGTCACGAATCCCCCTGAATACCAAGATAGTGGTCCCTTACGTAGACCGCTCTCTACCCTTCCGATCCTTGAATGGTCGGCACAACTAGATAGATAATTAACCAGACAATAGACAAGCAAGGGTAAACACCAGACAGAGGTACAGAATGGAGTACTCGTTCTCCCTAGGACCTTAGTAATATCAGAGGTAGCCTGATGTGTGCTTAGGGTGCCACATAGACTGACCTCGGTACCAAAGTTAAGAGCAGAACCGTGAGAAGAGTAAATGCCAATACCAGGGGTTATACACAGGGTGGTTCGTTCGCCAATGCCAGGGGTCGTACACAGAATGGTTCGTTTGCCAATGCCAGGGGTCATACACAGAATGGTTCGTTTGCCAATGCCAGGAGTCATACACAGAATGGTTCGTTTGCCAATGCCAGGAGTCATACACAGAATGGTTCGTTTGCCAATGCCAGGAGTCATACACAGAATGGTTCGTTTGCCAATGCCAGGAGTCATACACAGAATGGTTCGTTTGCCAATGCCAGGAGTCATACACAGAATATATATTAGCCAAAAACACAAGAGCTCTGCGGGAAGTGAATACCACGTCAGGGCACCGGCGAACTAGTGAAGCCGGGTTTTAAACCCGGCGGGTCCGCGTCATAACGCCAGGATCCGCCCCCCGGCGTCCCACGTGAGCGCACCCGGTGGCGTTATTATTCGGCGCCTGGCCAGCGAGCAGCGAGGAATCTGCTGCCAGGCGCCCCAGAACAGAGCCATCCGTGACAGGTGCCTGTCGGCCTATGTTTAGGAGGGGATAAGGGAATGGGGTCACAAACACAAAAAAAAAAAAAGGGGGGGAGAAGGAGAGAAAGAAGAGAGTGAGGTATAGAAAAGACAAAGGGAGGGAGCGCCAAAAGAAAAAGAGAATTGACCGATGAGGCTTGTAGTGTAGTAAGAGAGATCAGAACCAAGGCGATCGAAAGACCACCTCTCGCTGCTCTCCTAGGAGATCTACACCTATCCTCTTGAGGGTGTGGCTCAACCTTCCAAACAAGACTAACCAATTAACTGATTTACAAAAATAAATTTGAACCCAAAAGTTAAAGCAATGGGCGGACCCTGCCCAGAACATCAGCAGGTGTTCTCCGACCGTGAGGGGTGTTGCGTCTACAGACAACCCAAAAATAATAACAATGACGGAAATCATAAGAGATCCATCAGTTCAGCAGCTGAAAGTCACAATTATAGAAACATAGAAACATAGAAAAATGTCGGCAGATAAGAACCTTTCGGCCCATCTAGTCTTCCCAATTACATGGATACTTAACCTGGATTTATCTTTTGTTTAGGATAGCCTTATGCCTATCCCATGCTAAGTATTATCCCGCGAGTATGAACGGAAAAACGAAAACCAAGGGGACGAGCAGTAAAAACTTTTATATTTATGCTAGGACCAGGAGCGTACCTTTCCTACTTTTTTTTATTTAATTTTTTTATTTATTATTTTATTTTTTATTTATACATATTTTTTTTTTTTTACCCTCCCTCCCCCTCCTCTCCTCCCCGCCTCCCCCCTTAGTCTATCATCCCTTTTTAGCCCCCTCCCTCCCTTCCTCTAGTTACATCGTGAGGCGTATAATGATGTAGACCTTCCTCGGTCCCACGGTGACAGATATCTCCCTCACTTTTATGAATCTTGGTCAGCTATGTTCAATGTTAGCATAGGACACCCTAGCTATGATATTCGCGGGGGCTAAACCATATACATATTTACATTTAAAAAAAAAAAAAAATATATATATATATATTTAAATAGTTTGTTTTTTTGTTCCCCCCTTCCCCCTCTCTCCCCTCCTCCCCATTCAATTAGTCCCCCCTCCCTAACCCTGCCATGTTAGCTAGTGTCCCTCTAATACTTAACATAAACACAAATCACATGCAGTTAGTACTTCCGCATATCTAGTCTAAGACCCTTGTCCAGTGGCGTCACTAGGGTTGGTGTCACCCGGTGCGGTAACTTATGGTGTCACCCCCCCCCCCGAGTTTTACGGATTTTTTTTAACTACTCTTACTCCTAAATCAGTACTCCCATATAACACTGAATGCTCATACACACAGCGCACATTACTGTGAGGTTTATTGCTGCGGAGCTCTCTCATATGCTCACACAACTTTTTGCCAATTGCCAGCAAGTACGATGCCTGTTCGAAGGCAGTGAAAGCACACATGGATATATATTGCCCCCAGCAGCTCTGGATATATATTGCCCCCAGTTCACAATTATATATTGCCCCCAGCAGCTCACCCATGGATATATATTGCCCCAGCTCACATATGGATATATTGCGCCTCAGCTCACATATGGATATATTGCGCCTCAGCTCACACATGGATATATTGCCCCAGACCAGCTCACACATGGATACTGCCCCAAGCACACATGGATACTGCCCCAAGCACACATGGATACTGCCCCCAGCACACATGGATACTGCCCCCAGCACACATGGATAATGCCCCCAGCACACATGGATAATGCCCCAGCTCACATGGATATGCCCCAGCTCCTCTCATGGATATTGCCCCAGCTCCTCTCATGGATTTTGCCCCAGCTCCTCTCATGGATTTGCCCCAGCTCCTCTCATGGATTTTGCCCCAGCTCCTCTCATGGATAATGCCCCAGCTCCTCCTCATGGATATACTGCCCCAGCTCCTCTCATGGATATACTGCCCCAGCTCCTCTCATGGATTTTGCCCCAGCTCCTCTCATGGATATTGCCCCAGCTCCTCAAGAATTTTGCCCCAGCTCCTCTCATGGATTTTGCCCCAGCTCCTCTCATGGATATACTGCCCCAGCTCATGGATAATGCCCCAGCTCATGGATAATGCCCCAGCTCATGGATATGCCCCAGCTCAAACATGGATTTGCCCCAGCAGCTCATGGATAATACCCCAGCTCATGGATTTGGTCCAGCAGTTCATGGATTTGCCCCAGCAGCTCATGGATTTGCCCCAGCAGCTCATGGATAATACCCCAGCTCATGGATAATACCCCAGCTCATGGATATGCCCCAGCACATGGATATGCCCCAGCTCATGGATATGCCCCAGCTCAAACATGGATTTGCCCCAGCTCAAACATGGATTTGCCCCAGCAGCTCATGGATAATACCCCAGCTCATGGATTTGCCCCAGCAGTTCATGGATTTGCCCCAGCAGCTCATGGATTTGCCCCAGCAGCTCATGGATAATACCCCAGCTCATGGATATGCCCCAGCACATGGATATGCCCCAGCTCATGGATATGCCCCAGCTCAAACATGGATATGCCCCAGCTCAAACATGGATTTGCCCCAGCAGCTCATGGATAATACCCCAGCTCATGGATATACCCCAGCTCAAACATGGATTTGCCCCAGCAGCTCATGGATATGCCCCAGCTCATGGATAATGGCCCAGCACATGCATATGTCTCACCTCCTCCTGCGCCGCCTGTTTGCTCCCTCTGAGCGTCCGGCGGCGCGCAGCTTGGGCGCTCACCTGGGGGAGCCACGTGACCAGCCGCGATTGGCTGGTGACGTGTTTCCTCCAGGCGAGCGCCGAAGCTGCATGCTTCGGACGCTCGCAGGGAACGAATACGCGGCGGAGGGTGAGACACCCGCCCTTAGGGTGACGGTGTCACCCTAAGGGCAGGTGTCACCTGGTGCGGGCCGCACCCCCCGCCCCCACGTTACGACGCCACTGCCCTTGTCTTCAGCGTGTACTGCATGCGTATACAATAGATATACATATTCTGTTTTTTGTTTTTTTTTCCCCTCTTGTCTTTTACTTTCGTCATCCCTCCCCCCCCCCCCGATAATGTGGTAGGAAACATAGGTATAACGCTGCTTCCTCCAGCCCAATCATAGCTCCAGGTCACATGTCACCCGTAAACATATAGAAAAAACAAAACATACCCCCAGTTTCTATTATCTATCCCATCTATGAACAAATCTTTCAAACACAACAATACAACTGAATCATTAGGTCGGCATCTTGACCCTCCCCTTCCGTAGCCTCAAAGCATAAGCCGTGAAATGCAGTCTCCCCGTGTTAAAGATAGACTCCGTCATCTTATCTAGAGACCTTCCCGCCATGTGCTCGAGGTGCAGGCGTATCTGCAACGGTCCCTCGTCCAATGTCTCGTCTGCTCCACGTTCAAGTGCCTAAGCAGCACAGTAATGAGGAGTGCCTTATAGGGGATTCTGGTCCACCTTGACGAAGGGGGGGGGGAAATATCCACTGATAATTCCGAAGGCCTCAAGTGGTAGAAAGGAATAAATTTCAATTATATCAAAAACTGGTGTCCCCTCTTCATTCTTGTCAGCCGCCGTCGGTCTAGTGTATTCCATATGGAGTCAGTCGCGACTTTAATACAAAAAGAGAGCTTCAGAGTCAGGTCGTACTGTTTCCCGCTCCAACAGGGGGCAAGTTCTGTCCCGAAGAGCGCCTACGGCGCTGCTGTGATGCGCCCATAGGTCCCGGAGGGCGAAAGTCATATATTTCCCAGTCAGGGACAGGCAATTCCGGGAGATTCAGTCGACGGAGGAATACAGGGACCTCCCTGGGGGAGCGTAAGGTCACCCAGGTATCGTCTTGCCGGACTGATAGGGAGAGTGAAAAGCCCCATCTATATGCTATTTCAGCGGCACGAAGGGCTTGAGTGACGGGACGCAACATTCGGCGGGCTTGTAAGGTGGAAGGCGAAATGTCATTGAAAATCTGAATGTCAGTGCCTCCAAACGTCCAGAACGATTTGGAGCGTGCCTTGACATAAATGTGATCTTTAAGTGCAAAGTCCGTGAAGTAGCACACAATGTCCCTGGGTGGTGCATTAAGGGAGTCTGGCTGCGGACGTAGCGCACGGTGTACTCGTGCTAAATCTCCCGGGGAAACCGTCCTGGGGCCCACTATAGTGTTGAATAGGCCAGAGAGGTAGCGGCGAAGTGCCGTTTCCTGTTCTGGCACTCCTCGTATCCGCAAATTATGGCGCCTGGACCGATTATCCAGGTCGTCCAGGCGTCTCCAAATGGCGGAAGAGACGGCGGGATCTCCGGGGCTAGGTTGCATAGATACAGCCGCCTGTTCAGCGGCCTGCTCTAGGCCTCTGACTCTTGCCTCCACATGTTCTACCTCCGTACGGAGGCCTGAGATCTCGCGCTGAAGAGCCTCCTTTACCTCTGACACTATTTCTCTGATGTCAGCTTTTGTGGGTATGTCGGCCAGGGAGCGTTCAATTCTTACTGTGGCAGCTCCCAGCTCCGGCAAGGAGAAGCCCGATCCTGCAGGGGATGCCGCCATCTTGGGGGAATCTTCACGCGGTGTGTGGTGAGCGCGGGGTGTGAAAAACGCCTCCAATTGTTCAGGTGCCGATCTGGGATTTGTCTTTGGGGTCTTAACGGTGGTCGGTCGTGATTTCCCCCTCACCATGTCAGTAAATTCTGTGCATTCAGTGCAAAAGAGACAGGGTCCGCTCGGAGCTCCGTTAGTTAGCGTCCATCTTAGGCAGTCGGCCTCGGCACCGCCATTCAGCCTGCTCTCCATCAGGTCCTCTCAGATTGTAAGCTCTTGAGCAGGGGCCTCTCTGATACTGTCTTTAACTTGTATGTATATTGGTTATTCTGTCTTTCCCATTGTGCAGCGCTGCGGTACTTGGTGGCGCCTTATAAATAACTGTAACTGCAGTCATACAGAGCAAGGGTCCTTGTTTGGGGGGATTCCAGGGGAGCAGGGGCAATCCAGGGGTACCGTTTGATAGCTCGGACCCCTAGGGTATCACAGTCCAAAATGCACCCAGATCTGCAGGCAGGGGCAAGGATGGCAGCGTGTAGCACTTACCCCCAGGGGATGCCGCATGGTCGCTGCTGCCTGAGCTTCTGGGGCCAAGAAAGGGTCAGCAACGTGGGTTCCCAATGGAGCTCCTGTGACATTCCCCAGGACAGACTTGGTAGGATCCCTGGTGACAGACCTCTAAACCTCCGATCCTTAGGATGGTCGGGACCACTAACCCTAAACCTCTAGCAGCCACAAAGGCCAGGGAGAAAGCACCAGCAATAAACACCACAGACAGAGATCTATATAATTTGCGTACTGTGCTACATTATTTGGCAGGATGAAAGCACACCAGAACAACACCAGGCGGCAGACACAAAAGGCAGGGGCACAGAGAGTGGTCGATATAACAAACCGGGTCAGCAATGACACTGTGTACTGCGAGCAGCCAGCTGAGGAAGCCTTTTGATACATTATCTATTTTGGCGAAACGCGTCCTGGCATATTGTTTTTGTTTTTATTTGTTATTAAATATTTTATTCATTTAAAAACATTTTTAATGTTTTCATTTACCCTATACTCTTTTGAGTTTTTTATAGGCTCCTTCGAGTGGACTCTTTGGATTCAGTAACCTCCGGATAATCTGGATATCTATCCTCGCCAGGAGAACCGATCCTTTCCAAGAGGGGCACTTGGGTGGCCAGTGAACGACCCTAAAAACGACTGACCCAGAACCAGGAGGGTTCCACTTCATGTGAGTGAGATCTATTCATCTATCCTTTCCACTAAGTGATATACGGGTCGCACTATGATGTCTTTTTCTCTCTTCATTTGAGGGACACCCTGAAGAGGATTACGAAAAGTTTTTGAAATCCATCATACTCAAGAAGGACATTGTTATCGCTACACTACTTCTGTTTTGTATTCTTATGTTGATGGTTGAGTAACAAGGACCATTTAAGTGTTTCAGCGATTTTCCATATATATCTGATCAGCGCTACATTGTGATTGTTTTTATTGTGTACTGCGCTACTGTATGTGGCAGGATTGAAAGCACACACCAGCAGCACCAGGCGGCAGATACAACAGGCAGGGGCACAGAGAGAGAGAGAATTGTCGTATAGGCATGCAAGGTCGGCAACAGATTGTGGTCCTCAGAGCAAGCAGGGTCAGTAATAAGTGAAACACAGTAACAAGCGATGCGGGAAAGAAACTCCACGTCAAGGCAAAGCTCTTTGCGCATGCTTATGATTTAAAGACCGGTGGCCCCGCGTCAGTATGCCGCGCCGGGCCCCCTGATCAGCTGCATCTGTGCCGCTGGAGCTCCTGGCACACGGCCAGCCAACGGCACCACGCATCCAGGGTCCCCCCGAGAGCTGCCCGGGACCCTGGATGTCACAGCTCCCTTCTGAAAATCACCTCAATGGTAGCTCCCATGAGGAGGACCCTAACCCCGAAAGAGCACCCTGCTGGAGCAAAGGGTTTTCAGGGCAGAGGTTTAACCCCTTCCCGACCGCTGACGTACCCTGTACGTCCTGTGTTCGGGTCTCCCTTAGACCCGATGACGTACAGTGTACGTCAGCGGCGCCAAATCCCCCTCCCGCCCGATACTCACCTCCCTCGTCGGATCCCACGTCGATCTGACAGGGAGGAAGCCTGCCCATGTGATTTACATGGGCAGGCGAGGCTGATGACGTCGCCACGCTACGTGGTGACGTCATCAGAAGGTGCCCCCATGTGTTTCAATGGAGGGGAGGGGGGGGCTCCTTCGGAGCCCTCTATCTCCCCAACCATTGAAGCTAGGGAGATGCCGTTTGCACCGCTGGAGAGGGGAGAGCCTCCCCTTTCCAGCGGTGTATGGCATTAACCATTTCGCCGCCGGATCACGTTGCGGCGCCAATTGGCGCCAAAACGTGATTCAAACCTGGAGGGGGGCTGACATCTTGGATGTCAGCCTAGCCTCCAGGTTCTCCCCCCACCCACTGACAACCTCACCATATGTGTGAGGATGTCAGTGGGCCAGTTAACCCTCTAGCTGCCATGTAGAGATAAGGGGATCCTAAGGATCCCTTTATCTCCCGATCCATGGCAGCTAGATGGTCATATTTGCCATCATTTGAAATGCCTGATTATGGCCTTTCAAATGATACCAAACATGACCAGGTTTGGTTTTAAAAAAAAATGTAAAAAAAAATTAAATAAAAAAAAATAATAAAAAAATTAAATAAAATAAAAAAATGTTTTTTTTTTAAAGTTTTTTTTGTATGGGGGGAGTTTAATTAAATAGGACCTAGGCTGTCATCTAAAAATAATTAGCACAAAATGGTCAGAATGAGCGCAGCGCACATAGGTGAACTGGCTCAGCAGTGAAAGGGTTAAAAGGTAAAAACATGTAAAAATTGGGTATTTATATTCTCGGGATAAAATTTGGAAACTATTTAGCCGGGGTCTTTATTGGTGGTTATAGCTTTAGGGGATTAAATTACGAAAAAGTGTGTTTTTACCATTTTTTTCATCATATTTCATATTTTTTTTATATTAAATTATTGGATATGATGGAAATAATGGTATTTCTAGAAAGTCCATTTAATGGCGGGAAAAAGGGTGTATAATATGTGTGGGTTGAATAAACGAGTAAGAGGAAAATTTGATCTAAACACGAGCAGCGCAGAAACGTAAAAACAGCAGCGGTCACTAAAGGACGGATTTGTGTAAAACCGCCCGGTCACTAAGGGGTTAAAGTTTCAGCAGATGGTTCCATTAAAGTAAATGCTGTGCATTCTGTGAATGGGATGGGTTGGCCCGTCTAGCTCCTTGGATTGTGATTGGCTGGGGCTTCAAACCCATCTAATGCTTTCAAACCCAGGCTTCCCCTGGTGTCAAATAACTCAGTGAACAGGAGGCACAGGCTAAAAGGCATTTCCATTATGTTCTGGGTAAAAGTCACAAAAACACCACTTCAAACATTAAAACATAAACAGACAAATAGCTTAGATAAGGGGAATAGCGGGGGAACGAGGTTTTAGTACAGTCCACAGACTCTGAGGAAGGGGTTCCGTGACACGCGATATTTATATATTTGACCTTTAAACCCCTCATGATAAGGAGAAATAGGAGGCTATATCCAAGGGATGTCAAACTCCGACCCCCGAGATGCCCGATGCCTACAAGTCCCAGAATTCTTTGAATGTGATAGATGGTCAGGGAATTAAGGGCATTGTAATTCATCAACATGTGGGGGAACCGGAGTTTGACAGCCCTGATCTATCATGCAGAACAGAAATAATGAGAGGGGTTTAACAGATTGAAGAGGATCTGCAGCATCTGTAAAGAAACTCACAGCAGATCTACCACCCTCGCACTTGCTCTCGATTTATATATGCAACATTGTTAGCGGCCCAGTAGGACTTGCCATCTTACACAGTCAAATGGTCGACTGAACTCCCAACCCCATTATCGGAGGAGGAACGGTCTACAGTGTTTCAGATTACTTTCCACTCCTCCCAGGCCCTCAGGATCCAGGAGACTAATTATAAACTTCTAGCTCGGTGGTATTTGACTCTGAATCGTTTACATGCTATATATCCTGTAGTCTCTCCTGAGTGCTGGAGGTGCCGGAGAGCAGGGGCACTTTTATGCATATCTGGTGGGATTGTCCGATAATTACATTTTACTGGGAGGTGGTCTGGACTTATATCAACAATATCACTTCCCTGGACCTGCCCTTCTCCCCTCAGGTCACCCTCCTCCATGTGGTCCCTCTATCGGTTAATCGACATATCAGTTCTCTGGCTATCCTCTTACTTAATGCTGCGCGAGCACTCATACCGAAATATTGGCAACAGACGGCTCCTCCAACTGTTTTTGAGTGGATTTCCAGGGTCAATTATACTAGGGAAATGGAGGAGATGTGTACCATTCCCTTGAAGATGAGTACGATAAATATTTTCAGATATGGTACTGGTGGTCGGACTTTGTGACAAAGCAACGTCGGGCGGGAAAGGCAGCAGTGGCCACTGCTCCCGGTACTGACGTACTCTATATGATCCCCTCTCCCCAATCTCGAGGTTGAGCTGTATTATTAGGTGCCTTCTGGTTTTGGTAGGATTTGCTTTTGTTTTGATTTATGTATTTTTTTTTCTCTCTTTTTGATTTGCTTTAATTTTGGATTTTGTGTATTCTGTATTATTGTATCTTTGTATATGTCACTTTTTGTACGTGGTTTATTCAATCTACGCTCTTCAAACAGTAGTTTTTTAAGTGATTTCTACAAGGAGGAAACCATTTAGATCCGGAAGGACCATTTCTTGCTGGTCCATATGGTACGCTATTATTTCTCAATGTTTCATATTTCTGCACTATACTCATGCTATTGTTTGTTTAAACAAGAAAATGCTAATAAAAAAATATATTACAATAAGAAACTCAATGGAAATTTGACTTTGTTGCAGCTTTATTTAATAATCTTCATGACCATTTAAAAAAATATCTTGCAGACAATTTCAGAAGAGGAACATTTTATGAGTGAACTCTGAAAGAAAAATAAAGAAAGAAATCACCTGTATACATATTAAACAATAACTTTCCATTCAGTTTTAGGCTGGTCGTCCACTGGATCTGTATTGGCGTGATGGTGCAATCATCCAAAGTCTGAAGTCGCCCGACCGATCCCACAACATGCAGGAGATTCAGCCCTCTTCCACTGCCTCCGACTTCCACTGGACAATTCAGATGATTTTTTGCAATTACAACAGACCAATGGCGTCACTAGGGTTGGTGTCACCCCCCCCCCGAGTTTTATGGTTTCTTTTTTTAACTACTCTTACTCATAAAGCAGAACACTTAATGCTCATACACAGCGCACATTACTGTGAGGTTTATTGCTGTGGAGCTCTGTGATATGCTCACACACAAATTTTGGCGAACTGCCAGCCAGTACGGTGCCTGTTTGAAGGCAGTGAAAATCCCTATAGAGAAGTAATGGTTAATTTATTCAGGGAACACCGAACAGCAGTGAAATGACCTGCTTTTCGGTGGTTTCATTCAGCAGCTTTATTCAGGCGAATCCCATAGGTTTCAATGTTAAAAATATTCCTGTTTTTATCTACTATCTAATAAACCGTTTATTATTTTAATCTGCAGTAAAAAGTCTCTTTATTTATTGATTTTTTTTTTTGTATCTTTTTAGGCATTTTACCGAATTTTTCTGACAATTTTTTTTTTTCCTTTTTTTGTAATAGTAGATTTTCTCTTTTCTGTAACAGACCTTTTTCATTATCATTCATAGGATCTTATATGTAAATTCCAGACATTTTTGTTCAGTAGTTTTTTGATAACAGCAGGCCACGGGTTTGCGGTGGCATTTGGCAGCCAATTCCCTGCACTTCGGATACCTTGCGGTGAATGGTGAATTCACTGCAGGGTGGAGAAATTTGCTTCCCCGAAGTGCAGGGAACAACAGAAAACCAAAATGTCTGCGTCATTTCAGTGCTCTGTGAATAACCCCTTTAGTGGTCGGTTTTTTGCCGCCCCAAGGGAAAGTGCTGGCCTAGGCCTTGCCTACCCAGGACATACTTGAAAATGAGAGAAATCTCAATGTATCCTTTCTGGTAAAATACTATCAGGGTTATTCAAAGAGAATCGAAAAGTCACTGCACGTTCGGTGCGTTTTGGCGATCCCATTTTGGCGACCCTGTGGTGTATTCAGCAAGCACCACAGGGCCACCGTAATGCAGGGAAGGCTGGAGTCAGACGAACGCAGTGCGAACGTGCATGCGGCCGCACTTTATCACGGCGTAGTAGCAGCAAATGACGGCCAATGACGGGCAATATACGAACTACGGCCGCACGAAAGTTCGGCTGCGTAACGCAAGCGGCAAACAAACGCATTTTTTCGAGCACGTGATACCGCTAGTACTGACGTACAGAGTGCGCTGCGTCCGCTAGCGGCATGTGTGCGTGATTAGGAGACGTCAGACGCTGCTAATGTCCGGCCAACATAGCGTCCAGACGCAAAAAGGGTTTTATTGATGATCCGTACAAAATCACGGACGAAAATGTGCATCGTATGACCGCTATCACGTATTCCGTGAAAAAATACGTCCATTAGTTCGAACGCACTTTTTCACGGACGACGTGAAAAATGCGTTCGTCTGACCCTAGCTGAAAAGTCGCCGAAAACTCACCGCAAAATGAGGGCGAACACACACCGAAACCCGCAAAAACATCTGGATTAACCCACCAGAGAAACCCGAGCAGGAGCCGATCACAGCGCAGGTCAGCTGCCGGAAAAAGCCGAAACCGAAAGAGGTGAAGAAAAAAAAAAAACAGTACCCTTGAATGTTTGAAAAGTGAAACACTGTTTGCAAAGAAACTACTGAGCGATAATGTCTGAAATTTACATATGAGGTCCAGGGAATGGTAATCAAAAGAGCTGTTACAGAAAAAAGAAAAAACTTTTAAAAAGAAAAATGGAAAAAAAGTTTGCAAAAAAATTGACTAAGAGATCCTAAAAAAATCTAAAGATAAAGAGACTTTTTACTGCAGAATATTATAATGAACAGTTTATTAGATATTGAATTAAAACGGGAATATTTTTAACATTGAAGCCTATGGGATTCGCCTGAATAAACCTGCCGAATGAAACCACCGAATGGCAGGGCAATTCGGCAACTTTTCACTGCTGAGTTTTGCTCTCTGAATAGCCAAAGCATTGCTTCTCTATGGGGATTCACTGATCTCGAACAGGCACCGTATGTGCAGGCAATTCGCCAGGATTTGGCAATTAGCCTGCTCTCTGGATGGCTGAATGGCCAGGAAAGGTAACTGTACGCTGAATTTCAGCATTCGGTTACCTTTCAGCCCAAATTCGGAGCTCTTTGAATAACCCTGTATTTAAAAGTAAAAAATATATATATATATATACAGTCAGGTCCAGAAATATTGGGACATCGACACAATTCTAACATCTTTGGCTCTATACACCACCACAATGGAGTTGGAATGAAACAAACACAATGTGCTTTAACTGCAGACTGTCAGCTTTAATTTGAGGGTATGTACATCCAACTCAGGGGAACGGTGTAGGACTTACAGCAGTTTGCAGATGTGCCTCCCACTTGTTAAGGGACCAAAGGTAATGGGACAGAATAATAATCATAAATCAAACTTTCCCTTCTTAATACTTGGTTGCAAATCCTTTGCAGTCAATCACAGCCTGAAGTCTGGAACGCATAGACATCACCAGACGCTGGGTTTCATCCCTGGTGATGCTCTGCCAGGCCTCTACTGCAACTGTCTTCAGTTCCTGCTTGTTCTTGGGGCATTTTCCCTTCAGTTTTGTCTTCAGCAAGTGAAATGCATGCTCAATGGGATTCAGGTCAGGTT
Source organism: Leptobrachium leishanense (assembly GCA_009667805.1). Taxonomy (NCBI): domain Eukaryota; kingdom Metazoa; phylum Chordata; class Amphibia; order Anura; family Megophryidae; genus Leptobrachium; species Leptobrachium leishanense. The sequence goes on from CM019065.1 coordinate 141,357,327, forward strand.
ATTGACTTGGCCATTGCATAATAGGGCTGTGCAATTAATTGCAATCGCAATCGAATCGCGATTTCCGACCCTGCGATTTCTAAATCGGATAAGGCTGCGATTTTCGGCTGTTAACTTCCGGCGGCGGCATGGTGCTTTGAGCGCTCGCAGGGGGAACCACGTGACGAGCCGCGTTCTCGCAACTCGTCACATGGTTCCCCCAGGCGAGCGCCCAAGCTCCATGTGCCGCCGGAAGTTAACAGGGAGCCGAACACGCGGCGCACAGAACACAGCGGCGCACAGAGGTGAGCTGCGGCGCAGTATCCACGTGCTGGGGCAGTATCCACGAACTGGGGCAGTATCCATGAGCTTGGGCAGTATCCATGTGCTGGGGCAATATCCATGTACTGGGGCAATATCCATGTGCTGGGGCAATATCCATGTACTGGCGCAATATCCATGAGTTTGGGCAGTATCCATGTGCTGGGGCAGTATCCATGAGCTTGGGCAGTATCCATGAGCTTGGGCAGTATCCATGTGCTGGGGCAATATCCATGAGCTGGGGTAGTATCCATGTGCTGGGGCAATATCCATGAGCTGGGGCAGTATCCATGTGCTGGGGCAGTATCCATGAGCTTGGGCAGTATCCATGTGCTGGGGCAATATCCATGTACTGGGGCAATATCCATGTGCTGGGGCAGTATCCATGTACTGGGGCAATATCCATGAGCTTGGGCAGTATCCATGTGTTGGGGCAGTATCCATGAGCTGGGGCATATCCATCAGCTGGGGCATTATATCCATGTGCTGGGGCAGTATATCCATGTGCTGGGGCAGTATCCATGTGTTGGGGCAGTATTTCCATGTGCTGGGGGCTGGCAGTATATCCATGTGCTGGGGCAGTATATCCATGTGCTGGGGCAGTATCCATGTGCTGGGGCAGTATTTCCATGTGCTGGGGGCTGGCAGTATATCCATGTGCTGGGGCAGTATATCCATGTGCTGGGGCAGTATATCCATGTGCTGGGGCAGTATTTCCATGTGCTGGGGCAGTATTTCCATGTGCTGGGGCAGTATCCATGTGCTGAATACTGAATACATTTAGAATGTATGTAGCATGTTTGAAAAAGCAAAAACAATTGGCTAAATCGCAAATAAAATCGCAATCGCAATATTCATTCAAGAAATCGCAATATGATTATTTTGTCAATATTGCACAGCCCTATTGCATAACATTCCACTTCTGTCCCTTCAAAAACTCTTTGGTTGCTTTTGCAGTATGCTTTGGGTCATTGTCCATCTGCACTGTGAACGCCGTCCAATGAGTTCTGCAGCATTTGGCTGAATGTGAGCAGATAATATTGCCCGAAACACTTCAGAATTCATCCTGCTGCTTTTGTCAGCAGTCACATCATCAATAAATACAAGAGAACCAGTTCCATTGGAAGCCATACATGCCCACGCTATGACACTGTACCACCACCATGCTTCACTGATGAGGTGGTATGCTTAGGATTATGAGCAGTTCCTTTCCTTCTCCATTCTCTTCTCTTCCCATCACTCTGGTACAAGTTGATCTTGGTCTCATCTGTCGATAGGATCTTGTCCCAGAACTGTGAAGGCTTTGTTAGGTGTTGTTTGGCAAACTCTAATCTGGCCTTCTTGTTTTTGAGGCTCACCAATGGTTTACATCTTGTGGTGAACCCTCTGTATTCACTCTGGTGAAGTCTTCTCTTGATATGTTGACTTTGACACACATATACCTACCTCCTGGAGAATGTTCTTTATCTGGCCAACTGTTGTGAAGGGTGTTTTCTTCCCCAGGGAAAGAATTCTTCGTTCATCCACCACAGTTGTTTTCCGTGGTCTCCCGGGTCTTTTGGTGTTGCTGAGCTCACCAGTGCGTTCCTTCTTTTTGAGAATGTTCCAAACAGTTGTTTTGGCCACGCCTTATGTTCTTGCTATCTCTCTGATGGGTTTGTTTTGTTTCTTCAGCTTAATGAAGGCTTGCTTCACTGATCGTGACAGCTCTTTGGATCTCATCTTGAGAGTTGACAGCAACAGATTCCAAATGCAAATAGCACACTTGAAATGAACTCTGGGCCTTTTATCTGCACATTGTAATTGGGGTAATGAGGGAATATCACACACCTGGCCATGGAACAGCTGAGAAGCCAATTGTCCCATTAACTTTGGTCCCTTAACAAGTGGGAGGCACATCTGCAAACTGCTGTAAGTCCTACACCATTCACCGGAGTTGGATGTACATACCCTCAAATTAAAGCTGACAGTCTGCAGTTAAAGCACATTGTGTTTGTTTCATTCCAACTCGATTGTGGTGGTGTATAGAGCCAAAGATGTTAGAATTGTGTTGATGTCCCAGTATTTTTGGACCTGACTGTATTTTTTTAGGGTGTCACCCTAGGGGTGGTGTCACCCGGTGCGGCCCACCCCTGCCCCCCTTGGGATGCCACTGGTATCATGGCATGATGCTTTGCGCATCGTTTTATAAGCTCACCTGGTGGTGTACATAGTGGGATGCGCACACAGAGAGGTGTCATGGTGTGACGCTCAGCGCAGCATTTTATAGGCTCCCACTGGTGGGGCTCATAGCGGGATGCACACACAAAGAGGTGTCATGGCATGACGCTTAGCGCAGCGATATATAAACTTCCCCTTGGCGGTGCTCATAGTCGGATGTGCAGAAAGAGAGCGGTGTCATGGCTTGATGCTTTGCGCATTGTTTTATAAGCTCCCCCGGGCGGTGCTCTAGGCGGGGTGCGCACTGTGATTCCATGCAAGTGGCAGCTGCATGAAAGGTGCTGCCCTTCTCAGCACCAGTCACCAGTATATAGAAACAGTTAATGCACCTAACACACACGCACCTCAGGTCACATGATACACCCCTGTGGCTAATCAATAAAAGTTCCCTCCTACCTTCCCACAGTGTTTCATTGTTGTCTCCTGTTCCTGTGAACAAGACCAGCTATTCAAGCCCCCGAGAAACCTGATTTCCCCCCTATCAACCCACTGTGCTCTCCCAGGAGCAACTACCCCTCAAGACCCTGTGTGTTTCCTCCCTATCCCACTGTGGTCTCCCAGGAGCAACTACCCTCGCACCTGGACTCAAGGACTACTTTCCCCATCACCCTCAGCCAACCTGTGAGTTCCAGTGTGCCCTGTCCCACAGCCCTGCTGTGTTGTTCTCCTCTCCCACGAAGTGTGTGCATCCCCGAGAACTGCATAACAGCCTCATCACCTGAAAGGCAAGTACCTGTAAGGTATTAAACCTGACACGCACACAGAGAAGTGTCATGGTGTGTCGCTCAGCCAGACTATCAATCTTTCCCCTTTGAATGTGATTTGTTGGACGATACCGGGATGATCTGGTACATGTTACATGAAAATGATGAATTGTATAGTTAAACCGCCGTGTGTCAGCAGGGACATTGCCCCATAGTAAAGAAAAGAAGGAGGTACTGAAGGACCACCTGCCGAAATGCAGTAGGATTTAATTTGTCAGAAAAAGGGACGTAACCCTAGGGGGAGACCCTGTATATAGAAGGAAGAAGATTGGCCCATAGAGAAGTGATTCTGTTCAACAGCCCATATGATTCAATGTAAAATTATATTTTCGTTTTTATTCAACCGTTATTTTTTTCATCTGCAGCAAAAAGCCTAATAAAGTTCCGGCCCTGATGTTTGGTATCCATAAACAATAACTTTATTGAAAAATGTACCTTTTAATCAACATCTAAATAACATATAATGAAATAGGGCGAATGAGCACTGCTACGGTACAAGGAGACAAAACTTTTAGCTCCCTATGGGGCCAGAGTGTCAAATCGTAGCTAAATGTTAAAATACCATATGTATATCAGTGCAATAAAGCACTATATGCAAGTATATGCTGCTTGACTCGTGTCAACCTGTGAGTGCCCATAATTTGAGTGCATGTAGTGCTTTTTTGCACTGATATACAAATGGAATTTTAACATTTAGCTACGCTTAGACACTCTGGCCCTGGGATAGGTGATAATGGGGGTCTGGGATGGAGGGTTTGGCCGGGGGGCTAGAGTGGAGGAGAATCACCTGGCATTGGAAGCCAGTAGACCGTTTCTACCTGTGTGTGCTACAGATTGAGAGAAATGAGCACGCTCCGCTCATGTTTCAGTTTCTTGGAAAGCACCAAAAGAGTAGAAGAAAGATCCAGAAAACTGAGCCAGGCTGTTTTAATGTACTGGAGTGTACACGTAAGATATAAAGTTCTATGTCAATGACAAAGAAACAGTGCAAAGTTGTAGAATATGAGAACCTCAATCTTTGGAGACTATACTTGATTTGATTTGTTGATACACAGCCCTTGAGAAAGTCTGTTTATTCAGCCAAAACGCGTCAGGCTTTTTATGTACAGTTGTTTAATTTATTCGTATGCTGAATAAATTTTTACATTTTGGTATCCTGTGGCGTCCTTCTGTGATTGGGAAATTACTAAAGCTCCAAACAAGGTGGATTGTCTACATCTCCAGACATAACCTCGAGGGATAGCTGCTTGACCTACGCGAGTACCATGGAGATGCTTATTCCCCCTGGGTATTCTGCGAGTCTCCAAAGATTTAGGGCTCTATTACATTCATCACGCAAAAACGCACACAGAATGCGTGAATTTTTGCGCGAAGCGTTAAACGTTAACGCGCATAAAACAACGCTGGTATTACAATCCTCGCACACATAGGCGACTCTACAGGGGGGCAAGGGGGGGCAATTGCCCCCCTAGGTTATTCCTTGCCCCCCCATGTGCCCCCCCACCAAAAATCAGCATCCAGCTTCCCACACTTCTTCGGACCAACATATCTCCGTCGCTATGCATCGTATATGGACGAACTAGGTGTCATTCGAAAGGGCAGATTCTGGCCTTTCCAATGATACCCAACATGACCATATTTAGTGTGAAGTATAAGTCATAAAACATTAAATAAAAACGTGTACGTAAACATTTTCACAGGGTTGAAATGGCTCAGCAGTGAAATGGTTAATGTTCAGACTATACACTACATTGTGTATTATGTTAGTTTTTGCCTTGGTTTTAGTTGTATATTAAGGGTTAATGGGTAGGCTTCATCCCTTACAGTATACATTTGTTTTTTCCTTGATTAATGGCATTTTACGGGTTGATGGGTAAACTACATGCCTCAGTGTATTCATTTCATGTTTTCCCTTGATGAATGGCATTTTACGGGTTAAGGGGTAGCTAAATGCCACATTGTTTATTATTTTTATTGTATTTTCCTGGGTTTATGGCATTTTAGGGGTTATTATGGAAGTTAGAATCTAAAGGGTCTAAGGATCTTTAGATCCTCTGCTTTCCGTCACATTTTGGGGAATTTATTTTTCCAAAAATAAGGTGAATTAGTACAACAAAAAAGGCATCATTGCATCACATTACTCATTGCATCACATTACTCATTGCGTCACATTACTCATTGCGTCACATTACTCATTGCGTCACATTACTCATTGCGTCACATTACTCATTGCGTCACATTACTCATTGCATCACATTACTCATTGCATCACATTACTCTGGGGTTTTGGAATCTTATTTATATATACTTATTTAGGGCACTATTACCTGGTGTGAGCTAACCCTTGCGTCGGCGTGATTTTGCGTTAGCGCCAGGTTAATTGAGTCTAGCGCCTGACCAACAGATCGTTTGCTTCCCGCAACAAATGGGAAAAATCACTTAGCGTGTTGCTATTAGCGATTTGTACCGCAAGCTTGCTATACTTTCCGCGTCCTTTATTTAACACGGGGAGTGCTAGAGATCTCTAGCGCTTTTGCAGCTAACAGATCACTTGGTGCCAGCGCTAAATTTTTTGAGGTGCACTAATTGCAACATTTTACCTACTGCTCAACCCTGGTGCTAACTCCAAAAAAACTGAAAAACCAGGTCCTCGTCCAAAATTAATAGGCAATTGAAAGGAATGCAGCACAGGTGTTCTCTTGGCCCCATACACCATAGTAATAGATATGGTCAGCAATGTCGCGGCTGTTGCAGTAAGCTCTATTATAAATGTATCCTTTATGCACATATATCCTAATTCTAATATATTGCCTAATTTTAAACATTTTATGCTGGGGGTTATTCATAGTATGTAAGCAGTTGATTATTAGGGTGACTGTGTGGACCATGTTTAAAGGGACACGTGAATAAGTCTTGCCCTGAAACATGTATTATTGCTATGCTGCAGCAGTGAAGTTAATGTGGCTCACCTGGTCTTCCTTTTGGATCTATTAAATGCATTGTAATGATTCTACATGCTGTGGGGTGGCATTTATCATGCAATGCCCATCAGCCTTAATATACGTGTGCATCAAAACATGGATGATACGGCCACCGTGGAGGATTTTAATAATGCAGGGGTGTGAGGTTATTCACTAGATGTGTTCATATTCAAGCTTGTGAGGGCAGGGATAGTTATGGAAAAGAAAAAAACTTCCATCCTGTACACAACCGCATTAGCGCTGG